>LR991068.1:13899236-14547346 GCA_905163555.1 Notocelia uddmanniana | reverse complement strand
AACTCTTTATTCGCCAGGGAACAAATGTCCCGTCAGGCTTAATCGCGCCATTCTCCTTACGCAGTTCAGTGCTCATTTTAACTAGAAAGAAGTTCCAATTTAACCCGTTAATAGTTGAAGATAAAATAGATGCTTATATTTGGATCCAATATCTTCTAACTAGTTTCAAGATAACACACAATCACACACAATCTCTGTTGCCTCTTTTGGATTAAGAATTACATATAAGTAGACCCCGGTATCGGCGGTGCAAATTGGTAGCTGTCAAGTTCTTAGGGATGGGTAAAAATTATTTTGAAATACTAGAGGTATGTCGATAATTATAGCTATATGTCGATAATTTTTCTTCACCACAATGAGAGTCTAAGACTTCAATTAAACGTGTTCATTTTATACAACAGGACTATATAATTACAAAGTAAATATTATGTAGGTTAAGTATTTTTTTTTACAAATAAAATCTTCAATTATTCATCATTACTAACAAATTATCGTTATCTTCATAGCACGAAACATTCACAAATTAATTAAAAGTTAAATAATTTATATACCTCAGTTTTATTTCCACCAAAAAAATCGAAAAAAAACGATTTCGTATTCTTAATGAACGATCAGTTTTTTCAGTAGCCTTCACTTAGTAATCTAGTGAAGTCGCGATGAATATATTCAACATTAAACCCAATATAACTTAGAAATATATGTCTCGTAATATATTACCAAAATTTTTTCTAAGTTAAAGGGCGCTAGACTTCGTCTTCTGTTGCTAAAAATCAATTTTAAGAAGGAACATGACATTCCTACTTCATACTGCTTAATAGCCAAAAATTTACAATTGGCGTAATTTTTTACTGTATTCTTATTTACATCTGTAATTTCGACACTTTTGATCTCCAACACACTTTGTATAATTTGTATAGTTGTGAATCCAGGATTATTATGTATCACTTTCCGTATTTTTAAATAATTAAGTATTCCTGTTTGATGCAAACGTAATAGTGAAAGATTTTTTTAACCTCGAGTATTACATCTAAGGATTCCTTTAAACGTTTTGAATCCTTTAGCTTTGTTACTGAAATAAATAAAATTCTAAATACAAAAAATGGTATACATATAAAACTAATGGTACAGAAAAAGCAAGAGAATCGATATCGACATCATAAATATTTTTACCCATCCCTAAGAACTTGACAGCTACCAATTTGCACCGCCGATACCGGGGTCTACATATAAGGTGTTAATTTATTAGTTGCAGATATTTTAACAGATGATACTTTACTTTAAAACAATTCACTTGAAATAGAAATTAAGAAACCTTTTCATATATTTTTTTTGTTTTCATTTACCGAACAAAAAAATAATTTGTAATTTTGTCTAAAAAAATAATCACCATGTGCCTGATAAGACGTTTAACACTATCTGTCATGTCACTCATGTCAACAATTGTTTGTCTTAAATGTCTTATGGTTCGGCGGAAAAATTACAAATGTAGGATGTAATGTAGGATGGATATTGGGGCTGTCGTGTTAAAACTAGTCAAGAAAATCCACCCATTAGGATAGTTAACTAATACTAGCCTTGATAAGTCAGTTAAAGTAATTTTACAAGCAAGCATGAAGAAAAGAAGGCATTTCAAAATAAGTAAAATTGATTTGCAAACGACACATTCAGACAGAAAATAACATGACATTAACAATCAAGTATTTGATTTATCGACGTGATGTGGCCAGTTACAGTTAAGTGGTACGTAAAAGAGGTACTAGAATCTGTTCAATGAGTTCTCATTTAATAATCACATTAACAGGCTGTTTTTACGTAACAAATTTGTTTTTCATTTTTCTCCAAAAAAAAACATCGTAAAAGCTATGATGTTTCTTTCATACTTAAATATACTCCAGTGACCGAGTACTATCAGCTGTAAAAATATCTGCAACTAATAAATTAACACCTTATATATTCCGGATTACCTGCAGAGGGGTTCTTGCAGAATAATGAGTGCAATAAAAATAATTATAACGTTATTAAGTCATCAACATAATATTAAAAAAAAACACTTAACTTACTAACTAAAATAATAAATTAATCAATTTTTGATATTAACAAAACTACTTTGTAAATCATTTATGAAAGAAATAAAAGGCTTTTTTTATTTTTATATCCCCGATTGCTGCACCTAATCCGAGCCTGAGAACCCAGCACTCACTCGTAGCAAATAAGTATTATTTAGAGACGTAAAATAACCAAATTGAAAGAAATGAAGTTACAATAAAATTGTTATACTAAGTATATCGAGGCAATTCAAGCGGCATCAAAAGTATATTGTTAATGCCCTGTATACCTGGGCCCATTTCACAAAGATTTATAATTTATAATAAACCTCATTTCAGCTCCTTTTATTACAAGTTACAAAGCCTTTGTGAAGGGGCCGTGTCGTCCCGTCAAACAGTGTTATCAAATAACTAAACTCTATCAAAACGTTGTTTCTTACCCAACTAGGTTGCAGGTCGCGATATGCTTTCTGAGTAAATATGATTAACTTTATATAATTGCTGTATACAGATATACAAGTGGTATTTGTGTATTTGCTGGGCGTCCGGTAAACGATGGGCATCTCTTGTGTCTTGTTGTGTTTGTTATTTTCTTTATAGCCTTTAAGATACAGTAACATAGTGTAAGATTTCGTATCTTGCTGCTATCGGTGAGTTTCCGCATTTGTCTCCATACTTCTACATATTTAAAACGCTACACGATGGTAAAGCTGTTGGAACTTCTAAAATAAATAAATAAATAGTGAGTTAAGATACTGATTTTCTGGCTAACTTGTACCCTGCTGGACATGTGTAGTGAAGGGCGGCTTATAATTTTCCAACACAAACTGAAAGTTTCCTTTAAATTTCACTTAAGTTACAGACTTTGCTTTGGTTATGTTTCGAAGCCGTAAGTTACCATGGTCATTCAATAATACTTTTTAGTAACTAGCAGCATGGCATGAAACTTCCGAATTTAGACAGCTCATTACTTTTTATTGGAACAGTCAAAGTATCTACATAATTATGACGTTAAACATTTCAGAAATTTAAATGAAATATAACATGTATAATTTTACAAATATATTTTGCATAATATTACAAATATAGTTATATAGCTGATATCGCAGTTTAGGAAAGATATCAGTAATCAGTAATCTTTATTGCTTTTCATGGGTACAGTAGTTGGTAAAAAAATATATAAATGATCTGCCATGAAACCCTGCAGGGCACTGCAACATGCGTTTGATAAAATACGTACATATAAAATGTTTCAGAAATTGCCCATCACTAGACTTGTGACTGTTCCCGGGGATAAGGGTCCCGCGTGGTTCCGCACTACACGTTCCCACGTTCATTTTGATATGTTTTATGGCAGTAAATTATTATTTTTCTGTTTTTTTATGGAGGGACGAATTTTATTCGTGATTGTGTAAGTTGAACCTCGTAAAATTTATTTTACAAGTTTCATCGATGATTTCCGACATGAGTGTAAAATCTGAGAATTACATTTTATGTAAAAGGTTACTTTAACTAGGTAAGGACCTAGTTTGTGAATTGACAGGCGATACGATGTGTCTTACTTATCTATGTGTATGAACTACGTATCCTACTCGCAATTAGCCCGAAATGGCATTTAGGCAGGTCTAAATGTGTAATTTCATATACCTATTTGATAACTTCTGCCGTAGATATGGTAAGGTAGAGTTGACTGATAAATATTCCCTTCGACATTAAGTCTGAGATTTGTTATAAAGTAAAATATGTAACTTAAATAAAAATTAGGCATGTAAGTATTTCTGAACTTTCTTCTTCTGACAGTGCCTTCAAGTAGGTGCCTAGGTACAGTTAGACTTTAATTAGGGACTCCCTTAAGTTTGAGTGCCCTGTCAAACTGTATAGACTTTTTTTTGTTGCGAATCGGGTCCCATAATAAATAGCGCGATCGTATGTACTTATATTTATTTATTGGTTACTAACTTTCAGATTTGTATTGAAATTGGCAATACCTCACCAAATGTTAGTATATGCGTCTATTAAATCAAAGTTTGCGTGTGCAAATCATGCAAAACCACGTTATTCATTTAATGTTACATCTAACAAATTCATCGCTCCATCGCATTGTTCTTGAGGATGGATGAACGCAAAACTATTGTGTTGCGCAAACTTATGGGATCGTAAATTCATAGAGTATTGGCACACCCATACGTACGTACGCAATATGTTTTGTTCTGCGTCGTATTGTTGAGGTAAAATAATATTGCGGGTAAATTAATTGTTACAATGAAATATCTGGAGAGTTTTGTTGTGGTGTGGAATGCTTTAATTGTTTTTGATCTCCGCCTCCTCTATTGTATTAAAATCCAAAAACTTGTTGATATTATGTATTATTTTTATCAAATTAACCGGTATTACCGATTATTATTGGTGGGCAGGCCCCCCACACGGTGGACTGATGATCTGGTAAGGGTCGCGGGTGTCCGCTGGATGCGGGTGGCGCAGGACCGGTCATTGTGGAAGTCTTTGCGGGAGGCCTATGTCCAGCAGAGGATGTCATTCGGCTGACATGATGATGATGATGATGAACCGGTATTTAATGTAAGCACCTCACTTATTTTATTGCTTACTGTGGATAATAATTTTGTCCGAGTAACGAAATGCGTTTGTGTTATTTTATTAGCTAACTAAATAAACTTTATCATCAAAGAGACTTGACCACTAGAGAAGGATATTAAAAATCGGTCAATGATTAAAATGCTATGTAATGTAAGCCGTTATTTTTATTACAAACTTCTATTTCATTTGCACTGTTCGTATGTAAGTTGTTATCAAAAATTTCAATCCTTTTTCAACCTCTTGTCGTTACCTATCCTATGGGCTGAAATTTGGCATACTTACGTAGGTTCGGTGACAATGCATTATTATGGTACCACCGAGCTGATCTGATGATGGAAACAAAAGGTGGCCACAACAACTCCTAAACTACACAAGATGAACCGGTCGTGCTTGGTCTCATTCGAACCGTCTCAACAAGTAGTGAATGACTGTGGAAACCAAAGTACAGTCGGAAATAAAAGCTTGTACCAAAAAGAAATTTTTGACAGAAACTTATTACTTGATTTTAAATTATAATTACCATGAAAAACTTTAAAAAAATGACCATAAAAATAGTTTTTTTTATTATTATTATTGATTCGTGAAAACGAGTAGTATCATTTCTATGCACGTTATTCGCACCCACCACCAAATGCTAACGCTATAACACCCAACTTTTAAAATTATAGTTTCTTTTGAAGTATAAATAGAAACAAATTCATGAAAATTGTATAATAATAATAAAAAAAAAAAAAAAAAAAGGACGCCGTCAAAGTCAGACGTGTTTTTTACAATTTTTTCTTGACTAATTTTATAATACTCATTTATCCGTGCATATTACTATACTTTTGTACATATTTACACCTAAAATGTACCCATTACTAGGATGTGTCAATATTCGCACATGAGCACGGAACGGAAGTACCTATAATATGATAACAAGAAGTAAAGCACGTCTCAAAAAACAAACGTCAAATCCAAAAAGCGCACGCCCACCACCTTCGCCCGTCTCATCCTCGTCAGCATCGTCGTCGGAGGAGTTCGCCACCGCTCCCGACACCAGCAGCAGCAGTTCGAGCGACGAGTGCGGGCCGCCGCCGCCGCCGCCACGACCACCTGCGCGGCGCGGGCGGCCACCGCTGCCGGCACGCTTGGGGCCTGCGGGGCATCCTGCTCCGCCCACGGCTCCCGCTACCGGTGGTATAGTGCGCCGCATGCAGTGGTCGCAATCGATTAACGAAAACTGCATGCGCGCCTACTATGGGGCGACAGATGGAGGTACAAATCTATCCGCGTACCGTGTTAGGATGCTTACTCTGTTTCGGGCGCTTGAACCAGCCATTTCCGTGTCTGCGCAACGGCTATCGGATCAGGTGCGCGTCATCCAACGGCTCAAGCGTTTGGATGATGCGACACTTGATCGGCTCCGTCTGGAGGCACTCTCTGCTCGCGCAGCCTCCGTTTCGGCGCGGGACCCACTCGCCACGTTGCCGGCTCCGATGCCCGCACCCGACACGGCAACAGGGGCACCGCGGGTCGATCTCAGTACCGACGGGGACTGTGCGAATCAGAGTGTGAGTACCCAGGCCGATGGGCAATTGAGGAGGGCTTTGGAAGAGGCGATTACGCGGTATCGCTCCACAACCAGTTCTAGGCCGCGACTACCACGCTTGCCCGTGAATAGACGCAATCTAGCGTTAATGGGAGCCCTGAACGATCTCCTAGTCCCGTATTTACGGGCTAGCGAAGATTTGATTGATACGCACTCAATTATGTACTGCGGGGCCATAGCGGCGTGCCGTGTTGCTCGCGTCAAGTTTCCGGACGCTGACCGTGCACCTAGGACCGCCGGGAGTGTCCCTACTTGGCAGGTACGAATTGAGCGGCGTATTGACACGTATAGGACTCTCATTGCAAAGCTGATCTGCTTCAGAGGGGGCAATAGCCGCCCCCGAGTAATGCGCTTCGTGAACCAGGCCTTCGCGGGGACTGGTGTAAGACCCCGTGATTACATGACCTGTGTCACGGAACGCATTGACTTTCTGAAGCAGAAAGTTTATGCATGGGCAAGCCGTATTCGTCGCTACAGAGAGCGTGTGGACCGATACCAGCTGAATCGCCTTTTCCAAAGCGACCAAAGGAAGGTATACCGGAAATGGGAGGGAACCGACCATCGTGTGTCTGACGGACAGCGGCCGGATGCTACTGCCATGGTTAACTTTTGGCGTAGTATTTGGTCGGTGCCTGTCGAGCACAACGAGGGCGCCTGGATAGATGTTGTCAAGCGCGAGTGTGAGTCCATTGAACCCATGGGGTCTGTTACCGTCAGCCCCGAAGACGTAAGTTGTGCCATCCGTACGGCTCCGAACTGGAAAAGTCCGGGCCCGGATGGATTGCACAACTTCTGGCTAAAATGGTTTCGATGCTCACACGCGCGTTTGGCAGCACAGTTCCAACAAGCCCTCGAGCTCGGTTCCCTGCCGTCTCCCTTAACAACTGGTGTTACCTCCTTGCTCTACAAGTCCGGTAGTACCACGGAAGCGAAGAACTACAGACCCATCACGTGTTTGCCGACGCTATACAAGCTCCTTACATCCATTTTGAGAGCAAAAATTAACACGCACATTGTTGCGAACAACATTCTGGCCCCCGCTCAAAATGGATGTAGGGTTGGGTCACGTGGTACTAAAGAGCTCCTCCTCATAGACATGACCATTTGCCAACGAGTCCGGCGAAACAGGGGGACCCTCTCGGCCGCCTGGATTGACTATAAGAAGGCCTATGATTCGGTGCCTCATTCATGGCTGAGGAGGATCTTAGAACTGTATAAAGTGGATGCAGTTTTGAGATCCTTCTTAGTTGCTTGCATGGGGCAGTGGACCACAGTCCTTCGTCAACCTGAGGGAGGAGAGGGCCCCTCTGGCCCGCAGGATTCCATCAGGATTGAGCGAGGTATTTTTCAGGGTGATAGTCTGAGTCCCTTGTGGTTTTGCCTAGCGCTGAATCCGCTCAGTACCCTGCTGAAGGATTCAGGACTAGGTTGCCAGCTACGGAGAGAGGGTGAGGTCATTTCTCATCTGCTCTACATGGACGACCTTAAACTATTTGCACCAAATAAACATGACCTGTTGGAGCTACTGAAAACCACAGAGGTCTTCAGTAGTGCCATCAAAATGGAATTTGGTGTCGATAAGTGTGCGGTCATGCATGTACAGCGGGGGAAAGTTGTAAATTCCACAAATTTACATATTTCTGAGACAATCGCTCTCAGATCTCTCTCCGAAGCAGAAACCTATAAGTATCTTGGTATGTCACAGTCTTTGGGTATCGAGGGTGAAGACATCAAACGGGCGGTGAGGGAGCGCTTCTTCTGTCGCCTGACAAAAGTACTCAATAGTTTTTTGTCGGGCGGCAATAAGGTTCGCGCCTTCAACGCCTGGGTGATGCCGTTGCTCACATACTCCTTTGGCATATTAAGGTGGACTCAGACTGAGCTCGATTTCCTGGATCGAAGGGTACGTGTACTGCTCACTGCGCACCGTATGCTACACCCACGATCTTCTGTTATGAGACTGTACATCCCGCGGAAGCTTGGAGGTCGCGGCTTCTTAAATGCCAAAGACCTTCACAACCGCGAGGTGTGCAGTCTCAGGGATTACTTTCTAAACAGTGAGTGTGGGATGCATCGTGACGTAGTGGCAGCAGACGCATCTTTCACCCCGCTCTCCATGGCAAACGAGAACTGGCGCAGATTTAAAGTACTAAGCACCGACGACCGCAGGGCGGTATGGAAGAGTAAGGAGCTACATGGGCGGTTCTACAAGGCCCTTACGGGGCCCGACGTAGACCTGCTCGCATCGGTGAACTGGCTACGTTTTGGGGATCTTTTTGGGGAAACTGAAGGTTTTGTCTGTGCAATTGCGGACGAGGTTATCATGACGAACAACTACCGGAAATACATCCTGAAGGACGGTACGGTCGACATTTGTCGGGCATGCCGCCGTCCCGGAGAGTCACTCAGGTATATTATTTCTGGTTGTAGTCATCTTGCTAACGGCGAGTACTTGCACAGACATAACTTGGTGGCCAGGATTATTCACCAGCAGCTTGCTCTTTTATACGGTCTTGTAGACTTCGAAGTGCCGTATTATAAGTACACACCTGCGCCAGTTCTCGAAAATGGTCGTGCAACGCTCTATTGGGATCGATCTGTCATCACGGACAGGACTATTGTAGCCAACAAGCCTGATATCGTGCTGACAGATCGATTGAAGCGCCAGGCAGTGCTCGTTGACATCACCATCCCCCATGACGAGAACCTCGTGAAAGCTGAGAAGGACAAAGTCAGCAAGTACCTAGACTTGGCACATGAGGTAACCGCCATGTGGGATGTTGATTCAACGATTATTGTCCCGATAGTCGTCTCTGTGAACGGTCTAATTGCGAAGAGTCTCGACCAACATCTCAAGAGACTCTCGTTAGATGGCTGGGTCAAGGGTCAAATACAGAAGGCGGTACTCCTGGACACGGCGCGGATAGTCCGGAGGTTCCTCTCTCTGTCGCCCTAACCACCGGTAGCTTAGGCCCCGCCTCGCTGCCGGCGGCACCCTAGGTTAGGTTTTTTATGATGCTTTTATATTATGTACGTGTATTATTATATTTTACTTTTATAAATGTTTTGTAAAAAACCTAACTTAAGTTTTAAGAAAAATAAAGAGAATAAATAATAATAATAAATCTTTATTAAATTCCACATAGTAAAGAGATAACTTAATTGCATATGCTGAATTATAAATTACTTAATACATCGTAACATTTCATATATATTTTATAACTTGTTTTTTTTTTCCCTAAGTAATATAAATACAGTCAACAGAATCAACCATGCAATGTTTATAAGTTCGTTAACTGTTTATTATGTTATATATAATTATTATACTATATGGACCCCCTACGGGTAAAAGCCTCCTCCAATGAAATCCAGTATGAGCGATCCTTTGCGATGCCAAGCCATCTTTGCCCTGCTACCGTTTCGATTTCGTCAGCCCACCTGGCGCATGGGCATGAAAATTGTATACGCCTGTAAAAAGCGTGCGCGCAATAACAACCGCGAGCGGTGGCAGTGGATTACACTCTGAAAAGGAGCTTTACTCGCCAATAAAACGATTTTCTCTTCGCCTTATCGAATCATATATCAAAAAGAGAGTAATTACACACAGCCAACAAGAGCAATAAAATTATAATACACTACGGCGATGTGAAAGTAAATTAACGAGTAAACACACAACAGTTCCCAAGTGAAATAAGTTAATTTTCCACCCTTTCTTTTCGCGTGCTGACGTTATCGCTCAAATTCGGAAGTACTAAGTATGGAGTTCATTAGGCCAAATTATAGTAGTTGCGGTGTAATTTGCGATTGCATGTTGTTGACTGATAAGTTGATGTTGATGAGCAAAAACATTAACGGGCTTTGTTCCCGCGGGGATCTTTTGTGCGAAATTAGAATGGTGTCAAAGGAAACCTAAATCATTGAGTACAAAAGCATTTTATGTTTATTTTTCTGTGTAGGCACTTATGAAATATACGAGTATAGGTAAGACAGGTAGTATATTTAAGGGACTGATGACGGATACCTACATGCATTAAAGAAGAATCAATTGTTTTGTACGTAGTATTTTTATAACCCAAAGTACGCGTATGCAGTAAATAAATTCGGTCAAGAAAATTCGGGCCCCTAAAAATTTGACTAAGAGTTTAGTAGTGAAAGTTCAGTTTAAATTTGATACCCACTTATGTACCCCATCTTTATAACTGGTTCAGATTAAAAGAAACTTGGTTTTGCGCATGGTGAGTGCATGAACCAAGACGATTCACATATGATTTTGAAGGGATCCTGTCACTTGACCTACAACTTTTGCCCTAATGTTTAATTAGACCTAATGTTTCATTAGACCTAATGTTTCATTAGATCCAATGTTTCATTAGACCAAATGTTTCATAGAGCTAGGTAATGCGTTTTTCTTCAGAATATTGAACTTTCGGGCGTGCTTTGAATGTCATCAAATATAAGTAATTAGGTTAGGTTTGTTTTGCACTAATCCTATAAAGTTTATTAATTAAGAAAAAATGTATTAAATCATAAAATATTAGGTCAAATGAAAGCATTTGAATATCATCAAATATAAGTAATTAGGTCAGGTTTGTTTTGCACTAATCCTATATAGTTTATTAATTAAGAAAAAATGCATGAAATCATAAAACATTCGGTCAAATGAAAGCATTTGAATGTCATCAAAAATAAGTAATTAGCTTGGCTATTCAGAGAGGAAATGTTGCCAGTATCTTCGGCACAATGCCGCGGGGGCCATGTTTAGATTTAATTTAGTTTTATTTTTGTTATGTAATTAGATTTAATGTTATTGGAATTAGTTTTATTTTTGGTAATTAATCTGTTTATTTTATATAACTTTCTAAATAAATAATTCCTGAATTTGATGTCCCTGTGGATTGTAACATCTGAAATAAATAGTAATTAGGTTAGGTTTATTTTGCACTATAATCCTGTAATTGATAGAATCAGGCGTTACTTTGCGGAAATCCATGACAAGCTTCTTGAACAATATTTCTTTGCTATTCCGCTAAAAAACGTGTAGGACTATTAGTTTTAATGCAATTGGATACATTGCGTATAAAGAAACACAAAATACGCAAGTAGATACATTGCATTAACACTAATAGACCTACACGTTTTTTAGTGGAATAGCAAAGAAATATTGTTCAAGAAGCTTGCATTAAATCATGAAATATTAGGTCAAATGAAAGCATAAGGTAGGGCTAAAATATGTTGTTAGATCTAACAAGGGAGAACCGATTTTGAATGTGCCCGAGAGCAAAGAGAACGATGCATTATTATTTTATTAGTTTAGTTTATTATATCTCATTATACCATGTTCATATAATACAATTACATTTGGCTTATATTACTTATCGTATAGTAATCGTTTAAATACAATATTTAATGAAAATAACTTAAAAAATAACGATGTGCATGGTATATACAATATATATACCTACAAATTAAAAATATGGAAAAATCAATAAGTAATAAAAGGTCGCATATGTAATGAAAAAATGTTAAATCAAAATTGTAAATCAATAAAGAAAATGTTCAATGCTATTTATGTTTTATGCACACAGTATAAAAAAAATAAAAAAAATAAATAATGTTATAATGTTGAAACATTTGCGCCATGGTATTCAAAGGTATAATCCCTAGAATGTTTCTAGAACATATGTTTCTAGAATCCTAGACAGTGCACATGCTCGTCTGTAATCCTGCTTGTGAAATTTATTTTACTGCGAATAGATATGTGAAGCCTAGGCACAGGTTCCTTATATGGTAGTTACATTTCGGGTCTTATCCATGGGCAGTATAGTTCAAAATGGTATACATAGTCTTAAAGTTGACCGTACCTAAGCTATGCGTGAGATCATAAAAGTGCCATATGCATCGCACAAGATGTTTAGAATATTTTTTACGAACTGCTTCTAAAGTATTTGATCTCCTAATCGGGAATGGCGACTCCAGTCCAGTTGCTAAGTTGACAGTCCATAACCGACAACGTCGTTGTTTTGTCGTTTTATTGCACCCGGGGATGGTCGTTATCATATGCTACTAGACGACATAGTACATGTATGTAGTTATCGGGAATTGCTTATGAAAGGAAGTGCAGTCAATTTGTTTTAAACTTTTTAACAATAAAATAACTTTAATTTAGGTTTAGCGTTATGGACGCGCCCCGTAAATAAGGTACGTAGTAGGTTTGCTAATAGTCGTGATATTTTATGGTTAAATGACCGAGTAAAACGAAGGTCTCCCTTTCAGCTTCGGCAAAAAGGCTTTCGTATGTACGGCCGGCAGATGGCTATTTCCGGAATTATTCCCGCTGTTCTCCTCTACAGGTCGCATTTCTCAACCGATTCTCGTGAAATTTTGAGAGCAGGTTTGATTATTATAATAGATTTTTTGACGATTCAGTTTTTTGAAATTTTAAAATAAAAATATTCGCGAGGTGTACAACTCACAAAGCCACTTAAATGGTACTGTAATCTGTATTGTGGAAGTTTGAGTTTAAATATAGCTTCAATGCCTCTGTTGACTGTTTTGCGGCGCCCAATGATAATGAAATTGCTACTGGATAAAACCTACCGAATTTAGAGTTTTTGTAACGAATGGAATCATCATTGCAATCAATCAAGAACAAAAAGAGGGGCCCTGCAATTACTTGCGCAAACCCAAATTGACTTTCTACTTACTTCACGCAACAGCCAACCACGTTCACGGCCGCAAACCGTCTACTACTACATCGTAAACAACCCATTTTTACACATAAACTTCGTAATAAATCAAGAAACTGTCAAGTCAACGAAATCTCCTGTGCTTAAAGAGTCGCATAGTAATGAACTGACCCTTACACCATGGCTGTCGAGTCGTGACAGACGTGAATATGTATGAGTCTCCCTTGCGAAATGGAGGAAGTTCGATACCATCGGTGCAGTAACTTTTACTGCCGAAACAGGGCGGGTTTTCGCAACGGCAAAAAGTTGAATACGGCCCTTTAAGAAGGACAAATGTCTCATGTACTAAAAGCTCCGCAAAGAGATATCACGTTTTTGTTCTAGGAGAACGTTTAATGAAGTCGACAACGAAAGTAATTCTTTAAGCAGTCTCATGTACGCCGATTTAACAGCCTTGGTCGCCTTGTGTGTCCAATATCGACTGCGTAAAATGATGTTATGATTGTTATTTTATAACCACACATGTCGTCTTGTATAGAGGCGTTGAATTATGTTTTATACAAAATACCTACATTTAACATAAGAAAAAATATTTAATCACTATCTTACTGATCATTATTGAATACACATACATACACGAGTAAATGTGTCCAGTGAAATTTTAGAATTGACCTGGGTTATAGAAAAGTTTGTGAATTTGGATTTCTGGATCTAGGTTCGATTTCGTCGTGTATGTAAGTAGAATGAACCTTCATGATGGATATAGGCTAGAAATAGATTTTATCCTATGACTGTCTAGCTTTGTGATACGCTGGTGGATCAGATCAGTCAAATGGTAGTTGCGTGTGTAAATCACATCGTAAACCTCGACCCTGATCCCTTCAGGATTCAAACCAAGTCAAAGTAGTGACACATAAACAATGGGACAGGTTTGTCGAAGTCAAAGACGACTCTGAATCACCGGTGAGTTAAGAAAGGATCATAAAATAGAGCGATTCAATCAATCTGCTGTGCAGGAATGAGGTATGTAAATCATTTGGAATCGGAGCGAGACATCAGGCTTTCCGTACGTAATGGGACTTTTTTTTTAAAGTCGATCAATTTGAGTCTATATTCATTCCTATTTTCTGCACTTAATCCTGGAACATTGCGTATTCGGTGGTATTCATTTACCTTTTCAAAATCAAATATTTATTCTGCAAATAGGCCACAAGGGCACTTTTACATGTCAAAGCGTGATTTTATACAAGTAAAAAAAAAACTGAGAATATTACTTAATGATTATGATTAAAAATATATACTGATTAACAATTAAATGAAAATAAATTTACAAATATTAAGGACGTATTGAATACGATCTGTCCGAATAAACAAAAAGTATATAAAATTAATTTAATATCTCAGAGATGTATATGGTCTCTGAGCGTCCAAATAATTCATAATTCATAATTCATTTATTGCAGTAATCATGTGTTACATAGGATCTTATTATATAACTTTACAGTTGAAGTGCACATGAACCCTGTTAGGGTATTGGGCAATTTACTTAAAACTAAAGTTATCATGCAACATAATCTAATTACATTTGATCAATTTAAAACACAATTAATCAATCAATCAATTTACATTAATTAGATAAGTGCATTATTATTACAATTTTATCAATTTACATTTATTAAGTAATTACATTTTTACATTAAAATTTTTATTGACATTAATTAATTAGTTACATTTTTACATTACAATTTTATCAATTTACATTAATTCTGAGTTTTTCAATTTTATCAATTTTCATTATTTAATAATTTATTGTGTTACAATTAATTTATTGGTTTTATTTATTATTTATCCAAGGATGTATCGTCAAAGAACTCATCAATTGAATAATAACATTTTTTAATTAGTAATTCTTTAAGTTTTTGTTTAAATACTTCGTCTTTGGTTTCCTTTTTTATTTCTTCAGGTATTTTGTTGGCTACTTGTATACATCGGTAGTATGGACCGTTTCTGAACATTGCTAGTGTTGAGGTAGGTAATTCTAGCTGGTTTATGTTTTAACGTCGTTGTGATCTTATAACTTTCAATTTGAATAGATGTGAGTTGTTCCTTACAAAGAGTGCTGATTCTAATATGTAAATAGAGGGCAATGTAAGGATCTTTAGCTGCACAAAAAACGGGCGACAGCTATCTGGTACCCGGATATTTGCTAGAATGCGAATGCACTTCTTTTGCATTACGAGTAGTTGGTGTACGTCTGTGCTGGCCCCCCATAAAATTACACCGTATTGGAGCCAAGCATGCGCGAATGCAAAATAAGCCGATAACGCGGTTTTTTGGTTTGTATTGATTTTAAGTATACTCAACGCGTATATAAAACTACTTAATTTAGTTTTGAGGGTTTGAATATGAGATTTCCAATTTAAACTCGAATCAATTTTTATTCCTAATAATTTAAAATCATTTACTTCTTCAATTGTATTATTATTTATCTCTAACGTCATTTGTAACGGTACTTTCTGTATGGGTTTAAATTGTATTATTTTTGTTTTACTTAAGTTAATCTCCAAGTTATGGTCGTCTAGCCAGTCGCAAACGGCTTTTGATATTTCTGACAGACGTTCGTTACATTCCGCGCTACTTGAACTGCTTATGAGTAAGGAGACGTCATCCGCGAACATCACACATTTTGCATTTATTATTTTGGGCAGGTCATTAATGTAAGCAAGGAATAAAAGACATCCAATAACGCTTCCCTGCGGAATTGAGCATGAAATATGTCGCATTTGAGAGGAAAGAATACGATTAATAACAATTATTTAAAAGGCCTTAGAGATGTAAATGATCTCTAAGCGCTAAAATTACAATAAGTAAAATTAATATTGTTAGAGATGTATAATAAGTTCTCTAAGCGTCAATAACAATAAAACTAATCCAGAACAAGATTATGTCTCTCGTCAATCTACATACAATAAAATAACACTAGTGTTAAAGTATTTACTATGCCCTTGCAAGCATGAACAGACCGGACTCCACAAACAGCGCACCCGATCACGAGTATGACGCGTATCTCAGCCATCGCCTCCCTCGACCATCTGTTAGGGAAGGTGGCGACCCGTTTTTAACTAGTTTATTAATATTATTATTATTTTGTCGGCCTGTGATTGTTGTTATTATAGCCACTGCCTCCGAAGCTAGAGGTCCCGGGTTCGAATCCCGGTAAGGGCATTTGTTTCTGTAGTGAGCAGAAATATTTGTTCCTGAGACATAGGTGTTTTCTATGTATTTAAGTATATATTCGTATATATTTATTAAATATATCGTCGTCTAGTACCCATAACACAAGCCTTATTGAGCTCACTATGGGACTAGTTCGATTTGTGTAAAAAAATATCGCCAATATTTATTTATTTATGTTTTATATGTATGTATTATCGACTCTCAGCCTTGTTGGCATTGTTAGCAAACGATTGGACTACTTTAAATCATAAGATAATTATTTAATTTAATCGCGGCTCTTCATTGTAAATTTTTTATTTTTAATGTCATTCCAAAGAAATAAAACGCAAGAATTTTTTTTTATTGCTAAAGACTATACCAACTATTTCCCCTAGGGTCTAGATGTAAATAGCGTTAATACCCATGCTTATCAAGTTCTTTTTCCCCACCCGAAACATGTTAAATATGGTTTATAAATCACCCGCCCGGGGCTGAATGTTCCGGGTGGAGAGTGAAAGTGGCATTTCGGACATATCTTTCCCACGAGTCCAGGGCAATTACGGTGGCGTCTCGAGTTTTTGCATCGCCACTGCGCGCTATGGCCGTCAGTAGCAAATACTGTCATCGGTTGCGCAAGCTTTAAACTGACTTTTTGTTTAAAGGAAGGAACTTTGGATAATTTCACGGATTTGGAGATTGTTCGGTCCACGGGATTGTACGGTTACGTAAGGCGTATGCAGCATATGAAGCAGCTATCGTAATGAATTTATGATATATTATTACTATTATTAGACTAAATAAAAGTCAGCTACATTTTCAGAAGTATAAGGAATAGCGTATACCTAAGGTTATTTTTCGACGTTTAGTCGCTCGTTTTCAAATAAACATAATACAGAAGTATAAATAAAAATGTAAGTTACAAATATATTCTAAGTTATGATTCCGCAGGCATTATCGGACGACCGGACTACACTTGATTTGCGTGCCGGATGCTGCGCTACATAAACAAGGGTAGCCGAGTGCGAAAGTAGTATGTGTGTTACTGTGTTTTTTATACCACGTCCGTTGCAAACATGCGTACGGCCCGCCCTATGGTAAGCGGTCACCGCAGCGTATGGACGTCTGCAACTCCAGGGGTGTCACAAGCGCGTTGCCGACCCCTTAAAATATATACACTACAATCACACCAACGCTACAATCTTGAAGAACCCCATACTGCAGCCGCTCGAGAAAACCTCGGCATGGGAGCTCATTCCACAACCGGAGCGTCCGAGGAAGGAAATTCCTTTGAAACCGTACCGTACGCGACCATTTAGGTTCTAACGTGTGAGAATGAATGGCCTTCCGACTTGTTAACTACCGGATTGCTTTGTGCATATGTATTTTTGTGAAGTGGCCAGTTATTGGGGGATCGTCAATAAAAGGAAAGTAAAACATCACAAGATTCGCAAGCAAAATCCCTATGTTACATCTATGTAGCATGTATATATTATAAAAAGCAGAGCAATTAAAATTATATTCAGTGATTTCCGTTCTAGATGCCAGATAGTTATGTAGCATAGTTATGCCAAGATTTTTTCGACTATTACCACTATTTCGACTTTCTATTCGAATAGTTTACAATACAACAACAAACACTCGCTCTACTACTTAATTTAATGTTGTTATCTCGTAGACACGCAATAGGTTTATGGTAATTAATACGTACAACTTGGGCACTAACAGCTTCATAGAACATAACTTTTACGTTAACTTGAAGCAACTAATAGCTGCTAGACAGGTTATAATATAATAAACAGCTATTGCAGTAGCAATAACGTTCATTTTGAGATCCGTAGTTAAGAAACGTGCCTTTAAACTATTATAATATTTATAATCTATTTTAGTGATTCGACGCGGTATCTTTTTGTATTTACTTATAAACTTACACAGATATCATAACGGTAACCAATTTAACCATATCTAATTCCGAGAAATAAGATTCAGATACATATTCGTTTATTACATCGATATAAATTACAATAAAGATGCACAATGCATGAAACTGTATGAAAAACCAGTAATTTCAGAATTTTGCGCCAAAGCAAAGAAAAGACATGAAGTGATGATCTATCCTTGGACTTTACTTTATATACTTAGAATAAAATAAAATAGAGCAACATAATTTCTACCTATATATGTATACATACAATACATATAGCCAACATGTGTAGTCCTATATAGTCTGATATTTTGAAAAATGTACCTCGAATCTGGCAAGAAAAGAAAGTCTACGTATAAGGAAATAAAGCAGAGATCACCCCCTGTCCATGTAACTCAGCCTTTACAATCTAAGGATCATCATCAATTTTCCACGCAGCGACAAAATGGATATAACGGACGCAAAATGCTAAAGAAGGAAATACTGATCCATGACGTTGTTATTTGCGGTGATAGTTGACTGTAATATATATTATTACTGCAAAGTTTTCAATTATCTACCGGTTGGTAACATTTATAAATTTCATAGCGAGCCTAGCGTTGCAGATAAACTAGACATCTTGGCCGCGGGCGCTAATTCTAAGCTAGATCGTCACTTACGCGATGAGAATTTTAAACTAGAAAATAACGCAAAATATTTATTCCTTATATCTAAATATATAAAAGAAGAAACTGACTGACTGACTGACTGACTGACTGACTGACATATCAACGCACAGCCCAAACCGCTGGTCCTAGAGATTCCAAATTTGGCACGTAGGTTCCTTATAAGGTCTAGGGGTGCACTAAGAAAGGATTTTTCAAAATTCAACCCCTAAGGGGGTGAAATGGGGGTCCGAAGTTTGTATGGGTAAACAAGATTACCTGGACTATTTTACTCGAAACTTCCCAGGAGTATTTCTAACGATAAATGAGTAAACACGTGTTTCAGGTTTTTTGAAAAATCAACCCCTAAAAGCGGGAAATGTGGTGACAAAGTCTGATAATCGACATGGGTATTAATTTTATGGTTTATTAGGTAGCTGATAACGAAAATAACAATGATTTTAAAATCCCACGTGGAGGACGTGAAATACCATCCCCCCCTGTTGGGGTTTGAGGGGGATGAAATGTCTAAATATTAATATGGGTGTAGTTTTTATGGTTTTTTGGGACGTTAATTACGAAAATGGCATCGGTTTTGAAATTTAATATTGTGGACATGAAAACTTTTGAAAGTTTGTGCCAAATTGCAAGAAATAACTGACTGACTGAGTGACCAACATATCAACGCACAGCGCAAACTGCTGGTTCTAGAGATTCCAAATTTAGTATGTAGGTTCCATATAAGGTCTTGAGGTGCATTAAGTAAGGATTTTACAAAATTCAACCCCTAAGGGGGTGAAATGGGGGTCCGAAGTTTGTATGGGGAATCAAGATTAGTTCGATTATTTTATTCGAAACTTCACAGGAGTATTTCTAACGATAACGGAGTAAAAATGTGTTTCAGGTTTTTTGAGAAATCAACCCCTAAAAGGGGGAAATCTGGTGACAATTTCTGAAAATCGATATGGGTGTGGTTTCTATGGTTTATCGGGTCGCTGATTACGAAAACAACAATAATTTTAAAATCCCACGTGGAGGACGTGAAATACCATCCCCTTTGTTGGGGTCCGAGGGGGTTGGAATGTCTAAATATTAATATGGGTGTGATTTTTTGATTCATTGGGTCGTTAATTTCGAAAATGGCATTGATTTTGAAATTTAATATTGCGGGCATGAAAACTTAAAAGTAGGTGCCAAATTGCAAGAAGAAACTGACTGACTGAGTGAGTGACATATCAACGCACAGCCCAAACTGCTGGTTCGAGACTCGAGAGATACCAAATTTGGCATGTAGGTTCCTTATAAGGTCTTAAGGCACATGAAGTGCCGTGAATTCCCTATGAAGATACGACCTTTCTTGAGTCAATGTAAATGAGGTAAAATTTGGAAAAAGGGGCGGCCATATTGATTTTTTTCATTTTCGTCCCGATTTCGTTCAAAATCGATATCTGTGTGTCCGAGAGGTCTATTAATACGAATCCGAGGTAAAATTTGTGAAAGTGGCGGCCATATTGATTATCTTTTTTTTCGTCCCGATTTCGTTCAAAATCGATATCTGAGCGTCCGAGAGGTCCCCGAATACGAATCCAGGGTAAAATTTGGAAAAAGTGGCAGCCATATTGATTTTCTTCATTTCAACCTGATTTCGTTCAAAATCGATATCTAAGCGTCCGAGAGGTCCCCTAACACGAATCCGAGGTAAAATTTGGGAAAAGTGGCAGGCATTTTGATTTTCGTCATTTCCAACCCGATTTCGTTCAAAATCGACATCTGAGCGTCCGAGAGGTCCCCTAATACGAATCCGAGGTAAAATTTGGAAAAAGTGGCGGCCATATTGATTTTCTTCATTTTCGTCCCGATTTCGTTCAAAATCGATATCTGTGTGTCCGAGAGGTCTCTGAATACGAATCTGAGGTAAAATTTGGCACTCCATACATGCCTGTATGCAAAAAAGTTTTGGACTTGCTTTTAAAAACGACATAGAGGTTTCAATATCTTTTTCCATTTAAATCAACAAGTACGGTTGCCAGTTTTTGTTGCACTTTTAGCACCACCCAGGGGTCACGTGTAGGGTAACGGTGGGTACTCCCTACGGACGTGGTGCAACTTCGACCCCCCTTTGTCAAGTGAGTGGGCAACTTGACTGTTAGAAGTTCGCAAGCCGCTCGAAGGCCTCTAACTTGGCTTAACGATTGCAGCCAGGATCAACGGCTTAGCGTGCCTTCCAAAGCACGAGAGTCAGTTAGTAATCACTCAAAGCGGTCACCCATCCAAGAACTGACCTGCGCCCACATTGCTTAACCTCGCACACCGCACGCGGTAGGCGGGTGACGCTGGGCCACGAGCGCTCTAAATTCTTGATAGTTTGTGCCAATTTGCAATTCAATCGGTCCAGTAAAAGCAACTTGGTTGTAACTGACGGACTGAAGTAAGGACTGCGAATGGAACTGAGGCCAAATTTTCTTTTTGGATGCTCCAATGGGAACTGGCAAAACCTACCTAATAAATTTAATTTTTGGAAAAATAAATGTTACACGTGATATTGAATTACCCGTATTTCTGTACTTCAAAGGACCAGAGTTTATGACCGTTGCACGCTGCTTGGTCGTTTACAGACCTATCGGTGTTACTGTAGTACACAGATACTTTTACTAAGGGCCATTTAAGACATACTTTTATTTCATCGGCCCTTTCCCCTTCGGCCTCTCGGAAATGTATGATAATAGTTTTCGATCCTTATTTTTGCCAAAATCAAATGAAATTCAACAGTTTGCCGGTTCTCAGAATGTATACTGACTTTTCATCTGTTCATCTGTTAATGAATCACAATCACCAAACTTCGTATACGGAAACCTTCGATCAATAATAAACCTAGATACACTATTTGCCTGTCAACGGCGTCCACGCTCAAGAGTGCTTAAATTCCGTTTAAGCACTCTTGCGTTCACAGTCGCGCGCTAGCCATCGGCGAGTAAACATGCCTAAGTGCTCCGTGAAAAAGTGCAAAAACAACACGTTAACGACGTTAAAAAAGTATGGAATTTCGGATTTTCGATGAGCATTTATTTAAAGTTTCATAATTTATTGAATTTGTAGTTATATCAGGCTATAACACGCTTATAAAAATATTTTATGTAAATATTTGAAATACTCAAACAGCCAACCAGCTACGCTGCTGTCTCTTTCCCTCACGTTGAGTTAGTCGTATATTGAAACGAAACGGAGAACGGACGAATTGGACTATAGTAAAATTTCGAAAGAAAGGAGTCGCAGACTGAAAACTTTTTTACGAAAGTTTACATGTATTGTTCTTATTGTACACACATAATTATGTATGGAGTGTATTTGTATTTTACTTTATTCATATATCAAAATCGGGTGGTAACACTTTGTTTGTCTGACATGTCGCTCTGCTCAGTATACGTTGTTTAAATCAAAAACTTTTTTACTCATTTTGATACGGTTTTCACTTACATGTAGCTTACTAACCTAACTATTAACCTAATTACAGTTTTCCAAAAAATGAAATTGAGAGAGATAAATGGAGGTAAATTATAGCTAAAGAAAGAGATGAAGAATATTTTAAACCAAATGATTCTAGCGTGGTTTGTTCCTGTGACTTTTCAGAATTTTGTTTTATGACAACGCATATAACTGATAAAAATAAACTATGTATTCAGTTTTCATTTAAATTTATTTCTTAATTATTGCCACTAAACTGACATTGATTAACTTTGTTTAACAACTCACGCTAATTGGGTACACTTATTTCTGAAAATGCCCTTGTAACATTTAGTTAAAGCAAATTGTTCGTGATGATTTATATGGTATGAAAATAAAAAAAATATGAGGGTACAATCTTACACAAATCGACATAGTCCCAAACTTAATAAAGCTTGTAATATGGCTACTACATAATATATACTACTTATATTTAAATATAAATAAATACATACTTAAATACATAAAAAAACATCCAAGACTCAGGAACAAATATTCATGCTCAATTGCTTGGCACAGTTGCCACACAAATAAATGCCCTGACCGGAAATCGAATCCGAGACCTCCTGCTTAATAGACAGACAGGGTCGCTATCAACTAAGCCAAAGTGGTCGTGTTGGTATAAATCGACGTTACCGCCTGACAAGTGGTATGCTTGTATTCCACCGATGCCTATTAAAAAAAAACAATTTCGACTCCACGGCACACGATACGGCCTCTGTTCCAATGTTGACATCTAATCAGTGGAAAATCAACAGAAACGAAACTGAACCGAATTGCTCTTGATTTACGGTGTACAATCTGTTAACATAATGCGGACTTTTGTGGAAATTTTCCACAATCGATACGTGCATTTTGTAATGTTATAACCGCCAAACACTATCATTCAAAATAAAACGTTATGTTCGTGATGTAAGGCTTAATATCGAATAAAAGGAAATGGTACAAATCGCATTACTTTTTTTTGTGTGTCTCCTATACACGCACACAGTGGCAATGAAATTCGGACACTTTTTCGACTTGAATTTGCAGGTGATAGTGTATCTAGGTTTATTATTGATCGAAGACGGAAACCCCAAACAACTACTTTTCGGGAGACCGCATCTAAATCGGTTCAGCCAAACGCGAGATAATCGTGGACAAACATACGAACCTGTTTTTTGTAGATAGTTAAAAATTTCGCTTAGTACGCGGGCGAAGCCGCGGGCAAATGCTAGTATGTTATAATGTTCAAACTTCAAACTTGTGTAGTTATTAACTTCATCTGATGTTGAATCGTGGTCTTTGAGCGCACTTTATCGTCTTGCTTTGAAAATTTATTTAACTTCAATTTAATAATGTGCATTAGAGCTACATACTACATTTGTTTTTTGGATAAAGTGAAATTTCGACCACTCACAAAAGAGTGTAATATATTGTTTCACCTACAGTTTACTGTAGGTATGTATATATATTGCACTACATTATGAATATTGTCCATTGCAATAATTTTTAAATTATCAAAAAACCTTTTACCCGCGAATACATCACTAAAAGATCCTACATAATACTCGTAACTACGAATTCGTGGGTTATGCAGAGAGTTATCAGTTCAGGGACTCAAGTTTAACAAACGGTCAAGCAGAATTTTATGGATAAGTACGGCTATCAACAGGTTAGATAGGCGCCGGTCACTGGCTCTTTGGATGGATACCAAATCGAATATCTTGGGATTGAAGTACATTTTATTCGTCAATTTATGCTAAACAGATAGGTAAACCGATTCCTTAGCAGTCATTTTCTGCGGACTTCACTGAATCTTATTTCATAGAAATGCTTTGCGATTTCCAATTCTTAGGTAGAAAATGTGGAGTGTCTATTTCTATCAGAAGGAATATTTGAACACGTGACTCAAATTCAACAAACGTCTCTTTTAACGTATCGTCAAGAATTCACCGTCTCTTCACTTATTATTTTGTTTTAAAGTATGATAGACGTTTTTAATATAGTGTAGTAGAAGTATACGTGTACCTTGTACTATTACATATTCAGTCGTAGATGTAACATTCACAACATGAAAATATCAGGGCTCTCTCCTGGACAAGAGGACAGAATAGTATAATAGACAAGAGTTAAATATGCAAGCGGGTTGTACACAAATTCATCATAGTGTAGGTACTTACTACTCCTTTATACTACGTATTCATGATTAGATAAAAGTTATTTGTCTATCGATTGCGGTCCCTGTGTCAACTCGATTCTCAGGTTAGCGGCCCATCAACTACTGCTAAGCTGAATTAAAGTGACATATCTCAGTAACGGATCGAGGTTTTTGTCCCCACTTCACGGGCGGTACATCACTGGATGCTGGACAGTTACCTAACAGGATGTTGACATCTTTTTCTGTCAGGTACCAAGCAAAGAGAATATAATCAACTACCAGACACGTATTGTATATGTGCTACAAGTAGATATAAATACTAGCTACACTACCGCTCATAATTATTTAGGCACCCATACCTTTTTCCATGCATCTGTATACACACTACACTTTTTTATAAACCAGCTATTAGTAGTTATATAAGTCATTGCAAAAAGAAAACTACCATTTAAAAGGGCTCAATAAGTGAGTTAAATAAAAAATGCTAAATCAAAATGCACGCAAAACTGCCAAGGGACTTTGACTTGGCAGTGTATTTCAGAAAGTCATTTTTGTATACAGATATTACAGATGTATGGAAAAAGGTATGGGTGCCTAAATAATTATGAACGGTAGTGTACGTATATTGAGTCTCAAGATATTAGGTACAGTCAGCATCAAAAGTAGCAGCTACTTATGAACAGGTCAAAAGCTCTTATTCCCATGCAATAAAGACTTTTGAACTTTTCAAATGCGTAGCTACTTTTGATGCTGACTGAACATATACAATTAGACATCGATAAGGAACTAGTTATATAACCCAGGAAGGATTTCCGAAGGATATATAGGTAAAAGATACATACATAGTTGACAACTTGGCACACAAGTACACAAGTACAATAGGATACAATCTGCATTGAATGCTCGGTATGAATGAGACTTACAGATTTTCAGTGTCGTAACTGCAGATATTGGACACTGGATCCCTAAACAATAATTTTAAATAAAAAAGAACCGCCTTCAAAATAATTAAAAAGCATAAAATAAACTATAAGATCTCTAATCCAATCATGAGATGAAATTTGATTTTATTACACGAAATGTATTAAGCATACTCCAATCCTTAATTAAACACTGATTTAATAACCACGAAATATTTTTTTCATAATTACTTACCTAAAAAATATACAATTTCTTAAAGTTTTATCATATCTTCTGAAGTCGTATTTGGGAGATAGATAAAAACTCGTATCTATAGAGTTTCTATAGTTTATTAAAAAGTAGACCTAGGCTTCCTTAACCTTCAAAAAACGTAGGTACTTAATAATTAATAAAATTAAATCTAACTTAAATCTCTCCCAAACTTATGAGCAAAATTTTTGTCAGAGAAATGTACAGTTGACTAGTAACAGTACAGTCAGCATCAAAAGTAGCTTAGCATATGAAATTATCAAATGATTGTGACGGCTTAAATGGCCAGAATTGTCTGACATAACCGTTGAGTCAAAAATATATGACGAGCGCTAACTTCAAAATAAACTTAATTTTAAATTTCAATATTTAAATTTTAAATAGATCAGTTCATAGTTGTCATAATTATTTGACCATGTGTCATTTCATAATTATCTGAAAATACTGTTTCATAAGTACTTGAAAGTTTTAAAAACTCCTTGGAATGCATACAGATAAATCATTGTTCTAAAATTTCAATTTGTTTTTCTTGAAGCTATCATCAAATTGGTTACTGACCGAGCGAGCGAAGCGTCTCCGTTTCAGCTTTCGACTAAAACTATTCCGGATGTTCTCCTCTACAGGTCGCATTTTTCAACCGATTCTCGTGAAATTTTGTGAACAGGTTCGATATTATACACATTTTTTTTGTCGAGTCAATTTTTATATTTCGTTCATGACAATATCATGCACGAAATATAAAAATTAAATTTGTACGTTTGACTTGTGATTTTATTTAAGTTAATAACGCTGATTGGTGTAGTTTGTGTTGTGTAGTTTATTCTTTGTACCTTTTTAGGGTTCCGTAGCTAAATGGCAAAAAACGGAACCCTTATGGATTCGTCATGTCTGTCTGTCTGTCCGTCCGTATGTCATAGCCGATTTACTCGGAGAATATGACCACTACAATTACGAAATTTGGTGTGAAGGTGTATGTTATGAACCGCTATAGAAATATGATATGAAATTATGAAAAAAATATTAAACTGGTGGGGCACCCCATACATGTAAGGGGGGCGGGTCATATAATTTTTTTCAATGTACATAGGCGTGTGGGGTATTTATGGATAGGCCTTCAAAAATGACATAGAGGTTTCTAAAAGTCAATCGTTGGTGAGATATTAGCTGTCAAAATCGTAAAAAGTGTGTCCTCCCCCCCTCTTATTTCCAAACTATAAAGCTTAGTATATCTATAGAAAAAAATCAAGATGATGTTACATTAATAAATCCTTCCAACTATTTTTGCTTTGAACAAGATTGGTTTAACGGTTTTTGAGTTATTGCTAAAAAACTGTCTTGCCAAAACAAAAGGGCTTAAGTGTCGTACGTTTCCTATGAAGATACGACCTTTTGTGATTAAATCTATAGTGGTTTTGAATGTAGATTAGGAGGTGTCGGTACGGAACCCTTATTGTGCGTGGTCCGACACGCACTTGGCCGATTTTTTATAAGTCCAAACACAAGATACGGTCACGTTTAAAAATGTGTATGTGTTTTTGTATCTTATCTCTCACACTTAAATTTCGAAATATATATATTTATAGACATGTCTGACAGGAGGGCCACCACGAATTCCGAACTTCGTAGAAACTGCAGTCAAATGGTATCGTCATTTTTGTTTAGTCGAGTTCATAAATATATGTAGGATCTATTAGCCAAAAATATCCGTGCGCCAATTCGATGACAAATATGTGCACATTTATCAAGTCAAATTAGTTCTACAGACTATCATAGCTTATAATAAAGCAGTCAGATAAACAAGAAAATAAATATTTTTGTTTACCTGCAAGCTGTGAAAAATTGAAAACTGTGCGTGTACTATATGACTATATACTGTGACTTTGTATATTTTTTTGGATGTTTCAATACACGAGATAATTTAAACAAGTCCATCGGAAAAGTAGGGCGTTCTTTAATTTCCGAGGTTCTATGGCAACCTTCGGGCTGCCGCCGCATACAAGTTTTTTTTACATAATAGCAAAGGAACTGAACTAGAGTCAGTCAGTTGACAGTTCATTTGTTTGGAAAAGATATACTGGATATCTTTTCCAAACAAATGAACTGTCAAACATTTAAAAATTACGTATGGCAATGTATTATATTTGACGCGGATGTCAAATGTGAATGTGTCATACGAATTAAATTAAATTAATTTGTTTACGATTGATAGCACTAATTATGGGCAAACCGTATAAAAGTGGCGAGCGAGAATTATTATTCCGAATGATCAATAATTATGCCGCCGTGAGAGAACAATGAGAGGCGATTATCGCAGAAAAGTGGCAATGTTTACATCTCATCAAGTCTTTGACCGGTGAGTTTATCAAACAATCTTGGTACTTTGTCAATGCTAGTATGAAATTCCATTAAAAACCTCTCATCTACCAGAACCCCCAACGAGAATTATGTTGCAGCTAAGCTAACAGTTATGTAATCCCTTTTCTGTAAAAGTGACTTACTCAAATTAAATACTAAGTATTATTTTTGTTAAAATTTCCAGTGTTTTACTGCTTGTATTTTTCTCATAGAACATGAACGCAAAGAAAATAATGGATAATTTCCAACAGCCGTTTGTTACTCATGTCTCCGACGACAATGATGGTAACGAAAGCACCGAAAACAACAGCACAACAGAAAATATGATGAGGCCGATTTCTTAGAATCATCATCGACAGAATATGAAGAAATTGAATATTTGGAAGACGAGTAATTTATTTATTACCTAGCTGTGCCCGCGACATTACCCACCTATACCAAATACCTTGATCAAAGTGTTGACAGACAACCAGCGTTTATGCCGTATGTACGAGAAGTGATAGATAAGGTACTTCACCCCCTACAGGAAAAGTTCTCAATATATTTGGTAACCGAAAGACAATTTTCTTCTGCGAAAACCTGGTGTGTATAAGTAATAAAAGTAGTGGTGTGTAAGTTGACTATAAATAATTTTAGTAGTTTTGACATAGGACAAAGAAAACGCACAATAAAATGAAAATTATTTTTAACTAACATCAAAAATACGTGGCCTAATCAGTAAAACTGCCTTAAAAAAATCAAATATATCCTTTCAATGATGCATGAGATAACACTTAGAATTTCAGCTCACGAACATGCAATTTCCGAGAATGACAGGAGGCTTGTACGCAACAACAGTGGGGAGTAGGTATATAGGCTGACATACATACATACATACTAATACTCACCACTACCACTATTATTTTCACTTGTTTAAATGTAATACACAAGTATCAAGACTAATTAGTGCCCTATCTTCAGTGTTATCATAATTATACAGATTTACAGACAAAAAATTAAAATTGCTGGTGCAGACTTATGCTAGTCAGACTCTATGGTACGCTACGACGCTCATTTAATGCTTGTGATGTCTCATAACATTCAGCGAATATTTAACTATTTTGCTACCTACATTGAATCATCTATCACAACTTACTCTACACTTGGTCTAGTAAAGTGTAAACATATAAAAATGTGTAATAAGCGATTCCCAAATTAACAAATGAAGACTCCATGACGTCGGAGCCGAAATGAAAGGGACGAATGTATCGCATGACATTACTGATCTCTTCTCGATGAATGTCTAAAAAGAAAATTTTGTAAGGCGTCAAATGCGTTAATTCTATTGTGAATTTGTGCACTATCCGTTAATTTTGAAATTACGTTGTTTTCGATTCTTTCGGGAAATGTCTGGTATTTTACTTTTGCATCATTGCCATGATCATTTATTATGAACACTAATAATCTCAGATAATTCTGAATTGTTATATGATGTGTTTCTTTAGACACTACACATGACTATTACTTTTGATAGCTTGTTTTTGTTCAGTTACTTTTGACGCTGACTGTACAATAAGTACACAATTTTTGTGTGGTATTCACTTTTTATATATTATAGCCAGAGCCACAGTTCGAACTAATGACAAGTCTACAGTTTATAGCGGTCATCGGCAAGTAGGCGGCCCTGCATCAGAAGTGCAAAACGGATCGTTAAAATATTCTGGGCAGCGTCTCGTCTGGAGGTCGTTTCGCATCTTGTAAGCTACTGTAACAGAACGCCATTGCGCTCCGTCACTTCCATTTTGAAATATTTTCCAAAAGGCAGTCAGATAAATTCATGGTTTCCCCGTTGAAAGCATTATTAAGAAAATAGTCTGAAATAGGGGTCTTGGCGAAAGCACAACCATGTCATATATGTAAATAAATGCTAAGTAGTTTCGTATGCTTTAATAAGTTTCCTAAATAAGCTTGAGCATTGCCACTGAACAAGCACTATAAAACAGAAGAGAATACTTAAAATAGACATACGGGGGAGTTTTGTCGAAAGCTGAAACGGAGACGCTTCGCCCGCTTCGCTTGCTCGGTCGAAAAGTAAATATTTAATAGAAAGAATAGGCGGGTGTTAATTATATTACTAATTAGAATTCCCAACTTGGCACTGAGTCATACAAGCTAAGAACGTAAGATACAAACAATGCATAGAAATAAGCAGACCTATATAATGAGTCTAAAATCATAACAATCTGTCGGGCGGTTGACGAGTTTCAATTTTATTAGCAAATACGTAGGGTACTTCCTTCTTCACAACACGTGAGCATGAATTTTAGTTGAGGCCGCGCCACTGTTACTTGAACCCTGGCATGCATCGATATCACTAAGGTTGAGGGCTCTCTCTATTCTGGACGGTAAAACGGTCGGCCCAGATGGAATGGAAAATAGTGTGGAACGGCGGTAACGTCTTGTCGGGCGAAACGACGGAAGGTATAGTTTGGTTGTTTACGGTCGATTGGTAGGAATGGGGACATTGGTGGAAAGAGTAGATTGTATCGGATGGTCGTATTGAGTGCTAGGTGGGAATATGCGTTTTGACGCGAATGACTTGTCAATGGCTATAAAAGCAAGCGGCGGACTGCAGTTGGGGCTTTTTGCGATTCGGCGGTGGGCTGTTAACATACCTCTGGCTTGTAGCACATATCTATCGGTGGGTTTCTAGTAATTAGGGTAGGGAATTCTCTGTTATGTGGCGGCGCGCTGCATGATACGGGGATTTTCTATCTTAATATTAAAGTTTGTTTAATTTTGTGGGGTTTAGTGTTGTAGTGTTTTTAGTTGAAATCCTATCGTTATACCAAGGACTTTGGAGTAACGAAAGGATGTGTTTGTTGTTCTTACTTAAGTTTATTTGTGTTAATAATGATACATTGTTTATTTCGTTGTAAAAAGCCAGAACGTTAACCAGATTACAGTTAATCTGACGGGGTACATACAACCTAACGGCTGTCAAGCGTGTTTACCCCGGAGCTCCGTAACTTACCAGATTGGGGTGTCCGTCTGGCATCACCTCTTTACCAACATAGGTGATGCGTCTAGGCCCCCCTGTATTCTCGGTGTCCAGCTGACGATCGGAAGCATGGCTGGCACGATTGAAGGCTCAGCATAGGAGGTTACTCCGCTTGCGGAAGACGTCAGTATCCGAGGTGCAGTCTTGTTAAATATATTTATATATCCAATTTATATACACAATAGGGTGTTATACTAACACCGCCGAGCTCTCGAGCGTGTTGGGGGGAACGCACAACACACAGGCGTGTCAGGTTTCTAAATCCTAGCTTCGCCGGCTAGACTTTACAGCTTAAAGTAGGGACTTCACGGCCTTATTCGGAACTAATTCCAGATTCCTGGAATTAGTTGCGAATAATGCAGAGTAGGGCTGGGACTGGGAAGGGGTAGTGTTAGGTTAAATTCATACACAGGGATAATATTAGGCATCTAGGATGGGTAATATTTATGTAAGTAAAGTGTTTTATTTCCAGGATCACAGTAGGGATTCTTTTAGTGTTTGAAGTGTTTCAGTCGCGGAATAGTTATAGCTCCGATGGCAGAGAACGAAGTGTCTTCAGTATACGTGTGTAAAAGTGTTAAGTGAATAGTGAGATAAGTGGAATCTTAAGCCGCTAGTCTTTAGGGACTTAGCATAGGCCTGATAGGGACCTAGTTACGGTGAGGCTGAGAATGCCGATCCTAGTGTTGTATATTTAAAGTGATCCGTGTACGTTGTGAATAGGAGGTGGGCATATACCCAGAGTATTGGGCCATGCCTACTAGGGACTGATGTCTAGCAGAGCCGTACATCAGACGTTTTCCACAATGGGTAGCTGAACGCTCATGACGTGGTTAACTCGTTTCCTAATAAGGGGAATTCGGTGGGCTACGTGTTACGGTTCGGCATTTTTGGCTTCAACGGGAGCTAGGCATGCTAGTGATAGGGCTTAGAGCCGCTAGGAGCGATAGGGTTAATAAGGCATCAGCGCCTTCAGTGGTAGTGTAGACTAGAGATGCCCGCGAGCATCTGAGTGGCCGAGCAAAACAGCTTACCCTGTTTTGCGAAGCTAGATTATTTAGTTCGTTATAGAATATGACCTTACCCCACCCTCTTGGGCTTGCTGACAGTGACAGTAGCTAAAATGGCACGTCACAATATACATATATGACCAAGGATAACTTTAGCTAGAATAGGGTAGTCAGAGTGTAGTGCTTAGACTAGCAGGTATCCTTGGCTTAGGAATTTCAAAGTGCTGTGGTGGGAGATTTGCCCTCCTTCGACAACACGCCCCGTCAGCAGGTGCCAAAAAGCGGTCTTATCAGGAATGGTCGGGGATAAATTATCTATACAAATATAAAACCATATTTCCAAGCGCTAGGGCCTATAGGAACAGCTGAGAGAGAAGTCGGTTAGTTGAGCTACGTAACGCTCTAAGTTTCATAATAATAGGGCCATTACAACGACTAGTACAGGCAGAGTAATCTCTAGGCTCCTCTCAAATAGGCTAGTCCTAAGTAAAACTCTATTAGAATTAGTTTCAAGCGCGTATTTTAATGATACAAGCTGCTAGCGCAGCCCAATCTTAGTTACGTAGCGTTTAAGTCAACTGAGAAGTGATGTGTGTAAGGATAGATTAGGTCGCGAATATTAGTAGAGATGAAGAGTCCAACGATCCTACCAGCTTCACATTAAAGTTCAGGGGTTGCTTACGGTTCACAACACTAATAGGGTTCTACCATAGACGATCACAAGGCCAAATCACTTTCATAAAGCTCGTTTTTCTCAAAGCGACTTCAGTAAAGTTTAGTAAGTTTCCACGGGGAGCGGTAGCTTAGTGGGGCTTTTAGCAGAGGGGGTTATTATTGAGGGGGGCGTACGTGACACTACTCGTAAGCTTATTGAAATTTGCAGAGCCATTTGTGCTACGTCACTTGTGCACCTCTTTACAATTATGTAGGTACTTATGTACCTAAAACGTTGACAGTGACAGGAATCGGCGACGGAGGCAACTGCTAACAAACTCCCTTATCCAGAACGCCACATTACAGCAAAAGAAGAACCATGTACCTGGGCGATTATATAGCGTTTCTACAGCATTTTTTATGCATCATTGACGTCTCATTAAATATTGTTTAAAGAGAATGATAACCAGAGATACCAGAGTTAACTTTTGGTAAAAACGTAAACTAATATTGGTTCTTTCTTCTTCTTAGTTTATAAAAGTTGTTGCGGCTTGCTTGTCCTACCCACGTGTGTAGATAACCAATCGTGTATCCGACAATGACGCTAGAAACGAGCGTTCCAAAAGATTCGCCCACCTAGTAATACCCGCCTCTGTCAGGTGCAGGCATGACTCGTCGCCCGGTTTGCGGCAGCAATCCCGGCACGTGGTCCTAGGAGTCACGGGCACGCTCGTCGGCACCGCTCCCGCACCACACTTGCTGTACCCACCTCCATGCTGCGGATGAACGCTGAGGTGCAGGTACGGCTCGTCGCATGGCTCGCGGCAGCAGTCGAGCACGTCCCGACACGTGATCCAATGAGCCACGAGCACAGCCGTCGGCACCCAGCCGGCGCTTCTCACCACAATCGTACTCACCTCCGTGCTGCGGATGCACGCTGAGCAGCAGGCACGGCTCGTTGCCCGGCTCGCGGCAGCAGTCGAGCACGTCCCGGCACGTGGTCCAAGGAGCCACGAGCACAGCAGTCGGCGCCCAGCCGGCGCTTCTCACCACACTCGCACTCACCTCCGTGCTGCGGATGCACGCTGAGTAGCAGGCACGGCTCGTCGCCCGGCTCGCGGCAGCAGTCGAGCACGTCCCGGCACGTGGTCTGAGGAGTCACGGGCACGGCCGTCGGTGCCCAGCCGGCGCCGCTCTCGCACCACACTCGAACTATCATCTGTAACAATTAGGCATACTATGTACTCATAATGTCATTAATATGTCATAAACTGTATACCACGACGGCGGCAAAAAAACGGTTTGAAGGTAATCGAACAGTAGTTGTACACGTCCGTAGGCTGCACAGCCTTAATTGATTTGAGGGTTCACGGGCACGGTGTTGACAAGAGACAAATGCAGGTCCTTTACTTTACTTACAGAAGTGATTACCGTAATCACAATCAAAGACCGATTATTGCCTGCCGAGATTCCCATACCATTTTTATTATACAGCCTGTATAGACAGAGCTAGTAAGTACTCGTACTTAATATAAGCGAGGTTAACTTCAATATTCATAACGATTGCTTAGAGATACACTTCTCTAAGTAATCATGACACAATCATTCTCAATACAAAACAATACAATGGTTATACGCGGAAATCGAAAATAAAACTTTAACTTATATCGCCATAACTTTGCGTGCCTTTTATTTTAACAATCATAAACGGATGAATGAGGAAGTAACCATTAATATTCTGTCGTTTTAGGACGTACCCGGGTCGTTAATTAACATTAATTTGCAATCTGGCAAAACTCGCATCACATCAACATGACCCTACCGAGACTCAAGAACTCACGATCAATCAGCAACAATGCTACATCCCGATACGAGTAAACCCCCCGGGAACACCAACAACAGACTCGTCAACGTCCCCACGATTCCGTACTCTTCCGCAATTTGAATTTTACATCCCAAATTGTTATTACACGAACCGGTAATCCCGAACACCTACATTTTTCGACGAATTTCCTCCCAAATTATGATTCATGAACACCGGTGTACTTAGTTAATGCGTTTAAAAGCCCGGGAGATCTTAAGAAAATAAATGTGATGGAACAATTTCAAAGTGCTTTCTTTAGTTACAGGCGACAAATCGTTGAGATAGCATTTGATATTTGCTTATGTAAATGTTACAGAAGCTAAAGGGAATATTTTGAAGAAGGAGGTAATTTTTTACCTTTGGATTATGTTATGATTTATAAGTGATCTTTTTTTATACTACGACGTGACGGCGCCAAACAAGCGAACGGCCTGCCTGATGGTAAGAAGACACCATCGCTAACGGACGCTTGCGACTTCAGAAGAATCACAAGCGCGTTGCCGACCCTTTATTAACTTAAGGATTCGTTGTGTTGACAGGTAGAGACTTGCAGGTCCCTCACTCTCGACACAGCGTATCCTAGGGACCTCTGGCGACCTTACTCACCGCCAGGAACACAACACCACGTACCTAAGGAGCAAGTAGTGGTGTTATTATGGCGGCGGTCTTCTATAAGGTGGAGGTACTTCTCCAGTCGGGTTACTCCAAATATGAGGTGTACGAAGACATTTTCTGTAAGCTTCAATGTTGTCCTTGATCATGTTTTAATACCTATAGCATATGCAGATTTCGCACAAAATGTGTTTATCTTACGGTTGGAGTACATTTTCCAAGATAGCGGAGACTACAACAAGGCCTTCGTTCAATGAACATTCGTACCAAATTTCATCAAAGTCCCCAACATTTCGAGGTTTGACAATATCAAATGGGAACTGCAGAGGTCAAAACTGAAGCGTAAGGAAATAAATTAAATAAAGAAACAGCACGTATAATGAAATAAATAGAAGTGTTGGCATACAAGTAACGCTAGTTCATAATATGTTGCAGTCTTTGCAGATGCCGTTGAACGGTTGACGCGATAATTTATGGGATTCTTACGTAATGGGCGCCAATCACTTGTTCACTTTCCGTGTAACGGCTGATTGCAGGCTGCACAAGACCTTAGAGGCATGCACAGTGTAAAGAGGCGTTAAATAGTGTATTTGGGTACTGCAAGGCCACTTCAATCCAATCAACGAAAAAAAATGAAATAGCGATGCCTGATATAGAATTACTAATCAAGTCAGCATGGAAATATTCGGTAGTTCGCTAAATTAGAAATGAAGAGCTAGAAGGCTTATGTTTTTATGTAGTTGTGTACCGGTAAACCGGTGTTAGGTACTCTAGCAAAAAAAAAGACACTACTTTGATTATTTAAAATGTAGCATAAGATCAGTTCAGTAGTACTATTGGCAGTAAAGCCAGTTAGGTAGATTTATTCAAGTAAACAGCAAGATGGTTTTCACTGCCACAGGCCAAGCAAAATCAAAACAACAACAAAGAAAAAAAAGTTTGATCAAAGTCACCCCTTGAAACCAAATAAATTCAGAATACCCTTACACTAAAAAATAACATATATTTGTCTTTATTTACTAGTTTTTGCTAAATGACATCGTACTATGAAAATTACATTTAAGTGGTTAGGATTCATCAAACTTTACAAGTATTTAACAAAAAAGCTAATTTGATCTAGTGCATCCGAACCATCCCTACAAGATAATAAAATACAATATGGTTATAATATAATGATCCCACCAAAAACATTTCATGTAAAATGTTGCCAAGACGACCACATAAGGTTTGCCCTGTAAAAAAGATATCAGATATCAGATCTTCAACAAATTCTACATATCAGTAAAGATATATGGCTTCGCCGTTTCGCTACCGTCGTGGAGGTGATGCGAATATTTAGTTTCTGATCTGAAGTAAGTAACGAAACAGCCAAGCCATACATATTAACTGATATGTAGAATTTGTTGAAGTTAGGGTCGGTAGAGTTAGGCCGTGTAGATTCAGAAGCTTGGCTCTACATGAGATCTGATATCTTTTTCACAGGGCAAACCTTATGTGGTCGTCTTGGCAACATTTTACATGAAATGTTTTTGGTGGGGTTTCAGTTCTTTTTGTAAGTTGCTAGGCAGTCTTATTAATAGGTTTTTTAGTTACTGTCTACAGTCCCGTGTAAACTTTCATGTCCTTATTCATAAAATTGGTGAAAGTCTCATATAAACTTCCACCCTCCCATTTTAGGGGATGGGGGGAGAAAGTTATAAGTTTATGATTTTTTTTGTTGGTTGTATACTAAACTTAGATTACATACCAAATTTCAGCTTTCTAGCACTTCAGAAAGTAGCCAAACATTTTGATGATCACCAGTGTGTCAGTGAGTGTGTCAGTGACGAAATCGGTGTGTTGTGTAATTGAGACTTTGTATGTTTAATTAGTCTATTGTTGACATCATATCCTGAGAATATGAACTATCTGGTACATCGGAAACCAACTTTATGAGGGTTAAAAAAAAACGACGAAACACTTCGAGAAAAGGAAGGTAGTGCCCTTGCGCTTCGCTTGGCTCGTCTTGGCGGATATGGTTGACTGGTAGAGAATACCTTGAGGCATTAAGTCCACCATTTGCACTTGGTTTTGTGCAATACAGTTTAAATAAATAAATACAATCAGGCAAAACGAAAACACTGGATATGCGTAAGAGTGCTGGTCATAGTTGTGCTGGAATGGAAGCGTCGTTAACGAGAAAGACATCCAGAAAGTTATAATTGCATTTCAATTAATCCTGGGAATCACTTCTAACAATTTTCTATGTAGAAACTAGACTAAAATCAGTATCTTCTTTGCTAGAATGGTGGTTCCGCATATTGACTGGAATTTTTACAAAAACCAACTGGTTTGGTTCTAACTATATATATGTTCCTGAGTCTTGGATGTTTTCTATGTATTTAAGTATTTAAATAAGTAAGCATATCGTCGCCCAGTACGCATAGCACAGTCAACAGCAAAAGTAGATGATCATTTTAGTACCTTGTCACTTTCACTACTTCGCCGCATCCCAACTGTCGCAGTATTGTCGTTTGGTTCTCCATACAAACGTATTTATGCTCTCATTTTAAAACGCCATGCTATAATAACATGAAACTTTGTATACACAATGGGATCCAGCTTGTCTAGGGCGGAAATTAGTTTCTGTTGCTTGAAATTATAATGGCGAAAAAATACAGCGATATTAAGGTTTTCATACAAGCCGTAAAAAACTCAAAAAACCGCTGTATTTTTTGTCTTTTTCAATTTCTAACAACAGAAACTAATTTCCGACCTAGGTATGCCGGATCCCATTGTGTATAGAAAGTTTCATGTTATTCTACCATGGCGTCAAAATGAAAGCCTAAATACGTTTGTATGGAGAACCGATCCACACCGATCGTACTGCGCCGTCTTAAGTGCGACAAAGTACTAAAACAATCATCTACATTTGCTGTTGACTTTACAAACTTCGCTTACTTTGGGACAAGGTCGATTTGTGTACTGGGCCAATCACACTTAATATTTATTTTTTATTTAAGTACATCTATTTCGATCATTTCCTGTGTGAATTGGCGCGTATCTTGGCCTTTTCGCTTAGTTACTTTGTTATACAGTTCTGATCATCATCTCCCTGCCCTTATTCCTCTTATGCAGCCTATTAGCATAGCATTGATTTAACATGTGTTTTTTGTATTTTATATTAAGAAATATCGTACCAAGCATCACTCACACCATACAATTCATCGTTAATTATCTTACTTAAATGAAAGCATTGTATCCTTCAATCTGTTTATTAGAATTATTAGCACTTTGGTCATAATTTCAGTTCAAAACATTTGTAAGCACCTCAAATACACTGCTGAAAATAAATAGCAGAACTGATGTTAGATTATAAAAATTCTGTAAAATAAGAATACATTTCGAAATATCATGAGGACAAATGCAGTGGCGTTTTATGATCATGAACTAGGCTACCGTGACGTTAAACTACACAAAAAGTAAATATATAACTTAGGCACTGGTCCCACCGCGAGCTAGTAAACTATGAGCTACTCGTATCGGCTATTTTCTAGCCCAAGAAACGAACAATAGATAATCGCTTCCGTATAAATAAAAGAGAGAGATATATTTTTTGTTCACACTGCCGGCGAGGACACTATCCCACCGCTCGGCGAGTAAGCTATAATTCCATAGAATGTTTACTAGCCTCCCGCCAATTGTCAATTGTTTCTAGTACAGAATTTTACTACTTGCTCGCCGAGCTCGCCGATATCTGGCGGTGGGACCGCTGTTTACTAGTTGACCGCAGCGATAAAAGCTATCGACTATAAAACTAGCTCAGCGGTATATACTCGCTGATGCCTGCTTGGCGATCAGAGCGATCATTGTACGTGGATTCGAGTGCACGTATTTACAATGAATTTAAAACAATCATATGAGTTATATTTGTTGTCTAGTTCGGATGACGATGATGACGTTTTTTATAAAAGCATGCGAGTAGTGGCAATGGCAATTATGAAGAGGCGGAAGAAAAAAAGGGATATTTTCAAAAGAAAACCAAGAACGATTTGGATGCATGAAATTAATTATTTAAAAACTAAAACTAAACATAAATAAAAAACTGGCTCTAGCTAAAATATTGTATGCAAAAAATATATTGTGACACAATCTAATCTACTATTTCACATCACCTATGAGGAAATGATGATGTTAAAAAATATTATTTACGATAAAATGTTGTATGCAAAAAATATATAAATTATGTATTATTTATGTACTAAAACATTGTACTTAAAATTGATCCCTCCTAGCAGGGAAGAAAAGACCCGTTTCCGAATAGGTGATGTGAAAATATCTTTTTCTACTAGTCAACTCCAATCTGTCAATTAAACGACTGACAGCGACATCAAAACTAACGTCATGAAGTCTAATTGTCTATGGACTCTAAGAGCACTGCTTGGTTATCAAAAAAAATGGTACAACTGCTATTTATTTTAAACTTCCAGATTTATTGCAAATGTCAAAATTGAGGTTTAATAATTAGTTCTTAGATGATAATGAGACCTAATACAGTTTTGCATACAATTTGGTCACCCTACTCGAAGTGACATCCTGTCATTTCCCATACATCGTGCGTCAAAATTCATAGGGTGACCATGATTTACTTAGGCTGGGTTGCACCAAATCGTCTGTAATCGTAAGCGGTGTTCGTTAAAATCTGAATGTATGGAAAATATGACAAGTTTCTATGGGATGACAGCTGCCGGCGCCATATTTAACGTTGATCAGTCTGTGATCGTAAGTCCGTGCAACCCAGCCTTAGTTTGTGATTGCTTTTTGGTGTAAAGCTAAAAATAATAATTGAATGTTATTTGATCAAATACTGCCGTAGTATGATAATCAGTTACAGAGTCAGAAAAAAATGTTTTGATCACGACCCAAAAGTCACCCTGTATAGAACCCAGGCTGAGCTAGTAGAAAGAGTAATCGCCCGACGCACGCGAACACTAGCTTATAGCCGAGCGTCAAAACTATACTAGCTTCTCGCCTCTCGCCCACTAGGTAGTAGTTTATAGTTCTACTCGCTCATAGTTTGTAGCCGGCGGTATGACCAGTGCCTTAAGATCAATCATAATTAAATAGGTCTCGTATTTTTTCACCAATATCAACGTTCTCAGCCCATATAACATAACATTGTTAACCCACAGATTTTTTCACACGGGTTCGACGTATTATAGAACAAAAACATGAATATGCTAATTGGTAGAACGGGGCGAAACCGACGAGAGAGATTTTTCGCAACACATTTTCACTCGAACTAATTGATGTAGGTATATTATACTAATGCTCCATATTACATTCTGCTGCCCTTATATCGTTAATTGTCTGCGTTTGTTTTGTATTTAGTATTCATGTGCAATGACTTTTCAAAAGGACGCCATTGTCTCTGGCGCGTGTTATTACACTAACCGGTCGTTACCACCGCCCTAATTACTAAGAATTGAATAATACCCCTTTTAAACGATGAAGGAAGTGTGCTCAAAGGTGGTATATGAAAAAAGGGATAAAACAGTCGCGCGTGAATAGCGGCTCGCGGCTTCCGCTGCCCTTTCAACGGGTTTAACCTTTATTTCTTTTTTTTAAATAAATAAATTCCCATAATGGCCAGTCCAGGGGATCAACTGCTGCGCCAGAGAGATTAAAATAAAGCTATGTAAAGGCGAAAATTACGTATATTTATTTTTAAAAAGTTTCCAGGGAGTGTTGTGTTACAAACTCGTTAAAACAAGCGTTTTTATCAACTAGACCGTTGTTTTCATATGCGTAAGCGTACGTAACGTATTTCCAACGTCATTTTTACAGTATTATAGATACAGACGATATCGCGTTGATCCTGTTTTTTCACTCGTCAACTCCGCACAAATGCTAATAAGCCGCGGGCATCATAAAATGCGTGCAGAGGCGGATATTCACGGGCGATGTCCCTCGATTTACGCATCCTATTCTATGGCGATGCGGCGCAAGATAAGGGACATACCAAGACAATATATAACTGGAAGGTCAAGATATTATAGAGGTTACCGACTTAAGGTGGATTCGGTAGCGCTACAAAGGCAGTTGTGACTACTTGTGGCCATTCGCGTGCCTAATCTGGATGATAAGGATCTAAACAAGCATTAGCTGTTAGCAAAACCAGCCTGTCATGCGCTTCTATGCTCGATAACTGTCAGCCATTTAGATAATAAAGTAAGACAAACCAATTTTTTACAATAAGAAGTGCTCAATGGATCTTCGTTATGTTCGAGTCTACTACGCTTGAGAAAGTGATTTCTGGCAAGTGGGGCTAAAAACTCACCAATCTATTTATACAAGCGCATAACAATACGAACAAACAGTAAACAAATATACATCACCTTTTTGATTAGAGATGTGGTCATCGGACAAGCATAAAGTATCATCAAATTTTCCCGTATTTGGCTCACGATCGACAACCTCCCTGAGAATATTAAACAGGACCTGTTCCAGCGCTGTATATCAATGGTAAATGCAAACGTAATCACTGTCATCTGCGGACAACTGTCCGTCCGTCACATGTCAACCCAAACATAGTGCATCTACAACGGTGCAATGATGTATAGCCAAGGTGGATAAAGGTTAGACCAGGGCCCATCTCACAAAGACCTGTACATGTTGTATAAGAGGGAGAATCTTTCGAATATAAGGAGATGACAGCTTCCATCCATATTACACTTGTCATGCTCTGAAACATGTCGCATGATATTCGACCTTAAAGACGTGAGTGGCCAGTTTCATTATATTTAATATGTGTGAAACTCACGGAAGTTTTCTATATATTTATAAACTGTCAAGGTTTTGTGAAATGGACCCCCGGACAGCAAATCACAAACATAACTTAGTCAGTACATGGTTAATAGTAAACGATTTAAGGATGATTCACAGTAGACAGGGTCGTGTCCGGACCGGCCCGTTTTCTTCTAGATAAATACGCCGGCCGTTACTTTTGCTGTCATAGAAAACGGGCCGGCCCGGACACGGAACGGTCTACTGTGAATCATCCCTTAACGACCAGTTTTAGTTTTGGTACGATGATGATGATCAATTGATCATGACCTGACCGATTTCGGCCTCAGCGACTTCCAAATTCCTATACTAGATTACTTGGGTATAGGTAGTTAGGTACTTACCTATTTTAGTTACTATACAGTTTCCCGACTATTTCGTATTAAGTTCAGATTGAATCGTACCACAGATAACAAATGAAATAAGGGTGAGAAAAAACGTAAGTACATAAAGAATGTAGCTTTTTTCTTTATTTTTTGGCCTTATCTTACTCAGAATCGTTCATACATTCGAACTCATACAAGAAAAAGAAATGTCCAAAACGTCCATACCATGTTTCGCTACATTTTAGTATAATATATTGTTAGTATAATGTATAAAGTGCATATCATATGCCTAAATTGAAGAATAAAGAACTTTTACTTTTTTTACTTTTATGTAGCAAGGTAGATCTACATAAATGTCATTTTCCATAGTAAAATGACGGTTAGATTTACCTATGGTACATTCTGAAAGTTACGTGGCTAGTGGTTAGTTACCCTGCAGGACTGCATTAATCCAATGCTTACTTGTAACATAACATTACTATAATATACATATATCATGATTTCAAAAAAAAACCTAAATGGTTACTTGTTAAGCCTGGCCTATAGAAAACGTTACGTTCTGTAGCAAATACATTTATAAAAATTAATACAAAACTCGGGTATAAAACTTCTCAACTTTTTCTCAGCATTGTTTGGCTTCTACATAATGCGTTACTTGTTATACAAGTTGTACCATTTTAATTTATGTCATTCTTTGAATAGTGATAATAAAGTCGTAAAAACATCTCGCATTGTATTTATGTAAGAAAAAAAAATACGAGGAAAAAACGACTAAATACCGGACATCTCAATACACACGATACGAGAAAAAAAAATATGTCATTGAAATATTGATTACCTCGGGCGGGAAAAAATGTTCTACCACTTTTAGACTCTAAGTGTGCCAAGGTCACACCACACCCGTTTAAATGCGTAGCTACTTTTGATGCTGACTGTACAATTAAGCTTACATACATTTGGCGTAGGCACTTGTTTTGTGAAAGCTGCCACCTGAATCCAACTCTGAGGGAAAACTGGGATGATTTTTTATTTATTTATTTTGAAACAATTGACGGGAGCTTAAAAATAAATACAACGTCCCGCAAAACTGTTTGCACAGTTTGACTGTGGGATCCATGAGTCTATAATTAGCGGATAAGTCTTAATGTATAACATAATAAATATAAGCTTGTTATAATTTATGGTTTATACGTATTAATAAATATCAAATCAGTTCCACTTCGTCTGTTACACCTCGGACCTTGCATAAAACATGGTTCACATTAGCTCCGATAACCTTGTTTTACGATTCCGGAAACACGAATGAGGAGAGTGTTCTCATTAGGACGAGATGAATTTATTTGACAACTGGCATGTTATTACCCACTTCTATTTAAGGACCGGTTAGCCTAGTGGTTAGTGAACCTGCTGGAGCTGAGGGTCCTGGGTTCGAATCCTGGTGAGCCTAGTGTTTGTGTGATAAGCATGATTAGTTTCTGAGTCAATGTTTAGTACGTATATCTATTAACCCTTAATAAGGCACCATTGCCACCAATTGAAATATGGTAATATCGGCCAACGCTATGGTTCGAAGAACTATTATCTATTATAGTATATCTGTGCCTATACAGGTTCACACTTTCTCAACAAAATCGTCTGCAGGCTGGCCGTTTCTATTGGTAGATAATTTTAATTATTTACATAATAGGCTTACAGTAAAAACCAAAGCGCCTATAATGTTAGGACTTAACAATAAATACACATTAGTTACATATACACAAACAAATATAAAGTAGCACTAACTGTATCTGCAACATAAAGCACTTATTTTAGTAAGCAGGCTCTGCCAACTGTCCGCAAACACGTCTGCATCCTGCCTCAGTACTAGCTCTCATTGAGCAGCGCCGACGCACGAACTGCAGGTGCGTTACTGGCGCGACGCGTGCGCGGCCCCGCCGCCGCCCACGCGGCGAACAGCGGACGGCGGCGGCGCCCCGCGCGTTCATACTGCTCTGGGACGAATAGACGAATGCCTTCCAATGCCACTGGATTGTCGATTAGTCCCCTATGTAAAAGACTATAGTGAACAGCGAGGTGCAATTTACATCTGAAATGGAGAGACTCCAGTCCGACCATACCGGCCACAAAAAGAGACGGATACAAGAAAGGGTAATAACCGTACTGCTTCTTGTAAAGGTGCTGTGCAAATTTCCTCTGAACCCGCTCAAGCAAAAGTGTATAGCTTGTTTTGATCGGATCTCATATAATAGAGCTGTATTCTTACTTGCTACGTACGTATGCATTGTATAAGACGATAGGTACAGCCGTGCTAGTAAACTGTGGCGCAGTGCGTATTACGAATCCCAACATTTTATTTGCGCTCTTAGTGATGGAACTAATGTGGCTATGGAAATCCAATCTCGTGTCTAGTTCAAGGCCAAGGTCACGAATAGTTTGGACACGGTCAATAGGATCACCACTGAGTTGGTACGTATAGGCTAGAGGGCATTTGCTTCGACTAAAAGAGATTACTTTGCACTTTTTCTGATTAAAAAACAGACGATTCGCTTGACCCCATTCCGTAACGGCATCTATATCCTGCTGCAATACACTACAGTCAGAAACAGAGTTAACAGCGTGGAACAATTTGAGATCATCAGCAAACAGTAAGCACTCAACATTGCTAACAACCAGAGGAAGATCATTTATCATAACCAGAAATAGAGTAGGTCCTAGCGTACTGCCTTGACTCACTCCAGATCTGGTGAAATATTCATCCGATTGGTAGCCCGACAGTTGTACATACTGTCTACGATCTCTCAAATAACTACCAAACAACTTTAATAAATTTGGCGAGAAACCAAACGCTGACAACTTCCTGAGAAGAATATCATTGTCCACGAGGTCGAATGCCTTCTGGAAGTCAAAGTAGGCAGCGTCCACTTGACGAGATTGGTCCATATGAATGAGAGTGTAATCAACAAAGTTGACGATATTAGTGGCGGTGGACCTACCTCTACGGTAACCGTGTTATTCCTCCGATAACCAACTCGATATAAGAGGCGCAATGTATCCATTGATAACTCCTTCGAAAATCTTACCAAAAACCGACAGAACTGCGATAGGTCGGAAGGTGGTTATATCTGTGGCTTTGGCTTCCTTAGGCACCGGTGTAACTCTGGATACCTTCCACTGGGTCGGATAAACTCCCTCATGAAGGGCAAGATTAAATACAAAAAGCAGAGGCTGCTTTAGCTTCGAAAAGCAGTCCTTGATCAGGAATGCAGGAATGCCGTCCGGCCCAGGAGCAACGGTGGCTTTTAGTTTCATGACAATACAACTTAGGTCATGAGGAGAAATACTATGCAGAGTTATGCAGGTAGAGTCTTTTTCCCCCGCTGCATCGCTAGCAGCCCGGTCTACATCCAGTGTGGGCGAGTTCACGTGGAATACCGAACTAAAGTGTTCTGCAAAAGCTTGTACAGCATCAGGTTCCGCTAGGCGCACACCGCCAGTAGTGTAGCAGTTCGGCCGCCGATTGCTGCGTCTATCCTTGATGTGCCCCCAAAAGGCAGCTGGGTCATAGCTTATTGCTTCCTCTGTCCTACGGAGGTACTGCTTATGCGCAGATGCCATCAAATTTTTAATTAGGGCTCGATAATATCAAAATAACTCTTTGTTAAACAACAACCCCTTTCTTTTATACATGACAAGATTGAAATGTTTTAATTTAATATATTTAATAATTTCCGCTGTGAACCAAACTGGGTTTTCGTAACGCTGTTGAAAACTTCTTGCCGGATACTTATGAACAGGAACGTTTCGGTTCAGTACGGAATACAAATTATCATATAAGATATCAGCTGCATTGTCGACATCCACTTGTTTATATAAGAGTGACCAATCAATGATAGCGATCTCTGTGTAAACGGATGACAGATCTGCTTTTTTAAAGTTCCAACGAGGGCTTCGCAAGGCACGCCCCGATGAAGCCGGACTCAAGTCTCCACTTACAGTGAAATGGCACTCCTCATTACTAAACAGTAGACTAATACTAAGTGGCGGATGGTAGGCGTCCGCAAGAACCAGCACGTCTCCAGAGCATTGAACGCAAGTTTCAACATCGTTTATATTAGTTAACACTAGGTCAAAGATGCCTCCGTGTTCATTTGTTACAGTGTTATGTTGTCTTAGATTACAAAAGCTAATAAAAGAATCGAACTGACTTTTTACACTTAAATTAAACGAATTAAGGTTAAAATCACCTAAAAGGACAGTTTTCGAAGATTGAAACATACATATGGCATTTTCAATACACTCTAAAACACTAAGATACTGTCCTGTACTATAGTTCGGTGGTAAGTAGACAACACATAATACAAATTTAATTAATTAATTTGTACATTGAAAACATCTCTTACAGCTATCAACACATTATAAAAAGTTGGTTGTTTTTTCATCAGTTCATCACACTTGCTCTTAAAGGATCTTACTGCACGCAGGCGTGTAGAGCAGTTTTAGCCGATTTATCTCCTGGGGAGTTATGAGTTTGTGTTGGATCTGATTGGTTTAAAAAATCTTGTTGGCCCCGTTCTACAAGAATACTGTGATTGTGATTGGTTAAAATATTAAAGCTGAAAATCTAGTTTTCCGCGCACGGCAAGAATACTGCTTTGTGTTTGGTTGAAATATTGAAGCTACGCACGTACTCCTCTCGCAAGGACACCCCAGCGATCATGGACTGATGCTGGAGGTGAAGATTTCGATTATTTCAATTAGGATTGGCGCTGGAGTTATTTCCTCACAAATGTGATGATAAACTCGGGCGTAAGAAAATTGCAAACTCGAGTCATCATAAGCTTTTCAGATATACTCTGAAAAAGTTACACAAAAACAATAACATTCTGTATATTTGTCTACACAAACTACATATCTCCGATTGTGTATTTTTCTAATTTCTTCTAGTAGGTATTTGTGATTAAGTAACATTTATTAACAATATCATTGAAAATACAGTCAATCTAATAGGAAGTGGTACAAAATATCAAGAATGCACTTACCATCACGAGTTAACAGTTGAGTAAGACACGGAAATTCACTACAAGTATAAAATGTTTGACCCACATATTATTAGTATTCAAAAGAAATAAAGCCGATCGCCGACGTTTGATAATGGCTTCCCTTATTACGGCAACATAACATAACCCAGTTAATATAAACAGCAGTATAAAGGGTATATAACAGCTGCCTAGTAAGCAGATGTCGGAAGCAATTACGCTGAACGGAATCAAGCCAAATGCTCAATGGTGTAGAATGATTTTGCGTCCATCGATGCAACAATAGGAACATTTACGTTAAAGGGGGCTAATTCGAGATGAACATTTCGCATTCATTCATTCGTATCGTCACGTTAACCTAGCAAGCGCGCACGTGAACGACATAGATATCAAATTACAATGCAAAACATGTGTTTTTGATCGACCTCTAGGGGAAGAGGGACCAAAAAAAAATTGTATTCGCCCCTCTTACTTTTGAACTATGGGTCCAAAATATATGAAAAAAATCATGAAAGTAAAGCTTAATAAAGACTTTCAATGAAAACTATAGCGGACATGATCAGTTAAGCTGTTTTTGAGTTATCGTAAAAAGTCTTCCCTTCTTAGTGAAAGACGTCTGAAACACTGCGAGGGTTACCCTTTTGCTTGTTATTGTTTTTTTTAATTAAATTTCATTGAGCAACTACGGAACTCTACACTGAGCATGGCCCGACATGCTCTTGGCCTAATTTTCTATCTCATGTTACACGTTACTGTTCCCTTATCGCGGCAATCGACTATCCATCATATCTACATACCTATTTTTTTACCTTAAATATAAACTTACCGGAATCATTTTTGGGGGACATGTGTAGTTTTGCCTTTATCCTCCCCTTGTCTGAAAAAAAATGAATACAACTGATTAAAAATGTCTGTAGCTGTAGCTGTTGCCTGACACACGATACATAGATACCTACAATCAAGTGCAATAACGCCAATAACTAATAAACTTATCTTTGAAAATTGAAAAACCGCTGACATTTTATTTCAAAGTTCAATATCTCAAGAACGGGTGAACCGAGTTTAATAAGTCTCTCATGTCTAATAACCGTCCCTAGAAAACCTGCTTTCAAATAAAAAAAGGATTCAAATCGGTTCACCCATTTAAGAGCTAGGGTAGATAAACACACATACAATGTCATACAAACACGGTCAAACTCGTCGGGGGTTTAGATAAAAGGTATGAACATTTTATTTACCAGTCAAATTCTTTATGTACTTACGTCTATAATTTATTATATGAACTTAATATGCACTTATCATTATCACTTAGTGGGAAAGTGGCATCCATTCGTCTGTATATTTACTAAGACGATAGTTAAATATGCCTTAACTGGACTGGACCTAGGCTAAGCCCGTGGCCCGATCTTGATCTCTAATGATTGGAATGGCTGCTACCGGTGTACTACTTTCCTCAGCTTAGTATTAGACAAGGCCTCCATTTGCAACTAGCATTTATTTTTCCAATCCTATTTGATTACCAATGCGTCGCACGCGCACATGCTTGCTACGGCTATGAATCATAATCATGTGCTTATTTTACGTTGGTAGACTATATAAACCTACCGTCAGGTTATTTTTATTGGTGGTTCACCTAAGTCGTGACCATATGGGTTAGGTAATTTGTCAAGGTACCTTTCGGGGACCAACATGAAAAGTCAGGGAAAGGAAAAAAAACTATATAAACCAAGATATTCTACCAACTTATTTAGCGCCTTATTACCACTTTAGTGCCGGTCGATGATGCAGCATGTGAAACGCGCATGAAGAATTATATATTGTTTATTCGTCACAAATAGTTGGGTACAAAATAATAATATAATCTACAGCAATTCTCGGAAAAGAATATCATCTGCTGTTTTCTTGTTACTTACATCAATTGACCAGGGGCCTTTCAGCTCGAAGTACGATTTTTTCTATGGAAATGTTAGTTTAACTTGTTTGTACCAGATGTCACTGGGTGCTATCTCTATCGCACTTGCATATTGAAGTGACAGGGATGCAGCGGTCGTGCGGTTAGTTCTTACTAAATACACAGCGGCGCTACGATCTATGTGGAGTATTTCACTGGTATCTCTATCTCAGTATATATATTGTACTTTGTGCAATTGACAGTCGAAAACTGTCAAACAAAAAGGAGGCTTACTTCGCCTTAAAAAGAAGGTCGCCACATAACTAATCATCATCATATTAGCCAAAGGACGTCCCTTGCCTGCGGCTCGGGTCGATAAATTGTCTCGGATAAAATGGCTTGTTTTATGCAATCTCAATCAACTATTTTATTTGCCAAGGTGTTGGAAGATATTGGTCTTCCAAAACATCATTTATTCACGAATTGCTATTTCCCGGGCACTGCAATAATGTACTATTGTTGTCTCGAACTATAATTAATAATAATTTATTATAGAAACAATACATGTTTAATTTAAACAATTTGAAATATAAAACTAAAACGAACTACAATTGTACAATTGTGTTGATTTAAAAAAAAATATATTACCTACTAATAGTCGTTCTGACTTTTTGACTTCTTTCAAAAAGGTTAGGCTACAGCGCAAACCCTTGACCCGATCGTCTTTGTTTTAGGCTCAAATTGTAGCCGACTAAATTGTCCAGCGGAGTTTTGATCAAAAATTTTCCCCTCACTAGCTCGGAAAGCCGTCTTTTATCCTTTGAAACATGCGGGTAAAAACGCATTTTATCCACAAGTGGGGAAAGTAATTTGACCTTGGAGCGTGTTTGAGTAGCTTTTGACAGATAACAAAACGTAAAACGCTCATAATAATGGTTCGTTTGATATCAATTATCATTAAATAGTTCACAAAACATAGATAAATCATTTATTTATGTACAACGAAAATATATACAAGAATACTTAACCAAAATAATATAAAGAAAATTAAAACTAACTTAAGGGGAGGTCGTCAAGCGAGTTAGCGTTTTCGAGTTTTCTAAAAACAACCCGAAACGTAGAAAAAGGGTTTTAAAAATTTGAAAAAATTCTATGTTTTACTTAAGGATCTAGTCTAGTCAAAGTTGCACTCAGATACACGATCTAATGAACTTCGCTCGATAGAAAGAGACCCCAAAGTTACTCCTTTTTGTAAAGGATTTACAATCTGACGACTAAACTATTGATGTTTTAAATAAAGTTTTTGAACTAAACTAAAGCCATTCAGTATTTCTAGACATTTTTGCAGAATTTAAAAAGATAAAATGATTGTATGAATTAATATGTTTAAATACCTACGAAATGCGCGAGCGCGGAGGCTCGGCAGGCCCGATCAGTCGCGCGCTGGCGCTTACAGACAACGGACCTGTGTCAGTTTTATCCGCGACAGTTTCGTGCACCAAACAAGCAGTTTTTGACGAATTTATATAATGGTTGCAAATTATTTAAGAAGGGCAATAAAAACCCGAATGAAAAAAGGCGTAATTATTAACAAATAAATTATGGTAATAGTGCCACAGTATAAAAATGACAGTATAACAACTGAACTGAACCCCTCCAGAAATGTAACCAAAGTTGGTAAAATTATAAATGAAATGTTTATTACCAGAAATTGTGGATATAGTAAGAGATCTACGAGTACTGCTTTGCATTTGAATATTTTTTTAAGCTGTGAGCTTCAACACATTAATTCCGGCCGTCTTTTTTTTAATACCACGTCAGTGGCAAACAAGCGTACGGCCCGCCTGATGGTAAGCGGTCACCGCAGCCTATGGACGCCTGCAACTCCAGAGGTGTCACATGCGCGTTGCCGACCCTTTTAAAATTTATACACTTTCTATCTTTCTAGCTAATCTTCTTTTATAAGATCTACCCATTTCCAGGTAGCTACCGTGGCAAGTTTGGTATCATTTTATATACCATATTGATTCTTTTGTCATCTTTATGTAAAAATCATTTCAGGTATTTATTTTTTAAAAATACGATAACCTTTCGCATAAATAGTAAAAAAGTAAAAACTTCTCAATGTTTTTTATGCTTTGAGAGCTAATAACTTTTGATGAATAAATTAAACCACCAAAAAATATTCTGTCTGTATTTTATGTGGCACTCTTTAGGGGAGGCCTATGTCCAGCAGTGGTCGTCCATCAGCTGATATGATGATGATGACGATGACACGCACATGACAAATAAATATAACACCCTGTATAAATATAACACAAATAGATAAAAATTGCATGACCTATTAAACAAATCGAGTAGAGAGGTATAAGGCATATTTCTTAGGTTCTTAGGTTTCATAGATTAAATAACGAATTTCAGGGTTGTACTATGAATTCTGTTTTTTTTTTCATTATAATGGATCCTACCGTAAGTTCGACTTTCAATTATTTATTTACTACCTATTTATTAAAAAATGATATCAATGACATACTAAAGTTTAATCATAATTAATGCATTTCTTAAGTCAAAATACAGTTATATTTCTATACTGTGACCAGTATGAAGCTAGCGGGGTCATCCGAGTTCACAGTCGCTTCGTCCGCGCGGGCTTGTTCACGCACCGCCAGGACAGCGCTAAATACCTACTCTCGCAGGACTAGAGGGCCTTAAATCTAAAACGGGCCCTTGAGGCATTGTACCGAGGATGCTGGCGGCATTTCCTCGCTGTATCGCAATGCTGATACGTTGAGCGAGGAAACCGCCAGCTCTTCGGTCACCAGTTACGTCAACCAGACGCTTCGCAATTTCTGCAAATAACTTATGCGCGCTGGGACCCCATGAACCTAGAGTTTCGACGCCAAAAGGTACAAACATGTACTCTCTGCCGAGGCCCTTGTCATTAAATAAATGGTTTGAGAATTTAATACAAAATACCAAATTTAGCTTTATTTAATCATTTAAGTCGTAAACCTTCAAATTCTATAAATAACATTTGTTTTATAATGATATTGAGTATAATTGTAAACGCACAAGTTGAGTCGATGCAATTTCAAAACGCATCGTTAGAAATGTCATCATTGTCAATGTCAACTAAAATATACACAACTTGTCACGGACTCCATCATCATCCTCCTAGCGTTATTCCCAGTACAGTTGCATCCTGAAGGATGCCTGGGGTCCGCTACCTAATCCCAAGAATTGGCGTAGGTACTAGTTTTACGGAAGCGACTGCCATCTGACCTTCCAACCCGAGGGGGAAACCGACCTTATTGGGAATAGGCTTGTCAAGTGAGTGGGCAACTTGACTGTTAGAAGTTCTCAAGCCGCCCGGAGGCCTCTAACTTGTCACGGACTCCGACTCACGTAAATATTATACACAACTTCCAGAGTTTTCTGTTATAATATCGTAAAAAAATCGGTGATTCTAGTGATGAAAATCATGCCTGTGGAACTGTGTTTTTTTGCAGGTTGCACTTTCCTCGCTATAGTGAGGAGAAAAGTTTTGTGTTACACACGGGTGCAAAGTTGTATTTTACTTCTCGTGTGTTGAAACACTCGCTACGCTCAGGATTCATAATCATAATCATTCATTTATTTGCTTCAAACACATAAAAAATGCATGCAATACAATTTATAAATGGTACACTAAAAATAAAAGTAATTATAATAACAAAAGACAAAACGAATTAAATTAATGATAACAAAACAAGTCAAAGTAAATGGTATACTAATAATAATACATTAAAATAAAATAATTATTAAACAAAATTAAAATAAATAAATGTCAATCAGGTGCATTTGTCAAAAAAGTTTACATAATATTCATTGATGGAGTAAAATGGACGGGCTAGAAAATATTCTCTTACTTTCTTGTTAAAGGTATTTAAGTTATCACTATTTTTATGTCATCAGTAAGAAGATTATAAACTCTTATTGCAGTATTATTTAAACTCTTGTCAAAATTTGCAAAATGTACATCATTCAGAAATAACCTATAGGTATTTCTCTGCCGAAGATTATGGTTGTTGGCCATGCCTTGCTGTAGGTATAGGTGTTTATTTGTGAAGACGTAAACAGAAATTCGGTACAGGTAAAGCGAAACTACCGTAAATATTTTATTATTTATGAATATACTGCGATGCGAGTCGGGAATGGCACCACATCTCTCAATAATTCTCAAGGCCTTTTTTTGTTTTAATAGTATTGAGTTCACATTGGTTCCATTTCCCCAGACCTCAATACAATACCGTATTATGCTCTCGAAGTAGGAGAAATACATTGTCAATAAAACTTCTCTACTAGCAACATTCATTAAAGATTTCATGGCATAACATGCACCTGCTAGTTTATTATTGATTTTATCAATTTGATTATGCCATCTCAAAAAAGGGTCAAGATCTACGCCTAGAAATTGAACACACTTCGCTCGCTTCGCTCTTGGTTCAACTATAGAATCCTTTCGCTGGCTCGTGCTTCAATTCCACACTCGCGGGTAAAATACAACTTTGCACCCTTGTATAACAAATAACTATTGATATCATTCTTCGTTTCCAAAATATCGAGTGCCAAAATGCAAAAAATAGAAGGAAATTCATTTTTTTTTCACTATTTCGGCCAAAACTTTTTTCGTTCTGGACTTTCTCAAATAATTCTCTTTGCATCTTACACATCTCGTAAATACGCGTCGTTTGAGCCTTGTTTAAATATCATACCTTCACAACTCTCTGAAATATAAGGGGATCGCACTATTTCGTGAAATGGGACCCTATACTGGAGCGAACGAAAAGACATTTCCAATGTCAAAATACATTCGTTTAATCTTTTTGATTATTTATTTGGGTAAAGTTTACAAGTTTTAATTATTTTTGTCCCCTAATATTTATTTGTTTGTGCTGCCAGTCGTGTGTTTGAGAATAAAAACAATTTACCAACCTTTTAAGGTAAAATTAAAGTTTTCTTTTCCTGAAAATAATTATAGTTTTTTTAATGAGGAAATTGCAAAAAATAGACTTTAAGTCAGTATTCACTATTCGCAAAAGAGAAACTCATTTTGAGCAAAATGTGTAAATTATTTTGTAACAAGTATTTTTTACTTGATCGGGACTGAAAAAACTCTGTAGTAATTAAAACTTGTTGAAGTACGTACAGATTGAACCAGATTTCTAAAGCATACTACAATAACCCACCAAACCTTTGTAGGAAACATGATTATATACATAAGGTACCTGAATAAATAGGGAAAAGCTATTAGAAACATACATAAGTCATGAGCTTAGTGATACCTAAGTCAACACCGTTAGCCGAGTTCGGCGGGCGTTTGTCAGGTCGATCTATATTCGCCTACGAGTACAAACTGTTTGTACAGTACTGACATTAAAATGCAAAGACATAGAACCTTGCCGTTTTCTGAGCCTGAGCGATGCCCCTTTGTCATCAAGGGACGATAGACAACAGTCTGCTGTGACAAGGTTAAATGCTCTACAATTTTCGTGGGCTGCACAATATGTAACTACTAGCGTGGGTTCGATGTGCTATTGTTTATCCTCGACCTAGCCTCCGATCCGTGTACAATAACTGTATTAAAATCTTAACTTGTAATTTATGCAATGTCAGCCGTGCCCTTCCATTATTTAGGTCCCGTCATATCAGCCGGGGAAGCTGGACGGAGCAGTTTCTGCGCGGGTGCGCGCGGATTTGAATTCATAGAACGTTATGTTATGATATGAGCTATGTCGCTATGGATGCTATTATATGTAAAATTGACTTGAACGCAGGCCCGCGCTGAAACTGCGCCAAAATCACAGAGCTCCGCGCGGCTATCTCGTACACGGCAAATTCCTAGGAATTTCCGGGAATTTTCATACAAAAACCGGTACCGGGACTGCAAGCTCTAGTTGACACTACCGACCGCGCTCAATGATTAAAATATAATTGAATTCATTGACCGCGCTCCATTTGCTTCAATGGACCCAACGCAGAAACCAACAGGCATGGATTCTGAACAGAATCCGCACTGGGCACGCCAGGTGCAATTACCTAATGCACAAATGGGGTTGGACAGATAACCCATAGTGTGACTGCGGCATAGAAGATCAAACCATAGACCATATCGTGAAGCAATGTCCTAAAAGATATTATTATCGGATCGACTCGGGGGACCTCTACAATTTAACACGAGCAGCTTTGGCTATATTCTGTGCTCTAATATGAATATCCACTTAATTGGTAGGTATTTTCATTTCAATAATCGCGACCAAGCATGACTTGCTCCTAAAAATTACAAATATTCAAATTTGCTCACAATCGAACTCTCTCAAAAAATCTCATAAGAATTCAATGAACAGTCACGGCGTGCCAATATTCATGAATTTAAATTACAAATAACGTGGGCGCCACAAAAGAGTGTTATAAAAGCACAACGTCATGATTGAGTTCCGTATGAAGTATGAAGCATGAAGTGTAACGCGTATCACGCCGAACATTGTCGAATTAAGGCGAGTGTAGGCCCCAAAAATTCTCTCGCTCGCTCGCCAGCCAATGATAGTCAATCATATTGTCAAAACAAATGATTATATCGGATATGAAACGTTCAGTGGGCCTATGATGGTTGCGATTTCATCACTTATCGTCGTGGATAAGACATTCGTCACGTTCTGACAGGGACGGGCGCGGGCGTATTATCCACGACGATAAGTGATAAAATGGCAACCATCATACGCCCGCAGGTTTTAGATTTTTTTTTTTTTTTTAATTTATTAATTTAAATGAAATTTTAACAATAAATTATATATTTTCGCCAAACTGCTAAGCAGTTTGTTGGCGAATACAGCACTCTTTTTAACATTTAACCGATTAAACTATGCTATGAACTAATATCTAATCTAATACCTACTCTTGCTAACTGTCCCAGTGCCCCTCAACGCACCAACAGACGGCACTACAATCTTAATTTCCTAACACAAACAGAAGTGACAGACAATTGAGTGTCAACTATTAATGCCAAACATGAATTAATTACCAATCTTTCGAAGCAAACACGAAGCGGGCTATTCCTACTTATATCGGGTTATAAAATATATCAGTAAAAAGTCACAATACATTTTATTCAAAGTTAAATTAGAAAAGTACTTACTTAAATTTCTAAAAAATGGATGGCTCTTTCAAAATTAATCACTAACATGATATTATTATTGGTAAACGGGACTTAATCTCATACAAAAATTATTCACCTGAGGTGTGCCCGACGTTTCGAATGTATCGCAACATCCGTGGTCACGAGCTGACTGGCTTTAGCGGGTATCAAACCTAAAATAATACCTAATAATGGGGTAATTCTTGTACGCGATAAGTCCCGTTTACCAATAATAATGTGTAAAAATCGTGCAAGTTTAAATCAATATACTAACATGATATCTGCTGTAGAAAAGGGTTACCTATATATTCTTCCCACATTTTATAAAAAAATATTTAATCTGTTAGCATCTAATTGGAACATGACTTGCAGGAAACGAGCCTCAAGATTTCTGCTAAAGCCAAGTGAACATTGAATGCAATTTTATTGTCTGATATAGACGTTTTTTTGCCGAAGTGACGAACGACAGCCGTTGGTTAGCACTCGACGTGACTGTCTCGTGAGGGTGGCGTTACAAATTGGCTGACTATTTCCTTCCCTCTCATTTAACTAATTTAAATATTATTTATAAGCAACCTTGACACACCGCCTTAAAGTTCAAATTTGTAAACAACATTATATGGAGATACGAGGTTCTGTTAGTAAACAGGCAAAATTACATTCAGTTTAGGCTCTTGGAATTTTTCGTAAATTCATTTGTCTTCGCCGGCGCGGTCGATATTTATTTTTCTAAATTTAGGTACCTACTGTAAATTGGCCTTCAAACATCGATAAATGAAATGGTCATGCGATATTTTCTTGATTTTCATCGATGAATATTGTAAGACTATGTGATGACGGACTTTTTCCCTCCCTCGAAATTAAAATATTAACAGTTTATTACAGTTTCAACCAAAATGTACGGTGGCACACATTCACACATCCCACTGTCAGTTCAAAAATTGCTGGCAGTATTTCCTTTGCTGCCGGCAGTTGATTATATTCGAATTCGCTTGAGATCTTTTGTATAAGTACAAGCCCTTAGGGAAATTGTGTTGTGGCGTATGGTGCGTGAATTTATAATAATGTTGTCAATTAGGAGCACCCCAACATGCTTCGACAGGTCGACCTATTCTCATGAGTATGGAATCCTGATTACGTAATAACCACGACAAAATCAGTGACACGGAAGGGACAAATCGTTTGGTCTGGAGCTTCCTGGAATGCGTTGGTTCGGTTGCGGATTGTAATTTGGGCGGCCTCTAGGCTCGCCGCAAGGATGCCTGCGTGAAATATTCCACTCCCATTTCAGTAACGATGTAACTCCTTTCAATCACAAATGGAAAATGTACAATCTTTAATAATAAAGTCTAGAAATATAGGCCCTTCTTGACTTGTGAACTAGTGAACTTAATTCATTTTTCATAATGACGCAGTATTTGGTAGCGGCAGGCGCGGCCGACGTATTTGCATACAATGAACACACAATCGAGGGTGGGTCTCGAAAGCGTCTCGCTACATTTAGGAAGTACCGTTCATATCATCTTAGATTTATCGTTTAAATGTTTTGTTGGGTATCAAATTGTGTCATTGGGTTTTTGGGCGGTATGCTCGCTTACGATACTAGTAGCTGATAGACTACCATAGAACGATATAGTTAGAAGCATCATCATGAATTCTGGGCATTTTATCAGTTTATTATAATGATTTCAGAATGTTAATATTATAAATATTCCGAAGTACCTATCGATAAAGAAGAAGCACTCCATCAGTAGTTGTCATTTAGATAATGATAGACCACCGGAGTAATAAATCAATATTTTTTATTCATGATTCCTTCCTTATGTTAGCACCAATAATGTATTACATTACTTACTTCTTACTTTAGCTTCTCTATTACATTACTGGTACATGCCATACAAATGCTGACTAACTTCTTTAGGTTCTGTGACGTATAATGTCTATTGGCTATGTGCACGTCTGAAACGTCAAACGTCAAAGGTCCCGAGACAATGTCAAGATTCAGAGATGTCAAATAATGACACATGAATATTTTATTTACTTTAGTAAACGAGTAAGACCCCGTATTGGAAATTTTACTGAAATAAATAAGATAATAAATAAATACATACAAACGAAACGAATCGTAGGAAACCGTTAAGAAACCAATAGAAAACGTGAAAGTAAATTTGACAGTGGTCCCCGGTAAGTACACATTTCTGCCATGGTGTGCGCTACGATCGCCTAGCTTACCCCCACCACCTACTTCGCACATAGCCAATACGTGAAGTGAAGACTAAACTGTAGTTATTGAAGTAAGTATCTGTACTTCACGTTTCACCTTTCAATGTTTATTCAATACCGGCCCGCCTACCTTAACGGAAATCGAAACTAATTACAGAGTACTTAAGCTGTTCAACCCTTCACAACGCATCGAGGGTGGGTTCGTGAGCATATGCCAAATGTAATGAGCCAGGCGCATTTAGCATAACTGCTCGGGCGGCGCTCGGTACTTATGCCCAATCATTCTGTCAAGCCGGGCCCGTGGGAAGCATCTGCCAATCGGCAGCGAGACATATAGATCGATGCTTAATCGAGATTACTAGTACCTACAGATATGTTGGTACTTGATGCGGACAGGTAAAGGGCCTGAGGGCCTACTCCGAACTTCGAAAAGCGAACTTCGTATCGTGCCGTCCCTTTCCGTCATATAGTATAACACGAGAGTGAAAGGGACGGCACGACACGAAATTCGATTTTCGAAGTTCAGAGTAGGCCCTCTGGTCGCTCAATGTGTCGTACCATGACAATGCTACAAGCATTTATTACCCCGCTCCTTTTAAAAAAAAAAAAATTAGGGGACATTTTTGCACAAATCGAACTAGTCCCACAGTAAGCTCAATAAGGCTTGTGTTATGGGTACCAGACGACGATATATTTAATAGATATATACATAAATACATAGAAAACATCCAAGTCTCAGGAACAAATGTCTCTGCTCACCACAGAAACAAATGCCCTTACCAGGAATCGAACCCGGGACCTCTAGCTTCGGAGGCAGTGACACTACCAACTAGGCTAAACAGGCCGACAAAGAGGCAAGAGGCCGAGGCTTTTTATTGCGTATCTACGTGTAACATTTGAATCTGTCTGTCCAAAGACTACAATTATATTGTGTCTGTCACAACTAGGTATGCATCTTAGGTACTGCTCATGCTATCGATTTGATATTTTGAATAGTTGTAACTACCTAAATAAGACTAGCCCAAGTGTATTAAATATGAAAAAATAAACATTATATTATCGTGTATAAGTACCCATATGAACTGAGTAAGTACACAAATTCCAAGTTTAGTTACTAGATCGCGAGGGGTATCACTAGAACAGCTTGAGTTGAGTTGAGCTTAAGTTGATCTTAAATAGTTTTTATTGTAATCTTCAGAATCTTCGGGTCTGTATTTCTATCTAGCTCGCTCTTACAAGTACTTATTAACCGACTTCAAAATTTCAAAAGAGGAGGTTATCAATTCGGTTGTATGTTTTTTTTTTTTTTTTTTTTTATGTTTGTTACTCCATAACTCCGTCATTTCTTAACCGATTTGAAAAATTTTTTTTGATTGTATGTATATATATCCAAGTTGGTCCCGTTTTTGTCAAAAGGCAGTTCTGATGATGGGATCCATGAGGAATTGAGGGAACTCCTCAAATCTTTAAGGCAAACATATAGTGATTTTTGTGTTTTTATCAACAAGTCAAGCATTTGCATCCAAAAATGTGACATTGGATGAAGTGGAACTGCTGATGATGATCAGAACAGAACTCTTCAACGACGAAAAGTTCACGTTTGGCGATTTGACCTCCTAGCTGTGTTTGTTAAGCAAGTTCTATTTTCACGATTAATTTTTGTCATGCTCGAGTTCTGATGATGGGATCCATGAGGAGTTGAGGGAACTCCTCAAATCTTAAAGGCAAACATATAGTGATTTTTGTGTTTTTATCAACAAATCGAGCATTATCATACAAAAATGTGACATTTGATGAAGTGGAACTGCTGATGATGATCAGAACAGAACTCTTCAACGACGAAAAGTTCACGTTTGGCGATTTGTCCTTCTAGCGGTGTTTGTTAAGCAAGTTCTATTTTCACGATTGATTTTTGTCATGCTCGTGTTCTGATGATGGGATCCATTCGAAATCGAGGAAACTCCTCAAATGTGAAAGGCACACAAATAGTGATTTTAGTATTTTCATGAACTAATCAAGCATTTTCATTCATAAAAGTGACATTTGATGAAGTGGAACTGCTGATGATGATCAGAACGGAAATCTTCAACGACGCGTAGTTCACGTTTGGCGATTTGTTCTCTTCGTTTTGTTTGTCAAGCAAGCAAGTTTTTTCCATGATTTCATGAGGAATTGAGGGTACTTAGTTTTCTACCATTATAAACATACTTATAGCCATTTTTGTATTTTATTGTATGGAATCTAAGAGTGCACCATCTAAGATTAATAATCTTTCACCGGACTCCCCCATTGAAGTCGGTTTTTTTTTCTTAAAAATTATGTCAAAATAAATTGCACCCGAACCCAAAGACTGTTGTCAGATTTCACATACTGTACTTCTTTACCCACCGCTAACCATACGAGTTTGGCACTTTCAATCTTATGTCATATTGACAGAGGTAATCAATAGGTGTCATCTATTGGCAAAAGCGGTCATTCACCAAAAAAATAGACCGACCAAGTGAAAGGAAACAATCTTCGTCTTCCAAATTCTACACAATTTTAAGAGAGGCGCTGGTGGATAGAAACCTTTAGGGGCAGATCATCCGCTCCAGGTACAACCCTGATGCTGACAACGATCCTCAGACATGAGGGACCGACCCAGAGAGAAGGAGGTTGGCCATTTAGGTATCGAGCATTGAGAATTTTATCTTATACTTGATAAGAAAGATCTATACTTTTTAAATTAATCCTAATTAAAGGAGACATGTCGACTTCAAAGTTTTCAAACTTAACAAGCGTCAAGAGATCTTAATACTCCTTTGTCTGTGGCTATGCTAACAGTTCACAAATTACTTCAGAATTTTTTATTATCAAATCGTTCGCACAATACTAACACAGTAGCATCATGACTGAAGCAACTACTTCATACAAATATACACACCTTTAAAAAAAGCATGTGAAAACATTACGAGTATTGTACATAAAAACAGGTTGAAACATATAAGTAAATACATGTCATATAACAATTACAAAGGTACACTTATCCCTATAAGAGATATCTGCCAACTAACCTTATCCGGTAGAAAAGTTAATGGAGACGCGGAAGTCATATAGACAGTTAAACTAAGAATTTTGATTAAACCTTCAACGTTCATGGTTTCTAAGAATGAAAAGAACCGTCATCATTATATCAATGGTCAGTAAATCGTCGTAGTGATCAATAGATCTTACGCAAGATATATCTCTATTGATTCAGATAACACTCCCGTTGAACGGCACTGTTTCTAAGTAAAGAAGCCAATGTGATGCCTCACATCACAGAACAAATAATACTCGTAGTACTACATCTCAAACCATAATTAATTGCGGCGTTTAGAGGTTTTGGTGCAATATGGTAACTCGCATACAGATATAAACCCTGATAACATTACTAACACTTCTTTTTGTGTCGTGTCAAAACTAAACATATACACAATACACGAAAATAAGCTGTGACAAGTTATTGACCGCACGAAAGAGAGCTTTTATTTTTTAACCGACTTCAAGATTTCAAAAGAGGAGGTTATCAATTCGGTTGACTGTTTTTTTTTTTTGTTTTTTTTTTTTAATGTTTGTTACTCCATAACTCCGTCATTTCTTAACCGATTTGAAAAATTCTTTTTTTGATTGTATGTATATATATCCAAGTTGGTCCCGTTTTTGTCAAAAGGCAGTTCTGATGATGGGATCCATGAGGAATTGAAGGAACTCCTCAAATCTTTAAGGCAAACATATAATGATTTTTGTGTTTTTATCAACAAGTCAAGCAATTGCATCCAAAAATGTGACATTGGATGAAGTGGAACTGCTGATGATGATCAGAACAGAACTCTTCAACGACGAAAAGTTCACGTTTGGCGATTTGTCCTCCTAGCTGTGTTTGTTAAGCAAGTTCTATTTTCACGATTAATTTTTGTCATGCTCGAGTTCTGATGATGGGATCCATGAGGAATTGAGGGAACTCCTCAAATCTTAAAGGCAAACATATAGTGATTTTTGTGTTTTTATCAACAAATCGAGCATTATCATACAAAAATGTGACATTTGATGAAGTGGAACTGCTGATGATGATCAGAACAGAACTCTTCAACGACGAAAAGTTCACGTTTGGCGATTTGTCCTTCTAGCTGTGTTTGTTAAGCAAGTTCTATTTTCACGATTGATTTTTGTCATGCTCGAGTTCTGATGATGGGATCCATTAGGAATCGAGGAAACTCCTCAAATGTGAAAGGCACACAAATAGTGATTTTAGTATTTTCATGAACTAATCAAGCATTTTCATTCATAAAAGTGACATTTGATGAAGTGGAACTGCTGATGATGATCAGAACGGAACTCTTCAACGACGCGTAGTTCACGTTTGGCGATTTGTTTTCTTCGTTTTGTTTGTCAAGCAAGCAAGGTTTTTCCATGATTTCATGAGGAATTGAGGGTACTTAGTCTTCTACCATTATAAACATACTTATAGCCATTTTTGTATTTTATTGTATGGAATCTAAGAGTGCACCATCTAAGATTAATAATCTTTCACCGGACTCCCCCATTGAAGACGGTTTTTTTTTCTTAAAAATTATTTACTCAATATTTCGTATTCGAACCTTTTTTAACTCTACAATACTCTTATTTATATAGATAAGCTCACTGACCATTTAACCCAGGGTTTAGTGGTCTGTGTATAGGCTAGACCTTACTTGTTATAACATTAGTAGTTGTATAGTTAGGCATAGCATTATGAATTTGATTAGCGCGAATGAAATCACTCCAAGAATTCAATCATAAAATCTAGTTCAAACAACATAACGCGTTATCAAATTGATAAGCATGTGTGTTAATTCACATAACCTAACAATCTAATAAAATGTAGGTAATAAACGTCAATCCTTGATCAGTATCCTACTTTCAAGTTACGACATGAAAGCCCTAACCTAAACAGGAAAGGATCAGTATAAATAATAAGAGTTTATAATAATGTTAATGTAGTATGTACCCATGAAGCAATGCCAACATGTGATCGCGACTACATCCATACATGGCGATATAAATAGGAACATTACGAGTACATTGTATGTGATTGTACTCATTGTTTATTTACTAAATACTAGCACTGTGTTATTACCAAAATGATTTAGTTAAGTAGTGGTAAGTACCACTAGTACTTAGTAGTAATCAAATCGACCATCATATTAGCCCAAGAACGTCCACTGCCGGATATAGGTCTCCCCCAATTTCATGGGGGTAAATGCCATAATCGCCACGCCTTGCATGCAGGTTGGCGATCGCAGTATCTCCACCGCACTCCAGGGATGCTGCTGCCCATCCCACGGTGGTATCGATCGTAGTTTTAGAACACACCCGGGTCCGTAGTAAGCTTTCATGTCCTCCTGTTCCTGACATTAGCAAGTGAATTCAGTATTGCCTCGTAGAGATCCCCAAAACGTAGACACTACGTGCTGTCATTCATTAACACACCAAGGTAAACGTCTTCCTGTGTGATATATCAATATACCTAATAGTTGACACCTATTGTTCGTTTCCATTATCACGATATAAGATTGAAATGGCCAAGTATTAGATCAAGTTCGAACGCTGGGAAGTTTACCTTATATACTTATATGTTGAATACGCCGCAAAATAAATAGGTACGATACTGAGGAAGGCATTATCATGAAATGCGTTCATCTAATATATCTATAACAAATACCTTCTGGACGTTATTATTGTCAGTTAAGTAAACATAAACTCTCTATTCTAAACTACAATACTTGAAATATTTCCTTCCCAGCCTATAGCACGATCGCTTATACCGTGGTGTTATATGGCCAATATGTACTAAAACGTCACATAAAACTTGACGGTATAAGCTACCGTGCTAGCTAGGCTAGTACTTATTTTGACGAGATATGTAAAAGTATAAATCATTCAATCTTCAATGAAGCTACTTCTACCTCCGTTATAAACAAAACGCAAGCCAGTACGCAATGAAAAGGAGTGGCGCGATTCCTCATGGAAGGAACGATGATTCCCATTCCCAGTAGACCGTTCAGTTTCCGGGCCGGGCCTAGACCGGGCTGCTTCCGAGCCTCGGCTGTATCTAGATCAGTCGTCAAACGTTTGTGTTGACTAATAATTTTTAAGAAAAAAAAAACGACTTCAATGGGGGAGGCCGGTGAAAGATTATTATACTTAGATGGTGCACTCTTAGATTCCATACAATTAAAAAAAATGGCTATAATTATGTTTATAATGATAGAAGACTATGTATCCTCAATTCCTCATGGAATCATGGAAAAACCTTGCTTGCTTGACAAACAAAACGAAGAGAACAAATCGCCAAACTTGAACTACGCGTCTTTGAAGAGTTCCGTTCTGATCATCATCAGCAGTTCCACTTCATCAAATGTCAATGAATGAAAATGCTTGATTAGTTCATGAAAATACTAAAATTACTATTTGTGTGCCTTTCACATTTGAGGAGTTCCTTCGATTCCTAATGGATCCCATCATCAGAACTCGAGCATGGCAAAAATCAATCGTGAAAATAGAACTTGCTTAACAAACACAGCTAGAAGGACGACAAATCGCCAAACGTGAACTTTTCTTCGTTGAAGAGTTCTGTTCTGATCATCATCAGCAGTTCCACTTTATCAAATGTCACATTTTTGTATGATAATGCTCGATTTGTTGATAAAAACACAAAAATCACTATATGTTTGCCGTTAAGATTTGAGGAGTTCCCTCAATTCCTCATGTATCCCATCATCAGAAATCGAGCATGACAAAAATTAATCGTGAAGATAGAACTTGCTTAACAAACACAGCTAGGAGGCCAAATCGCCAAACGTGAACTTTTCGTCGTTGAAGAGTTCTGTTCTGATCATCATCAGCAGTTCCACTTCATCAAATGTCACATTTTTGGATGAAAATGCTCGATTTGTTGATAAAAACACAAAAATCGCTATATGTTTGCCTTTAAGATTTGAGGAGTTCCCTCAATTTGTCATGGATCCCATCATCAGAACTACGTTTTGACAAAAACGGGACCAACTTGGATATATATACTTACAATCAAAAAAAGAATTTTCCAAATCGGTTAAGAAATGACGGAGTTATGGAGTAACAAACATTAAAAAAAAAAAAAAAAACATGCAACCAAATTGATAACCTCCTCTTTTGAAATCTTGAAGTCGGTTAAAAAGTGGCCGGGCCGGGCCGTTTCCGAGCGTCATCACTGTCATCAGATCAGGCCCGGTCACGGCCGGCGTCTTGCTGTCATGAAAACGTGCCGGCCCGGACACGAAACGGCCTATTGTAAATCATCCTTTATAATGAACCTTTCGATCTTCAAAACCTCAAAGAGAAAAAATGATTTTTTTCTACTCGTACTGTTCACAGGCAGTACTGTGTTCGCAGATTCCTACTACATACTCGTACAATATTCAAAAGGAAGATATATTGTTATTATGTTTTTGTGAACTATACAACCACCATAAGTTGAATTAATACTAATTAATTTTACAACCTCCGACTGAAGCAGTCTGTAAATCACTCAAACAATGTAAAGGCCAATTAAATAATGATGATTGATCGAGCGCATTCAAATTTTTTCGACTAAAAATTACTCATTGCCTCAACCACGAGGCCAATTTCGAGTACAAATATCCATTCGTATAAGAACCATGTATGCCGAAGAAGACATTAAGCGGCCTACATTATCATTATATTCGGAGTTTACAAGCTATAATACAACTTAATGTTGTACCAGTGCCTAAGGAATTGATTATACGTGCTTTACGAAACCACCTGAGATTAATCTAAAGGCTTTGACGTGGCACAGTTACCGGGAAAGAATTACTTGGCCGTGTTTGGAAATCGGTTTTTTGAAAAGGCCGTTTTATGTGCCTTTTTTATACCACGACGGTCGCAAACATACGGCCTGATGGTATGCAGTCACCATATATCACCGTAGCCTACGAACGGTCGAGTTTCCAGACGTATCATAAGCGTGTTGCCGACCCTGTAATAAAATGAGGTCTCGTTGTGTTGTAGAGACAAATGCAGGTCCCTAGATCTCAACGCGGCGTAATTACATGAGCTCTGGCGACCAGGAACACAAGAGACACCACCACATCTGCAAGCAATTAGTGGTTTTAGTATGGCAATTTCTGCCATAAATTTATATTGTAGTTACATGTAAAATTTTGACGAAAAAAAGAGATATTTTGACACACCATTCTATACCCGCACAAAGATCGTAGTAAACACCCTATAACATTCTCGTAGTCCTCGGTGTGGTGATGATAATAGGTGTTGATTATGGCTCATTATTTGAATAACAAATTATCTAAAGTTTAAAACACGACTCTGGAAGGATTTTATAACGGCGGATATCATCAAGTGTCATCCTATTACTCATTAGCCACACTCGGTAAGCAACCGATAGAAAGACATTAAATTACTCTAATGCCATGGATAAATACTAAATAGTATCTACAGCTACCGGTAGACTACAAAAACAAATAGAATAATCGAAGCGAAACTACTTCAATAGCCAACAAACACCTCGATCACAATCAAACGTATGTAAATGATCGTGTATTAGTACTAACAACAGGGCAATAGCTCGCATCGCTAATTGAGGAAATAGACGAAGGCTGCCCGAAGGCCATTATTACTTGCCAAACCAAGGCAAAAAGTGCAAAAAACTAAGTTCAAGGCACTGCGCATGACTAAGAATGTACACTTAAAAAAAAACAAAGAACATTATTTTACGATTAGAATAATCCTTCTGAATTCTTATTACAATAATTTTAAATTAAAAAACGTCTTCAAAAAACTAAAAAGCAATAAATAAACTGATAAGAGGAAGGAGTACATTTTGTGTAATAAAATCGTAGATATTACCAGAGTGCATCACAAGACTCATGGGCAATTCCAATAAGCCCAAATTGACAACCTCCCGGCTAACATTACATTTGTCATAGTCACTTCACTATCTTAATCGAAATATCTTAGCGCCACATATGAAACACTTGGAGTTTTGGATGACCATCCGTGTTCTTATTCATCAGTTCCAGTTCACGAAATGCTACTTTCTGAATGCAAATGCTTGGTTTGTTACCGAAAATACTATAATCGCTATACGTTTCCCTTGAATTTTTAAGGACTTTCCTCAATTCCTCATGGATTCCATCATCAATCATCAGAACTAGTTTCTGGTAACAACGAGACCAACCTCGAAGCAGATGCTTTCCAAAATAAAAATAATTTCTTAAATCGGTCAATAAATGACGTAGTTGAAAGGTCTTCTCTTCTTCTTTGTACCATTGCCCTCTGTTGGGGTGTAGGGCTCGAATCAACTCCCTCCAGTTGCTGTTAGTTGAGAGATAACAAACACCATTAAAAAAACAAGCGAATTAAGAACCTCCTCCTTTTTCGTAAAGTCAGTTAAAAATGTGTGTAGTCGTACTTAAAACTTCCTATTTGCGCGTTGGAGGAATGTTTCCATTTTAATTTAACTTAACTCATTCAGTGCTATCAACATTTATACAAAGAGTCTATTGTTTGTGATTCTCGAATGTGACACAAAAAGCACGTTATTAATTTTATGGAGTACGAAACGAGATGTCGCCTTGAGGTCAAGATAAACATAGCTGCATCCATCATAATTTGACCCGGGTTAAAATAGGAAGTTACCAATATGCGAACGGATTTAAGGAGGCTAGAGGTCTAGTAAGGTTGGTATAGCTACGGGTTCTCCCACAGACCTATTGTCGAGCCGAAACCGGTTCCAAAGAATTCGCTTTGCGTCATTTTTAAAACGTGTAAACATTTTAATTGATGATATGCGGAAGACAAAAAGGCTTTAGTCACACTCTGTTTCATATTGTTCAATACGATATACTTATACCATCAAAAACATAAATGTGAAAATGGCAGCCAAGTTCACCGACAAAAGAATTGAGATCTAAATGGGCGCCAAGTTCCGTAGATTACCTATCTGAAAAGTTGCCAAGTTTGGCACTAGATTGTTTACAGTAAAACTAATTTACTGCGGCTTAATGCATTTTGAGCCTTAACTTGGCAGTTTTCTATGAAGTACCTTATAATACCATGAAAGATGTTGGATATTTAAGAAAACTGCCAAGTTAAAGCTCAAAATGCATTAAGCCGCAGTAAATTAGTTTTACTGTAAACAATCTAGTGCCAAACTTGGCAACTTTTCAGATAGGTAATCTACGGAACTTGGCGCCCATTTAGATCTCAATTCTTTTGTCGGTAAACTCGGCTGCCATTTTCACATTTATGTTTTTGATGGGATATGATTACTTTTTGTCAAACTTCATCCAATGGAGCTTTCCCACAGCGAATGCACGAGTTACTATACAAAATACCCAAACTGCTATAGGTGCACCTAAAATATTTGAGGAGTTCACTCGATTTCTCCAGGATCCTATGGTCAGATTCTGATCCGATGACAATGGGACCACCCCGGAAGTATACCGTTTCAAACAAAAAAAGAATTTTCCAAATCGGTTAATAAATGACGGAGTTCTGAGGTAACTAGCATAAATAATAATAAAACTAATTATAAAACCACTGTTTTCTGATTTTTTCTTGTGTATACACATAATTATCAAGCGACATGCCAAAATTCAGCTTTCTAGGTCATCTGGAAGTGGGTTAGGTTTTTGATTACTAGTCAGTCAGTCAGTCAGTCAGTGGTAAAAATGCCGTTTTTTGGAATTTAATATCTCATTAACTATTCAACCTATATTTATGAAATTTGGGGTTGTAGTTGTTCTAAAGGATCTTAATATATGTACCAAATTTCATGTTTTTGTGATAGATTTGTAGTTATTGGGGGGTCAAAAGTGGCTCCAAACGGTTCGTGTAATATAACACACGGCTGCTGTCCGCCAGTTCCTGGGGTGAACTTGGCTGGACACGCTGCCGCGTGTCTAGATCCGTAGATTGAATGCTATTCGTATAACATAAACTCAATGCCAATCATGCTGATTTCATCAATGCATCCAATATCAATATGATACTAATGTGATGTAAAGCTGTAATGTAATGGTATTAATATGTATGGATTAACAATTGGATTGGCATCTTCTATGATTGTTACCTTTTCATGGTAAAACCAATGAACCGAATTATTAACATGAAAGATGTGGAGATATTTTCAATCCTGGTGGAGTAGAAAGAATACTTCTTATTCAGGATTCATCCCCTTAGGTTAGGGGGTGTATCGGGGGGCGTAACTTTGTATGGATGTACAGATTTCAATGATTTTTTCTCGTCGTGATTTTTTTCGACAGGGCTTCATCATCATCATCGTCCTAGAGTTATCTCAGTACAGTTGCATCCTGAAGGATGCCCGGATAATCCCAAGAATTGGCACTAGTGGAAGCGATTGCCATCTGACTTTCCAGTTTGAAGTTCTCAAGCTACCCGAAGGCCTCTAACTTGGTTTAACGAGTGCTGTCATAGACTGCAGCCGGGATCAACGGTTTATCGTGCCTTCCAAAGCACGGGAGCGCTCAGTTAGTAACCACTTAAAGCCGTCACCCATCCAAGAGTTTACCTGGGCTTAATTATAATAAATTGTAGAAGAACATAATATCACAATTCGAGGAGTTAAAAGTGCTTAAAATCATGTTAAATTACCTTCAATTCAAAGTAATGCGTCACACCACTTGGTTCGCAGAAATATGAAACTGTGCGCAAAATTGCCATAAAATACGAAGAAGCGCCATTCTGCGGGTGGCATAATTTTATTTTGTATTTGCTGTCGGTTTGATGGTCATAGGATTTGGCATACTTTGTTGACTGTAATTACGAAAGAAGACTTTATTTATACATATATTATATAGACAGAAATATGAAACCGTTTTTGTCTAAGGTTCAGGAAAGTAAAATGGAACGGCTTTATTATTTTAAAATTCAAATATTAATTTATTCTGCCGCTCTCATCAAGGGCTCTTTTACATGCAGGTATAGGTATCATTAAGTGGCATGAATACAAATGGTAACAGTGAAACAACAGTCAAAATAACGCATCATTCACCGTTATAGGTTGGGTTTTAACTCCCTTTAGTGCAATTGTATGAATTAACCACGAACCGATTATGCAACGAATATTTGCAATGATTGCTTCGGAAACAGTAAAATACAACACAGCCAAGAATAATCGATAAAACTCAAATTTTATTGCGCTACACTGGTCTGGAGCGATCCTCGTTGAAATAATTGAGGAAACAATTTACCTTTTTTTACGTGGGGAAATGCTTTTACGCATCCCGCCTGGCCGGTCGGGGAAACCAGGACGGGTATGATGGACTGCCGGAAACCGTCCGGACTACCGTCTAAATTTTAGACTCAAAAACCTCAAGGTGTCACGGCACGGCGAAATACAGTTCCACAACCCGGCGATGAGGAAACAATTTACTTACATATCAATCGGCTATATGTAGAACGTTTATATGATATTGGGTAAATAAATTTTATCCCAACCAATACTTTCTAATTACATGTCATTATCGGCACATCCACTTATTAATATTAAGCCCTTACGGGGAAATCCTTTTGAATGGACTTTCAGTGCATTTACAGATAAGTAGGTTATACAACTTGCCTGAAATCTGAATTAGAGTTATTATTTATCTAATATTTAGAATCAAGTTTTAGACGAGATAAAGAAAAAACTTTACAAAAATACCGAGCATGAGTACTTTTTTTTTACAGTGGCCTACGTACTTACTCGTAAGTAGCTACGTTACCTAACTAATACCGTAAATCGAAATCAATTTGGTGAACGTACATTACGTGTACTCGTACGTTTTCTAGGATGGATGCAATTTTGATTAGTTTATTCTCTCTTAACAGAATGGAAGATAATATTGTCAAGACTGTACACTCTACTACTCTGTACTGACTGTAGACTGTGTTTGAGTACAGGTTTTGGATTTAAAATGATCTCTCCACCTCACGGTTGCTCTAAGTTTTAAATCCAACATGTTGTGCGTTACGTTCTACACCAGTTTGCATAATTTATGATAATTATGCTCTTTATCTATGATGAAGATGATCGAGCAACCCCAGAAAAAAACGTAAGAAATATCTCTTTTACTACTCTTGCATAATAGAGTTAGCATCAGATGTACGCATGAAGAAGCCAAAAGCTCTTACTCCCTGAATAATAAAGACTTGACCTTCACATGCGTAGCTACTTTTGTTGCTGACTGTATAACATATCGGCTTTCCTGTAATAAATTCAAAGTCCGAATTCGGATCGTGAGAAGCTTCTAAGTTATCAAAGGCCTCAGTCACGCATCGAGTGATATCCGGAGCACTTCTAGTGTACGTAACCCTATAGCTGTATGTGCCGGCGCCGGGTCGGGCAGTTGTAAATCTGTCTACAACCAAATTGCATCCGTGGTAGGACTTCATGGACTTACGAGCGGGTAAGTTACGGGCCGATTGTATAATGATGTGTCATTGACTCTATTCCACCACTAATATTCTATTGTGTTGTGTTTGGATAAGAGCGTCTCTATCCGCTAGTTATAATCACACAATTCTCACTATATAAATTTAAATTTTAGCTGGTAATAACTACAATTAAAATGATCCTCAAGTAAATTATCAACTATTATTTCACGCAACAAAATTTACGAAATCACACATTTGATTCACAGTAGACTTTTGTATCAATCAATCTGGTTGATCTGTTTTTAAGAAAGTAACTACGTCTTAGTATAATATATATATATATTAGGGTGGTCCACATATGTATGGAAAAAATATATAATTGAATTATACCCTCTCCACAAGGCTCATTCTGTTCGTATGACTGTTAATTACGTATGTACCAAAAATCAGCGAATTCCAAGTACATTTAGAGGTCGCGACAAAATGCACGATGGAAATAAAGAACAAAATTACCAACTAGTGATCAAGTGTTGAGACCCGGTTTTGTGGGGACCCGGATATGTCCTAAAACTACGACCAAGACCACCGATGGATGAGCAGCAGCATCCTTGGAATGCGGTGGAGATATTGCGATCGCCAACCTGCATGTCAAGCGTGGCGATTATGGCATTTACTCCCCATGAAATTGGGAGAGGCCTATTATGTCCAGCAGTGGACGTTCTTAGGCTGATATGGTGGTGGATCGAGTGTTATTGTAATGGAGTAGATTATTACTTCATTGTAAGTTTATATGATTGTAAAATGTCAAGGTAGAATTTTTATTTAGATTGCTTGCAGGCACCATATTTTCTAACCTAATGGTAAAATAAAAAACACTTTTTTAACATTATCAAAATAAATGGCCAGAAATTAATTAACAAAATTGTATAACTTTCTACGGACAACAATTTATATAATACCTCATATCTCTGTACACTTCGTCAAGAAATGAAGGCATACAAACACAATGCTGTCAAAATTCAGCAGCCGAGAGACGAGTACCTCGAATTGTTGTATCTTTGTAACTATTTCCTCGGGTGGACAGACGAAACTGCTGAAATAGTGTTTCGTGCTCTTGGTGCCTTACACCAAGCTCAGTGGATGGCCAAAGCAATCTAGTGTCTGAAAATAATATATCTTTTTCACAATCAATTTACTCTCCCTGTATCAGAAAAACGATCCGTGACGGATTTAAGAATGTTTGTAGTTTCGTTCATGACGCTATTGGAATGAGGACCCAGTGACCGAAATAGTTCCTTTAAATGACGACGAACTTCTTGCAAACCAAAAATTATCGAAACAAAAGATAAAAAGCGTTTCGTTGCTACCTGGGGACCCTGAGGTATTTTTCGACCCATTTGATAGGACTTTCTCTATTTAATCCTAGAGTTAGTGTTGAGCCTAAAATAGAAATGGTTCTAAACTTGCAAAAACCACCTTAACGTAAGACTTTAAAAAGACTAATTGGTAATACTGTTTACCCTGAAAAGCTATTACAGTCTTTCTATACACAATGGGCAGCGACCCCGTTTGACTTATTAATCTATAATTCAATCGATTTTTGGATTTCGAGAAATCAATGGATTTTTGGGAAAGAATCCTTCAAGTTGTCCCACTGATGAAATTTGACATCCAAATGTAGGAGAAAGCTCGCTAAATAAAGATTGAAAATGACTGGGCAGTGCGTGGGATGTGGGATAGCATTTATCCAAAAATTAAAAACTATTATCCCAAAAGAAAAATAGCAAAAATATTACCTCCTGTGGGTGGTCGATCTTAAAAGAAAAACTTTCCTATGGCTTCAAAATCCAATAAAATTACGATGCCCTTAGAATGTAAAGATATAGCTGATTAATGATTATGATTTCCTTCAATTTTAATAAATTTTATGATAATTAGGTACTTTATTAATAAATGCAAGTAAGTTAAATTAATTCCATAGTATTATCCCATTTATAGAAGTGTCAAATCGTCGCGACCCCTAAATATCATTATTTTTAGCTAAAAATTGGTAAAACAGTTCCTGGAGCGATATGAAACAAAAAGAGCCCTGTGGAGAATCAAATTTTTTAACTTTATTTTTTTGGACCACCCTAATATATATATATTATATATATATAGGTAGGTAGATAAATAATGCTCTTCTCATAATAGCAGAGTAGGTACCTAAAGTTCGCACTTTAGATTGTGGTCGTAAAGGACCATTGTCATCACTCTGCCCTAGGGTTAAAGTGAAAGTATATCTTTCTTACCAAGATATAGCGTGTCATTTGTACAACAACTATGGCACGTACACATGGTTTTATTCAAATAATAATTATAATAATATATGGCGCAGTTTTTACGTAATTAATGGCACTTTTGGCGCAATGGTGGGGCCCGTGTATGTCCTAAAAGTACGAACAAGACCACCGCAGGATGGGCAGCAGCATACCTGGAGTGCGGAGGATATACTGCAATCGCCAACCCGCATGCCAAGCGTGGCGATTATGGCATTTACCCCCCCCCCCCCATGTCCAGCAGTGGACGTCCTTGGGCTGATATGGTGGTGATGGTTTTACGTAATCGGCATATATCCACAGGTTACTCAGCGAACCAAACTGATAATTGTCAGTAAATATGGGTATATGGGTAGGTACAGCTCAACAAGCGTGTAGGTTATGGTGATGAACCACACTAATAGCATTGTTACGATATCACATAGAGCCATCAATAAGCAATACGGTGCTCGTTTTAATTGCTGCTTCTCACCTTTGATTCGCTTGCGGTTGTGAGTTCCCATGATTAACTACTGTGTTACATCGGAATTAATATTAATTACACGGATTATACACAACCACTTGACTTATAGCTTGATTTAGGTACAGTCAACACGAGAAAAATCTGCCCATTAATTAATATTTTCTTTTTTGGCAAAGCTTTAAAATATGTGGGTATAATGCAACGGGAAATACAGCCAGAGCCATACAATACAAAAAAGAACTAAGGACAGTGCTCTGTGGCTTCGCAAGTAAGGTAACTATTATATTCAAGGACGGAGCGTTTATTGGACAACTGTCGATATTCATTCTACAAGACGGGGACTGAGGGTCTTGTTCACAAATTGAGAGTAGCCCAGCGACGTATAGAGATAGCTGTGCTTGGAGTCTCCCTCAGGGTTAAATTACGGAACGAAGTACATTATAATCCGTCAGAGAACCAAAGTAACCGCGCGACATAGCTTTTGCAATTAGGAAACTGAAGTGGCAGTGGGCTGGCCACTTCGGTGGTAGTAGTTTATTGAAGTTCATAGGTGCATTTAATATGCCTAATTTGGAGAATAAATTATTTTTACTTTTTCTGTTGCAGAAATGACAACCGCTGGTGTAAGCGTTTTCTGCACGCGTCTCGGCAAGTGTAGCGTGGGTCGCCCGCCGGCCGTGGCGAGACGACGTACGTATGTCGGACGGAGGCCGGGAGATGACTAGATGCGTTAAGTCTGCTTTACGAACCGCACTTTGACGAGCCTTGGGAGAGGCCTATGTTCAGCAGTGAAATGCAGTGGTGGACTAATGACGATAATGATATATTCATAGTTCATAGTACGAATATACATAGTACATACAGTTTTCATGTAAATATAATTTGCACCATTTTTAGATAGGTCGTGAGTCTAGGACACTTTGCTAGATATGACCCCTGATCTGTGGATTAAAAAGTCTACATATTTCGCAATGAGTAAGTTATCACTTATCTGCTGTCTGAATTAAAATTAAAAAAAACCGCGACATCAACAAACATTTCCAAATAGTTAACAACCGTCTTGTCTGTAGTTACAAGACTTTTGATTAAAAAAGCGCAATCAAACAACGATGTCAAAGACATACATACAGATACAACACCCGAGGTAGGGTAAGTTACAGAGCTTTTAACATGACAATTTCTACTACTTGAATTACGTTGGTAATCCTTTATCCAATAAAAGATAATATTGGGGGACGATCTTACACAAATCGACCTAGACCCAAACTAAGCATAAGCAAAGCTTGTACTATGGGTACTAGACGACGATACACATACTTATATAGATAAATACATACTTAAATACATAGAAAACATCCAAGACCCAAAAACAAATATCCGTGAAAAATGCACAAATAAATGCCCTGGCCGGGATTCGAACCCGGGACCTCTAGCTTCGGAGGCAGAGTCACTACCAACTAGGCTAAACAGGCCGTCAAAAGATAGATAGAACTTTATTCAGTACCCAATATACATGGCACTTTTATGACAATGAAGAATAAATGAATGAATGAGATGAAGAGCATGCAACTTAAGGGTCTAACAAAATCATAATAGTAATTGCGACAAATTACAATAGTACATGGGAGCCATATGTGTCGTGGCAGAGTTACGCGTCATACTCGTGATCGGGTGCTGTTTGTGGAGTCCGGTCTGTTCATGCTTGCAAGGGCAAAGTAAATACCTTAATACTAGTGTTATTTTATTGTATGTAGATTGACGAGAGACATAATCCTGTTCTGGATTAGTTTTATTGTTATTGACGCTTAGAGACCTTATACATCTCTAACAATATTAAGTTTACTTATTTTAATTTTAGCGCTTAGAAATCATTTACATCTCTAAGGACTTTTAAATAATTGTTATTAATCGTATTTGGACGCTCAGGGACCATATACATCTCTGAGATATTAAATTAATTTTATGTATTCGTATTCAATACGTCCTTAATATTTGTAAATTTATTTTTATTTAATTGTTAATCAGTATATTTTTTTAATCATTATTATTAAGTAAGATTATCAGTTTTTTTTTAAATTGTATAAATTCACGCTTTGACTTGTAAAAGTGCCCTTGTGGCCTATTTGCAGAATAAATATTTGATTTTGATTTTTGATTTTGATTGCATTAGATAAAAAAGTATAGGTACTTAATGTTTTAAATAAGAACTCTGAGTGTACACACACAAAGTTAATAAGTTAACCGTTTATATCAATCACTTCAATTATGATACTGTATTTAGCACCTTACTGTTTTTAATGATCAACGTTGCGACACTTCCGACTAGTCGGCCTGTTTAGCCTAGTTGGTAGTAATACCACAGAATAAGTAATAGTACAAGTACAGAAGTTTCTCTGTTAACAAATCCCCCATTTAGGTATACCAAACGTGCCTAAACGTGGCCATCTCTTTCTATCGCACGCAACGCGCTCTTTCGAAGCCCCGCCCTCAGCGCTAGGGTTGTCACCAGCGAGAAGCTATTTTAATATATGTACTTTATTATTAGTAGTGTTGTTTACAATACAATTACGAATAGTACTTTTAAGGTTCCGTAGCCAAAATGGTGAAAACGGAACCCGTCCGTCCGTCTTTTCGTCTGTATGTGACAGACAGCCGATGTACTCGGAGACTATTAAGCACTACAAATACAATTAAAACATTAAGCAGGAAGGTGTGTTCTACTCATATGAACCGCTACGTAAAAGTGATGTAAAATGACGAAAAAATATCAAAGTAGGGGGAGGGGGGCACTCCATACATGTAACCAGGGGATACAAAGTTTTATATAATTTTTAAAGGCATCACTTTAAAAAATAAAAAGAGGTTTCTTAAAACCAACGTTTTCATTTTCGTTTTCTTTTATGTCAACCGTTGGTGAATACCAAACTCAATGACTGTCAGTTTTTTGAGTGATAACTGTCAGTTTTTTCAACATTTTAAGATAAAGACACAGAATTTGGGTAAATATATAATAGTATAGTACATTACTATAGAGGCCGGGACAAAAGGGGTTGCCGGCCGAAGACATATAGACGGCTGAGCAAAGCGAGGCCGGATAGGTCTAAGGCGGGCAACCCCATATTTCCCGCCGAGGTATGTATAGTACTTTTCTCAAACATGCTCAAACAACAAAAAAAATCAAAGTTAAATTTTTAATACGCATAGTGGCAGAATGTCATGATGCCTGTGCCACAAATTTATGTGGAATGGAAATTAAAAAAGAGGACTTTGCCGGCCTAGGCCTGCAAGATTTGTATGAAATTCCATTAACAACCTCTTGTCCTAACCGCACCTGAAACGTCATACTTCGCAGCCTATTATAAGGAACATAACATCAATATTTCATTGCATGTTTGAGAAAAGATATTTTTTACAAACTGCTACAATACAATAATGCTGTGGTTTTGACATCATTATTTAACACGAAACTTATTATTTTATAATCGTACAGCGGTACAGCAACGCGTGCGCGTGCGATCCGTAACGATGCCGCTGCGCCGCAACCATTGAATAGTCACATGACGTGTGAACCGGCGGCCGCATGTACTTTGCGCGGCGCGATGACGTCACGGTAGTAAACCACCCCTGGTAATACTGCCTCCGAAGCTAGAGGTCCCGGGTTCGAATCCCGGCCAGGGCTTTATTAGTGCATTTAGCACGGATTTTGTTCTTGGGTCTTGGATGTTCTCTATGTATTTAAGTATGTATATCGTCGTCTAGTACCCATAGTACAAGCTTTGCTTAGTTTGGGATTGGGACTAGGTCGATTTGTGTAAGATTGTCCCCCAATATTTATTTATTATTTTCTACTTTATAATGTATAATATCAAACAATAGTATAATATGATAATAGGCAACAGTGTAATGGGATTTAGCTCGATTTAAGGATTTAAGCTCGAAACGCACAGAGCGGGCGCGGCGCGGTGCGGGGCGTAGGCGGTTTTGCATTTTTGATCTTTCCGGAACTGTCGATTGTCGATTGCGTCGATTACTGCTTCATTATGTTACACACGCCGTCTCCGCACTGCTATCTCGCGCGGTTCTTTTGTGCGACGTCACCCGGACCGCATTCGATATACCAGAAAACCGCCTCCGCCACGCTCTGTGCGTTTCAAGCTTTACATTACACCCTTTAAATCGCGTGGCCGTCCTATCGGATTCGTTACAGTCGAAACAATTAACATCGACTGGTATGAGCTTTAATCCGCGGGAATGTCCGGACGCATTGTCTCCCTAATCCCATTCGAGGCGCCACCGATTTAAAACACACCGTAGCCCGTTCGAACAAGGTTTAATTTTAAACGGGTTGGAACACGGTAAATAATATGATGGAATAATATGCTGTGATATCACTGTCGATATCGTGTCAGTGTGGAATAAAAGGATGAATGCTTCATCACAATACCCGAATATGAAGTTTTCTCTTTGTTTTATTATGCTGATATCGTATGAATATTATTAAAAGACTCAAAAGGGATTTTGTGAATACATTTTATACTGCATTCTACAAGTTCTACAACCATTATAAAGATAAAAATATTTACGAATAGAGCACTTATACTGTATCTTGTAGTTCTTGTAGGTCTGGTAGGTCGGTATCTGTACCCAAAGCAAAATTGCAATGTGTATTAATATTTTAGAATACTCTACTAGGCTCCTACATTTTTTCGCCTCGTTGTAGGAGGGGTGATCAATAAGTTTTGTAAATGGGTATGAACCACCCTGTTAACGATATTCTTTTAATGTGGGCTATACCATGACACTAATCAACATTGAATCAGAGTAAAAATAAATAAATATTATTCATTTGTTTTTCTGTAATTGCTGAACAAAAAGCATCTGAATGGAAAAAATAACAAGATGGCAAAAATAAGAGTTGGTTTTGTAATTATTTGGAGTGGTGTGGAAAAAGTTCTGATGCACTAATATAAAATATTGTAGTTGAAAATAAAACCTTGGTTTATCATTATGATTTAAACAATAAGCAAGTTATCTGTGCAGTGGTTTCTTCTTATCTCCGGCTCTGTCACCAAAATTAGGGTGTATTTTTCGACTTCTTCCTGGATTATTGAGGCCTACCAATCAAAACAGCGAAATTAGCTTTCACCAATTGAGCTCAAATATTATTGGAGAGTTGTATAACATCATTATATCAGACTTGTAAAAAATATTATTAATAAGCTGAAGAAGAAAAAAATACGAATTTTTCAGTAATTGTACTTCAGAGCCTTCTAATTGACAAGGGTGCTGCTCTTCGAGTAAAAATCAGAACTGATAACCGATCCCATTGTTATTTAGCCCTAACTTCCGACTACTACTTTTCATTCCCATATACGTTCAAAACCAACTTTATGAAAATCACGAGCTGGTGATGACTTAGTGAAGGTATAAAATTTGACCTCAAAAAGTAAAATTGTTTTTATTAGGGTAAAATAAAAACAATTGAATAACGTTAATAAGTATTTGAAAATATAGAAAGTATGCATATTACAATTAAAATATAACGAATTACATATATCTCATATTTAATACTGATTATCAAAACTTATTGATCACCCCTCGTACAAGACTGATATTCAGAACTGTATACAAAAACCTAGTTATACATACAACCACGATGCTAAAAATACATTCGAAATAGAGCAAAATACTGTCAAGTTCCTATCGAGATTCGAGGTCGTCAGCGATATCGTTTACAAGTAGCGCTAGGGTTGCCTGCCTAAGTAACTTAGTGTGACCAACCTTGGTAATAACAACATTCGTTTTACCAACCTTAGTTATACCTTTTTCATAAAAACACACAGGAAATAAACGTTTTTAACTCAATATTCCACAGTTAACTGCCAACTGGGGTGATTGTATTAGAAATAATCAATTCATGTAAATAACACTGACCTATCTACGTCCCATCCCATTTCATGTTTTTCATTCTACTAATATTATAAACGAGTAAGTTTGTAAGTATGGATGGATGTTTGTTACTCTTTCACGTAAAAACTACTGAATGGATTTTAATGAAACTTTACAATAATATAGCTTATACATCAGAATAACACATAGGCTACACTTTATAAAGATATTTTGTGAATTGTCCAAACACTAATCCTGCTCAGACGAAGTCGCGGGCACCAGCTAGTAAAGAATAAAGCAGCACACACATATAAACATTACATCAAAATCGGTTCTTTACCTTTCTAACAAATAGAGGTTATTGACGTTCTAAATGCAAGTAGGTAAGCAGTAAGAATTCCGTTTTAGTAACAAATACTTGTACTTAAACTTAGTTTTTAGGGTTCCGTATCTAAAGGGTAAAACGGGACCCTATTACTAAGAGTACTAAGACTCCGCTGTCCGTCCGTGCCGTCTGTCTGTTACATGTATTTGAAATACAAATACGTATTTTGTATTTGTATTTCAAATACTACTTGGAAAAATATTTTGTATTTGGGTATTTCAAATACCGCACTCACATGTATTTAGTATTTTAAATACTTGAAGTTCTAAAATACATTTGCACAAAAATACATTTTATTAAATTGTATATTGAAGGTTTTTTTTTTTTTAAATATAGTTCGGCCACTCTGGCAACACTGAGTGTACTATCAGTTGTTTTACATGTTCAAATTTCACGTATGAAATGTGAACATGTAAAACAACTGATAATACGGAACACTACTCGCCGAGTTCCGACTCGTACTTGGTTGGTTTTTCTATAACCGGCAAATACTTCGATGTGCTTTAAGGCATTTTAGTTTTTATGAAAGGAATTCCCTTCTTCAATTAAAAAAAAACCTGTAAAATGCATTGGCAGATAAATTTCAAAGAAGTTATAAAATGTATTTTGTAATTTGTATTTTAAATACATTATTCTGAATAGGTACTGTATTTTGTATTTCAAATACCTGCCACCAAAGTAGTTAGTATTTTGTATTTCAAATACATTTTGAAATGTATTTTGTAATTTGTATTTCAAATACAATAAGCCGAGTATTTTGCCCAACCCTGGCTGTATCTACAGTATATTGAGCTTCAGCTAACCCTAGCGACAGACCATGACATATTTTTGGTGACGGTTAAGAGTCCCCAGTACGCTCGGCTGAACTCGATTCTCCATACAAACGTAGTCTCGTTCTTATTTTAAAACGCTTTGCTGAAATAACATGAAACTTTGTATACACAATGGTAGCCGCCATATCTAGGTTGGAAATTAGTTTCTGTTGCTACGAGGGGTATTCAATAAATTTTCGGTATTGACATCTTTTAAACCTCTTTGGTAAACTTTTTAATACTGGCCGGTAAAAGTCATTCATTAATATTAAAAATTAATGAATGACTTTTAATTCTAACGATAAAGCATTGAAGACAGTAGTGTAGGAGCATTTTAACACCAAAGACAAAAAATATTTTTATGAGGGGTTAAAAAAACTATTTGACCGGTCTTATAAGTGCATAAGTAAACATAGGAGAGGAGTATATTGAAAAATAAAAATAAAGGACCTATAATATTCTTTTGTTTTCATTATTATACCGAGAATTTATTGAACATCCTCGTAGAAATTGTAATAGAAATAATTTTTAAGAAAAAAAAACCGACTTCAATGGGGGAGGCCGGTAAAAGATTATTATACTTATATGGTGCACTCTTAGATAGATATACAATAAAATAAAAATGGCTATAAGACTAAGTACCCTCAATGCCTCATGGAATCATGAAAAAACCTTGCTTGCTTGACAAACAAAACGAAGAGAACAAATCGCCAAACGTGAACTACGCGTCGTTGAAGAGTTCCGTTCTGATCATCATCAGCAGTTCCACTTCATCAAATGTCACTTTTATGAATGAAAATGCTTGATTAGTTCATGAACATACTAAAATTACTATTTGTGTGCCTTTCACATTTGAGGAGTTCCCTCGATTCCTAATGGATCCCATCATCAGAACTCGAGCATGACAAAAATCAATCGTGAAAATAGAACTTGCTTAACAAACACAGCTAGAAGGACAAATCGCCAAACGTGAACTTTTCGTCGTTGAAGAGTTCTGTTCTGATCATCATCAGCAGTTCCACTTCATCAAATGTCACATTTTTGTATGATAATGCTCGATTTGTTGATAAAAACACAAAAATCACTATATGTTTGCCTTTAAGATTTGAGGAGTTCCCTCAATTCCTCATGGATCCCATCATCAAAAATCGAGCATGACAAAAATTAATCGTGAAAATAGAACTTGCTTAACAAACGCAGCTAGGAGGACAAATCGCCAAACGTGAACTTTTCGTCGTTGAAGAGTTCTGTTCTGATCATCATCAGCAGTTGCACTTCATCAAATGTCACATTTTTGTATGAAAATGCTCGATTTGTTGATAAAAACACAAAAATCACTATATGTTTGCCTTTAAGATTTGAGGATTTCCCTCAATTCCTCATGGATCCCATCATCAGAAATCAAGCATGACAAAAATTAATCGTGAAAATAGAACTTGCTTAAAAAACACAGCTAGGAGGACAAATCGCCAAACGTGAACTTTTTGCCGTTGAAGAGTTCTGTTCTGATCATCATCAGCAGTTCCACTTCATCCAATGTCACATTTTTGGATGAAAATGCTTGACTTGTTGATAAAAACATAAAAATTACTATATGTTTGCCTTGAAGATTTGAGGAGTTTCCTCAATTTCTCATGGATCCCATCATCAGAACTGCGTTTTCACTAAAACGGGACCAACTTGGATATATATATACTTACAATCAAAAAAAGAGTTTTCCAAATCGGTTAAGAAATGACGGAGTTATGGACTAACAAACATTAAAAAAAAAAAAACATACAACCGAATTGAATACCTCCTCTTTTGAAATTTTGAAGTCGGTTAAAAACATAGCGAGTTGTTGAGTTTGTACGTCTTGTATGAAAACCTTAACAATTGCTCTATTTTTTCTCCATTATAATTTCAAGCAACAGAAACTAATTTCCGACCTAGAAATAGCGGCTCCCATTGTGTATACAAAGTTTCATGTTATTTCAGCAAGGCGTTTTAAAATAAGAACGAAATTACGTTTGTATGGAGAACCTATAGCTTACTGCGGACTCTTAAGGCACCTTAAGGCCGCGATTAGGCATAAGACTATATAAATTATTATTATGAAAATGGTATGGATACGTATTATTTAATCAAAAGTGTCTCAAACGCTTGCCTGCCAGCCCTAGGACTTCCTACATACTATACATATCCACGGTCGGATTACACGCGTGGTTTGTTCAGACAGAAAAAAACGGATCAATGCCATCGCAACTACATAATTTCGCGACTCACTCAAAAGTTGTCATTAACAAATCAAAAAAATTACGGTATTAGTTTAGAAGTTCTCTAAATACTAAATTCATAGGAGCGGATGTAGCCAAATAAATGATTTTGGCTCTAATGAGGCAACTCTCTTCTATGAAACATAGTATACTAACCATACAGAGAAGATTACTGTGTCAATCATGGCCCTAAGTGCTTGAAAGTATATGTATGATAGTGAGTGACGAATGCTATATATGTCCGAGATTTAGCTGGGTTGTACCAAACCGTCTGTAATCGTAAGCTGTGTTCGTTAAAATTTCGATGTATGGAAAGTTTGACAAGTTTCTATGGGATGACAGCTGCCGGTGCCATATTTATCGGTCTGTGAGCGTAAGTCGGTGCAAACCAGCCTAAGCTGGGTTGCACCAAACCGTCTGTAATTATAGGCTGTATTTGTTAAAATTTCAATGTATGAAAAGTTTGACAAGTTTCTATGGGATGACAGCTGCCGGCGCCATATTTAACGATGATCAGGCCTTAGGCTGAGTTGCACCAACTTACGATCACAGACCGATCAACGTTAAATATGGCGCAGGCAGCTGTCATCCCATAGAAACTTGTCAACAACGATTACAGAAGGTTTCGTGTAACCCAACCTTAGTAAGAATATAATACACGTACATCTTTCGCCTTATTACAATTTTTTGCATGTTTCTAGACACATCTTTGTCGTTAATCGAACCCATGATAATTTTATTTAAAGGACAACCACCACATGCGGTATTAATTAATGATTCTTATGTAGGCATAATGAAATGTGAAAATAAAATAACTGCAATTTATGTTTTAATAATTCATAACAATAATCTTGTTAACTCGTGATTATAACGTGTAGGTACTTACACCAAGAATATACAAGCCATTATACATATCTATGGTACAAGCCTATTAAAACCGTATTTAAAGAAGTTTTAATTCCGAATTGCCTCTGTCCCGGCGCGGCGTAAAGGTAAGTACTACGTACCTATTTACAAACAAATTGGTAATATGACACTAATTAATAGTTACAAAAATGGGAAAGCAGTTTGCTTACGACCCATGTTTACAATGAATGTGAATAGTTAATTATAAGTTATAACACTTATAACTACTAAAGCCTCTTGAAGTTTATTGGTTGAACTTGCTTGAATTTGCCTTGTTGATTTTAGGGGTATTACGAGTAAAGTTAGATATTTGTGACAAAGCAATGAAGAAACCGTATGGCATTCTCTTCAAGGTATACATTGGAACGTATGGAGTTTCGTTACTATACTGTACTAGGTATGGCATGTTACCGTTTACGAAAGTTATTGACTGCCGAACTCGCTCGTCCGCTGCAGTCTCAAGTGTTGACATATTGACAACTTATTTGCTAGTAAATGGGTTTTAGTACCTACCTATGTTGGTGCACACATAAATCCTGTGACCGACAAGTTTTAAAGTTCAATTGACTTAGCAGAGTAAGCTTTCTAAAAGTAAACTGGATCATGTGCTGTAATATGATCGTTCAATACACATTCCGCTGTTAAATACACACGGAATTAAAAACAACGATTATTGTGTGTAGGTTGAAAAACAGCAACTGAAGTAGCTGATGTTTGGACGCTCCACTAAACCTCATTGTAGGTACGCAACGCAGCACGGCCAACATTCACATCTCACAAAAGAACTGTTAGAAATCGGCTTTTCATCAGAGGTCAACGACTCGCGTTCGTTCAGGATGTGAGCAGAGACAAAACGAGTGTAGGACAAAGGCGTACGTACTGAACAGTACTGTACGAGTTTAATATCACCACGTACCAAACCGCAGAGCATGATACCCATCGCTGAACAATTACTTGAGCGGGCTTTTTGACAGCAATGGATCCTTCGTGTAACCGATACGGTATAGGCCTTCAAAGAGTGTCCAATTTCTCAATAACAGCGACCGTCATTGATTTCAAATATTTTATACACAACACTTTATTCAGTTTGGAGCGTTCGTGGCCCAGCGGCGCCCGCGTACCGCGTGCGGTATGCGAGGTTAAGCAATGTCGGGCGAGGTCAGTCCTTGGATGGGTGACCGCTTTGAGTGGTTACTAACTGAGCGCTCCCGTGCTTTGGAAGGCACGTTAAGCCGTTGATCCCGGTTGCTGTCTATGATAGCAGTCGTTAAGCCAAGTTAGAGGCTTCCGGGCGGCCTGAGAACTTCTAACAGTCAAGTGCCCACTAATTTGACAAGCCTAATCCCAATAAGGTCTAGTTTCCCCCTCGGGTTGGAAGGTCAGATGGCAGTCGCTTCCGTAAAAACTAGTGCCTACGCCAATTCTTGTGATTAGGTAGCGGACCCCTTGCATCCTTCAGGATGCAACTGTACTGGGAATAAAGCTAGGATAGGAGGATGATGAACACTTTATTCAGTTTCGCATTAATATAGGCGTACTTAAAAGAAATTATTTTTAAGTACCTAATTACGGCACCTACAATTTCCGAATTAAAACCGAGTGGGATTGGGACTCTTAACGAAGCAAATCAACAAAGAACTAATGTTTTTTATACCAAGTCGGTGGCAAACAAGCGTACGGCCCGCCTGATGGTAAGCGGTCACCGCAGCCTATGGACGCCTGCAACTCCAGGGGTGTCACATGCGTGTTGCCGACCCTTTAAAAATGTATACGCTCTTTTCTTGAAGAATCCCATACTGTAGTTCCTCGGGAAAACCTCGGCTGGGAGCTCATTCCACAACCGGAGCGTCCGAGGGAGGAAGTTCCTCTGAAACCTTACCGTACGCGACCATTTAGGTTCTAACTCTAAGGTGTGAGGATGAATGTCCTGCCGACGGCGAGCAGTGCGATGATAGAAAGCGGCCGTGGGCATCATATCGAACAGTTCTTCGGAGCACAACCCATTATACAAGCGATAGGACACGCACATGGGAAAGTTTCTCCTTGTTTAAGTTTTTATTCCAAAACGGATCCAGTAATAATGATTTTCAACTAAGATTGTAATAATTAATAAATAAACACAGAGGATCAAAGCGGTCAGTTAAGGCCCTCTAGTTCTGCGAGAGTAGGTATTTAGCGCTGTCCTGGCGGTGCGTGAACAAGCCCGCGCGGACGAAGCGACTGTGAACTCGGATGACCCCGCTAGCTTCATACTGGTCACAGTATAGAAATATAACTGTATTTTAACTCAAGAAATGCATTAATTATGATTACACTTTAGTATGTAATTGACATATTTTTTTTAATAAGGTAGTAAATAAATAATTGAAAGTCGAACTTACGGTAAGATCCATTATAATGAAAAAAAAACAGAATTCGTAGTACATACCTACAACCCTGAAATTCGTTATTTTAATCTATGAAACCTAAGAACCTAAGAAATATGTCTTATACCCATCTACTCGATTTGTTTAATAGTTCATGCAATTTTTTTATCTAATTGTGTTATATTATACAGGGTGTTATATTTATTTGTCGTGTGCGTGTTATCATCATCATGTATATGTATAAGTATGTATGTATAACACTTTATTGCACAAAAAACAATAACAATCGAAACAAAATAATAAAATGTAAAAGTACAAAGGCGAACTTATCCCTATAAGGGATCTCTTCCAGCTAACCTTCGAGAAAATGAGAAAAATAAATATAGTATACACAAGGCAACAAACTAATTTTGCACAAACACGGATATTTAAGAAAGCAATGACAGATTATGAATACACGTAAAACTAATAAGCTTGTATACACTATAACAACTATTCATGTAAATATATCAACATCATCATCATATCAGCTGATGGACGTCCACTGCTGGTCATAAGCCTCCCCTAAAGAGTGCCACAATGACCGGTCCTGCGCCACCCGCATCCAGCGGACTCTCGCGACCTTTACCCGGTCATCAGTTCACTTTGTGGGGGCCTATCTACGCTGCACCTTCCTGTACGTGGTCACAACTCGAGAACCTTCGTTTTCGCCCCAATGGCCATCGGTTTTACGTGCAATGTGCCCCGCCCACTGCCATTTAAGCGATTCGGAGGGCTATATCGGTTACTTTGGTTTTTCTGCGGATGGCCTCATTTCTGATACGATCGCGCAGATATACTTCCAGCGTAGCCCTCTCCATTGCTCTTTCCTCTTGGTTACAGGTGTATAGTAGAGAAACACAGATAATTTAATAGGTTTCTATTGTGATGTCGTAAATAAACATATTTTATTGCGCTTACATTGCAAACGCTGGCTGAACCCTACGAGATAAATCAAAATAATGTACTACAGTATTGTACAACTTAAAAAGGTCTACAAAAAAGTCGATTATGGTATATGTCTATCTCTTAGGGATAACCCACAATAACCATTTTTTATCCTTTACTTTTTACGAAAAATAATGGGTTATTTACGAAGCGATTTTAAGCAATACAGCATTAATCCTTCTCCAATAAAATACCTTAAATACATTTTGCATTTTATATAGATCAATATGGCACTTGACAGCATGTAATTTAAATGAATATTTTTGAAGATATTACTGATTTAAAATGCAGGAACATAGCGGTTGCGGCGGTATCGGCCGGGTTGTATATAAATACATTCTGTAGTATATAATTATAATAAGTATCAGCATTGCACCCGTACGAAGCCGGGGCGGGTCGCTAGTATACCATAATCAACTTCAAGTTCGAGTATAAAGTGTCCGATAGTAACGACAGTGGGTGCTACATGGGAATTTGACATGACCTTCATCTTGTACATATTCAGCTTAAGACCAACTCTCACGGAGGTTTTACCAAGGTCATTGAGCATGGTACTTAAATCCTGTATGGTCTCAGCCAAGACTACTGTATCCTCAGCAAACCAAAGGTGAGTGATGTACTCGCCGTTTATGTTGATGCTTATTGCCTAGGCTTCTCCAGTCCAAAGTCTTGAAAACATCCTCCAGTGCAGCGGAGAACAGTTTTGGAGAAATAGCATCTCCCTGCCTGACTCGCGGCTACAACGGAATAGGTATCGAGTTCTGGTCCTGGAGTCGGACTCACATAGTGGCGTTGTCGTACAAATACTTCAGTACTTCGATAATAGCGGTAGTCTACTTGGCACCGCTGGAGAGATTGTAGTACAGCCCAGGTTTCAACCGAATCGAAGGCCTTCTCGTAATCCACAAACGGCAAACAGAGGGCACAGGCAACAGGGTATACTCCTCAGTCTACTGTAAAACCGGACGAAGCGCATGGATATAAGTTGATAATGTTCGACTCTTCATATACACAGGCCCAGTAGTAGTGAACCACGACTGTCATAAAATTATACTAACATAGTTTTTTGACCGAGAGGGCGAAGCGTCTCCGTTTCAGCTCTCGACGAAAACGCTTTCGGATGTCTGTCTGTTCGAATGTTCTCCTCTACAGGTCGCATTTCTCAACCGATTCTCGTGACATTTTGTGAGCAGGTTCGATAATTATATAGGTTTAAATATATTTTTGTCGACACGGTTTTTGTAAATTTTGATATTTGAAAAAATATTTTTTGTTGCGTGGTCTACATCACGTGGTCATCGTGGTCACAGAGCCACTAGTTTTAAGCTTTATTGTAACAGCTAACACTTTAGGTGCCACGAGCGTGGAAAAAACGTAAATTTAATTTAATAAAAAACAGATATTTTTTGGTGGTTTAATTTATTCGTCTAAAGTTAGCTCTCAAAGCATAAAAAACATTGCGAAGTTTTTACTGTTTTACTATTTATGCGAAAGATTACTCTATTCTTTTAAAATAAATACCAGAAATGATTTTTACATAAAGATGATAATAGAATCAATATGGTATATGAAATGATACCAAACTTGCCACGGTACGAGTAGCTATCTGGAAATGGGTAGATTTATTAAAAGAAGATTAGCTAGAAAAATAGATAGTGTATAAATTTTAAAAGGATCGCCAACGCGAATTTGACATATCTGGAGTTGCAGGCGTCCATAGGCTGCGGTGACCGCTTACCATCAGGCGGGCCGTTAGTTTGCCACTGACGTGGTATTAAAAAAAAAGATGGTCGGAATTAATGTGGTGAAGCTCATAGCTTAATAAAAATATTCATGTGCAAAGCAGTAGATCTCTTACTATATCTATAATTTCTGGTAATAAACATTTCATTTATAATTTTACCATGTTTGGTTCCATTTCTGAAGGGGTTCAGTTTAGTTGTTATACTGTCATTTCTATACTGTGGCACTATGACCATAATTTATTTGTTAATAAATACGACGTTTTTCGTTTAGGTTTTTATTGCCCTTCTTAAATAACTTGCAACAATTATATAAATTCGACAAAAACTGCTTGTTTGGTGCACGAAACTGTCGCGGATAAAACTGACACAGGTCCGTTGTCCGTAAGCGCCAGCGCGCGACTGATCGGGCTTGCCGAGCCTCCGCGCTCGGCATTTTGTAGGTATTTAAACATATTAATTAATACAATCATTTTATCTTTTTAAATTCTGCAAAAATGTCTAGAAATACTGAATGGCTTTAGTTTAGTTCAAAAACTTTATTTAAAACATCAATAGTTTAGTCGTCAGATTGTAAATGCTTTACAAAAGGGAGTAACTTTGGGGTCTCTTTCTATCGAGCGAAGTTCATTAGATCGTGTAACTGAGTGCAACTTTGACTAGACTAGATCCTTAAGTAAAACATATAATTTTTTCAAATTTTTAAAACCCTTATTCTACGTTTCAGGTTGTTTTTAGAAAACTCGAAAACGCTAACTCGCTTGACGACCTAGCCTTAATAGTTGGCAATCAACACAAGAGACCAACCAAAACGGTAGCCAAAGCCAGTGATCGTTTAAAGTTAACTGCAGTTTGACACCTACAATTAAGGCGGGACATTACGAAAGCAACTTATGATATCGCTAAGTGGCACTTAGGTTAAGTAAATGCTACTTAGCTAGGAGCCTTTAGTTTTAATCATATTCGAGGTACCGTCGCTTTCGAATTTACTATGAATACACCAACAATCTGTACAGCTCTAAACTAACTTTAGCTTTGAGCGATAAGCATTGAATTTGAGCCAGTTGTAACAACTAAAGCAACTTTGTTAAATAAACTTCGAACCTTGAGTTTGGATCGCATTAAAAGATGCAGATGGCCATGTTACTATTGCATCTTCAAACCGTTAAGTAGTTAAGTACATAAAGGTGGCTAATTAAAATTTTAAGTTCGCTGGAAATGTCACTTAAAGTTTCTTTAGAGTTTCTTGGTACTTATTTCTGGAAGTGTACTACTGAAATAGTGAGCACAAATGTTATTTTAATTATAAGAACTTGCGCGGAGCCGCAGACAGAGAGCGAGGGTCACCGGAGTTCTGCGTACGCGTTCCGTCTAGTCATTCTAGTCTAGTTCAATGGAACGCGAGCGCAGAAGTCCGGTGACGTTCTCTGGCTGCGCGGGCTCAAAGATTCTGAAAAGAAAATTTAGGTCCTATTTTTTTGCACATCAACCTTATAGCCGGGTTAGAGCATCGCCCACCACCACCACCATATCAGCCGAAGGACGTCCACTGATGGACATAGGCCTCCCCCAAATTTCATGGGGGGAAAATGCCATAATCGCCTTGCTTGGCATGCTGGTTGGCGATCGCAGTATCTCCACCGCACTCCAGGGATGCTGCTGCTAGAGCATCGTACGTATAATTGACCGAGCGAGCGAAGCGTCTCCGTTTCAGCTTCCGACAAAAAATCTTTTGTGTATCTGTCTGTCTGTCCGGATCTTCTGCTCTACAAGTCGCATTTCTCAACCGATTCTCGTGAAATTTTGTAAGCAAGTTCGATAATTATATAAAAAATTATTGTCTAGTCAATTTTTGGAAATTTGCAATATAAAAAAAAAATGTTCACAGAGTCACTGACAATTAGCAGTTTGATTCGCCGAGTAACCTATGGATATATGCCTATTACGTAAAACCATCACCACCACCATATCAGCCCAAGGACGTCCACTGCTGGACATAGGCCTCCCCCAAATTTCATAGGGGGTAAATGCCATAATAGCCACGCTTGGCATGCGGGTTGGCGATCGCAGTTTCACAGTATCTCCACCGCGCTCCAGGGATGCTGCTGCTAGAGCATCGCACTTATAATTGACCGAGCGAGCGAAGCGTCTCCGTTTCAGCTTTCGACAAAAATTCTTTCGTATGTCTGTCTGTCCGTCCGGATGTTCTCCTCTACAGGTCGCATTTCTCAACCGATTCTCGTGAAATTTTGTAAGCAGGTTTGATAAATATATAGTTTATTTTTTGTCGAGACAAATTATGGAAATTTTTAAATGAAAAAAAAATGTTTTTTTATAAGGTCTACAGCTCACAGAGCCACTAGTAAATATCTGAGCAACAGAGATATCCGATCTATGAATTTCGATTTATGTGGTAGCGCCATGCTCGGCGTCAATGCCGTCAATACACGAGTACCTATAGAAATAAATCTAACCAACTAGTACAAGTAAGTAGTACACCAATCTAATTACTTACACCATAAACTATTCTAGGTTTCGTATTCATCAGTTAAGGTTAGGGGTTAGTTAAGTTAAAGCGGTGGGAAAGGAGCGCAGTGCAGTCGTTTAATTGACAAGCAAATTGAGTATACATTTTATTTTCAACATCCCGGTCTTTATACTGGGTAAGTTATGCTTCAATTCTGTGTGACCACTATTCTGCCTGTTGACAATATTTTTTTCCACGATTCAAACCATTCATTATATTATATATGCATGTGAGTTGTATGCATTCATTATATATGCAAATTTGAGTAGGGAAAAATATAAAAATGTTACAATGCCTACTTTAGACATAAAATACCACCTGATTATAGGTACCTACTATAGCAAGGATTGTTAGGATAACTTAATGTTTTCCTTTCATATACATGATATACAGGGTGTTCGGCAGATGGATGGACACATACGTAGCAGATGACCTCATCTATCCCCAATATACGTATGTCCATCCATCTGCCGAACACCTGTATAAAATTCATGCGTCAAATACCCAATTAATGCAGTCGTATTTCACGGCAACTTGCGTTTGATAATCAAACACACGTTACGTTCTCAAGCTCAAGTAAACCATACTATCGAAGCGTTCGACTATCCTTTGAGTGGAAGTTCTCTGAGATCAGAGGAAGCGGATCCGGAAGCGCCTGTGGCGCGCATTTGATCTAACTGTGCATGTAAATTTCTAACCAAGACTGAACGTTTTAGTGCCTCGTGATGTGTTGAACGTTACTATAATATTTACTAAAAGCTTTAGTCTTCTTGTATTGTTCGAGTGTAATACTTAATTTATGGTCATATAAATAAATAAATAAATATTGGGAGACAATCTTACACAAATCGACCTAGTCCCAAACTCAGCAAAGCTTGTAAATCTTTATACTATTTTCTCTATTTATTTACGCAGAAAACGAAATGTAAGGGTTATTGATATTAGTTTTTCTTATATGTTGTGGAAATAAAAAACTAGAATTATTACCAACACTATGCCAAAAACCAGTTCACAAAATATATGATATGAATCACATGGAACCAATTTGACCTCCTGTCCACCGCTACGTGACTTGCCCCGTCATTTCTCGATGTTTATTACGTGCTACGGGCCCACATCCTGCTGAAAAACAGTTCCTTCACACATTCTCAAACAACACCAAGGACAAGAAGCTATGTATTCATACCAAGTAGTGAGCTTATTAAAATAGAGCTTGTGTTATACATATATATTTAAATACATAAAAAGATACTCATCACTCAAACAAATAAAATAAATAAATATCGGGGGACAACTTACACAAATCGACCTAGTCCCAAACTAAGCAAAGTTAGTAGTATGGGTACTAGACGACGATATACATCCCTACATGGACCCGGGTATGTCCTAAAACTACGACCAAGACCACCGGGGGATGGGCAGCAGCATCCCTGAAGTGCGGTGGAGATGCTGCGATCGCCAACGCGTCAAGCGTGGCGATTATGGCATTTACCTCCCAGGAAAGAAGAGGCCTGTGTCCATCAGTGGACGTCCTCCGGCTGATATGGTGGTGGTGGATGGATAAATACCTAGAAAACATCCAAGACCCAGGAACAAACATCCGTGCGAAATGCACGAATAATGCCTTTGCCGGGATTTGAAACCGGGACCTCTAGCTTCGGAGGCAGTGTCACCACTAAACAACACGCCGAAAAATCCCAATTTGTCAGGTTACTCGTAGATCCCAGAAATAAACCGACTTTGACTTATTTTTTAATGACAGTAGGAATTATAGAACGACTTTTGTATGAACCAGCGTTAGGAGAATATTGACTTCTCATGTTTGTCGGCCTATTTAGCCTAGTTGGTAGTGTCCCTGCCTCCGAAGCTAGAGGTCCCGGGTTCGAATCCCGGTAAGGGCATTTGTTTCTGTGGTGAGCAGAGACATTTGTTCCTGAGACTTGGATGTTTTCTATTTATTTATGTATATATACATATTTATCTGTTAAATATATCGTCGTCTAGTACTCATAACACAAGCCTTATTGAGCTTACTATGGGGCTAGTTCGATTTGTGTAAAAAAAATGTTCCCTTATATTTATTTTATTTATTTATTTTTATCTTAAAAGTTTTCGTACATGAACTAATGTCACTAATGTGGTAATGTGCTTTCGAAAAGTTATGCAATTAGTGCGACGGCCCTGCTGCTCCACCGTAAAACTACGTACCTAAGAAGAGTAAGAAGTCAAATGCACTGCGATTTTTGACGTCCATTTGACACGGTTCTATAGTTTTCTTCTCCGAATTTTAAAATTTTGGGTTTTTCTTACTCCGAATCACGCACTATTAATTCTGTTAATTATAAAAGATTCCCAAATTGATTTTACATTTCACTCTGTAACTTGTTCCATACATTTTTATAGACCATATCATAGTGGAAGTAAACAATGTACGGAAAATGGAGAACAATTTCCTTTTATATGAGAACCAATTGTACAAAATTTCCAAATACTAAAAATATAGGTATACACTTTAGACTGAAAACTCCCACTACAAAATATACCTGAAAATAAAATAAGCTGGATATCGTTTAGCTGCGCCTTTGACTGTTCTCACTGTATCCCTCATTTCTATGAACACCTTCGATTTCACCGTTTTATTGCCGCGAACAGTTTGCTCGCGTGCCACGAAATTGATTCACCATGTTCTCACGTACGCATCCAACTGCCGATGCCGTTGCAAAGACTGCACTATATAATATAACCACATTTTCAGTACCTAGGTATGTATATCTATCTCAATCGTAAGGTTATTTAGTATGTATTGAGTGAGCTACTGATATCAAATAAGTACGCATAAAGTAAGCACAGTAAAACAATGTAAACAAACAATGTAATGAATTTGACATGTAACATGTACATTGTTTGTGTATGACATGTTACATGTCAAATTCAATACATTGCTTGTTTACATTTTTTTCGTTTTCAACTGGTGCTTACTTTACATTGGTTCTGCCTGAGACGATAGCGTTACGAATAACCAAGATCTTATATTAACCATGTCACATCCAGAGAACATTTTATTTTGACTTTACTTCGAGAGAAACGTTGATTTGCAGAGTTGTAAATTATTCAATGACGAAAACTAGATGAATACAATAAAACTCGAAATAACAGACTAAATATAGGTAGATAATAAACTGAATATAATAGGTACTGCCTACATTCTATATAAGGAAGTTAAAAATATTGTCATACGTTTGTAAGAAAAAAAACTTGGATTGCCTATCTGCGATAAGTGATGATTTTACGAAACTTTATATTTTAATATACTTTGGATAATTATACTCGTACATCTTTTCTTTCAAATAAGTAGTTCGGATAATTCCTTTAAACCTATGCAGCCCTGCTCTACGGATTAGCGCTGTGATCCCTGCGAGAAGAAAGTTCATCTCATCTCAGAAGTAAATTACAAGTGTTTCAATAGGCAATCTATATTCAAGATTGCCGCTTGAGAGTTTGCTTAACTTGGAACGTAGGTACTCGTTAGAATAGGCAGGCATCGATCGACTTACTTAAATAATGGGATTAGGCTGTAGATCATATACCTACTATAAAATATGTTGTAGTAATTCACTCGTAGTTTTTTATTTGAATAGTTCGTTAGTTAGGCGTTGACAGTAGGCTGCAGTAGGCGTATTAGATTGCACATCCCTACCCTTTCTGCGTCAAATTGAACTTACCGAAGCCGTACGTGAAGCCTCGCATATAATCTCCTCAAGGAAAAACTGTACGAGTATCACTTACTTTCTAGGTAACTACACTTGCTGTTAGGCAAATAACTTGAACTAGCTGTAAACATGTTAAAAGTTTATCATTGTTATACGCACGCGTTTAACTATTTATGTTTTTATCTATTGATATAGGTACCTAGCCTAGAATGTATATCAAATTTTATTTAGATTATCAAGTATAAGTAGTAGAGACCCTAGTAGTATAGTACCTACTGAAGTATTTCAACAAGTCTTTGGTTGAACACAATAGTATTTAGACTCACCTTATCATTAGACTAACATTTAGTACCTACCCCATTTTATTGCGAATATTTACATAGGATCATAAATAAACCACGTAATCGGGACATTAACATAAACCAGTGTGTACCTAAGTTATGGTTAGTTAATGAGGGTTTACCTAGATGTAAATTATTACATGATTAACTCATATTATCTAGGGTCAGCTGGAGTAAATGTACTTGTGTAATTGAGTCTATTTACGTTCTTCTCAAAAACAGAGTGAGTTTAAGAAGCTCCCGCCTTCTAGGCTTGGCTCTATTGATGGGGCTTCTAGACGGGTTTCATTTTCCTGCAACTAATACTGCCTTATGCAGACGCTACAGCAAGATAGATGCACATAGTTGCGGCCACACATTTGAGCAAAAATATAGCCCGTCTAGTAGCCTTCTTATATGTATTAAAGCCCAGCAGCAGCAGCTTAATGCTACCTTTCTGAACCATTTGTAATTTTATTGAGGTGTGCAATAGAGAATACTTGTACTGTATTATACAGCCCGTGAGCTCTTTAGTTTAAATATCCACCAGAGGTCTGAAAGGATTTTGATACCGAGCTGTCATGCATGGGGAGGGTGAGGTGTCAAATGTATGAAAACATTTCCCGGGTCAGCTATGGTTCACCTTTAGGTTATACCTCTACAAGTCTCCGCGTTCGGAGGAACATCTGGCTGGATATCCAGTCTTCCGGACATACGAAATCATTTTTGTTTAAGCTGAAACGGAGACCTTCGTTTCATACGGTCAAAAATGACTAATACAATTTTAGCGAAGTGCTTAAAAACAGAGATCAGATTCGCTGATCTTAAGACCTCGACAAATTGTTAATGACATTTATATTTACTATGAGAATGAAATCCATGCCGAGAAACAATAGGATCATTGAGAATACCGTTCCGTACAAATCGACGGGCACTGGGTGTTATATCGAACGCAAGCTCGTATCTCAATCAACCGTACGAAACAAAAGAAACTTTAGCGCATTAAATATAAAGTTCAATTATTTGGCATGATGCATGAAAAAGATACGATGTTTTGAAGGTTAGCGTAGTATATTAAATGCGGGGCACTTGGTTCACCAGGGTCAAACTTACACAAATAATAGCGCGATGCTATTTCTTTAACCTTTACTTAATCGACTGACAGATTATAGATATCTATGGAGTGTGGACTGCAGGACTGATGCGAAAACACCATAATTATTCATGTTTGAGGTCATTAGCAGGCCCTATGCAGATCGATGATCATCGTTATGAACTTTAACTGACCAGTGATTCCTCTCCTCCATTTGTGCATTTACTTTTTTACTACCACGTCGGTGGCAAACTAGCGTAAGGCACGCCCGATGGTAAGCGGTCACCTATGGACGCCTGCAACTCCAGGGATGTCACATGCGCATTGCCGACCCTTTAAAAATGTATACACTCCTTTCTTGAAGTACCCCATATACTGTAGTCCCTCGGGAAAACCTCGGCAGGGAGTTCATTCCACAACCGGAGCGTCCGAGGGAGGGAATTCCACTGAAACCGTACCATACGCGACCATTTAGGTTCTAATTCTAAGGAGTGAGCTGGATGAATGCCCTGCCGACGGCGAGCGGTGCGATGGTAGAAAGCGGCAGTGGGCATCATGTCGAACAGTTCTTCGGGGCATAACCAATTATACAAGTGATAAAACACGCACAATGAGGCAAAGCTTATTGCTTTTGTACGACTTTGATTTCGAATTTAAGATAAGACATGGCATGATCCTTCATGTCTTCGTGCACCGCCGCAGAAGTGTTTTATTTTTATGATGACTAGAAAATCTCAACCAAGTCCAAGAATAAGTAATACTAGATGAAAGCCCGGCTTCGCTCGGCTGAAATAAATAAGTAAGAAATAAAGTAAACATTTATTCGTGACAGTTATGCAAACGACGAAAGAAATAGTGTACAAAAATGTATAAAATAAAAACATTACAGCAACGGATTATGATGAAACTTCGTATAGAAATATAGTCTGTAGTCTGGATTAACATATGAAAGAGGGAGTAAAAGATTACGCTGACGACGTCACGGGCAAAGCAAAAATCTTTGCAAGTTTATCCTAAGCATTTTTATAAGGGTAGTATTTAAAGGCACATAAAAAAATTGACACTGTAATCAGTACTGATTTGTATATTAAAATTCAGTTCAGATGTGCAATGATTGATGTGCCAGTCAGTATTTTTGGTGCGAAGTCAGAGCTGCTAGCGCGAACAAAAACAAATGAAGTTCGTGTATCTCCCTCTCTGTCGAACTTGCAAAATCGAGCGACACAGAGGGAAATACACGATATTCGTTCGTTTTCGTTTCGCGGTAGCAGCTCTCTATTCTCCGCCAAATTCTATTAAGTGGGGCCCTTTACGCTCAATATTATGTGTCAATATTATCGTGATTTTTAAAATTGTATGTAGGGGTCTGTTAAACGCTTAATATTATCACAATACTGGTGTGTCAATATTATCGTGGTTTTATAGATGTTGCTTCAATATTCAGTGTTTCGCGTGATAATAATAACAGTTGGTAATATTTTCTCCAATTAATGGAAGCTATTTAACAACTTGTTCCGTTTTGCCAAAGGTATTTCACATTCCGATACGCGCACCATCCAGGAATAGGAGCCGTCAGACCAGAGGGCCTACCGCGATCTGAAAACAAAGTATTTCCCTCTCCGCGCTCGAATATGCAAGTGCGATAGAGAGGCATATATATTTGGTTTTCGGTTGGTAGCACTTTAGTCCAAACACGGCGGACGGTCGAAGAAAGTCAAAGAACATTCCGTTTGTTGTCTGTCACGCATATAATTTTTTAACTTCCCATCGACCTATGAACTCGAAATTAGTTGATAATGTTTATTATGAAGTATAGGAACCGTCAGTGTGCGACTCCGACGCACTTGGCTGGTTTTTATTACATTTTGAATTTTATTTCTCTTATAGTAAAATACCCTATTCGTTTTAAACTTGACGCCTGAGGGCCTACCGCGAACCAAAAACGAACTATCTTCCTCTCTGTCGTTTGAATATACATGTGCGAGAGAGAGGCAGATAGTTCGTTCTCGGTTCGCGGTAGCGCCTCTAATTTTCCGAGCGCAGCGAACGGCATGAGCTGGGGGTCTACTCCGAAATTCAAAATCCTAACTTCGTATGGTGCCGTCCCTTTCACTCTCCTGTCATAGACTATATGAGTGAAAAGGACGGCACCATACGAAGTTCGGATTTCGAATTTGGGAGTAGACCCCCAGTACCACTAAGTTATAAGATAGAGCGAGATAGGGATAGAATTTTGCTAGACGTTTAAAAGCCATAAGTCACCTGGTAGTTTGTCACAACAAAATAGAGACGCAGCTTTAAGATGGCGGACAGACTCAGCAAACATTCAAGTGGTGTCCTTTACACGATTAATATTATCACAATGGGGTGTTAATATTATCGCAGTTTTCAAATTTGTATGGATTCTGCTTCAATATTCACGTGATACTTATCGTGATATGATGTATCACGTGATAATAATAACCATGTAACAGGCCCCATACATTCGCTTTGAAGGCGGTTGTTGTGACAATCAGCCTAGCTAGCACGATAGATTATACCGTTACGTTTTAATACATTTCGCCCATATAACGTGACGGTATAAGTTATCGTGCTAGCTAGGCTGATAGGTGTATAGAACGCTTGAAAACTACAAAAACAAAACGCTGCAGACGCGGCTAGCCGAATCCACACAATGGGCGATAATGGCCCATCACCCAGAACGCAGCCCAGCAACCTGGCCAACACACCGAACGCAAACATAGTTTACAATTTCCGAACGTACCCAACCCGACGCTGTCAACCAACGAATTTAATATGGCCGACCTTTCGTCATAAAATTAACACTTTTAAATGCAAAATACGCGACAATCCGAATTTTGCGGATACATATGTTCAACTCAAAAATCGTTATTTTTATACGTTCTTCAATTTGAGACAGGTCTCGTTCGGGTCTACCGTACCCCTGCACGAAATTATTAATATAGATAATCATATTTTATCCTCTCTATAAGTCGGTCGTAGATCTTTATCGACACTTTCCAACTAGGTAACTTATTGTAGTTTCAGTTTAGCCTCAGTAAGTACTATTTTACTTACAACATTGTACGTATTGCAGAAGTACCAATGGGCAGGTATCGTAGAGTATCTATACACAATGGTGTTCAATAAGGCTTTCAGAGACCTCTATGTGGAGATTACGCGGATGACCTTTCGTTCTGTTTGAATGCGAACGCAAGATAAGCCTATTCAATCTTATAAATGCTAAGTGGTGCTTTCTAATGTTTAAATTGGATAATAATTGATATACTATTAAGTTTGCACTGCAATAAATATGTAACTGTACATTGCGAAAATACCTACGAGTACACTACTATGGAACTGAAAAAGACGGGTATTAAGAGCACAGTGGCTTCAATACCTATACATTTACATAATTCTGAAGTGAAACTTACTTTTTACAGTAGCATCACTCACATTCCAAAAAACGGTCAATCGATTTGTGTCACCCGAAGTATACCCAAGGGAAAAAACTTGTCCATCTGAGTTGAATTGTAAAAATTCCAGTTCAACTCAAATAGACAAACGTTCCTTAACCCAAAAATTTGTTGCCGGAAACACGAAAAGTATTAACATCCAGGTGATCCATATGACACGCCAATGATTATTCAAACGCACTGAAATCAATATCTGTCGCCGATCGACCATCGCAAAGATTAATTTGCAATGCAAACGGCTTGCAATGCATAAATCCCTATATAAGACAATGGTTAATAGCTTTGCTATTTGGAAATAAAGACTTGTGTGCAAGAGAAAATCAATCATCTATTATGCGTTTTAGGTCAGCGCGCGTAGAGCTTTGCTCTGTGTCGTGTTCATCGATGATGACATAGATGACAATTAATTACACTTATTGCATATTTAAAGTTTCCAGAGAACAGGCTAATAATAATAATTATTTTTTATTTCGAACTCAAGGATTCATATCATAATACATTACATGAAATTAAATTACAATTGAATATTAATTATAATTGATTAGCTAATAAACGAATAAGTTGCGGACTACAGTATGGGGTTCTTCAAGAAAGGAGTGTATAAAATCTTAAAGGGTCTGCAACGCGTATGTGACATCCCTAGGAGTTGCAGGCGTCCATAGGCTGCGGGGACGGCTTAGCATCAGGCGGACCGTACGCTTGTTTGCCACCGACGTGGTATATAAAAAAAAGTTATTTTTGTCTGGCTATATGAGCGTGTCCGAGTAAAACCAATACCTACAAAAATACAAACATATGCAAAATATATTATACCTATACAAATTAAATATTACACATCACATTAACTCACGCCTGTAGGTATTGCCCAAAAAGGATAAGCAGAGCACATGAAATTTATTTAATTTGTAATACTATTGTACTATTCTGTGGTTCGGGGCCACTTTTAGCACCTGTAGGGTTAAAGATGGAGATTATGAGACATTGAATTATAGGTTACTTGACTAAATAGCCCGGTCGGTATTCCATCCCCGATATTTTTCAGTAGGGGCATGCCCCAACATTCATGTCCCTGTTTTTCAAATTCAAAATGACCGAGACATCAAAATCGTTCCCTTCTGTCAAATATCGCGATTTAAATACTAGCCAAGTTTACGTTTGGTAACAATTCTCAGGTTTAACCTGCGATAGGTGTACGTACGTCATCACAAATCAACAAGTTTTATCTTACTTTAAATGGCAATGCCGCAATCCGTATTATGCGCAACTTACCTGGCCAGTGATTTCACTTAAATTGCTGCATTACCACGCATTGTCATACTATCATGTACCGCCCGTATATGACTATAATTAAGTAAGCGAGCTAAGTTTCCGCAGCCATTTTAGGAAACACACAATTATATGGGCAGATTTGAAAGTCGATTTCACTACACGCCAACGGAATTGTTTACGGCACAGTTGATATATGGCCCCTAGATACCCACTTCACGGGTTCCCATACCTGCATAATGCTTTAAGTTTCAATGACGTACAATATATCGTTAGACGCGCTTAATATTAAATTGCTACTATCAGTTATGTTATGTGCAAAGTTTTAAGTAATAAATTAGTCTGAGCTCGCCAGACGACACTTATGTTAACATTTCGATATTCGATAAACATTCTTGTGTATGGTTCAACGAAATAGGTAACTAAGTGAACAATGATCTTGATTATGACGGCGACACGTAATAATCTACAACCTTATTTCAGAATTGTATCGGTAATAACGCAAATTAGGAAGATTATTCTAATACGTTATTCCGATGTTATTGACAGCCGTTCTCTTTAGTCGAAATGTAAAGATCAGATGATAATTGGTAGCTTTTCCACCGTCAGTTCAGCAAAACTTAAGATAGATTGAATGTAAGGAAGACCCATAATGAGGTGGATGATTTATACAAAAGTGCAACATTGTAACAAAGTATCCTCACGCACAGCTAAATAACCACAACCGCCGTGCGTGCTCGGGAATAGAATGTCACAACACTTATTGATCAATATTGCATCAGGGTCCGATCCCGGTCCAATGTTATCTATGACCAAGTCTGAGATTGTGAACGCATCTCTAACCACCCACTGGCCAATAATTGACTGTCTAGTAGTGGATAATGATGCAGTTGCGTGCGTAAATTATTGGCAAGGAAACGAATTTATTTGAGATTTGGACCTATGCGCTCAAGCAATTAGATATGTACAGAATACAAAAGTTTTACTTGTTGAGAATGATTTCTCGGTATATTTTGATCAAAGTAACTACTTAACACAACCAAAACTACCTTATCATATACGTAATTGTACTTAATTCAAATATTTTGCATGGGCATTGCATTTAAGTAATTATAATTTACAAAACTAAAGTCATAAGCGAAATCACCTCCTCTATCAGGTGAATGAAATGTAAAGGAGTTTCGTACCGATCATTAGCTACGCTAACAATATACTAATATTACCAATCTTGTTCGGCTCTTCTTCATACCTACATCGCCATTTACATTGTTGTTCCCCAGTCTAGAAATTCCGTCAAAAGCGGCATTGGTAGGTATATATATCTGCAAGCTCGTTAAAATAGAACAATATCTATTTGCAAATGTGTTCCACAATTTACTGAGTCACTACCATAGAGTTATCACATGGTACAGACATAAATGTTGACGCGCCCACGGTTTGCAGCCATAGATTTTCGTAGGAGGTTATTGTTCTACTAAGTCTACGGTAACGTGAGCGTAAATGTTCGTTCCCGTTTCACTTTAAGGTGGGACGTTAGCGTCAACTTTCCGTACATATAAACGTTTTTCGGACTACCTTACTTCATTACGAGCCGTATTCTCACATTACTCACTCCTGTATCTGATCATGTGGGTAAGCAAAGACTAAACTTCTCTGTCTCACATACTTCTTTCGCGAGACAATTCATGTTATATGTAGGTATTATTAATCAAATCACATCAGTACCTCTAATATTATAATTTTTTCGAAACATAAATAAAATAAAATAAATAAAAATAAAAATAAATTTATTCAATAACACAAACAAGTTACAAAATTGAGATGAAACATGCACAAATATAGTATGTCTGCGTATTGAAAGGGTTCGAGACTCAGCGAGACCGCTGATTTTCAGTCTCTACCCATGGCCTTACAACTAAGTCTTAAGCCTAATGATAACTAACGAAGCGAGTTCGCTGTCATGACGAGAAGATATATATGTAACTAAATTTAAACGGAAGTGCGGTAGACATAAACACAAACGAACGCATTTGCATTTAGTCTCAATTTGTATGGCGAACAGCGCCTCTGGCGGTCTTTAGTGATAAACATTTGTTGCCATACAATTTAAGACTTATGCGCAAACACGTTCATTTGTGTTTATGTTTCGAAAAAATATGTACTAGAGCTAGAGGTAGGTACAGCATCGCCATCTGACATGATGCTCTTTGATACGCGCTGACACAGTATGGATTGTCACGTCAATGCGCCTCAGATGAATAAATTCGCTCAAATATGGTTCTGTCACGTCCGACACATCACGCAAACAAATATAAATCCGACATTATTCCCGCAAAATATCAAAATTCATGAAAGAGCCCGTAACTTATTACGCATTATTCGTTTTATGTGTTAGTATTTAAATTTCTGCGTTTCGTTAATCATAGAACCAATTACGTGATGCTACACGAACATCACAATTGATAAATTATAAGTAATTAAGTAATGTAGTCCGTGTACTTATGAACGGAAAGCTCACACAGGGTCGAAAACCATAAACAAGACTGGACTTTATGACGCACGATAGAAACGCGCGCAAATCAAAAATGGTGGCTAAGATTTGGTTCAAGTGGTTGTGAGGTTCATTACTCAATCCCACGCGGCTTGTGACAATAGTATGAGCACGCTATTGTTTACGCTTATATTGTTACAAGTTTACAACGAGAACCGCACACTGATGGTTATTGAAATAGTGAAACATATTAGTTTCCGTTGAGTTTGCTGGGACTGGGACGAATCGTGTCGGTCGACTTACGGCCCGGTACGGTCACGGGTTCGAACGGCATACATTGCGTGTGATCCCAACTAGTGCCAACTGACCGCAGTGCGTTCCTTGTAATGTAACTACCGTGCAATGAACAGACAAAGCGCTTGCCGCGCCGCAGTTCGCGCAAAGTTCTAACCGAGCTGTTACGGTCATGTGTTTCAGTTCGTCAACTGAAGGTTATCTATTTCATTTCATATACAACCAGCAAAATAGTTGCGCACCCCTGCATACAAGTACCTATGCGCATTACTGACTGCATTACTTAAATTATTTCTTATACCATTTTTAGAACGCAGTTAACCACCCATGCGAAGTAAAACAACCACAACATCACTTTCACCGTTGAACTTAACAAAAACAATACAAGTAGTGCCCTTCAAACTGCGATGTTATGTAAAATAACGTATATTAGAGTACGGCCAGTCGTTATTCACGCACTATTGCTTTAGCAAATTACACTTCATTTAAAAGAAATAATCGATTCAATAAGACATTTCGATTACTAGTCATCCAGCTCCTATATCACACTTCCTCTCTGGTTTGAAATGTTTACCTTATTTTAATGCGCATAGTGTGTTATTTCAAATAAGTGATTTTGCGAGATACGATGTTAAAAAGTGGGCTCTTAATGTATATTTACAAAAATAATTATGCAGACTGCAAACTTAACTTGAAATTGCAGTGTTTCCTATATCAATGGAACGAAGAACAAATTTTTGCTTTGTTTTGTTTTTGCAATATGTACTCGCATATGAACTGAAGAAGTGAGATTGCTTGGAAAAAGTATGCATTGCAGAAACACATAACTTATTATTAAAAAACGATCACAGAGCTAGATAAACAGAAAACACCGGCTTCTGATTATTACTGCAGAAACAATATTACTACCTCGTCTTTTAGAAATTATGCAGTAAAGTTGTACTTTGTAGCATTTTTTGTAACAAATCATGTGTGTACAGTACCTAACACTACAGGGATATCGACTAATTACTTTCTCTTGTAAAATCAAGTGCAAAAATATGTAACGAACTAATTTCTCTCATAAATGTGTACCGAAACCTTATAATTCGCCGACATAATATTTAAGAGCCATGCTGCTTAGGAGCCATGGGACATATTTTATTTTATAATTTGTGCCTATGCTCCCCTATTTTTGTACGTACCTATACATACGTACCCAATACAGTCGCTTCTGTTGTGTTTGAATTTAAATATGAAGAGTACCTATATTACTCGGCATTTATGCAAAGATTCATCTTGTGTACTAAGCGCGTCAATTATTTTTCTTGTCGACTCTACAAATAAATACCTATATGAATTAAGAAGAAGAATCAATCTATGAGTCAAGTAAATAAAACAACACTAGCTTCATGTCAGTGACCTCTGCAACACTAGTTACGGTAATAATTAGTATAACAACGGTATACAATCCATTCTCTGGAGTAGCTCACGACAGAGCTCTATATATGTAATAAAACATTTTGACGTGCACCCATAGTCAAAGAAATAGTTAACTATTTTATAAATAAGTAACTATGTACAAGTTAAAAGTTCGAAGAATAAACTAAGGTGACTAAATGTCCATGAAACGATGCGATTTTTTGTAAGATTGAGATTCAATTTAACGTCTAGTGTGTTCGTCTAGGTGCCATCAGTGCAGGGTGCAGGGTGTTATAAGGTTTAACATATTGAGCATCTGTGTGAAATTTTATTTACTTAATTGACCGAGCGAGCGAAGCAAGCGAAGCGTCTCAGTTTCAGCTTTCGACAAAAAATCTTTCGTATGTCTGTCTGTCTGTCTGTCCGGATGTTCTCCTCTACAGGTCCCATTTTCAACCGATTCTCGTGACATTTTGTGAGCTTGTTCAATAATTATATTTGTTTTTTTGACGACCTGTTTAGCCTAATTGGTAGTGACTCTGCCTCCGAAGCTGGAGGTCCCGGGGTCGAATCCCGGCCAGGGCATTTATTTGTGCATTTATCACGGATATTTGTTCTTGGGTCTTAGATGTTTTCTATTATGTATTTATCGATATACAATCGTCGTCTAGTACCTATAGTACAAGCTTTGCTTAGTTTGGGACTAGGTCGATTTGTGTAAGATTGTCCCCTAATATTTTTATTTTTATTTATATAGATATTTTTTGTCGACTGAGTTTTTGGAAATTTTGAGATTTGAAAAAAAAAATTGCGATGTCTACAGCTCACAGAGCCACTACTAGTATATGTTGTGTTTGCTTGGAAAAAGTATAGTTGTTGTGTTTATTACGATGCATATAATGGAGCATATACTAAGCGACAAAGTAATCTGTAGTATTCAATAAAAGAGCGTTAACCCTGCCTGCCTGGCTGCTGATTGTAAGCACCTGTTTGCTTTAAGTCTGAAGTAAAGGGACCTGGAATAAGTCATTCTTGGGAAGTGTGGTGTGGAGCAAGTTTTACTCTCACGGCAGTCTGTTTGTGCAGAGACGAATCGTGGGCTCATTAGCATGCGTCTAGACTAGGTAAACAACTGGCGTTCCTCGGCAAAAGACACGTTCGCTAGAATTGTGTATGGGAGAGGGGATTGGGGAGGGGGTGAGGAATTGAGGACTCCGTTGTGTGAAATGCAGGTTGTAAGTATAGTAGGTGATAGTTGTCAATTCTATCACCTAATCGGTAGGCATAACCCTTTTTGATGAGTTTCATTTTATGATTTAAGGTTAACTAAAGTAGCCAGTCACGTTTAACCTGTCCGTTTTATTACGTAACGTATGTGTTGGATATTAATTTTCAGTATTATTATCATACTTTATAGGGGCATATTTATACGAACATACCCTTTTACATGGACGTGAGTCTGTCCACTTAATAAAAAGTGTTTAAATGTTAGTATTCAATTCTAAGTAGGTAGGTATATATGTTTGTATGTAACCGACTGCTTAATATAATAGGTGGTTAGAGGCCATCACAAAACTGATGTTAATCACTATAAGAGTAAAATGTTTCCTCACAAAATTATCCGTTTATTAGTTATGATATGATATGAAACCATCTATGTATGAAACATTTCTTGCCGTAGTCTCAATACTCTGAATACATATTATTTTTCTCAAACATGCAATGAAATATTGATGTTATGTTCCTTATAATAGGCTGCGAAGTATGACGTTTCAGGTGCGGCTAGGACAAGAAGTCGTTAATGGAATTTGATACAAATCTTGCAGGCCTAGGCCGGCAAAGTCCTCTTTTTTAATTCCATTCCACATAAATTTGTGGCACAGGCATCATGACATTCTGCCACTATGCATATTAAAAATAAAATTTTGTATTTTTTTTGTTGTTTATTTTATTGCATGTTTGATAAAAGCACTATACATACCTCGGCGGGAAATTTGAGGTTGCTCGCCTTAGACCTATCCGTCCACGGCCTACGTATATATGTCTTCGGCCGGCAACCCCTTTCGTCCCGGCCTCTGTAGTAATATACTATAGTAGGGTTTCATAACACCAATGCATCGTTTCACATAAAGGCCCTTTTTACAAAATAATCTGGAGTTGATCTTAATCGTAAAACAGGGCCGCTTTATGCCCTTAGAAGTGAAAGTGCGCGCGATTGGATCGCGCCTCATTAACCACCTCGCGCGAGAGGCAATGAGCGCGACACCTCGACTCCTGGGCTGATAATGCTGATATGCCTATATTCACAATCTCACCTCATCTCATCTCGGGCGATCCGGTCAAATCTGGTGTAAAACAATCCTCTGATTACACTTTACACATTATTATACTTTTAATCGGTTCCCTTTTTAGACTAGACTTACCAAGCCGTAATAATAACTCGTACCTATCTAATCGGAGCTCTTTTTGCCTAATAGTCTAGCACCAAAATTTTCTTCCCGTGCCGTGTGGTAAATGTCTGGGAGATTTCGCGTATGGGAATAGGGTGGGCAAACTATCTCATTTTCGCACGAAACGTCGATTGCTGCACTTTGACTCTGTTTCATCTTGTCTGACTCAAAAGTCTTTAAAATAAAGTACTGTTTAACTTCTGTATATATTTAGATACAGCTCTATAGCTCTGTAGTTCTATAGCTCTTATAGAAGAGCTAGATTAAGGTAAGACCACGACACTGACTGTTTACATTATGTCATTATGTTTGACGTTTCTTGTACTGTGATGTCTGTGATGACAGCTGTCATCAGAACAGTTTTAAACCTCGTAGGCTGTAGTGCACTTTCAGTAACAGGAACGTGCCTTTATACACTTCTGCTAGAGCACATTTCGCTACTTTGACTGCATATACTTTAAATTAATTTTGTATTAAGCAGTAACGCTGCTAACGAAAATTTCAAATTAAAGGGAAAAATGAAAAAAAAATCGCATTCGGAGCTCGGAGCATTTCCCTTTAATTTGAAATTTGCATGCTTATAGGTATGTACTTTGTCTTTCATTCTGTAGGAATTAGTTGTACATTGCTTCATAGTTTTAAGGAGAAATGGGTTAAGATTAAGAATTAAGAACGAGATGATCGTCGTCCTATGTTCGTTTACTAAATTTAAGTACACATCACGCGCACACATTTTTCCAGACAGCGCAATAACAAAGTACTTACCTATTCCCTATTCTAATTTTGCGTTTGTAAGATCTTTGTTAATCTAAAGCATTAAAATGCACAGGAATTCTCATTATTTCCTGGGCGAACTCGTTAACCTTAACTAAGGGGAAATCTATTGCATTGCAACAAAATTTCAAGCAAAACCCTAGCGCCGAGAAGAGATTGCAAATTTAAAAGGGTGTCGCGTACAGAGCATGCTCACTGAGCTCTGAGATACGAAGGAATTCAATGGACACTCGTGATTTTGTCTTTCGCTAAAATGTTACTAGGACAAACCTCTTAAAGCGACTAGGAATTAAATCGCCAGCCCAACGTCGAAACGTTTCTCTGCGACGTCTTCAAATTAATTTATTTATTTTAAACAATGTTGCTGGCGTAAAGCAATTTTAAACCGACTCGATTACCGACAGAGATTCTTAGGTAGCCTCCAGATAAATTGTTAAAAGGAATCTCCTATTAAAGTTAACGAAGACTGAAGATACCCAAAAGTTTGAAGCTAGCCATGGATTGATGGTTTGAACTTGATAAACTTTTTCGAATAATCATTATTTTGGGGAGAAAATAGTGAACGCTTATAAAGCTTTAATCGCTGGAGAAAATCCAATAATGAAGTCCAAATAAGTTAAGTTTGGAGAGCAAGTAGTAAAGTTAGCCGGTGCGGTAGAAAGGCCCTGCGTCTGTGCTCGAGTCAGATCGCATCTGAGAGCAGTCACCTTTTACCCAGTTACCTATAATTTCACGCGGTAATCGAACGCGCCCGCGCATGCGACTAGCAACTTCCGATTGATCGGGATTAATTCTACTTTATGAATCATGACTATCATGAGGCAATGTTAACTTTCCAAACGATTGTTCTTTCCCTAAGTACTTACATCTTATACTTAAATACCAAGTAATGGGTTGTTAACGCGAGAAAGTGAATTTTACTTTAAGCTAAGAATTGTTATGAGCCATATGTAAAGTCATAAAATCCGTAAAGCATTTGATAGAAGCACCTCTTGGGAACGGTAGGTTCTTGGAAAATATCGGCAATCTACTGGCATTTGCCAAGAAAGTGTCGACATTCAGATCTGAAACGTGACTACGTTGATGGATTACAGTCTTATATCGATTTCAAAATTTGAGATGCCTTTGTTGCATCGAAGATAAAAACATGGCGCTGGAATTTGGCGCGAAATGACACTTATTTGTATCTAGTCCTTCTTATATAGAAATTGTCAGAGGTATTGCCGCACCGCACCGCCGTAGCAACCTTTACTTTTAGGGAAAATTGAAAATGGCCGAACTCAAATTTAGTTTGACTACCTAAATTATGTCTAAACATGTGTATGTTTACGATAAATGGTCAGTTTGCATAATATCACTTAGTTTTTACGGAATAATTGTTTGAGAGGTGAAAAATCGACAAAAATAATTTGATAATATTTATTTGTTAATTTATTTTGGATGTTGTATGTTTTGGGATCTGATTAAATCGGAATAAGAAATTGGCCAAATTATACTTTGACCACCTAAATGAATGAAATGAAATGAAATACTACACTCAAGAGCAAATAAAACAGGTAAACTCTGTATAGAAATTCGATACAAAGTTTACCTGGCAATTCGTTTTTTGGGTAAAATTCTTTGGACAATGTAATATTTACAAAAATAATTGGGTAATACAATAGTAGCCCTAAGTTAGTATTAATTAACCCCGTATGATTTGGCGCGGATTCGTGACTAAGTAACATTTCAATATATTACTTAGCACTAATCTCAAAGTTATCATTTCCTTGGGCATCATCATCCTAGCGTTATCCCAGTACAGTTGCATCCTGCTGAAGGATGTCTGGGGTCCGATACCCAAGCCAAGAATTGGCGTAGGCACTAGTTTTGTGCACACGGAGGAAATCAGACCTTATTGAGATGGCAATATTGATGGATTGAGTGGGCAACGTGACTGTTTGAGTTCTCAAGCCACCTGAAGGCATCTAACTTGGCTAAACGACTGCTATCATAGACAGTAGCCAGGATCAACGGCTTAACGTGCCTTCCTTCTTTTCCTTGGGAAATTCTACACATTCGAATACGAAGAGTTAAGTGTATTTAAGGTCGAATTTATAAAACAAAATAATTAAGTTATTTAGAAACTTAATGAGGTTACGAACGCTTGCAGCTGCACGCGCGTAATTTACTTAAGTGAAATCGAATATAGGGTAGGCCTGTACGCGAAGGTGTGTACGTAATATAGGACAATCCGGTTAATGCTTTCTACTTCGTTGAATTAAGTCCGACGGCTGCAATCCTTATTAAAAATAAAGTCATCATCATCATTCTCTTGCCCTTTTCCCATTTATTTGGGGTCGGCGCAGCATGTCTTTTTCTTCCATATATCTCTGTCACGCGTCATCATTTCATTCACATCTTTCCTATTCATATCATCTCTCACACAATCCATCCACCTTTTCTTTGGCCTACCTCGTTTCTTGCATCCATCCACATTCATATCCAATACTTTTCTGGTTACATGGCATTCATCCCTCCTCATTACATGCCCGAACCACGCCAGGCGATTGGCTCTTATAGTTTTTCGGCAATGGGCGCTATTTTCAGGCTTCCCCTTACATACTCATTCCGAATAAAAATAAAGTATTGCTCTCATAATATAGTAGAATGGAAGAAAATACTTCGGGTGTCTCATTTAAATTAATCATAGCCATTTTTAGAGTTTGGGCGGTCCGCCCTGTGGACAGTGACACCCAGAAGGGTCATCATCAACGGCGCCGTACCCCCAAGGCTGAGCTCCGGACGCTCGGACCCTCCGGGTGACGGGGGACCCTCCGGGTGACTACCTCACGATATCCACCCTAGGTGTCACCCATGTTTGCTACTCCACTGTTTATATTCAGCATTTCCATAATCGCATGACAGCGCGCGGCCCTCGCCACCCCGTCACTTGTCCGTAAACAAGGCCCTTAGGGTCCAATGCAACCTTAAAGTGACTTGACCCCATATCATCAATATACTGACGATATCACTCGTCATAGCAAAGTATACATAAAGGATCCATTCAACTAAGCATTTTGAATTGGAACTGTTATGGTATTTGTTATTCAGCGTACTTGTTGAGCTCGCTTTGGCCACTTACTGAAAATAGCACATGTGATATACGAGTACAAAACGGATTAAAAAGTAAAATTACGAGTATGCAATATTTTCGATGCTATAGTATAGTCAGCATCAAAAGAAACTACGCATATGAAGGGGCCAAGTGCTTTTATTCACTTATGTATACAGGGTGGGCCCTGTAACTGGAGCACAAAATTTAACGAACCACTATTGAGCAAACCAGCAGTTATTTCCAAATGGTCCCAGTTGAAAAAAAAGCTTTTCCTTAAGTTTTTTTCTTCAAAGATAGCTTAGGTGTATTTTTTTACTCTTATAGAGTTATATTAATAACTATTTATTTTAAAAAACACAAAAATTAAAAATTAGTTAAATATACCTTTTAAAACCAAAAAATCAAAAACTACGAGTATTATGACTCATAACTTTATACTGCCTCAAAAAATATGGACTGGGTCATCCACGGTAAAGCTAAGAGGCACCCAGGGCCGGCCTGTTTGGGCTGCCGGCTGGGCCGAGGAGGGCGCTCCCAGCAGGCTTGGATAGCGGTGCGCCGTTCTCCCCATCTCCTGTGGCCGAGGCGGGATCGCAGGGGGAGAGGCGTGTTGGTATTTCGGTGCGCCACTCTCCCTACCCCCTGCGAACTTGGCGAGCCGTTCCGCGGAAACGGCGTTGTTGGAGCCGCAGAGGAAGAGAAATGCTTTCCCTATCCTCTGCGCCCGAGGTGTGGTTCGTGGCGGAACCACCGACCTGCTCCGCAACCGGGTGCCGGAAGTTTTTCGGCGACTCAGGGGGGTCCGGTACCGTACAAGATGGAGGTCGAGGAGGAAGGCGCGCCACAACATCTGGCGTGCCTGCGGTGGAGGGCCTCCTGGCATCCGCGAGAGAGCCTTTTTGGAGCGGCTGTCGCCGGCGGGGTCGCGGATGTGTGCGCAAGCGTTCCCGTGACCTCGCCACAAGGCGGCGAGGCGGCAGATGGGGGGGTTTTTAGTGGGTACACTGAGGGTCTCATCAGCCTATATGGGAGTCCCACATAACCACTCGGGTCACTCCCTGCGCCCGGATGGTATGCGTAATGCATTTCCCCCCTAAACAAAAATAAAAACGGGCCCACCTTGTATAAAGACTTTTGAACTTGATCTTTGTAGTCTTATACTGGCTGTACATAAGGCTGTCTGTCAAGTTTATCTGACTAGTTAAACTGAGACGTAATTCCCTTAAGTACACTCTTGAATTCATGAATGCACTTCAGATGCATTTGTCACCGCAGTTGAACGAAACGATTAGTCATGCGTCATGCCACAGTATTAAAAGGCGGGAAAAATAACTTCAACTTTGCCGCCTTGTGCAGAGTTGCACAAAAGCAGTACTTACGTAGGTACTTTTACCACCTACAATTTTATCTTTGTCGTTTTCAACCCTGGACGAAAACGAACAAATTGAAGAAGCATGCTTTGAACTTTCAAATCTGTCTGTCTGACTTCAAAGCCTTTTAACATTAGGTAGACTATTTACATTGTCAGATGTAAGTATGCAAACAAACGTAGTTAGTACCTATCCTTTGAATGTTGTGCATATATACTATACCTACTACTCGTATGATTTCAATTCAATACAGGTTCGTGACTTGGTGACTATACACGGTCAGAAATATCTCCGACACTCCGTAAATTTTTCATTCAGTCATGGAAACCCCAAGTCACAAAATTGGCATAGCCATAAGCTATCAGTAAGATCTTGTTCGAGCGCGCTTGCAGGATGCTTAACGAAGTTTGTAAAATCCTTCTAACTAATTTGACACTAATTGTAATGTCCAAGCGTGACATGGTTCAGAAATGCAAGTTGTGTGCAAAGTCGACACGAGTCTCACGCAGCCCACCGTGAACTTACTGTTTTCATTCGTTAAGCTCTAATTATTACTATGTCGCTTCGTCTCGTGAGAAAAAAACTAAATTTTAACGATATTATAGTAAATTGCTGCTGATGTTTCGTAGCGGACGATTGTTTTTAATGTCTTACTTAAATTTATGTTCGTTTGAAATTGATTACGCACACGCATTAGTTTTAGGTTAATTGTTAAATATTAGATACCAATATTTAATTCACTGAAGGCAATAAATTCTACAATATAAAAAAAGCAATACTAAAATTCTACAAAACAAATATAATCAATTAATCAGACTGACAGAGGATTTACGTTCAGGAGATGGATGGAAGGTCGGAAAAGAGCAGGAGTCAGTTTTGTTCTACCTACGATGTGAACAAACCGGACATGAAAATCCGTTTTGACCTACGCGTAGAACAAAATTGTTTTTTTGTGGTGTTGATTTTTTTGTGTGATGTGAACAAAATCGTAGAACAAAACGGACTACTTGGGAAAAGTAAAAGGTCGGTAAAGGTGACAGTGTCTTGATCAAATTTCTGCGATAAGTACTTACTGAAAAAAGACCAGGTCAGAAATACAAAATATTCTATAGGTAAGTATTTCTCTCAAAAGCTTGTACACAAAAAATAAACAAAGATAAATTAAAAATAACACTACGAGTAACTACTCAATAATAAGTACAATAACATTCATTTTTTTAAACAATAATCTATGGTGATATTAGTCGTAAAATGATTTGCAATCTGTTTCAAAATAGCATTCAGTTAATTACGATTCCTTTCATAATTACTTTTGCCATAAAAGTAACCGCAACGGCAGCCAAGCCAAGCACATCATTAATATACTACCTACAAATAAATCTTGAGAAATAAGAAAGTTTATAAAGGTTTCAAATTAAAATGAACTAATGAACACGTGCAATTTATGAGTTTACCCACCAACCGATGTGAAAAGTTTAGTGCATCGCTTTAGTGTTAATTTACAACACAACCGTGATAAATTAAAGAACATAGAGACGTATGTCAGCGTAGATTAACGCCATCACTCACAAGAGACATGAATAAAATAAGAGAAATTAATTGCGTCATTTATATCAGTTATATGTCGTAACACACGCATCGTTCACAGCCAAGATTCCACAATCATCAAGAACGTGCTCTTTCAATTGCTGCCACGGCCCGCTATATTAGAAAATTGCGGAAAATCGCGTAGAATATCTAAATAAACGCTGCAGACTATATCAATCAAGTTCAGAGCTAAGTGTATGCGGGAATTATAGATCGGTGGGTAAATTATAGCGGCATTAGTATGTTTCTTTATGGACTGAAGAAGTGCTCGGAAACTGGTCGAGTGTGTATGCATATAAACCTCTAATGATAAGTTATTGGTAAGAAACATACTCTAAACGACTAGTTCCATAGAAAAAATCTTCTGAGTAATAGTGTGCCTTGATTGTAGGTAGGTAAGGTACTACGAGATTAAACTCGTATACTTAGGACAGTTATAACGCTTGTTGCTTATACTCAGGGACGTATATATGAGGGGGGGGTCCGGGGGGTCCGGACCCCCTTAGGTCTCGATGGTACACTGGTTATTCCTAGAGCTGGAAAGGAAACCCATGACCGCAATTGAAGCGATTCATAAGTGCAATTTTTTTCCCCCTAACATACACGTGCGGAAATGTAATTTTCACCTCAGCGGCTCGAAAATGGCGGTTTTGTTGCGTGAAACCAGTGAGCAAAATGCAATTTTGCTGCGAGCGTGAAAAAATTATAGAATCTTTCGCTTGCTCGGGACTCAACATCAACACTCGCATCACACAGCAAAAATTTACTTTGCTCTCTTGTTGAACAAATAACTGTTTCACTCGTCCCGATTCTTGCCACTCGCCTTATACCCAGTGGAATCGTCATTAAAATCGCAAAGCACGATGTACTTCTGCCCGGCTAGTATGATAGCTTATACCGTCACGTTTTATGTGACGTTTCAGTACATTTTTGCCATATAACGAGACGGTATAAGCTATCATACTAGCCGGGCTGGTTTATAGTATGTAGTATGGATCAGTGAGGGCAGTGTTAACAGTCTAGATTGGCAGCATCGAATAATTTGAGCCCGCGGTCTCGCGAGGAACTGCGAAATTTCGCAACTTGTTCTAAAAATCATAAACCGTGCGTTTTTCGACAGCAAAATCTGACCATCTTGGAAGGGCCATAGCTTTGTCCCTAAAAGGGCTAAAAGGCTTACCTGCACAATTGGGCTTAAATTGGAGTAAATTTAACGAACTTAGAAAAAGTACCTACTACATTTTGCGATCGACAAACTTACAGTTTATGACTTTTAGCTTTTAGAACATGAATAAGCGAAAATGTTCCGCAGTTTTTCGCGTGGTGCACGACAAGCTCAAGTTTTACGATGTTGCAAGATTGGATGATCACTTCCCTTATTGATCCATATATCATACTAAATAAAAGCGGGCAAGTGCGGTTTGGGCGGCGCGCAGCCCACTGCATGCGCACCGTTGAAACCGACAGAACCCCCCAGGGTTCTGTACCTAGTGCTACTGGTCCTTGTTTAGAACTACTATCCTGTACTGTGAGTTAGGAAGGGTCATACTTTTATAGGAAACTCACGGCACTTTTATCCACGGTTCGAAAGTTAGGGGAAGAACATAAATATTGTGACTTTTGGAGCGATTACATCCGATTATATTCACTTAATCAATAAAATTACAGAGAAATCGATTGATGTACCACATGTTAACTTAGAATTTTTTTTGGATATTCAGTTACTTGTATGGAGTGTCCCAATTTTTTTTTTATTTTTGATTATTTTACTACGTAGCGGCTTACAAAAATCTTTAATCTAAATTTTATTTCTTCGTTTGTTGTATGTAGTTTTTTATTATAATGCCTATGTGATACGGACAGACAGACGGACATGACGAAACTAGACCGACATCGTGCTTTAGGATGTGAAACTTTTGAGTGTCGATTAGTAGGGTTACTATTGCTCGAAGAAATATCTCTGAGGTCTTATGAAGAACATATTTACCGCAGTTCTATCAAAATGTATGTAGGGAGGTACCTTATTACCTTTCAATTTGCGTTTTTTGGATTCCGTACCTCAAAAAGAAAAAAAAACGGAACCCTTATTGCGTTTATTTCTCACAGGCGTGTTATAAAAAAAGGATCACTCGTGTGTCTATCTGTCCGTCTGTTACAGCCAATTTGTTCCGAAACCACAGGACCGGTTGAGTTGAAATTTGGACGTGTAACGTATACAGGGTGGGCCCTGTAACAGGAGCAAATATTTAAAAGGACGCTTCCTTAGAGCATCGGCAGTAAGTAACTCCGTGTCCTAATATACTTGTTTTTTTTTCAAATCGGAGAAATTTAGATCTAAATTTATGACCTCCAAGTAATGGACCTTGATTCAACGAGATTGTAAGGCGCTCAATGCAGTTTTTGAGGTAGTATCAAGATATGAGTCATAATAGTTTTTGAATTTTTTATGTTAAATAAAAGATATTTTGAGTAGGTATTTCTTAAAATATATAGTTATAGATATCACTTTAGAAGATAAATTAGCCTTAAAAACCAACTGGGACTACTTGGAAATAATTCCTGGCTCGCTCAATAGTAGACCATTGCATTTTTTTGCTCCTGTTACGGGACCCACTCTGTATGAATGAATTTTAGACATGGGGGCCAATTTTGAGGGGTAAATTAGAAAATAAAATCAATTTTTCAAACTATATCGTGTGATATACCTACCTATGACATAAAAGCTCTGAATGTGAGAAACATTTTTTTTTATAAATATTTCATATTTAATTTTGAAGACTGAAGTGATTTGAGAAAATAGACGAAAATTGATCTTCGAAACTAAAAGGCCAAAAATTTTGAAAATGAATATACAAAATAGTCCTTTACCTATAGATTAGAGGAAAACCTGTAAAAAGTCTAGGTTTAATAGTTTTTGAGACATAGATATCATGTGAATTTCCTATGAAGATGCGACTGTTCTGATTCGAAGTACAGGATAGTGGTTTCACATGTGGAGTGGTAGTGGTGGGAATGCAGTCCTTCATTGTGCGTGGTCCGACACGCACTTGACCGTTTTTTTGCTAAAGAAAAATTTCGCGCTCGCTACGCTCGCGCATTCATTTCTTTTTCAATGTCCTGATGGCCCGTCCGCCCGTCCCCCCCCCCTTAGAATTTCTATATCTACGTGCTTGCTTATACTATAAAAGTAACGCCATTACTTACCATAAAAGTAAGTTTACTTTCACCTCGATTGAATGCACATTGTAATTCAAATAATGAGATAAAGCAAGAAAATAACTGCATTATTTAAGTGATAGTACACATTATAACAGAAGCTTCTAATCAAACACACAAGTGCTAATTTCATTCAGAAACTTTCTCGTAGTGACTTCGTCTGAAATAAGGCCCACGAGAAAAGATAAATGGTGTGAGAGAGAAAATCAGCAAGATACTAATAACGACGTATCGAACAAGGATGGAACTATATCTCGTCTTGTTGGCTTGACTGTAGATAATTTTACGCGAACCATTCATTTTCATCAAACATTGCTCAATCGGGCAGAGGTGCAAACACTGTGGTTTCGTGCACATTTACTTTGTGGTCTTGTTCTTATACACACATATTGCGACACGAATGAGACGTTCGTATTTCAACGTTGTGACCATACAGATTATCATACTATGGCTGGGTTGCACCGACTTACGATCACAGACTGATCATCGTTAAATATGGCGCCGGCAGCTGTCATCCCATAGAAACTTGTCAAACTTTCCATACATTCAAATTTTAACGAACACAGCTTACGATTACAGACGGTTTGGTGCAACCCAGCCTATGTCTGCTAAATTGACAGCTACGTTGTCGTGTACCCTGCTTTTAAAGCGCTATAACTTTTGAAAATTGTATATTAGTAGAGGTGCACTTTTCTCTATAAATATTCTCAAATTTTGCAGCCAGGTAAATGGATATTTAATTAGTAATTCCATCGTTTATTACATAGTTAACAACACCTAGAAGTCGGATCAAGAAGGATTGAAATCAATTTCCGGCGCACTGCGATCCGAAGATTTCAGTGGAATTCAAGGAAACTAATTACTTCACTCATTCACTGTAGTTATTATCCTTCAATCTATAGAGGATAAGCATTATTTCATAGACATCAAAATCGAATGCAACTATCCATGATTGTGCACGTCTGAATATAGCATATGGCTACGTAAAGTCGTAAACTGATCATAGTTTAACGTTGAATTAAAGTAGGTCAGCAGCATTAATATCTGTATAAAACAATAGTCATAAATATTTGTAGATGACTCTATTGTCACTAACATAAAGGCGTGTACAGATATTTATAACTTTAGTTTTGTGCGGATATAATGTTGCAGACTATACTTTATTTATACAAGGATTGGCAGGTGTGCACTTGCTAGCCACTCATAAACAATGAAACCCATTATTTTCAAAGTATTTTTACACGGGAAAGCGTCTAAATGAAATTAAAAATGGTAGAAATGCGTATGTATCTACTCGTATAGTATGAGAAGCGCTGAAACTTAGGTACAAATGCTATTACAGTCTAAATTCAGGTCACAATAGGGTAGAACCGTAACGAGATCATAAAAGCAGGCCGGTTGAGTAATATTCGCTTGGTTCACGAACTTTCTCTAGACCAGGTTAATTAGACACGTCATTCGTTTTAATACGAAAGCTATATATCTTCTGAGTAGCATGTAGATGGCATTAAGATCGTAAAGTTTACTGTCGGCACACAGTCTCGCCCAAATAAAATGGAACAGTGCTGTAATGCACTGTGCTTCGCTCTTACCGACTTGACTCTCAAGAACCTATTGCTATTGTGATGTTTGAGCTCATTCATAATTTAAGAGTTGCTCTTTTGTTGATAGTTTCCGCTCTCGTTCGAACCAGTAACAGTTGAATTCCTTGCAAAGTGAGAATGAATTGTGTAGGAACACTGCAAAGTAAACATAATGTACTCTTTCTGATGAATAGGTTAGTTCGAGGTAAATGACTATTCGGGGATTACAAAAAAAAGGCATTTTAATATTTACTCAGTCAGAATATGGGCTTGTATATTAAATTAGCACTTTTTTTTAATTCCCCATTCTTTTCATCATCATACTTCCCACTGCTGGGCATAGGCTTCACTTGGATAAAACAGAATGGGCAGTAGTCTCCACACTGGCCTAGCGCGGGTTGAAGAATTCACGTACAATACAATCAATATATATGCAATTTTTTTTAAACTTTACTTTGTTTTGACTTCGCCAAACTGCTGGTCAATATATGGTATCTACCTCCCATTTGTCTTTAATCTAATCTAATAGATCGTTTATCCAACAGTTTTCTTCTATCAGCAAATACATCTCCAAGGCACGTCTATGAGCATTCCTGCTTCGCTATCGTATCTTCACAAGATACGATCAGTCAGTCAAATTAAACACCTTTGTCATCATAACTCGTCATGTGTCAACTTAACAATTTGTTGATGTCCAAACCCGCGAGCCTTGGCCTGTCAGAACAATGCGTAGCCTTGACGTCTCGAAAACCATGACAGACGTAATTAAATTCTCCATAATAATTGGCGAATTATGAGTGGCGTTATTATTTTGTATATTGTTCGAATGTGTTCTTTAGTAAGGGGCTGCCTGTGTTACTTAATATTTTATTATAATGTAGGAAGCCACAAGTTATTTTTCTAAGGAACAATACTAGAAGTGTTTAGTAGTTGGTACAATATATTGAAAAACCGGCCAAGAGCGTGTCGGGCCACGCTCAGTGTAGGGTTCCGTAGTTTTCCGTCCGTCACATTAAGTTGACATATTAAGTACAGAAACACAGAACCCTAAAAACGGGCCCTAATGTATGGGCGCACCTGCTCAGACCCCATTAAATCAGGAAAAATCTTAACACCGCCATGTAGAAATGAGCGTTCCACGTACAGCGACATCTATCGGCAAATTAAGTAAACTATTGCGCGCGAGCTTAAAGTATGGAAGATGATTTTTATGGAATAATTCTTTATTGCGTGAACCGATTTTCACCGGTTTTACTTTATTTGAAAGCACGTCATTTCATTGTGATTTTGTAGAAATGACAGGTACAATAAACACCTGTTTATACGGTTAAATTACAAACTTAGTTCAGAAATTATTTTTGTAATTTTTTCGAAAACTATTCAACCTATCAAGTTCAAAATAATTTTCCTACAAAGTTTTTATAAAGTTCTACTTTTGAGATTTTTTTCATATTTTTAAACTTATGGTTCAAAAGTTAGAGGGGGGGGACACATTTTTTTTTACTTCTGGAGCGATTATTTCCGAAAATATTAACATTATCAAAAAATGATTTTAGTAAACCCCTATTTATTTTTAAATACCTATCTAACAATATATCACACGTTAGGGTTAAAATGAAAAAAAAAATCACTCCCCACTTTACGTATAGGGGAGGTACCCTAATAAAATATTTTTTTCCACTTTTTATTTTACCACTTTGTCGGCGTAATTGATATACATATTAGTACCAAATTTCAGCTTTCTAGTGCTAACGGTCACTGAGATTATCCGCGGACGGACGGACGGACAGACGGACGGACAGACATGGCGAAACTATAAGGGTTCCTAGTTGACTACGGAACCCTAAAAATGATGAATGTATCTTAATAAATAATAATAAATATTGGGAATGTTGGGAATATTGAGAATCTTACACAAATCGACCTAGTCCCAATCCCAAACTAGCTTGTACTATGGGTACCAGACGAAACGACGATATACCTAGTTATATACGTAAATAAACACTTAAATACATAGAAAACATCCAATACTCGGGAACAAATATTCGTGCTCATCTCATGACACAGGCAAGGTCACTCACTACCAACTAAGCCAAAGTAGTCGTCAGTTAATTTTTAAATACTTACTCGTATACATAATGAATGACTATGAATCGATTCTCTCAAGACATTTTTTTTATCTGAAAGAAGGTTTAATGTTTGACTGGTAGAGAATGCCTTATGCCATTAAATACGCCATTTGTACATATTTCATGTATTGTGCAATGAAGTTTACATAAATAAATAATAGGTACCTATTATTTTAATATTATGTATGTATGTATGTATTACTTTATTGTACATAAAACATGACAAAACGATAAACAAACAAAAAGTAGACGTACAAAGGCGAGCTTATCCCTTCAAGGGATCTTATATTATTATATTATTTAAACTTTATTGCACAGTACAAGAAATAAGTACTACAGACAGCATCAAAAGTACCTACGCATGTGAAAAGAGCTTTTGACCTCTTCCTACGCGTAGCTACTTTTAATGCTGACTGTCAGTACAGTCGCGGAATTAAAATTTTGATCATTTTTCAACTGTATTTTAATGCCGTTCAGATCGAAAAGTGCTGAACCTTTCATTCTGCGACTATATAAGGCTGGGTTGCACCAAACCGCCTATAATCGTAAGCTGTGCTCGTTAAAATTTGAATGTATGGCAAGTTTGACAAGTTTCTATGGGATGACAGCTGCCGGCGTCATATTTAACCCAGCCTAAATAAGTTAACGTATCTGTAAAATAAACATAAGACTCATTGTTTGATTCGGACAAACTTCGGTGGCCATGTGCAAGGTAGCGCGCGTGAATATGAAGTGACGTCAATATTTGCTATGACACTTATTTCAGCACTTAAACGAACTTACACCTCATACTTTGTGTTAAGGTTTATGCTTCACGCAATTACATCGAAGAATGCTTCTGAGCGTAACTTTAGTTCATTGATCTTAGTTTAAATTTAATGTACCTATGCTTAAGAAAATATTTTGAAATGGAAATCCATTAGGTTGAGGTGTCAAATTACTAACACAAATATCTTAAAATAGATAGTAGATTTAAAACACTGATTTGATATGTTAGTTACTAGTAGACTGTTAAAAGTTAACTTTTAGATCTTTGTTTTAAATGGAACGTAATCTCTAATCTTAAATAATTAAGTACTTACGTATTTTTATACACATAGTGAGTAGTAGTAGTATTTTCTATGTATCTAATCTATTAAATATATCGTTGTCTAATGTCTAGTACCCATAACACAAGCCTTACTGAGCTTACTATGCTATGGGACTGGTTCGATTATAAGAAAAATGCATGGAGAAATACCTGAAGCCTCAAAACCCTCAAGATTTTGCAATGCGAAGGCATCTACCTTCAAATACAATTCACTTAGTCATACATACAGAGATGGATGCGCAAAAAGTCTCATAGACACGTTAATGTTAACTTTCAACCATTCTACTGTTGGTAATTGCAAATAATTAGCCACCACACCTACAGTATAGAAAACGTGTGTGCCTATTGTAATGTAGATTTGCTAGGTAAACACTGACCAAATGATCGCAGTTCATCGCTCCCGGTACTCGGCACGATGGTTTATTGATTTTAAGTAGTATACTTACTTCTACAATTGAGAATGTGTTTTTATGATGAAAAACACAATACATGACATCGGAGACGTGATCAAAAATGATTGATTATGATGAGTATGATGAGGTTTGAATAACAAACTTAATAAAGATGGTATCTAGTCACAATATTTACTTTTACTTTCAAATTATTTACAAAAACAGCTTTTGAACGACGAGTACATATGTAGGTCCTACACGAAGCTTTGTCATCCCCTGTGCAGCAGCAATGTAATCAGTGTTATCAAGTAACTTTTCGATAGGTTTTAACTGTCATTTTTACTATGGAAAATTACATTTATATCTTCTTTTGAACTTCTAATCTCTATCTACTTTTCGTAGACTCGAAAACGTTGTGTACGAGTAATTACCCCGCTGGTATCAAAAATAAGTATTGCAAAAAATAATCTTGCCTTATTCGATGTAACAACACTAAATAAAATAATAAATAAATAAATGACGACCTGTTTAGCCTAGTTGGTAGTGACGCTGCCTCCGAAGCTAGAGGTCCCGGGTTCGAATCCCGGCCAGGGCATTTATTTGTGCATTTTTCACGTATATTTGTTCTTGGGTCTTTGATGTTTTCTATTTATATAAGTATGTATTTATCTATATAAGTATTTATATCGTCGTCTAGTACCCACAGTACAAGCTTTGCTTAGTTTGGGACTAGGTCGATTTGTGTAAGATTGTCCCCCAATATTTATTTATTTATTTATTTTATATTGGGGGAAAATCTTACACAAATCGACCTAGTCCCAAACTAAGCAAAGCTTACTATGGGTACTAGACGACGATATACATAGTTATATAGATAAATACATACTTTAATACATAGAAAACATCCAAGACCCAAGAACAAATATCCGTGATAAATGCCCTGGCCGGGATTCGAACCCGGGACGTCTAGCTTCGAAGGCAGAGTCACTACCAAACCAACTAGGCTAAACAGGCCGTCATTACACTAACAATTATTGTATTGTATAAAAACCGGCCAAGAGCATGTCGGACCATGCTCAGTGTAGGGCTCTGAAGTCCATAGTTCCCGACTGTCACATAGGTCTGTGGTCCGAGATCCAACTATGGCCCAAATTCAAAATCTTTACAGCGCGAAGTAGAATTTCAACGTTCAGGGTACAGCACCATCTATCGGCAAATCCGGTTACTAATTTGCACAAACTAGACGGGGTATGTATGTTGATGATTTTTCAGGGGTAATTCTTTATTATACGAGTATGAACCAATTTAAATACCTACCTATTTTTTTCATTTGAAAGAAAATATTTTCAGGGTGATCTGTGATCTCATAGGTACTTAAAGAAAAAAATGCACGCAATAGCGGTTAAATTACAAACTAAGTTTGATTTTTTTTTACAAAAACTCAAAAACTGATCAACCGATTAAGTTCAAAATAATTTTCCTTGAAGGTCTTTATAAAGCTCTACTTTCATTTTTTTTTCATAGTTTTTTGGACACGCTATTCAAAAGTTAGACAAAAATATTGCTGTTTTGCTTGTGTTTGTAACTGTTTCATTTGTGTGAGGTGTGCAATAAACAGTATTTGTACTTATTTTTTAGAACTTTCGGATTGAATATTTCCGAAAATAAACAATTTTTATCAAAAAATGGTTTTAGCAAAACCCTATTCTTTTAAAAGACCACGGACGATACCCAAAAACATAGGGAGGAAGCGAAAACAAATTTACTCATCAACTTAACGTGTAATTGGAAGGTACCCTCTAAAAACTTTTTTTGTTTTTTACCGACGTCAATAGAAGGAAGGAGGTACTCAGTTCGTTTGCATGTTTGCTTGTATTTTCTGTTTTTTTTTTTATGTGTGTACAGGTAAATTACTTTCGAGACGTTTTTGCATCTGTTGTAGTATTTGTATATTAACAGGGACACACTTACACGTTGACGTACACAGACACACGTCAACGTGTGTGTGAGGCTGGCTACAGAGGTCACAACTACAAATGCAAAAACGTCTCCAAAGTAATTTACCTGTACGTTCCCAATATGTTCCCTGATAACAGTGATAACTCTTGACCACGTTGGCCGATTTTGAAAATTATTTTTTTGTTTCAAATCGGGTACCCCGACATTGGTCCCATATATTTGGTGAAGGTCTGATGATGGGATCTAGGAGGAATCGAGGGAACTCCTCGAATTTGACAGGCACGCATATGCCGATTTCGGTATTTTCTGTAGGTAACCAAGCATTGACTCACGGAAACCACAAATTGTGGCATATTTAGCAAGTACAAAATTAGAGTCGTTTTTTTTAGTATAAACAATTATTTTACCAGCCGCAGACGGACAGACAAACAGGCATGGCGAAACTATAACTAGTTGACTACGAAACCTTAAAAAGATTATCAAATATAGAGTCCAAAAAAGTATTTTGTGATTGGAAAATAAAAAAAATGGGACTTGCCAATATTTTCGCAGAATATGGACTTTTTTGGCTTAGGTATTCGACTCAGAATCCCAAACGCTCTCGATTCTAGAAGAAGAAGAAAAAGTGTCCCGAAATTTACATAGTAAATTTCAAATTTAAATATGTGTAGTTTCGTGTAAGCCAAATAATGTAAATTATTCCACACCCACCACCACCACCATATCAGCCCAAGGACGTCCACTGCTGGACATAGGCCTCCCCAAATTTAATAGGGGGCAAATGCCATAATCGCCACGCTTGGCATGCGGGTTGGCAATCGCAGTATCTCCACCGCAATCCAGGCATGCTGCTGCCCATCCCACCAGTGTACCCTGATCCCACGGTGGTCTTGGTCGTAGTTTTAGGACATACCCGGGTCCAGTACAAATTATTCAGTACCGGTCTAGGGCAAATTATTCAGTACCAAATATAATAATAATAATAATAAGACATTTATTCAAAGTTAGCAATATCTAATTTCTTGAACATGAGATTAGCGCGTTCAAACAAACAAACAAACTCTTCAGCTTTATAATATTAGTGTATAGATTAAATGCTTAAAATATTCAATTCGTGTTACCTTTGTTTAGAAGTTGACACTATAAATGAGCAAGTGTTTATTTACTGGACGAAATATTATTTTAGGCTATCTTTCGGCGACTATTACCTAACCACAGTCTAGAACTCTAAATTAATCGGCATGCCACGTTGAAACAGAACTGCGTAGAGTGCGTAGGTTCGTTCGCCTACGCAATTATGCTCCAAGTATAGAGGGTACATATTAGGTTAGTAGAAATTGCAAGAAGGCATAGACAGTGATAGCTAAAGTGCTATGAAACGATTCGTAAATATCATAATGCCGTTCGCGCGTGCAGAGCCGCTATACAAGGAAGATAATCAAAACAAACACCGACAAAGAAATGGGGACGTTCCAAGATTGGAGTCGAAGCGGCGTGTCATCCGTCCACACGCACTTGACCAGAAAAAGTATAGAAAAAAGTACTGCGCGGAACGCGTCCGAGCCTATTAGAGCGGCCGACAACCAAACTAGTTTAACTTTACAGTTACACGATTCGATTCTGCGACGATACGTAGCCGAAGGTCGCGAGAACTCGGGCACGGCTAATTCGGAATTCGTTCTGGAGTGCCTGTGGATGCCGTGGATGCCGCTCCGAATACCTCGGAAAGTCAAAAATTAAGCTTTCAACGAACTTGACTGTCGGACGAGTAATTAGGAACTATTTACAACTCGAAAGATTACTTTTGCATTGTTCTGCCCAATATTTAGACGAGTTAAATTAAACAGATTCAATCGCGTTATACGAGTATTAACGCCTGTCCACCTGTCGCGTTATATTCGCGGTGTCTATGATATGTATGTTAATCTGTAAGGTAGGTATATGTTAATATGGGCATTGGTTACCTATATCAAATAAATATTCCGCACACTGATCGCAAATAATATCAATATAATAGTGGCACTTCGTATGCGAACCTCACTAAAACGGTGCAATTTAGATTGTGCAAATCGCAAAAATTGGGCATTTAAGGGGAATATTCCCCACACTGATCGCAAATGATACCAAAAGTGGTTCTTCAATATGCGAACCTCAATACGTTGCAATTTAATTTAATTGAGCTAATCGCAAGCAGAAAATTTAACTCGTCACTATGACTTACGAAAAGCTACCGAAGTATTCTCACGTCTCTGCTCAGTAATTTGTCATAGATATTTCGGGTCTAATGGCAGTCAATGGCTTTACAATGTTTCTGTGGCGTTATTATGATATGATATGACGCAGTTCCACTGGGTAAAGTACGGTTGAAGGTCAGTTGATTTAAGTTGCCATGAAAATACTTCGCTTTGTGGCATTGAAATGGTGTTTAGTATTGTACATATACTTAGGCTAGTACGCAGTAGAGTCTAAAAAGGTCGGAGTGAAGGTGTACTTTGATTTGATCATATTTCTTTTTATTATGATTTGTTTTTATTTAAACGTTACCGTTGGTTTAACCGTTACATCAATTTGTGATACCTTGGTGTCAGAGTGATCACTTCATTCAAATATGAAAGCGTTCAAAGGGTTAAACCTCCCTAGGTTACTTTTCCTTGTAAATGACCATAGTTCGTAGAGTACGTTCCCATCTGTAATATCTGTATGTTTCTTACTGTGTATTTGTATTCTACTTCGGTAGCATTCGGCTTCCTATTTCGACTGCGACTTTTAAACAAAGTGCACTTTGTTTAAAAGTCGCAGTCGAAATATGACATGTCATATAATTTTTCACCCGTTTCACCCCGGAAGCGGACACGGATCGATTTCCGCGGCTTAAAAACGTAGGTATCCTAATGGCTTTCTCCAGAGCGCAGTTGGATATTCAATATTTCAGTTTTTTAGGCGACAGAAAAAAAGCGGTGGCATTATGATAAACCCTCAGACCTCCAGATTTTATGTGTTGTTGGCCTGTTTAGCCTAGTTGTTAGTAACACTGCCTCCGAAGCTAGAGGTTCCGGGTTCCAATCCCGGTAAGGGCTTGTGTAAAAAATGTCCCCTAATACTTATTTATTTTTATTTATCTATATTATATATATTAAGGGGTGGACGTAAGTAAATAAATGAATAAAATAAATAAATATTGGGGGACAATCTTACACAAATCGACCTAGTCCCAAACTAAGCAAAGCTTGTACTATGGGTACTAGACGACGATATACATACTTACTTATATAGATAAATAGATACATAAATACATAGAAAATATCCAAGACCCAAGAATCCGTGCTAAATGCACAAATAATGCCCTGGCCGGGATTCGAACCAGGGACCTCTAGCTTTGGAGGCAGTGTCACTACCAACTAGGCTAAACAGGCCGACAAATCTATCTTAATGATGTACGTAACGTACGTAATTAAGAGGGCGCAGTACGTTTGGTTCTCCATACAAACGTATTTAGGCTCTCATTTTAAAACGCCATGCTAGAATAACATGAAACTTTGTATACACAATGGGATCCGGCATACCTAGGTCGGAAATTAGTTTCTGTTGCTTGAAATTATAATGGCGAAAAAATACAGCGATTATTAAGGTTTTCATACAAGCCGTAAAAAACTCAAAAAACCGCTGTATTTTTTTTCTTTTTCAATTTCTAGCAACAGAAGTACACATAGTGTATACAAAGTTTCATGTTATTCTAGCATGGCGTTTTAAAATGAGATCCTAAATACGTTTGTATGGAGAACCGATCCACACCGATCGTACTGCGCCGTCTTAATGTACGACCCCTTTGTAGCAGGTGAATGAATATCATCTTAACCATAGGAAGAGGATATACGAGTAACTAACATAGATACTCTCATATGTCATATCATAAATCAAGATACACACACGGCGGCGGACACTCGGGAGCGCCAAAAAATAGTTAAGTACAGTTGTCTCGGCGCCCAATATGAGTTCGTAGCGTTTGGCGTCGAGACACTTGGCTCGTGGGGCAGGGGCGCACAGATGCTCCACAAGGTGCTTGGCAAGCGGCTGAGGGAGGCAACGGGCGAACCTCGCGCGGGCAGCTTTCTCGCGCAGAGAATTGCAATCGCAATCCAGCGCGGGAACGCTGCCTGCGTGATGGGCACCCTACCCAGGGCATTAAATTTTGATAGGTATTTTTAATTTATAGCTTTAATTATTTTAATTGTAGTTAGTTTTAGTTTTGTGTTCTTAGTTATTTATTAATACTATGTATGTATTTTTATTTTCTATTTACACTTAAGTAAATATTTTTTCTAATATAGATTAATGAGAGAGAACATTTCACTTAACACGGATCATTAGGTTGCTGTCCCGCTGATAATAAAGTACTAGATTTTCTCTAGATACATGAAGGAAATTAAAATGTCATAAACAGATTTAAAATGTGTTATAAAATATGTGTTATGGAGCGCCATAAAATGAAATAGAACAGCGGGGGTCCTGTTAATGATCTTATTTACATGTATAGGAATCTATTATTTAAAGTTATGAAAATCTCATGTCTATAACAATTCTTAAGAATATGCTTATTAGCTCTGTCGCTGTCGTTATAATTCGATAATAAAAATGTAACCCATATAAATTAACTAAAGTATAAAGTTATCTTACCTCTGTCTTGTCATCTAAGCACGCCTCCTTCTTTAGTTCACAACACAAACCACTTCACATCACAGCCTGTACCTAATTAATAGATCGTATGTCCGATTAATCTCATCATCATTAGCCGCTAAATTGACGGATCGGGAACTCGCACAATACACGGACACAATCAACTGGGGCAGATCAACTACAAACACTGTTATTTTATCACACGGTAACGTAAAACATGATCGATCACATAAAACTAAACTCACAGTTAAATTCCAAATTTAAAATGATGCGCGATTTAGTTGCGCGCGAAAAGCGGAGCGCTGCGCGGGCGACGCGCGTGCTTCGCTCCCATGTGCCGACAGCTGACTGAATCGCAATTCAAAACAACGCTACAATTACGAGGCTTCAATTTTTCGCTAACAAACTTTATAAGTTTATATCAATCGCGCCGACTAACGGTGTTCTAACACTCAGGCTCACCATTAGTTCGATCTAGAAACACTTCCTGCGACGGCGGCGGATGCGTACCGTACCGTAATGTATAATAAATTGTAGATTTACTCTCAACTAGCTGTGACTTATGCGCAACTGTGTCGAATTAACAATTAGGTAGGAGCCTTTATTCATCGTAACGTTATCTGAAAACTACCGTTATCGGAGAGTTGTGTAGGATTAGGTATGTCAAATAAAACACTGGCGGCTGTTGGAAATAAATATTTTATGTAAAACCGAATGAATAATTGATAAATAACAGAAGATTGACCACCGCTTGCTGCTTAATATTGGCAGGTCCATAGACTAGATCAGATTATAAATAAAAAAAACCGGCCAAGAGCGTGTCGGGCCACGCTCAGTGTAGGGTTCCGTAGTTTTCCGTCCGTCACATTTTTTTTTTTTTTTTTGAAAAAATTACAAAAACTATTCAACCTATCAAGTTCAAAATAATTTTCCTACAAAGTTTTTATAAAGTTCTACTTTTGAGATTTTTTTCATATTTTTAAAACTTATGGTTCAAAAGTTAGAGGGGGGGGACACATTTTTTTTTACTTCTGGAGCGATTATTTCCGAAAATATTAACATTATCAAAAAATGATTTTAGTAAACCCCTATTTATTTTTAAATACCTATCTAACAATATATCACACGTTAGGGTTAAAATGAAAAAAAAAATCACTCCTCACTTTACGTATAGGGGAGGTACCCTAATAAAATATTTTTTTCCACTTTTTATTTTACCACTTTGTCGGCGTAATTGATATACATATTAGTACCAAATTTCAGCTTTCTAGTGCTAACGGTCACTGAGATTATCCGCGGACGGACGGACAGACGGACGGACAGACGGACGGACAGACATGGCGAAACTATAAGGGTTCCTAGTTGACTACGGAACCCTAAAAATAAAATAAAAAAAGCCTTTTTATTCCATAACCACTTCAAGACAAAATACAATTTTTAGTTTATGATTTTTTGATTTTTTTTTCAATGGTCTCTAAAGTGTTTAGGACCCCTTCTGGGTATAGGCCTCCTCCAAACTTTTCCACCTTTCACGATCTAGCGCCTCTGTGAGCCAGTCTTTAGAAACATTTTCAAGGTCATCTGCACAACGGGCGCGTGGTCGCCCTGGTCTGCGTTTGCCACTTGGTCCTTTCCAAGTAGTCAATCTTTTTGCCCATTTCGAATTTTACATCCTTGCAATGTGTCCCGCCCATTTCCATTTGAGTTTTAATGAGTGTTCGAGAGCATCTATCACTTTGGTTTTTTCCCTAAGATATTTGTGATTTATTTTATCAATTAATCTCACTTTTAGAACTTTTCTCTTTCTAGCACTTTCTTTTTTAAATGTAATGGGAGGGCGCTTTTTAGTACGTACGCTAGACTCCAAAATTTATTCCAGGCTTTATTGATACGCCTCTCTACTCGTACCTCTTCCGTGTTGTTGTTAGGGTTAAATGATACTTGTTTGCCAAGATAGACATATTTTTGTACATATTCTAACTTTACGGTATCTATGTAAATGTCTCTCTCATCAGCGTTTGTCATAATTTTCGTTCTTTCCAAGTTGATTTCTAAGCCTACTTGTTTACTTGCAGAACGTAGAGTACTCATCATATACTGTAGATCGTTCCAATTTGCAGATATTAGGACAATGTCATCCGCGAAAGCCAGGTAAGTCAGACGTTTTCCGTTTATGGAAACTCCTCTATTTTCCCAATTTAAACTTTTCATTATATACTTAGTGTAGTAAGCTAATAAAGAGAGTTGGAGATAACGGATCCCCCTGCCTGCCCCCCTCTTTCGATTTTTATGTATCTACACCAGGGTTTTCTAATTTCACTCTACTTCGGCAGTTTTCGTAGATGTGTTGTATTATGTCGATATACGTCTCATATACAGGGGTCGTGGATCAAGAATCAGTTTTCAGACTTGGTATCTGTTAGCTATTTCAAAAAAAATTTTGTGACGCGAATCAAACGCATTTCACTTTTATTTTGATGACATAAATACAAAATCATCAAAAAACATGGCTACCCTTACCCTTTGACGGATAGTATGGAGAGTTGACAGTGGGGTAGGGTGACCAAGTTGTATAAAAACATATTATTTCCCATTAAAATTTGAACAAAAAAGATAATTATTTGAGTTATAAACCGTCATACCGACTGTGACGTCGTGGTCTACTTTGAATTCTTGACCATGTGCAATCATTCCGGATCACGACCCCAAAATCACCCTGTATATGGTAATACTTACCTACATATAATTTCTAGGTAATTACTTAGATAAAGCTAACTAGATACGTAGAATGGGGACATATGAAGAACATAGTTAACAAGTGAAGAACAAGTATACCAAATTATTAGTGGTCTTTGACCAAATTTCAGCACAATCGGATACCGAAGGAGTGGCTGAAAAAGGATTGCAAATTTTGAGGACAAAAGGAGGAGCAAATTAAATAAAGTTTGTAAAAAGGAAAAAAGTATAAGTAATTTAATTTTTCCATGTAGGTACAGAAATATTTTAATTTCTTAATACAATTATACCCTAGGCAGGTATACAAAAATTCTATAAAACCATTGTATAGTTTACTTACATACCTACTTAAGACACTGAAAATTGTGAGGGTTCAGGGTTCCCTCAACAGGACGGGTTCGGTTGGTAAAGGAAACAGGACATCAGGGCAGAAGGGTATTTTTTTATACCACGTCGGTTGCAAACAAGCGTACGGCCCGCCTTATGGTAAGCGGTTACCGCAGCCTATGGACGCCTGCAACTTCAGGGGTGTCACATTTATTAGTAAAAAGATAAGTTAAGGCACGATTGTTGTACCTTTGGAAGGATATATGAAAAAGTGCACTGATAAAAATAACTGTATAAACTGCACTGCACAAAAATAAATAAAACTAGAACAGGAACTGTAAAACGAGATTACTGAAAGTGTTGAAAAGTATTGCAAATAGGTAATTGTGTTTTTAAATAAACTGGTAATGCTTCAAGATGTTCATGGAACGAAATCCAAGATCGAACTGAACTGCTGGAAAATGGCTGCGCAGTGTCACGTAAAATTTGAAATGTTAATCAAAATTAAAAATTTAGAATTGTGATCAGCCAGAAAGTGTGTGTAATGTTCCGATACACGCATCATTACAAAAATAATCCAGGACATGACTAGAGCCCCGTAGGAAAGTTGGAGTATGGAGATTTTTTTCGGGAGTATTTACGACATCCGTACACTGGTATTTTCCAGCTGTCGTCATAATATTTTTGTATGGAAAAAAACTTCAAAAACCCGATTGAATGGGGTGTCAAATGAAAGGCATCCACGAGCTGATTCCAAAAACTGGGAAACATGCTAATGGGGGCACATTACCATTCGGCGAAATGAAGTACCTAATGTGAAAAATTGGTTATTCGTTTAATAGTTGTTTGGCCTGGCCTAGTGAAAGATTTAGCGAATGATAAAGATAAGCTTGTAAGTACAGCCAGGGATGTATGTGGTGTGAAAGAAAGGAGCAAAGGGAAGAAGAAGAAGAATGTATGGTGGGATAAAGAGGTACAAAAGGCAGTAAGTGAGAAGAAGAAAGCGTGGCTAGATTGGTTGGCGATAAGAGCTGACCAAAGAAGTCAAAAAGCCACGCTTGAAGACGTGAGTGAAAGGAAAAGTAACTATAAAAGGTTGAATGTTCTGGTAAAGGAGGTAGTTAAAAGAAAGAAAGATGAACAGAATGATGAGATGGATCAGAGGTTGTCTCAGGATTTCCGGGCAAACATAAAGTTTTTCTGGAAAGCCATTCGACTAGCCAGAGGTAAAACTCAGACCTCAGAGCTAACCTCGATTAGAGACCAGCATGGAAGTTTATTGAATGGTGAGGAATGCATATTAGGGAGATGGAAGGAATATTTTGAAGGTTTGTTTGAGAGAGAAGAGGAAAATACGTCAGGAGTGAATGATAATGCACTGCCACATGAGGAGTGTAGTATTAGTATGGATGAAATTGTAAAAGCTTTGAAAGGAATGAAACCAGGAAAGGCAGCGGGGTATGATAGAATTTCAGTCGAGATGCTGAAGGCTGGGCAAGGCGTCGTAGCAAGTCAGTTGTATCGCCTTTTCAACTTATGTTTTAATACCGGCATAGTTCCAAAAGATTGGTGCAAGGCGGTCATCGTGCCACTGTACAAGGGAAAGGGCTCACAACTTGACTGCAAGAACTACAGGGGCATTAGCTTACTCAGCATCGTTGGCAAATTATATGCGAAAGTGTTGATTGAAAGGGTAATGCAAGAAACCGATGAGAAAATATGGGATGTACAAGCGGGATTTAGGAAAGGTATGGGATGTACGGATCAGGTCTTCTCTTTACGATGCATAGCCGAAAAATATTTGGCCCAAGGTCAAAAGGTCTATTGCGCGTTCGTGGATTTGGAGAAGGCCTATGACAGAGTGGTGAGGAATGAACTTTGGTCGGTACTGTCCGGATATGGAGTGAGCGACCATCTCATTCAAGCTCTGAAATCTCTCTACGAGGATTCCTCTGCTTGCGTGAGAGTAAACGGGTCCTACACTGAATGGTTTAGCATCGAAAAGGGTGTTAGACAGGGATGTGTAGCGTCACCGTGGCTGTTTAATCTATTTCTGGACAGTTGTTTGCAAGATTTGAAAGACGATGAATGTGGGTTGGAAATGAATGGGTTGCTTATCAAATGTCTACTCTACGCCGATGACCAGGTTTTATTAGCGTCATCGGCTGAGAAGCTACAGAAGATGGTAACTAGCATGCACAGATTATTTGCGAGAAAAGGAATGAAAATGAATGTAAGCAAGACGAAAGTGATGGTATTTGAAAGAGATGAGTGTATGACAGTTTGTGAAATTGCTGTAGATGGAGAGAGGTTGGAGCAAGTGGATGGGTTTGTGTATTTGGGGACTTTGTTCACGAGAGACGGTAAGCATGAAGGAGATATTGAAAGGAGAGTGATAGCTGGGAATCGAGTGAATGGGGCACTTCACGCCTTTATGAGTAGCCAGAAAGTGTCAGAAAAGGCGCGGCTGGCCGTGCATAGAGGAGTGTTGGTGCCGACACTAATGTATGGTAGTGAAAGTTGGGTGTGGCAGAAGAAACATCAGAGTCGAGTGAATGCAGTGGAAATGAGAGCGCTGAGAAGTATGTGTAGCGTTACTTTGAGAGATAGAGTGAGAAACACCGTTATAAGACGGAGGTGTGGAGTGAATGAAGATATAGTGACGAAAATTGAGAAAGGTATGCTAAGATGGTTTGGACATGTAGAGAGGATGGATGAAAGAAGATTGACAAAACGAGTGTATGAAGGAAGAGTGGATGGAAAAGTTGGAAGGGGAAGACCTCGGCGAACGTACTCCGACCAAATCGGAGACATTCTGCAGAAAGGCCAGGTCAGGAGTACCCTAAATCGGCGCGCATGCATGAAGAATGTTATGAAAGTTCATGAAGCGAAAGTTGTATGTCAGGATCGTAGCAAGTGGAAATCCGTGATCTCTGCCTACCCCTATGGGAAACAGGCGTGATTATATGTATGTATGTATGTATGTATTATAATTTTAAAATTATTTTACCAAATGAAACGTTATCAACTTATCATACAAAAATGTGCTAACTGACGCTTACTTAGAGCATCTGCAGTAACCCCTTGTGTCCAAAAAAATATCTTTTTTCAATTGGGAGAAATTTTGATCTTAAGTTATGACCTCCAAGATATTTATCTTGGCACCACGACATTATAGCGCGGCAGTCAATGCTGATTTTGAGATAGCATCTAGTTACGTTACGACTCATAATCGTTTTTAGATTTTTGGTATGAATGGATATTGTTGGGTTTTTAACTTTTTTTGAAATGAAATAGTTATTAATACCACTCCAATAGAGTAAAAAAGTACACGTAAGTTATATTTGCGTAAAAAGAATACAAAAAAATATTTTTTTTTTCAATTGAAACCATTTGGAAATAATTGCTGGAGAGCTCAATAGTGTAAAGTTTAATTTTTTGCTCCTATTACAGGCTACACCCTGTATAGTGTTTACAAGACCATATATTAGGGTCTATCTATTCCACTAAAGTTAAACAACGAAACTTACTGCATTGGAATCGATTTCGTATTAGTCTCTCGCGCTCGTTCTATCCGAGCACACAACTTACCCGATCACGCGCCGCTAATAAGTAATACCTATTCGAAAGAGCTGGTAAATGCGTCAAGGAATGTAGACATGATTCTGGTTACCGACAAGCGTAACCAAGGAGAGGGCTGAGGGAATAAACACTGATTCCAATGCTATACATTTAGCGGAATTGACGAACAGAAAAATAGGAGACTTTACAATAATCGAAAAAAAAGGATTCTAGAAAGAAAACTTCACAGTGGAGGTTAGTTTGTGGAGTGATGTAATATTGTTACTCTGAATATTATCTATACATTATACATACAGTATGCGACCTGCGCTCAAAACAATTATGAATAAATTGCACATATATTAGAGTACATTTAGATTCAATTACTATTTTATATTTAGATGAAATATAAAAATAACGCCTTTAGTCTACTATGCTGTATAAACGGAAACTGTTAGGCTACGTATAGTGTTAAACCATAAGGGCACCAAAATTTTAAAAATGCCTAAGTGACCATTAAGAGAGCTATAAGGTGTCCACTAGCGCCACTCGTAAATAATAGTTATTAGTGTTATTACTGATTATTTAAACTAAATGATAGATCTTTTGAAAAGGGGACCACTACATAAAGTATTTTGTATTTAAGTACCTTTTCATTACATCAAAGTACTTATTACGTGCTGGATTCGTCAATCTATGCGTCCAAAGTTAAAACGGCCGTTTTATTTACGAGCTCATAGATCGACGAACCCTGCAACGTAATAACTAGTCGGTTGTATTCAAAAGGCACTTAAATACAAAATACATTATGCAGTGGCCCCCTTTTTTTTAAATATATCGTTAAATAATCACAATTATTTACGTGTGTCGTTAGTGGACACGATAAAGCCCTCTTAACGAAGAATTCATTTCTAAACTGCTGTACTAATTACACAAGTCATTGAAGTCTTCGCCCTTCGCCTGGTTTGAATATGGCGAAGGCTTCAATTCGTACTCAAAATGTATCTATGTAAGTATGTAATACTAACCTTTTTATTTCATATGAATAAATTAAATACAATTTAAGGAATTCTTCGGTATTACTAGTGCTAAATAAATACCTTATTATTAAAAGCCATTAGGTAACCAACCAAAGCAGCGGTTAAGAGAAAATAGACTTTACTGTAAAATATATAAGGTTTATCACTAAGTAGTGAATTTATAAACTACAATAATATAGGTACTTACATTACTTTATAATCCATTCAATTAATTTTCAGTGCAAATTAGTATCTTTAAATTAAAGTTATTAAATTATATTAGGTACTAAGAAGGATAGCTCTAGACCAAAATATTCACATATAATGTAAGTTATATTTTCAGCCATAAGATTCATTTTCCATTCTACTTACGAGAGTAGTGTTGTAACTAAATTTTTTGTGTTTTTTGACTATATGACTTTTATGTGCAAATGTTATAGCTGGGAAATTAAGGTCTATTACATTATTTACAAAATAATTCCAATTTTATATTTTATTAGATCTATTAAGGACGAGGACGAGGCCAATTATTTAAAGATGGGATAGTGATACTATTGTCAACATGAAATTTTTACAAAGTGTACTATAGTTGACATAAAAAAAGCCATGTAAAATATGTTGATTACAATTCGCCAAAGCCCATACCAATGCGTGTTGTGATCCGATATGTTAAGCACTTTGTTCCCGTAGCTACTTCTATAGTTATCTAACTGTATTCTAGCAAACATCCAGTACTTAATTAATAATTTACTGATCCAGATCATACTATCATCAATTTATGAATTATTTACACTTTCAGTCTTATAATAATCATACACATTAAATATCTGACACCATTTTGTTACCGCTACCTTTTACATACATATGTACACAGGTCATTTTGGAGCAGGCACTGAAGGTATTTGTCAATAAATCTATCAAAACTATTTAAAATAATGCAGGGGTAGTGGCAGTACTTCGTATTTACACTATTTTGTGCCGCCCAGTGTGCCACAAAATGTTCACTCGGCGAAAAACACGATAAAAGAACTCAATTTGAACGTAAACCGACTTAAATCCGCATTTAAGGTAGGTAATTTAACTCTTGTTTGTAAATAAAGTAATTTAAATTCCACTGACCAAATTTTTGTATGGTGAGCGGTACAAAGCTATACACGAATGTTTCTTGAGTCTGCAATAAAAAGTGGATACGTCCCCTCAAATCTCATGTTTTAAAAAGTGGAAACCGAGATATCATGCTGTTCCCCGCATGCGGGTTGCGGGCTCTAACAGTTAGTTCACTAATGAGCCTTTCACGGTTCCTAAGAGCCAACGCGGAACAGGTATAATACATTTTATCAGTGCGTATTGTGCGCTATGTTAATGGAATAAGGTATAAATTCAACTGTCTGAATATAGAGCACAGATAATTTTATAAATTTCTGTTAAAATATATGCCAAAAGCAACTTATTTTTTTGTAGTTTAGCTATATGAGTGTCAGAGTCAGCAGTTTTCAAATTTCATCTTGGCTTGTCACAACATGACAGCTTGTGCATGTGAGATGTAAGATGTGAGCAGCATGACATTATAAAAAGTTATAATTTAATGATGAATTTTATTAACTCAACTTTTTCAATAATAATTAAAAAATAACCTCTCTCAACATGACATTTGAGTAAAACCTAGCACTTGATATTCTTGTATACTTTGACGCAATATTAAATCATTAAAATTCTACAAATAGAAACATAACATAACTCTTTGTTACGGACAATACACATATTCACATCAGCCTTAATATCTATGCAATAAATAAATGCCTTGGATTCTATAATACACAAATATACATAATACTTGCGTTAATATTTTTGACACGTTTGAATACTCATCCTTCATTATCATAATTTGACAAGCCTAAAGCCGTACCACGAAAATTATAGTTCACATATCTCCATCTTTATCGCACCGATTAACAAGCTCGAGCCAGATGGAAATATACGTTCTTCGATTTTCGTGGTAGCGTCCTTGAAGTCAGTTTGATGTGAATAATCATATTTTTCTCAGCCATTCGCGTGTTTTTCTTGTTCTGATGTAATCACTAATTTATATTCATACCAGTAACACCAAGTTTACTAGCACTAAATGCAACGTTTATCAAACCATTCAGTCTGTGACAAACGTATTCTTGACACAACTGACTGTCGCCATTACTCACTCTATTCCTACAAACAGTTTCATCAATACCGTCCATTAAGTTTTTAAAGAAATTCGGAAAATTGTCGTAACTGGGATACACATTGATGTCAATAACTGCGTGGTTTCCGGTTACGTTGTCTATGACAACATCAACACCAGCAAGTAATAGTCCAATCCTTTTTCTCAGTGCTCGAATGATCACTTTTATCTTGTCTTCGTTTAGAGACATATGTAGACCGGCGATGTCGTGAGGATCCAATATTGATAGAGTAGATTGGCTGTCCGCCTTGCACACTTCTCCTGTGCTGTAGAATATTGGTTTTAGGTCTTTTGAAGCATAGAAGTTCTTAAGGCTTGGTCTTTCGCAGATATGATACCTGAAATTTATAATGAAAAATAATATTTGAACATAGGAGATATAGTTGTAATAGTAACCAAAAAAATTTACGCTACGCTCTTTTATACGCTAGGAGTATCTCCTTAGAGAGAGGGATGACAGTACGTTTCCAATTAGATACTGCTCCCGACACTGTTGGCTTAATGGATTAAAGATATGACGTAGAGATTTTATAAGAAAGCAGAGAACACGCAGGTTGCAAATAAAAATCCGTAAGAAAAATCTAAAAATGACGGAATGCTTACCTATTTCCTATGATAAATACTTTATGCAGAATTGCGTTATGATTAACAAAACTTTGAACAACACATGGTGGCCTGCACACATTCAAATCTCTCTCATTGAAGACCAAAATCATTTCATGTGCCGACTTCGAGCCATGAGCTACTGTTGGCTTGCAAATTATTGGGAATGTAACTCCTCTCAGTCGCATTATTTCCAAATTCGTGTCTATATCGGTAGTTGTAAACTCTGCAAATGTTGGTGTGAAGATTCCTTGTCTACTAAATGTAGGCTCGTCTTGTAATATTGAATAGTAGTTATACCTGAAAAAAAAGTACTACTCATTGGGCGTTATAAGATCATTTAAGAGTCGTCAGCACATAAAAATGGATATTAGTTTTATATAGGACCACCATATCAGCCCAAGGATGTCCACTGCTGGACGTACGCCTCCCCCAATTTCAAGAGGGTTAAATGCTATAATCATCACACTTGGCATGCGGGTTGGCGATCGCAGTATCTCCACCACACTCTAGGGATGCTGCTGGCCATACCACGGTGGTCTTGGTCGTAGTATTAGGTTAAACCCGGTTGCATACAGGTACAGTCAGCATCAAAAGTAGCTACGCATTTGAAAAGTTCAAGTCTTTATTATAAGGGAATAAGAGCTTTTGACCCCTTCATATGCATACCTACTTTCGATGCTAACTGTACTGGAGTGTACAATAAAGAGTATTTGTATTGGTAGAATTTCTATTTAATTTTTTAATACTGATGGAAGAGGTAGTTGAAATAGCTTTTTACACCAGAATTGCTTCAATGTAAATAGATGATCCATTAAATAAATTGTTGATCGTCTTTCCGCGATAGCTCAAAAACTATTGGACCTATAGACTTCCCTCCCCTCATAGGGATAAGTTCGCCTTTGTACTCTGATCCTGTGTGACATGTATAAGTATTAAACTGTTATTGTGTACAATAAAGTGCTAACATACATTACATACATACATACTTCTTATAGGTTTTCCTGTAATCTATAGCAAACAATTAAATTGTCTTTTTTTTTTAGGCCCATTCGTTTTGAAGATAAGGGAGGGAATGGTCAATTTTCTTAAATAACTTCAAAACTATTTACACAGCAATCCATCGTCGAGCCCTTTTATTTAATATATCACACGGCATAGTATGGAAACCGTTTTATTTTATTTTATAATTTACCCCCTAAGTAGTGCTCGTGTTTGAATTTCATTTATTTATGTAACACGTCCGTCTTCACGTCTCCGACTTACATATGTATACCAAATTACAACTCAATCCAAAACCAGTGATTTCGGAGCAAATTGGCTGTGACAGATAGACGGACAGACAGACACACGAGTGATCCTATGGGTTCCTTTTATTTCCTTTTGAGGTGTGGAACCCTAAAAACGATTCGTTTATAATTGGTACAAACATTACTGACCTGTTTAATAGAATTCTAACGTTGTCTAACGGATCAATAACCGTAATATTTGGATGGTTTGATAAATACTGCTCTACATTGCTGATTATCAGTGACGCCTGAAAAAGAGGTTGCACACATTCATTTCAAACACGGTAAATCCTGAACAGAAATATAAGAGTGCCGATTCTGATGATCTATGGTATGGAGTTGAAACATTTAATTAATTAAAAATACTACAGTTTGCCCACTGCTTATGTATTTCTGGTCAGGTTGTATATTTAATTAATTAATAACAGTAATAATTAAAAACATAATTTCTTCTTTTAGTTTTTTTTTATAAACTTTGAAAGAGAACTACCAGAACACAGCACAATTATGAATTATGATAGGTAACTAATTATTATATATATAAATATTTTTTTACAAATATTATCTATCAAGTTTGATATGTTCAATGAATTCAGTTATTAATTTGCAGATAAGTTTTTTTCATTTCCTGATTACACTAGAATTATATAATTATTTATTATATGCTCAATGAAAATAAATTTAATGTAAATTTTATAAAAACAATACCTTGGGGTCATCCAAATCAGCAGCAGCAATGACATCAGTCAGTTTGTGAAGGAAGACATCAAACTGCCCCTGTTCCTCCAAGGGTCTCTCCAAATCAACCTGCAAAGAGAAAGTACAGACAAAGTGGTAAAGTTTTCCCTGACAGTCATTAATAGTCTTGATGACATTGACATAAGGTTGAATTTCATCTGGCCTGTGAAAAAGATTTTTTCACTATAGCCTCTCGAAAACATGAGTATAATTTTGTGTTTTAAAATTTAGAATTGTATATTGTTCACTAAAAATTTTCAAAGGTATTTTTTAAAATAGTCTGAAAATCACAAGATTTCTCTGTAATAATATGTGACCACTCTGATATTATATTCAAATATGAATGACTTTCAGGGTAGTATAAAATTTTGTCAAAGACTACATGAAGATTATACATATTACTGGCTAGTACTTTATATACTACATCTGATCTAAAAAAAAACATTTTTAAACTAATGTAATATTCATTTTCAACTAGTATGGGAGTGTCAACAGTGGCAGTCCTCACTAGTTTTATACTACAACTAGACCTAAAAAAGATATGCAGATAAATGCAAAACATTGGTACAGATGTACCACCTTATTCATAAACCTCCATCAAGCCACTATTAGTTAACAAGCCGCCAAAGTTGGTTTGTCCTTATCTGTCACTTTGACATTTATGTTTGTGAAAAAGGGATAAAAAAACTTTTTAGTTAACAGAGGTTTGTTAAGTTTTATGAATAAGGGGGTAGTGAATAATGCTTTCCCTTCCACTAAATTCCGACTATGACTAGACCCGAAGAAATGTCAATCAATTACCATATTATTTAACATCTATCATGTGAAATGGTAAAATACCACCAGTTTTCATTTTGACATTTGAGATTGACTAATAAAGTTTCACTTGAACTTGTCAAGCATCAAGACAAACTACCATGGTTTAACGATACTGTTTTATTTGTTACATCAAATATTACTTTGTAATCAGGCCTTGAAATAGCGCTATTTTCGCATATCGTTATGATTCATAACGCTACTTTCTCAATAAAACGCTTTACCTAAAACAATATTTGGCGCGCATTTATAGCGGTATCCATTATATCATTATAAATAAAAAGCAATATATATATGTAGCGATATTTTGTGAAGCGCTATAATAACGTTATAGACTATATCTGTCTCGCACACAGTCTCGCTCTTTCGTGCGCTGTGACATTTACGTCAAACTCGAGCACGTCATTGTCGCCACCGCCAAATTTTAAACGATATTATAACGTTATAATAACATTATAATATAAGGTTATGATTTTTATATTGTTATGATATGAAATATTGTTATAAGGAACATCGAAAATGTTTATAACGAAATTTTAAACACTAATAAATATATCGCTATAATATCGCTTATTTTCATAACGTTTTAAAGGCCTGCTTGTAATTACCTTAATAAAAAAATGAAAAAAAAAACACTTTATATGATAATTGATAGCCACTTCAGGCCTAGTTGTATTCAGAGTTATGCTGATAGGAAAGCATTATTCACTACATCTGTCTCTTCCACTCTTTTAAAAAAATATGTGTTCGAGAGTTATGTTTGTGTTAGTTGTTAATTAGACACAAGTTTTGAAACCAAATCTGAGATAAGAGTTGCTCTAAAACATGCAGTTCAAAAATTACATTGATGTAACTGAAACATAATAAAATATTTATGTGTGATTTTTACTTTAAAAATGGACCTTGAAACCCATTACTGAATAAATAAAGAATGGTGGGAACTGTGGGAAGTAAGGAATATTTTTTTCCTGAAATGAAAAAGTTTGGGATCTACAATATTCAACATAGGAAAATTTACAGTGTGATTTGGTCATCTGTCCAGATTTAGAGGTCACATGAAATAGGTTCAATTTTAAGTTTTCCTTATTGTGGCACTTGGCCTCAACCAACCAGTCAAGAACCAGTTTGTCATCAAGTGACTTAATGATTCATCTTGGCTAGTCCCAATAGTCATGATATCAACTGGGATTAACTCATCAAGGTGTTCAGTAAAACATTTATGAAAGTAAGGTAACTTAAATGGTTCAAATTAAAATTAATCCATATTTCAAGTCTCTTGCCACTGTATAGAAAAAAAACTGCATGTGAAATTCAGGCAGAAATTGGGTGATCACATAAGTGTTCCGTTGAACCAATTTTAGCACGGGACGCTAATACAAAAAGTAACCATAAATGTGGATTTTTGTTTGTCAAGCTTTAGATCATACCTTATAACAGGGTTAAAAAGAAAAATAAATTGGTTATTTTGTTATGGACATGGCAGATGAAGCCCTTAAATTAAGGTAAGGTGTAAGTAGATGATAATAGCAGGAATTTCACATAAGATTCCACTCATTTCATATTCAGAACATAATCACAGAATTGAATATGCAATGCAGTACAATCATATAATAAGCATTTTTTCATGGGATAAGCTAAACTATAAGTAGCTCAATTTATGTTGGCAATAAATATGCCAGATGTTGCTGGCCAAAAATACCATCTGAGGAGCATTTGGGAATCAAAATCAAATTTTAAATTTAATGATAAAATTACAACATACCTTAATAAGCTTGTAACCATGTGAATTAGCTACTGTAATTAATTCCTTCCAATTTAATTTCTGACTTTTCTTGTCCGACATCCATACTCCAATAGTTTTAGTGAGAGGCTTAAAATCGTTCATGTTGCTGATTTGCAGACGACTACTTATTTGATTAGCACAGTAAATAATGATTCACTTGGACATTGTACAAGGCAATAGAATTAATTCATCAGCAGTTGAATAAGTTTAACTACTTATGAAAATCCGTTTCTTCATTAACTATTCCAATTAATCCAATTAAGTGAATCATAAAAAAAAACTATAAAATTCTTGGTTCACTGGTTTCCTTGAAATACGACCTCAAGGCTTAAGAAACTAAAGTAAGAGGCACTAAAACTAATTGTTACTCGACAGGCCTAGATCTCTCACTAATATTGCTTTATCTTGGAATTTGAAGTACGCCCGGTTATCGTTTAACAAATTCACAATAAAAAGGTAAGCCTACTTTACGCAGGCAACATGGTTCAACCGAAACCGAGCCGAAGAAGCGATATCGATACTATCAAAGAGAATATAAACACTATGGATACTATGTTTTGTTTTGACAGTCTCACTCCGTCTGGTTACTACTATGTTACTACCACTCGACTTGCTCGACAAACAAATGTAAAGCTACATAGACATGCAGCTCTTTTATATAGATTTTTTTCGATATTTTTTTGATCGGATGGGGAAAAAATTGTAGTGTGAAGTGCCTGATGCCGATGATCAATTTACAATTTTTAATAAGAAACCATTGACATTGGAAAACCACTCAATGAAACAAAACATATGGAATAAAAAGTGCTTTCAAGATAAATTCAACTTTTTATTTGTGTGTTTCTGAACGTTTTAGTTTACTATCACAGCAGGCGTATCGCGAACTTCGAAAATCGAACTTCGCATCGTACCGTCCCTTTCTGTCATATAGTGTATAACACGAGAGTGACAGGGACGGCAAGACACGAAGTTCGATTTTCGAAGTTCGCGGTACGCCTGCAGACATCAGAGAATAGCAGACTCGCAGTATTAAGCCAGATGATTTTCCATATAGTTGTCTCTTTAATCCTTATGGTGCACCAAAATGAGTTAGAATGCGACAGATAACTCAATCATTTTCGGCTGTTAACAAGTTGTCTCGATTTGCGAGCACACCAGCATGTTAAATCCCATATAAACTTAACACACCATAACGTCAGTTCAGTACAATTTTCAGTTATGAAGACGGAGACACTGACAGGTGAAGACGTGTCAGATGTCACTTGTCTGTCTCTCTCAAACTTTTTGATTTGTACATTAGTGAGAATAGATCAGACGTACAAAAATCGTTCAACTTAAATGAGCGGATCTGCTTTACTCTGATATCTGTGTTTACTATTCACGTACCTCACTTGGGCTACGTGTAAGGAGCGCTCGTGGCCCAGTGGCACCCGCGTACTGCGTGCGGTATGCGAGGTTAAGCAATGTCGGGCGAGGTCAGTCCTTGGATGGGTGACCGCTTTGAGTGGTTACTAACTGAGCGCTCCCGTGCTTTGGAAGGCACGTTAAGCCGTTGATCCCGGTTGCTGTCTTTGATAGCAGTCGTTAAGCCAAGTTAGAGGCCTCCGGGCGGCTTGAGAACTTCTAACAGTCAAGTTGCCCACTCACTTGACAAGCCTATTCCCAATAAGGTCGGTTTCCCCCTTGGGTTGGAAGGTCAGATGGCAGTCGCTTCCGTAAAAACTAGTGCCTACGCCAATTCTTGGGATTAGGTAGCGGACCCCAGGCATTCTTCAGGATGCAACTGTACTGGGAATAACGCTAGGAGGATGATGATGACTTGGGCTACGTGTGTTGCATTTCTTTCTTTAATATCGCAAAAGAATGAGATGCGAACACGCAAGCCCAAGTGAGGTGCCACTGGTGCCAGCATTACATTTTGACATTGACTTGACATGACAATATGACATTTGAAAGTTCATGGTTATATTCTCTTTAGGTTAGATTAGAAATACCACAGTATTAAATCTAGCTGGTAATAACTTGCCTGTTACTAAGTTTTCGTTTAGCTCAATCAGGGTTTATCAACTCTTACATCTTGAACAATGTTTGAAGAAGAGAGAGAGACTGTATGTAATACTAAGAGTCGTATTCTGGACCTGTTTGCCGAACTTGATGATAATGAATTAATAAATGTAGAACAGTGGATAGGTAGTAAGAAGTATAAAAAAGGTACTGTACTCCAAGCCTATGTAGTAGAGGGTTGCAATCTTCCAATTATACAAGCAATTTTTGCTTACCGGGCGGTTCCATCCCCTGGATCACAAACTATGTATTTCTTATCAAATAAAGAATTTATTATTATTATTATAATCTATTATAAATTTACAGTCGTGCAATAATAATTAAATAAAGAAAAAAACTGTACAAGTTTTTTTAATCCTATCATAACCTTGTACTATTTTAGGAATATAATAATATGACGGTATTATACCGACCCGTATTTTTGTCCGCGAGTGTACAAACAAAAATAAAGTCAATACAATCTATAAAAATAATATGAACCATGTACTTCATACCAGACGTTGTACAGCTGGAGCCGTAATAAATTATTACAGACCTCACTCTCACACTAGCAAGAGTGACTTGCCTGTTAGATTAAAGAAAATAAGGTACTAATGCATTTTTATTAATTTTCAGATTTAGAAAACAAGAAATCAATTTTAAGATCTGACAAATTACTTCACAAAATAGGGGAAGTCATTAAAAAAATGGTGCCATTTCAAGGAGTGATGCCATCAGAGAACATAGTGGTGCCAACAGATGGAGACCAAGCAGATTGCAACCGAGTGAATACTCGCAATGTGGATGAGTTCCTCTATGATGAAGAAGAAGTTGAAGAGCTTGTTCAAAATGGAAAACTATCTAGACATTACTGTCTTGACTGTAATTCACAAAACATTAAAGTAAGACCTGAGTCTTATTTACATGTTGCAAGAACTTGCATGCAATTTTCGTTACAGTGCAGGGTTTGATTGTATAGTCAACTGCAAAAGTAGATGATCATTTTAGTACCTTGTCACTTTCACTACTTTGATGCATCCCAACAGTCACAGTATTGTTATGTTAGTGTGACAAAGTACTAAAATGATCATTTACATTTGCTGTTGGCTGTATTAGTTGCACAGTCAGCAGCATTAATATCTGCAAAATCAGACTGCATAAATATTTGACACATCCTAACGGCACTAGAAATATTGTTATGTCAGATGATTATGCACACTTTTTTATAGCAGATATTGGTGCTGGTGACTGGACCTGGACAGTCTTGGGCTTTGATTATAATAAATTATGATATTTATGATACTGTTACTACTACGGCTATCTTTGCCTTGAAAGACCTTAGAGCTTTGGCCTTTCAATACTTACCATATTTTGACAGAAGTTTGAAACCCCTGGCTCCTCTAGGAGCCACAAGATTCAAAAACTTAATAAATCATTTGACACTTTTCTTTCTTAGTTTTAAGGGTGCTTTTACATGTCCACTAGCACCATTTGTAGTGGCGTCCTATTTCACTTTTTCGATATCTATCATTAAATTTAAATAATCACAATTATTTACGAGTGCATAGTGGACACTTTAAAGCACCCTTAACTGAAGATTCATGTATAAATATTAACTCTTGGAATGTGTGCTATATAGGGCCCGTAAGGATTTGCTTTTCACCTCAATGCATGCATCATTTTTTTTTACAGGAGCTAACTCTAATTTCACACTCCATGTCAAGACAAAAACTTCAGTATATTTTTAAAGTTATGCTCCCAAAGGATCTGGAGGATAAACAAATTCTGGACCTTGGTTCCAGGTTTGGTGGAATTTTGTATGCTGTGAGTATTTTCAATTAGAAACTAACATGTTTTATGATTACTTTAGTTTTTGTATTTAAATCAAAGTTAAAAGAATGTCTGACTGGATAGTGCAGATTATATACAGATTCTGTAACAGCATGTCACACTTAAAATGTATTTTTATCTTTCTTTGCAACATTGTAGATTTAAATAACATTTAGTTTTTGTGTTGATAAATTACTAAGGAACTCGTGTATTTTTTCTTTTCAGGCATATTATTTTACAAATGCTTCTAGCATTGTTGGCATTGAAATGAATAAAGATTGTTGTGATCTACAAGAAAAGATAGTAGGACAATTTGGAATGGATAAAAACAGAATAAAAATTATCCATTCAAATATAATGGATAAAGGAGATGTGCTCAAGAAATCTAATATTTTTACCATGAGTTGCTTCGACTTCTTCATGTCTACAGAGGAACACAAACAAATCTGGTACTTTTTGAAGGAAAATCTAACAAAGGGCAGTTATTTTGTTTTGGATAGAAGTATTGCAGACACATTAACTTCACTGGATATGTTTGATGAATTTGTAGATTGGTTGAGTATTTGTAGGCCATTCCAATTAGAAAATGAGATTTTCTTTGATATAGAAGATTTGCAAGAGCTATTCCTGTATACTGTTAATTAAATGCAATAAATACATTGAAGAATTTAAACCAAAATTATTTTCCCCTCCCCAGCTTCGAATGGGTAGTATAAAAAAGTAACAGTAGTTTATTCTTCAAATTAGGCACCTATGAACGTCAATTAACTACCACCGGTTCGGAAAAATAAACCTCTGCCACGAGAAGAACCGGCTTAAGAACTCCTTACTCGGCGTATAGCATTTTTAGTATCTCCTTATAGTGTTGTGTTTCTGGTGGTGAATAATAAGGTCTCCTGAGCCCCCGAGAAAGTGCTACGTGGAGAGCGAGGAACCTGCATATGTCTCTAGCTGTCTACACAACAAATCCTTAAGTTAGCAACGCGCCTGTGATTCTTCTGGAGTTGCCAGGGTCCATAGATTACGGTCGTTGTAAAAAAGTTACGAAAACGCACTTGAGAGCTAAGTAGTAAACAAAAATCCTGTTGTCTAGACACGCGGCAGCGTGTCCAACCAAGTTCACCTCAGGAACTGGCAAGCAGCAGCCGTGTGTTATTTTACACGAACCGTTTGGAGCCACTTTTGACCGCCCAATAACTCCAAATCTAACTATCTATATAGGTACATATAATAAAGCTGAAGAGGGTCGAAAGTCTGTACATGGAAGATATTCGAAAAAAAGTTGGGTGGGGATACTTAGAATCGATAACAGAACACGTTCCAACAGTTTTTAGAATTTTTGTCTGTTTATATGAACGCGCATCACGTGAAAACGGCTGAACGGATTTTGATGAAAACTACTACTCTGTCGAGTAAACAAACACCCGGTCAGGTTTTAGGCCATAAAATTTGTGCAGATTTGGGGTAAAAAGAGGGGTTGAATTTTGTATGGCAATTCCTATAATCCATGAGTTACAAGATTAAAAATTGGTAAGCATATACTTGACGACAAAGGAAAAACATCCTCATTCAAAATTTGTGAAATCTTAAGATAGAAACTGGAAAAAAAAGTAAACGCAAGCGCTGCGGTCTCTTCAAATTTTGAACACTATTATGATTTATTCCATAGTAACTGTGACTCTAAACCCAAATTTCAGTTCCCGTTCAAAAACTACATATATAACTTTTTGATCAATTTATTTATTACAATGTTACTTTTGCCGTTCACTTCATGTGCACTCACTTTATACCATAATCCCACTACTTAATATTATAAATGCGAAAGTTTAGTAGTTATAGTTAAAATTTAGTTACATGTGTTTAGTGGATGTTTGTCACTGAATCACGCAAAAACGGCCTCAAGTGATCTCATATCAAACAGTTTTTATGGTCAACAATTACGTAAAAAATAACGCACGACAAAATTAAATGGTACACCGACGATACAAAGTGTGCATTGAAACAGCTGTTTTTGTATTTAAGCATATGAATAAAAACAATGCCAAAGTATCGCAAATGCATTTTGATGTACACGCAAAGTAGAACTCACAGAACTAATTGCGAAAAGGTTGTGCTCAAAAATAGCGTCAACAATCAGAAGGAATTATGATACTTCGGTTTTGACATAATGCATCGTCAACTTGTGTACAATTCTGCTATGCTTTAAGTTAAATTTCATGACACACTGTTATACTCCCATCAATTAGCTGAAACTTAAATCGTAGAATGGCGTATGAGGATTAAACCACCCCGTTTCATGGACCTTACTTGCATCCCCGATTTAATATTCCTTTGATGGAAGATCATCAGGACAAAAAGTAAACTTATAATATATATAGGTACCTAAGTGAATCCAGATTATATACTATTAGCATACAAATCACCTTAAGTTGCAAATTTTCACAACTGACCGCCATTAGCCATAGATAAAAATGCATAGTTAGATTATTTTATATCCAATATAGTAAATATGTTTTTAAAAACAAAATTGATCATACATTTATCAGCTACATAGAGTCAAACTGCAGGCTTAAGTGTCCAAAAAAGTTTTTTTTTGGTTATTTATGTAACGGTTTGACGTTTTGTTTGGCGCGATAATTGACGTAGGCCGCCACCGCAGGCCGCGCCAGTGTGTTGTTGTTGTGGCCTGTCAAGCAGCCTGCGGCCAGCCGCCATCGCAGGCCGCGCCTGACTGTGACAGGCTTAAGGCTGGGTTGCACCGACTTACGATCGCAGACTGCCCGGCTAGTATGATAGCTAATACCGTCACGTTATATGGCCAAAATATACGTCACGTAATATACGTTACATAAAACGTGACGTTATAAGCTATCCGCGCTAGCCGGGCTGATCAACGTTAAATATGGCGCTCGGCAGCTGTCATCCCAAAGAAATTTCAAACTTTCCATACTTTCAAATTTTAACGAACACAGCGTACAATTACAGACGGTTTGGTGCAACCCAGCTGCTATAAGTCCAACTGTTTTTGCCCCGTTAAAAGGACTTAAGTGCAGTGAGTTTCTTATAAAGATACGACCTTCTTTAATTCAAATCAAAGTACAGGATAATGGTTTTAAATGTAGAGTAGTAGTAGTAGTAGTAGTAGGTATGGGACACGGAATCCTTCCTTGCACGTGGCCCCACAAGCACTTGGCTTGTATTTCGTTCATTTTCAAAACTCGTTCAAGGTTCCACTTAAAAATTGTTTTCACATACATTTTTTTTCTTTAGGGCCTGTAACACACAAATTGTGAAGTGCAAGTGCGTCAGTGCGAAGTTTATCCATTTGCTACTTATCTACCACATGAACATAACAGCAAATGTATGAACCACGGATCTATACCTAAACCGGATTGAGTACTGTGACCGAAAAAGTGTGACCGACAGAGAAGCCAAACTTGAGGATTGCATCTCGTTTTAATTAGGGTGACCAAGTACATCTGTGGATATGAGGATTATTATCAATATAGGTTCTATGTAAAATGAAATTTTACACTAAATTAGGTAGTAAATAAAATAAGAATATTTTTCAAAGAAATATTTATTTTCGCAAATCATAAGTTTATGTATGTTAAACATATAGTCTTGTGTCATTTTTGCCTAGAAACTTCTAAACTGTACTTTATTTCCCAAATCCCTTAACAAATGTGTTTTCCCGTGATGAGCCATGCGTAAATTAAAAAACCGGCCAAGTGCGTGTCGGGTCACGCACAAAGAAGGTTTCCGTACCGACACCTCCTAATCTACATTTAAAACCACTATACAATACAGTAAATCAAAGAAGGCCGTATCTTCATAGGGAAGTCACGGCACTTACGCCTTTTTGTTTGGGCAAGAGTTTTTCAGCAATAACTCAAAAACCCTTAGACCTATCTTGTTAAAACCAAAAATCGTTGAAAGTATTTATAATTGTACATCATCGTGATTTTTTTAGAATTTTAGATCCCATAGTTTGGAAATTAGAGGGGGGGGGGGGGGGACACACTTTTTACGACTTTGACAGCTAATATCTCACCAATGGTTGACTTAAATGGAAAAGTTTTATAGAAACCTGTATGTCATTTTTGAAAGCCTATCCATAAATACACCAAACGCCTATTGGCTATGTGCACGTCTGAAACGTCAAACGTCAAAGGTCCCGAGACAATGTCAAAACTTAGAGATGTCAAATAATGACACATGAATATTTTATTTACTTTAGTAAACGAGAAAGACCCCGTATTGGAAATTTTACTGAAATAAATAAAAGAATAAATAAATACTTATAAACGAAACGAATCGTAGGAAACCGTTAAGAAACCAATAGAAAACGTGAAAGTAAATTTGACAGTGGTCCCCGGTAAGTACACATTTCTGCCATGGTGTGCGCTACGATCGCCTAGCTTACCCCGACCACCTACTTCGCACATAGCCAATAGGCATTGAAAAAAAATTTGGCCTCCCTCCTGTTACATGGACGGACGGATGGACAGACATGACGAATCTATAAGGGTTCCGCTTTAGCCATTTTGGCTACGGAACCCTAAAAATTGGAACGACAACTTGCACAGTTTAATCACATACAGTCCAAGTTACACAAAAGCTCGTAATAATAATAAAAGTTTAAAAGATTGAATTTCAACTGACCTTGAGAGGTTTTCTCACTAAACACGTACTAACAAATATTTCTGCAAAACCAGCCCAAGTCATGGTCACCCTAATAAGTTTGACATTTGTCTTGTCGTTTTATCGTAAAATATAACAAATTGTTCCTTACCTGTGAAATGATATTCCACAATTAATAAAACTTTCACTTTTACAACCCTTTGCACAACATGTTTTCACCATTTTCAACTAATTTCATAAGCTGGTAATTTTCATAATTTCAAATTTGACACGATTTACGTTGGGGATACCAATCAATATTTGAAAAATACTACTTTATTTATTGCAATCCTAGGTTTTAGTCAGTTAATAATGTTGATATTTTATACAATTACAAATGAGGTCAAATGTAAATTATCCCTAATAAACATGCAGTACTACTTAGTTTAAGCAAGTAATTATTCTCAGTATTCTAAAATACCACAACATATATATTTTTTACATTGGCAACTTGTGCGAGTGGGACACCATCCTCCGGTTGGTTGCTCTCGCTCGGACCGCTTTCTCTAGTCTGTCTGTCATAACAGAATGTTAACTGTATTACGCCGGAATATGGTTCAATTTTGATTGGCTCATAAACGTTTGAACTCAATCCGGTTTAGGTATACATCCGTGGTATGAACCTTGCACTTGCACTTGTGCCACTTGTGCACACCGCAATGCGTAAACGGCCTAACAACTTTAATTTTGTCACATGGCAGCTCCCGTTTTTAAAAAAAAAAAAACAAAATGGAGTTAATGGCGTTATCCGTCCAATGACCAATATACGTATCGCTTGTACGAGATGTGTGTTCAACATAAATGTCTTTGACTCAATAAAATCTTTACGGATTGTTTTAAATACTTTGGCCTTATTAATGTGATTGCTTCTAAATCAGCCAAGATGTGGCACGAGGCTAGGAAGCAAGAAAAGATGATCCGGGGCATGATCGTGGACTACCGGAGACGAGCAGAACGTCGCAAAGATTTCTACGAAAAAATTGTAAGCTTTTTGATTATTTCATTTCGATACAAACATCAAATGCGCTTTTGATACGAAATATGACCAGTTCATTGCACAAACCTATGGGTACACGTTGGCATTATTGTTATCTATTCAGTCTAGTGTAAATACTTATTTGAATGTAGTAGGTATGCAATGTACCAAACAACGAGATAATAAATAAGAATTCGATAGAAAGGAACATCATGGGAAAGATATTATCTAATAGGAGTAGAAATAGAAAAAGTGGTAGACCTCTTAGAAGATGGGTCGATAAAATAAAAGCTACAGCAGGTGGAGGTTGGACAACAATAGCCAGAGATAGGGAGAAATGGCGACAGTTGGGGGGAGGCCTTTGCCTATAAAAGGCATAAAGACAGGATACTCAGGATAGTCAAGGAATATACAGTTAATAAAAAACAAAAGAAGAAAAGTGATCATAATTATTTGCCAAAGTTATAAAGCCACATTTTTGGTTGGACTCATAGTTTCTATAAATCTATGTAATAACCAGTGCTCGGACAAGTTATCGCAGAAACAGATATGGACATGGGACCAGACTTTTATAGAGTCGAGACTTAAGATTATTATTATCTAACGCTGAAATTTTTTCAGCTTTAGATAATAAAATTTTCAATCGATTTGTTGATGCTCCTAATTTCTGTTAATATTCCATGGCATCAACTCAATAATTCACGCTTCAGAGCATTTTTCAAAAAGTATATGTGGTGCCCTTGGGAAATACCTGATGAATCCTATATTAGGTAAAAAATCTTGGGTGAATATTACGGACGGAAAATGGCAAGAGTTAAAAAACAAAATGCGGGACGAATTTTTGTGGATCTCTATTGATGAAACAAAGAATAGACATGACAAAAATGTACAATATTATCTTGAGAAATTTGACACTAAATGGCACTTCGTATTGTTACTTACTTGCTTCCAAGATACTAGATGTAGTGAATGGAGAGGCGATCGCTAATTTTATACTTGAGCACTTAAAATTACTTTGGGATAATAATTTTGAAAATAGCACCGAAAAATTGCTGATGTTGTCCACAGATAGTGCAGCATATATGCTCAAAGCTGGAAAGTTGTTAAAAGAAATATTCCCCAATGTTACATTTTACTTGAATTGCACATGGCCTTCATCGTGTTTGTGACCAAATAAGATGCGAATTCCCTAATGTAGATCTATTTATAAGTAATGTAAAAAAATCTTTCGAAAAGCGCTGAATCGTATTAAGTTCTTAAAAAGTATGTATCCAAACACCACTTCCGCCTAGACCTGTAATAACAAGGTGGGGTATGTGGCTCGAAGCCACCTTATACTACAACAAATATTTCATTGAGATCTCAAATGTTTTAACCCAATGCAGCATTTAAGCAAAAAAGAAGCAAAGTCAATTAGTAAAGCCCAGAGTACATTACAAAACCAAAGTATAAGACAGAACCTAGATTTTATTAGTACTAATTATGAAATTATAAAAATTGCTTTACAACAGGTACAAAGTACACAGCTTTTTCTTAGGGATTCGTTAATAATTTTGGATCAAGTTCGTATTGTCTTGCATTGTGTAGCATCTGAAACCGTAAAAAACAAAATGGAATATGTATTAGACCGTAATCCCGACTATAAAAAAAAAGTAAAAGTAGTTTATTCTTCAAATTAGGCATATTACATGCACCTATGAACGTCAATAAACTACCACCGGTTCGGAAAAATATACCTCTGCCACGAGAAGAACCGGTGTAAGAAACTCGGTGAGGTGTAATTTTTTCAAAACAATATACATTGTATAGTTAAATATAAAACTACAGTGTCAGCTACTACAAAATTACTTAAATAACAATGCTACAGGAGAAAATATATTTTCGCGATAAATTACCCATGCAGGACGCTATCACTGCCAAACATCCCTATCCATGATGTAATCGTTTATCTTATAATATGCTCTTGAAATAAGTGTTTGTTTTACTACAGATTTGAATTTAGAATTGCTAAGTTCAGTAATGTGTTTAGGAATTTTATTGTAGAATTTGATACAATTTCCCAAGAACGACTTTTTCGCCTTTACTAGTCTATAGAAGGTTATTTTGAGTTTCCCAGTATTTCTCGTGGCTATTGGTTTATCAGCGTTCGTTGGAAAATTGCCCAAATTCTTCCTAACATACATTATTATTTCAAATATGTATAGGGACGGCAGGGTTAGAATATCTATTTCTTTGAAAAATTCTCTTAATGAATCACGCGACCCCAAGTTATAAATTGCTCGGATAGCCCTTTTTTGCAAAATAAAAACAGTTTCAATATCTGCAGCTGATCCCCACAAGATAAGACCATAAGTAATTATACTATTAAAATAAGCAAAGTAAACTAACCGTGCCCTTGCCGTTGCCACATTGGTAAGCTGCTATGAAAATATTAGAGATATTTGTGAAAGAATGTCCCAGGCACACACGATTAGACCTCTTGATATGTTTTTCAATGGTGCATTACTTACTTTGGTGGACACAGAGCGGTCGGTCGTTTTCAATTTATAAATGGATATACACATGCATGGTGAATTTTGGGTTGCAGTAATAAATGTCATTGAAAAATATAATTAAATAATATTGTACATAATGTGATTCTATTGATCTTGCCCTATTGCAGTGTTGCAATTGTTTTGCGATGACTTGGGAGCACTGGTAATAACTTACACACTCATAGGCTCTTAACTATTGACCACAGGATGGATAACAAATATATTTCAACTGACCCACATAACTTATATGATGTGAATATTCAGAACATTATTATTTATGCATTACAGAAAGCTGAGCCAACACAATTTTTGCAACTGCATGGCAGGCCATGTAAGATTCACCTGGACCCAGCTATTGCTGCGGCTGGGGAGGGGCCCGCTATCATGTAAGAATATTTCAATCATGTTTATTCAGTTTTCTGCCTTGGTTATGTTGATTATGTATACAATAAGAATGATTCTATATTCTTACTTATTTACCAAACTACCAAATTTAGTATTTTAAATGGTTATATTGAAATGAAACATGCAAACAAATATGGAATAAATTATCTGAATTTGTGAATCATTCCCTTTCCCACCATCCAAAGATAATATTCGATCCAATCTGATAAGAAGTAAAAAAAGGAGGAGGAAAGACCAATCAAACCACATACTCTATGGATGTCTGGATGACTATACATTTGCTACCCTATGCTAGTTAAGCCTTAGTTTTGACATTGAGAGATGACTGTTCAACCAAACTATCTTCCTCAAACATTCTATTATTCTGCTTACTATTGCAGGATGCCCTGGCAAGGTGACACAAACAACATGATTGACAGATTTGATGTTCGAGCCCATTTGGATTTTATCCCAGAAGTGAAGAATCCATATGTTGCTCCAGAAGATTTGAGCCAAGAGGAGAGGCAATGCAATTATGAAAGTTACAGAATTTTAGCACAGAATGCTTTTCTTGGGATAAGTAAGTATAAAAACATGTGCATTCAGTAGAGCCCTGTTATATTTCTTACATATCTGCTTATATATTTTATTGAGTTTGCCATGGTTTTTTTTAATACCACATTGGTGGTACAAGCATAGAGTCCACCTATGGATGCATGCAACTACAGAATGGGGTTAGATTAGCACCACCTCTTTTCTTCCCATGGGTGTTGTAAGAGTAGATATGGAAACCTGGTTGTAGTGAGTAGGCCTGAATCACCTTTAAATCTCATGTTCAATTTAAATAATAATAATAATAAATAAATATTGGGGGACAATCTTACACAAATCGACCTAGTCCCAAACTAAGCAAAGCTTGTACTATGGGTACTAGACGACGATATACATACTTATATAGATAAATACATACTTAAATACATAGAAAACATCCAAGACCCAAGAACAAATATCCGTGAAAAATGCACAAATAAATGCCCTGGCCGGGGTTCGAACCCGGGACCTCTAGCTTCGGAGGCAGAGTCACTACCAACTAGGCTAAACAGGTCGTCGAATTTATTAGATAGTTACAATTAAACTTCTTGTTTCAGGTGAAGAAAAATTCCTCCAACAATTAGCAATCGAGGAACAATTTGGCGTAACAATAGAAGAGAAGGAGATGCAAAAAGAGAGGTTAAATGAAAAGAAAGGGACGGGTGCTGCTATAGGATACAATTATAATGATCCCGGAGCACAACCTTCTTGCTCCAATCCCATTGGTAGATTCAACTTTACTATACATATACTCAATCTGCTGACGCTTGCAGCCAAACTTGGGTGACTGTATAAGTTAGTTGTTGTTCTGGCAATTTTGATGCCTTTAGTGTTAACTTACAGGCCCTGAAGTTAAAAAAACAGAGCAGGAGGATTCCGATGATGATTCTGATCTGGAAATCATTGACGTGGATTTGAGTATTGATGTCAACAAGATGGAGGCCTCTCAGGTTAGTTTTATACCTGCCTGTATATAGTAACATAACTTGATAGTTTTTGCCATCTCTTTGACATATCACTTTTATTTAAAAAGTCTCACCGGAAGATCAGCACTGGCTCCCTGAGTCGGCATTATGCTGAGGCGAGATCTTATCGTGACGATTTATGTTCTTTTTATTTTGCTTTATATATAAATTAAATTAAATATATTCTCTTTTCACTTATATTATTTTTTTCTTTTGTATGGATCTGTCATGAATAAATGTTTCTTCTTTCTCTATATTATCTTCTATATCCACGCACTAAAGATAGCATTGAATTAAAAAAATACATTTTTGATATCAGTTCAACCATGTAGTTATTTTCGCTTGTGTATGAATATTCAGTTATTTACATTACCTAGTTGGTTACTAAGTTATGTTACTGTAATAATCCTTATCTACATAAAATATACTAACGAAAGTTAAATAAATTATATATTAAAATGAAGTACACACAATCAGGATTTACATTTGTCAATTTCATTCAAAATGGCCTCCTTGGGCCTGAACACAGGCCTTCAGACGACGAGGCCAGTCATCAATAGCGGCACGCACGGTTGTCATATCTAATTCCGTCACTGTCTTGACTATGGCCCGCTTGAGGGAGTCAAGATTTGTGTGGGGTTTAGCACAGGCTTTCTCCTCAATAACCTGCCATATAGCATAATCCAGGGGGTTGAGGTCCGGGCTGGAGGAGGGCCAGTCTTCGTGGGCAATGAAGTCAATTTTGTTGCTTCGAAACCAGGCTTGAGTTGTTTTTGCCTTATGTGCAGGGGCTGAGTCTTGTTGAAAGACCCAGGGCTGGTTTTGAAATAAAGAGTGGCTTAAAGGCTTCACTATTGGTTCCAGAACGGTTTCCTGGTAAACTTTAGCCCCAGTTTTGACACCTTTTTCACAGAAATGGACCTGTGTTAACCCTGAGTATGACACACCTAACCAAATCATGACATAAGAGGGATGATGGCCTCGTTGCACTCTCGGAACAGCTACACTCGCTTCTTGACTGTTTTTTGCATACACTCTGTCATTCTGGCGGTTACAACATTCTTCAATGGTAAAAATTTTTTCGTCTGTAAATAATATATTTCGGTGGCCATTTTGTTCACTGGCACTTCTATTCAGCCTCATAGTCTTCAATCGTCCATTAAGCAAATGACCTTTCCGTCTACGATAAGCGTGTAGTCTAAGGTCTTGATTGATAACTTTTTTAAGGGAGCTTCTCTTCACAGACATCTGAATTGCCAACAACTTTTGCTTCCGAACGGGGTTTCTTGCGATTCTCGCCTTCACTGCCTTTATTAGAGCTGGGGTCCGAACGGTGCGTGGTCTTCCAGACCTCTTGCGGTCATCAAAGCTCAGGGTACTATTGTATACCTATTAATGGTACGATAAACGAATTGTTTGTTGATTTTCAGATTTTGAAGCAACTTCAAAATCACGTTTGGCGGATGCCCGCATTTGTGCAACGCAATTACAGCGACACGATTTTCTTTTAGACCCCAATCCATTATAAATATGACGAGATAAGTGTTGTGTGTGCTATAAAATTATAACTGACAACCCGCCATTATATGTCATTTTTTTATTTTTTCGGTAGCATTTGTTTTAACGCAAGAAAAGAGTTTGCAAATCGAGTAACATAACTTAGTAACCAACTAGGTATTGTGTTATCTATCACTCAATTAACAATTATTCTCTGAGTACAGGCTCATGAGTTAAACAGCGTGGGCCCGCTCTACGGAATGGCGGGCTGCGACCTGTTTTCCTTTCTCACGGGAGACGCTGATGATGCTGAACACCAGAAGCAGTTGCTCCGGGAAGAGAAGGAGAAGGCCATGTTCTCAGGGAGGAAGAGTCGGAGGGAGAGGAGAGCTCACCGGTGAGTAAATGTTTTGAGTTGTATAACTTTAACTCTATTTTCTAAATAAATTGATTCAAATTTAACCCTTAAGAAGGCACCAGCCTAGGTGACAAATGCAAGGCGTTCTAAGCTTGCATAAAAGCCCCATCCACTTTGTCTGCGATTGTGGAACAATATCATATTGTAATGCCCAGTGACAAGAAACTACAGCACCGCGTGGTGTCGCCTCCCTCATACGCGGCGCCGCGCGCGGAGGCGCCGCGCTCGCCGTCCCGCTCGCCCTCGCGCTCGCCTGAGCCCGAGCCCGCGCCCGGCATACAGTTCATCACGTCCTTCGGCGGCGACGAGGATGAGGTCAAACCACGTGAGTCGCCGACACCACCTCACAGTCTACACCTTTACAAAGTAGTACACCTGTACAAAAGTCAGTCAGTTTTCCTCATATTTCAGTCTGTTTATCATTTCAGAAAATAAAATCTGCTATTTGATATGCAGAAGACTTGCAATGTACAGCTATTTGACTTTTTACAATTATTTCAGCTCCTCCCATCAAACCTCTGTATGCTGATAAATTGAAGCAAAACCTGAAGCCTGAAGTACTTTATTCTGATGTTGCTAGAAGACCGCCAGCAAGGTGAGTAAAGCTAAAATAATAAGCCTAAATATGAACTGTATGACATAAAACTATTTTTATCCATACTGTACGTACAGCGATATTAGAAACATTTCATTCCGGTTAGCTTGACACGCATATTTTTATGGATACATGTCCATTTCAGATCGCCGCCTCGATATCAAGGCCCGAGGCCATTCATGGGCCCGCACCGCCGTCGCTCCACCTCATTCTCACGTTCCATCTCCCGCTCGCGGTCGAGGTCGCGGTCACGGTCAAGATCACCTTCACGGTCAAGGTCGAGATCGAGGTCACGCACTCGCTACTCTTCGTCAAGGTCGCGCTCCTACAGCCCCCAACGAAGGTCCAGATCTACCTCCAGATCACGCCAATATAGGAACAGACGATCTAGAAGCCCGCTCAAGTTTGTATTACACTACTTATTAGTCTATCAAGACTTTATTCGTACCATTAACCCATACAGTGCCTATGACGATCCGACACCAATTCGTAATGCTCTAACGCAGCCGCCAAGCTGGTGATGCGCATGCGCGTCATGAATATTAAACATAACAAAAATCGTAACAGAGCAAAATGATCTTCCATGGTTAAGGTTTATTTTTCGTTAATTTTGATGTAATTTTCAACTGATTTCAATTTATATAATATGTGAATGTAAACGAAACTAATATTAGAAGTTACAGTGTAATGTTTAATCATATTATTATTATTAAATTAATTATATTAAATAAATTGTTGGTTACTTGTCTAATTTGCGATTAAAGTGACACTTATATACTTATGTTGTTGTATTTTCCACAGTTACGATAAACGTAATCGGTCGAGGTCCATGTCCTATGAAAGGTAAGCTAGTTGCATTTATTTTAATTTTAAAAGGATAGTCTACGAATAAGTGATGTCTTGCAGGTAAGTTCCTTCAACATGTAAAAAACGGCACTTCCATAAGTAAATCGTCCAGTTTTTGGCAATTTATGGGTAATGTAAACATTCGCGAACATTTCCCACAAAAAGTAAGGAATTTAATACGTATGTCGTCCAGGATATAGACGCAATCTAATATTACGAGTCGAACAATCAGTATTTGTAAAAATCCATTACAAGATCTTGAATATCAAAATAAATACTTTGTTTTCCAGATAGAGACAAACTCAAAACATTTTTGCGGTTTAACATTTCAATTTTATTAAGTGGGTTTTATCCGATTAAATAAAATAGAGAATAAAAAAATAGTATAACCACATTTTTAAATTCTCGAAAATGTCCCAATTTCATATAAAAAAAATCAATTTCAAGTTTCTCATTGTACAAGAGAGTAAGTGGCAAGTAAGGCCGTGGTCGTTCTGACCCGCCGCGTCCGCGGCATGCCGCGGCCCGTCGGCCGCGGCGTTCTGTATGGTGTGTTCGTGAATGTTCGGGAGCGGTCGTTCTCGCCCGCCGCGTGCGACGTCTATCTGAGAACGACTGCTCCCGAACATTCACGAAAACACACTACGGAACGCCGCGGCCGACGGGCCACTGCAAGCCGCGGGCGGCGGGTCAGAACGACCACGGCCATACGGAATGCCGCGGCCGACGGGCCGCTGCAAGCCGCGGGCGGCGGGTCAGAACGACCACGGCCTTAGGCGTCACAGCGTAAAAAAACATACAGAGTACTATTAGTAAGGCGGATTTACTTAAGAAAGTGTACTGCTGTTCTTTTTGTGCGCTGTGACAGTTACATTTCAGCATTGTGACGTCATTATAGACAACGGTAGGTTTGTGATGGATGTTACCATTCTACTTATACGAGAAACTAAAGTGGGTTAAGGACACGCGTTTTAGGTCTCTAAGAGAAAGCACGAAACTTGCAACTCCACAACATAAAACAGCATTCTTTAGAGGGAGTTTCAAATTTGCCGCCTCCAAAGTTTGGAATGACTTGCCGCCACCATTGAGAGAACCCATGCATCTGTTAAAATTCAAACGTTTAGTACATTCTCATTTATTAAACATTCAGACCAAGTTTTACACTCCTTCATAATGTACACTCACACTTACTTTATACATTATACTAACCTACACATTAGACGTCACGCACCTATCCCGCACGAAAGTATAAAAATTCCAAAACGCTACTCGAACAAGAACTCTTACACAAACACACACATCTCAACTTACAAATAGATTATACCTACTTTGTAACATTTATTTTATTTTATTTATTTATTTATTTTGTAATGTACATAATTTCATTTTTATTAAGAACGGCATATAACTCCTTGCCAAACACCTGCGCAAAACCAGTCTATTTTTTATTAGTTAATATGCGACCGTCCCTAGTTAAGTAAGTACAACTGGGCCCATTCAGAAAACCAGCGCTGGGCACTACCGCATAGCACATGCTGAGAATGGGACCCATTGCCTCACTAGATATAAGTAGTTTTTAGAGATTATGTAATAGTTTTTAATACTGTATTTCTTTTGTGGCAATAAACTTTTTATTATTATTATAGTTATTATTATGTATATCATGAAACTATTTTTTTTTGTTCCTTGTTAACAAATTAACGAAATGAGTTAAGATTTCATACTACTTGGAAATTTGAAATGTTGTCAATTCAGTAGGCACGTTAACATACTCGGTTATGCCCATCACTGGTGATTCTTATGATTAATTTATGTTACAGTAACGACAAAGGCAATGCTGTGAACAAGCCCGTGCCAAGGTACTACGGGCGGCGCAAAGAGGACAAGTCCTCCAGTGAGCTATCACTGGACTCCGACTCCAGCGACACGCCTGATGACGCGAAACGCACGTGAGTACACCACTTTAGTCATAGAATAAGTAATAATAGGGTAAACTACTGAAAATATCGTTTAGTTACTAGCCACCAATTATAAGTGCAAACAGACGGCTCCTTTTCCCCGCCACGATACAAGCAAAAAGTTTTGCCCCACACGCCTACTGTCACTGACGTCAAATGCGCAATTAAACCTCATGCCAACGCAGGTAGGTAGCTATTTAGCTGAAGAAACTGACTAGATATGAAGTCGTTGTGGGGCACGAAATGTGCGGACTTCGTATCAAGTCATTGGCGGTGAAAGGGTTACCAAAATATATGAAGTTGCACTAGTAGTCAACTCTGCATCTAGTTAGCTATCGTTGCTATTTTGCAATTAAATTAAAAATTGCAAAATAGCAACGAAAGCTCTGCTTTATGCATAATTATGTTTGCGAAGTAACTTATTAGTAGGTAATTAAGCTTATTCAATTTGTGATACAAAAGGCACATCGGAAAAAAAACTGATGCTTGACAGCTAAAAACCTCAATTGATGGCATCCCGCTGTACCTCCATAGCACACGCTCTTTTGTCTGGTCAGGTTCTTCATGTTTGCGTGTCATCATCTAGGCTCAATACCGGCCGTGCGACGAAATGTCACTTTCAACCGCGGTCGGATGAACTGTCACACGGAGGTGCGCGAGAGCAGATTTCCAAAGCGGCGAGCGGGAAAAGCCGTTTTTAGTATAGTAGGAATTCTGTGGTGGACCTTTCGGTCTCGAAACAAATACCTTGTACCTACGTTATTAAAAGAGGTTCTGCTTCTCTTTAAAATAAATACAAACGAGACTTGTTTAACCTCATTATCCGGCCAGATTTTCAAAATGACAATTGAATGTCAGTCTTACTCAAACATGATGAAGTACTATTTTGATTGGTTGATGTGGGAAGAGATATTCCCTCAGTCCGATAAAGGGTTAAAATAATTTTAATAAAACTGTCTAATACAGGTCCAAATTAACCAAAACCATAGTTCCGAACGGCTAAGCTGTCGTGTTACACCAAAAGCAGTGGTGAATCAGCCCCCTCCGCTTACCGCAGACGACTGACGCGTCGCGTCAACGTCTGGATTATTTTGAAGCATATTTAAATAAATAAATATCGCGTTAGAACCATAAACTAATAAAAAATAAATAAATAAATAAATATTGGGAGTCAATATTGCACAAATCGACCTAGTCCCAAACTAAGCAAAACTTGTACTATGGGTACTAGACGACGATATACATACTTATATAGATAAATACATATTTAAATACATAGGAAACATCCAAGACTCAGGAACAATATTCGTGGTAAATGCACAAATAATGCCCTGACCGGGATTCGAACCCGGAACCCCCGACTTCGTAGGCAGGGTCACTACCAACTAAGCCAAAGTGGTCGTAATTTAAACTGTCATTTGCTGAGATTTTCAAGAATCCTTCATTATCATGTTTGGCGAAATGAAATACATCGCGTTCTGTTTGTTATTTGCAAATGAAATTACTACTTAATTAAGTAGTAATCACTTGATTGAGTGATTCAATAAATCAATTAATTTGGTTTTTATTTTCGTGTATCTTTATGTGTTATTTATTATTTTTTGCCTATCTGTTTATGCCAGAATAACGCAAAGCTAGCAATAATAGTTATTTGTCTTACAAGGGTGCACAGTTCTATTATAACCGCGAGTGTAAGATTGAAACACGAGCTAGCGACTGGATTCTAGGGTTGAACTACGAGGTAGCAAATGGATTCCATGGAAGGCCAGCGAAGCGAGTGGGTCGAAAGAATAATCCTCAAAAGCGAGTTTTTCAAAATAAGAATCCTGATCGTAGCAAGTGTTACAACACACGAGACGTAAAATAACTTATAATAACTTTGAAGCCGTGGGTATGCACACATCTTTTCAGCTCACTAAAGCGAGGAAAATACTACAAAAGAAAAACAATTGATATATGTAAAATCAGCCTTAATTATGTTGTTCACTAGAACACAAATTGGCAGGAAATCTTATTTCTAATAAAATTGTTTGCACTATGTTTTTAATTGAATACCGTTCAAATTTTTTTTTGCGTCCACACTACCTGATTTGATCAGGCAATTTAATCAGATGGGCGAAAATAGACATGTTATTATTTTTAAAAAAGTAACTAATAACACGTTCGGATTTCAAATATTCTTTGCACTCTTGTGGATAAAATGCAGTTTTGCTATCTGTATTTAAAGAATAAAATAGAAGCTTTCTGAGCTAGTGCGATGAAAAAAATGGCCTTTACGTCCTTCAACTCTGTTCATATCTATTTATTTATACTTAACATTACGTTTCTCATTACAGATCTGCGGCTAAGCCCAACACAAACCAGAATCAGTTACGATTATCTGGATCCAGCTCCAAAGTCAGTAAGAATCATTTTGCTTTTGAATTTGTACGCTTTCACATTAGAACAGTTTACTTACAGAACAGTAGTAACCCAACAATCTTTTGTTGCTTAGTTGTTAGCAGTTGTCTATGATATTATGCACTAAGGAATTGGTTAGCTGGATTGACATCCGCTGAGATCTGGCTACAATAACACATCAGAATTTGCCCTATGAGTTTTCCTAGAGGGTGTTAAAGTGGAAAAATATTTATTCAGTAGGAACCGCCCGAATATCACTATAGGACACCCTGCCTCTGCCCTGCACGGCTAGCACTAGACGGCGCGCGAGATAAACTATCCGTCTCTATCTAACGGGTACACGAGGAAAGAGATGGAAAGTCTATCTCGCGCGCCGTCTTGTGCTAGCCGTGCTGCTCGATATAATTCTGTCAACTAAAATCACCCAAAGAAAGATATAATTATATTCGTTAAATGAGGATTTGTTACAAAAATGATGCGACGTGCAGTCAAATCCAGAACTGTGGCAAAGTTCGAATACCAAGGATACGATTACTCCATCTCTAACGCTCTTGTTACATCCGGTCTAAATGGATGGATCTAAGTGGACTCCAAGCGTATTACTAAGGGCGGGTAGCACCAATTTATAGTTACAGACCGACCAACGTTAAATACTGCGCCGGAAACTGTTATTCCATAGAAACTTGTCAAATTTCCATACATTAAGATTTTAACGAACACCGCCTACGATTACAGACGGTTTGGTGCAACTCACCCTATGACTCAAAGTCCAGGGACGCTACCGCGAAACAAAACTGAACGAAGTTCGAATGTCTACCTCTCTGTCGCTCGAATAGGAAAGTGCGATAATATACAAGCGAAATAGGCAAGAGGGGGATACACACGATCTTCGTTTTGATTTCGCGGTAGCAGCTCAGGTGCCTTCTACAGCACGAGATGTGTTAAGCTTTCATATATTTGAAATCTAGCTATCAGCATGCGAGGTGCCAAATGTACACATCCCTGCTGTACCCTTATTCTCTTGATCACCAGCTGGGTAATTTTACCTGATCTCAGCGGATGCGAGGTTATTTCATCATTAACCACACAGTGACTGAAAACTTTTTAATACAAGTTGTCTCCTTACCATGAATTGTGATGGAAGTGCAATCTGCTCTCGTTTTCATTTACAACAATTTGCACTTTTGTAGGGAGGAACGTCATATTTGCACTTTATTTGGTTTCTCTTTGACATCTTCGTTTATATGGGTGAGCTGAGCATTCACCAGAAATGTGAGAAGATATATTTCCATATATATGGGCCTCATAAGAAGGCTCAAAGTCACCCAAAGAGCAATGAAGAGGGCTATGCTGGGAGTATCTCTGCGTGATCGCATCAGAAATGAGGCAATCCGCAGTAGAACCAAAGTAACCGACATAGCCCTTCGAATCGCTGAACTTAAGTGGCAGCGGGCGGGGCACATTGCACGTAGAACCGTTAGCCGTTGGGGCGGAAAAGTTCTCGAGTGACGACCAGGTACCGGAAGGCGCAGCGTGGGTAGGCCCCCCACAAGGTGGGCTGATGACCTGGTAAAGGTCGCGGGATTCCGCTGGTTGCGGTGGCGCAAGAAGAGATTGGGGCACTCTTTGGAGGAGGCCTATCTCCCGCATTAGACGTCCTTCGCCTGATATGATGATGATGATGAGATTTCCATATATAATATTTATATATGGAATATTTCTGGTAGATATTCACCCCTAAGGGGAGGGTATAGGGACATTACAAAAAGATACGACTGTTTTTATTTCATGTATAATGGTTAATGTTAACTAGCTGAGACATCAATGAATACAACCACATTGATATTCTAGTGAGATGATAGGGGAATTTAAAAAGTATGCAATTTTTTTCTCTGAATATAGGTCTTTTTGGGCTCATTCGACTCAGAATCAATAACACTATCGATTCTAGAAGAAAAAAAAGGTAGAACAGTTTTGTTATTTTCCATACATTTACGTATAGCGGTAACAAAAATGACATCGAAATTTAGTATGTAATTTGAAGACACTTGTTTTCTTCTTCTAAAATGAAATTCTTGAGATTCTGAGTCGATTAAGCCCAAAAAGTCTATATTCAGAAGAAATATTATAGTGCCCCTTTTTTTAATTATTATATTATATTTATAGACTTATTAATTATTATATATTTTCCAATTTACTACAGATGAAGTATCATTCATAGTCCGCTTTAATAAACTGAACCTTTTCTATTAATAGAGCTATGCTCAGTAAATAGTATGGCTCCCTGTTCTTTACCTCCAATTAATATCTTACTTATTTTCCAGGGCCCGACGCGGGAAACAAAATCCCTGAAGGAAAAACTCAAAAAGAAGATGCAGGCACAGTTATCAAGGCAACGTGAGTTTTTACAGTAGTTATTAGTATTTTTCGGCACACGCAAATTGCCTAGGAAGGAACTATTATGAACGTAGAGAGAATAACCTCTAAAATCCAAGTTTAATGTTTCATTATGGGATTGATGAGCCTACTGCTAAGTATCTCACTGCAGGAAAGATACCTCTGTATAAAATTAATGTCCACATCATCGGAAGTTTATGTTTCTTTTGACCAATAGCCGTGGAGCCAAGTCATGTTTTTTATAGTATAACAAAACAACTTTGACCCTTTTCTAGGCCGCGCCAATCTAGAAGGCTTTACAAAATACATATGTATTCAAAATAGTTACTTCATAGTGATTAATGTCAAGATGAGTTAAGTTCAAGGTTTCTACGAAGATGCGGTCAATTATGAATGTTAAATGGGAGAAATAATATTATAATTTTATTGACACGTCGATATATCTCACTATGCCTGGAAAAGTGTTAAATATAAATTAAGAAAAATTTGTATCAGATATTTTTGTTTTTATCTGAAACAAAATTAAATTAAAATTCTGCCCAAACATAATCAACTGTGCATATAAGGGACAAGGTGTTTAACCCTTTGAATACCAAGAACAACTAGAGACGAGTACTGTCAGCTCTAAAAAGTATTGGCAGGGTGGATAGGTTGGTTAGCGACTAGCTAATTTAGTGTGCTGGTTTGCAACCACTTGGGTAATTTGATGAAGTAAAAGGATATTTTCTCTTTTTAGAGTTCCGTACCCAAAGGGTAAAAACGGGACCCTATTACTAAGACTTCGCTGTCTGGCCGTCCGTCTGTCTGTCACCAGGCTGTACCTCAAGAACTGCGATATTTAGACAGTTGAAATTTTCACAGAGGATGTATTTATGTTGTCGCTATAACAAAAAATATTAAAAACCGGCCAAGTGCGAGTCGGAGTCTGAGGTTTTTATAGATAATGGTACGGAACCCTTCGTGCGCGAGTCCGACTCACACTTGGCCAGTTTTTTATTGATTGTCATTTAATAGCTAACAAATAAAATGCATACAACTCACTGTTTCTTTAGGGCCGATAAGATACATCACACATCATCACACACACACACATCTTTGATTGAAAAACTTGGTTATTCGGGTGGTCGCCAACTGACGCTGGTCGCGTAACCGCCCTAGTGGCCCTCCGTAATTAGTTAGCACCTTATACATGGTGACTTCTAATTGGTGATACAAAATATAAAAATGATGATGAATGATTTTGAACAACTTTTATTATGAAACCAACGTGACGTGTCCGCGTGAAAAAAATTCCACTATTTCATACAGTTTGGTCTGTCGCCTGGAGACCTACTCGTATCCTATAAAACAGCTGATTTTTTAGTTACATTTACAAAGTTGGTCCCATAATAAAAGCTGTTCAAAAATCATGGTGACATTAACATTGTTATATGTTGTACAGTCAGCACCAAAAGTAGCTACGCATATGAAGAGGTCAAAGGCTCTTATTCCCTTGTAATAAAGACTTGAACTTTTCAAATGCGTAGTTACTTTTGATGCTGACCGCATTACCAATTAGAAGTCAACCTGTATAAATGTACATAGTGGTGGTTGTGGTTTACAGTGCGCGCGGACAAGCGGGCTGAGGCGGAGCGGCTGGAGCGCGAGAGCCGGCGCCAGGCGCGCCGCGACGAGGAGATGCGCGAGCTCGCCATCAAGCTGCGCCGCAAGTCTGTCGCCTGCACGCTTTAAGCCTCTCACAGACTGGCGCGGCCTGACTGCGGCGGGCAATAGTTAACTTGTCATTAGCTGTCAAATTTACTATTGGCCGCCACCGCAGGCCGCCCCAGTGTGATTCAGGCCTTACTCTTAACTACTTATACTCTACACTACTGTACTGGCGAGGGACCGCATAGCCGACAAATATCGGTACCTTTATTTAACGGTATCACGTCACGCGTCACAAACCGTTAAATAAAGGTACCGATAACATGTCAAACCGTTAAATAAAGGTGCCGATATGACGTCATACTGTTAAATAAAGGCACCGATATGACGTCATACCGTTAAATAATTAATAAAGGTACCGATATTTTCCGGTTACGGGTATGGAAATGACCCGGAAATACTAGTACGAATTTATACCGTCAAATAAAGGTACCGATACCTTTCTGTTAGTTGTATCACGTAAACGATACTGTAATTTTATACCGGTATACCGAAATCACTCCCTGGTACTGACGCGCTGCGCCAAGCATAGACAGGACGAAATAGATCATTTTATACTAGTTTTAAAACCGACCTTATTCGTTGAGCGTAATAAAATAGCTTTGTAACGCAATATAGTTGATGAACTAAGGCATTGTATTAAAAACGCTTTTGTTTTTAGAGTAGATAGGGCTGTTTTGAAACTAGTATTGTACAGTCAGCATCATACATTGTTAAAGAGATAAGGATGAAAGAAATAGACGTTAATGATGATGACTGTCATAATCTGTTTAATTCTGTAATACCCAAAAATTTGTTTTTAGTAAGAGAGAAATGTTATGTCTCTAATATTTAATAAATATAGTAATATAACTTTGTTTAAATTGTTTCTTCTTTACACAGGCAACGTGAAATGCGGCATCAGCAGAACAGAAGATCGAGCGAAGAAGATTCTGATGGAACCCACAGTCGATCGTCAAGGTATATTTTTATAAGAATAAGAACCGTTTATTCGTGACCATACAAACAAATTCACAACAACATAACATTATGTACCTATTATATAGGTCGATTCACAAGAGCTGGCGCGGAAAATGTATGGAACTGTCATTAATTTCATAGATATTCCGCGCCAGCTATTGTGAATCGACCTATATCAATATCATTTACCCAAATTAATTTTCGTTTACCTTCTTCGTTCTTCTTCAAAAGAATAGTATTGGCACATACATAGCGAAAAAATATTTGTTTCTAACGACTACTCTCTTTTCACAGAGATTCACCAACGCAAGAAAAGAAAAAAGACGAGGGCAGTCGCTCCAAAAGCCCCTCACCGACTCCAAAAAGAATACCGGTGTGGGAAACCAACAGAGATGTCCCCAGAGCCCCGCAAGAAGCGTACAGGCACAGGTACGATACGGGTGAAAGCTCTCACTACCCAGACACGTCTAGACGACGATACGACGATGGCTACTACAAGAACGACGACAGGCCCCCTGCATCTTACCCTCCCAGATACGACAAATATCCCAACAGAGATTATCAAAATCGCAACTACGAGAACCGACAAGATTACAACACATACCCTCCCGAGCAATCACAATCTAGTCGATGGGATCAGAACTATTCGTCAACGAGAAGACAACCCTACGGCTATAGAGGAGGATACAGGGACGAAGGGAACAGGTCGGCAGAACAAGATTATGAACCGCCAGACTGGCAAAACAGACCAGATACTCAAGAGTACAGTCGAGAGACCAGCAGAAATAATAAAAGTAAAGTCAAACTTGTTGACTATTAGGAGTTTTCATTGTTGTACACTGTATGCCAAATTAGATTATGAAAAGTTTTTTAATTCATATCATATCACAATGTATTAGATTTTAACTAAACTCATTTTTATGGACTTTTGGACGCCACTTGTAGGAGATTGAAGATTAGACTTCGACTTACAGAAGACCACACTGAAAATTATATGGCGGGTGGCATTCAAAAGTTATTTTGAAATATACTCTCTTTCATCAAATTCGGTGTAGCGCTTTTAAAACTACCTTCCTACTTACCGAGCATGAGTAATAAAAGTATGAAATTGTTTCATTATATATATTGTAATTTACGAAAGAAATAGTATAATGTGTATGTTGAAAAATATACGAGATGTGTGTGTCTGTATCTCCAGCCCTCTTATTCACAAACCGATTCGTCCTCACCTGTCACCTCACCCGTTTATAAAAATGGAAACCGTTTATAAATGGAAACTGTCAAGTGTCATTTGTCAAATTTTAATAGTTTCCATATAAAATCGGGTGAGGTGAGAGGTGAGGACGAGACGGTTTGCGAATAACACCCCAGAGTTATTGTGTAAATAGTTCAAACACTTATTATCGTAATATCAATCATTCGTGTTAAGTAGCTTTTATTATCATTATCTCAGTCTTAAATAAATACACTAGTTCAGTTTATAACAACTTGTTTTCTTACACTCGTTGGTAATATATTATTTCCTTAACACTTCGATGGACACTATTCCAGACACAATAAAAATAACAATAGAATTACGCGTATAGGCGTCTACTGTCCATCAATGCATTAACTATGTTAGGGTAAACTAACCAGTTGCTGGCACACCTCGACGTTCAACTTTGATTCGAGGTGTTTTGGAATAAGAATAAGAATAATTTATTGTCAGAAACTGTACATTAAGATGATGTTATATAGATAGAAAAAGTTCAACAGCTTTCCATTTCGGGCGTACAATAGGTAGCTAATAAATTAATAATATATTTTTATACAGAGAAACTTAATAATAATAATATTAGGTATTTAAACATCTGAAATATTCATTCAAGTTGTAGAAACTTTTCATTATTAGCCATTTTTTGAGCTTAGTCTTAAATTTGATCCTGTCTTGCGACTTAATACATTCAGGCAAATGATTAAATATATGAATACCAGACAGATATGCGCTCTTGCTGAGTATAAAGCTAGAAGGTCTTATCGTACATACATCATATTGATATTGTGATCGGATATTGTTCTTAATTTCACTTTTTCTTATAAAAATATCATTTCGTTCCTTTACAAATAGACATATTTGCAGTATATAGATACATGTCAGCGTTAGTATTTCATTATTTTTGAAAGTATCTCTTAAGGTTTGCATATTTCTAAGCTTAAATACAATACGAAGACATTTTTTTTGAAGACGAAAAGTAGATTCAGTGTTTACCGAGTTTCCCCAAAACATAATGCCATACGTAAGGATTAGGGTTTGCAGTCCCGGTACTTATTGAAGTCCCGAAGTTTTCGGGACCGGGACTGGGTCAGTCCCGGGAATTCCCGGATACTTTCGTGACTTTCGGGACTTTGTAGTTTTTAGGGAGTATGTATGAAAAAACCGGACAAGTATGAGTCAAACTCGCGCCCTATAGTTTCGTTCCGTACTCTCATGATTTGTAGCTATAATAAACTATTTGGCGCATGTATATTGTCTAGTGTAACCTGTATCTGGATGTCCCTTTACGTTGCTTAAATTGAAATAGTATTTTTATGTACAAGTTCAAAGTTATTTATTACCTTACTTGTAATGTAAGACCATGCTTATTATATTACCAAATATCATGATTCTAGGTCAACGGGAATTATCCTATAGGTTTTGATTCCCTTGAGAGTGTCATTATGCGGTATTACAGCCGCATATTTCGATTACGATTACTTAGAAGTTTGATTTTTTCACAGCTTCAAGGAATTGCGGTTCGAAGTATTTTATTTTTATATCAACCTTGAAGTACGGAGATCAGCCTGTAAGAGATTAGAATGGCTCTTAAACAGCTCAAAAACAACAATACACCCGTTGAATATGGTATTACAGCCGAACTCCTGAAGGCGGGTGGAAAACCGGTCCTTACGGCCCTCCAGAAGTTGTTCAATTCAGTCTTACTGGAAATAAGAACGCCAAAGGCATGGAGCGGGTGTGAGGTGTAGTGGTGCTTTACTTCAAAAAGAGCGACAACGCTCTGCTAAAGAACTACAGGCCCATCTGACTTTTGAGCCATGTATATAAGCTGTTTTCATTTCAAGAGTCATTACGAACCGTCTCGCACGCAGTCTAGATGGCTTCCTGCCTCCCGAACAAGCCGGTTTCTAAAGAGGCTTTAGTACCGTATAGTATACCACTTTCCTACGCTTCGCCAGGTTATACAGAAGACTGGGGAGTGTGACTTGCCCCTCTGTTTAGCGTTCGTGGACTACGAGAACTTCGATTCGATTCGATCAAAACCTGGGCTGTGCTAGAATCTCTGCAGCGGTGACTAGCGCTATAGCGAAGTGCTGAAGTGTTTGTACGAGAACGCCACTATGTCAGTCCTTCTCCGGGACCAGAACTCGAAACCTATTTAGTTGCAGCGGGGAGTCCGGCAAGGAGATGTTATTTCTCCTAATTTGTTCTCCGCTGCACTGGAGGATGTTTTCAAGACTCTGGACTAAAAAGGCTAGGCATCAACATAAATGGCGAGTACATCACTAAACTTCAGTTTGCTGACGATATAGTAGTCTTGGCTGAGACCATGGAGGCTATGCTATAAGTACAATGCTCAATAACGTCAGTAAAGCCTCCGAGCGAGTTGGTCTTAGGATGAACATGGACAAGACGAAGATCATGTCAAATGCCCACGTAGCACCAACTCCCGTAACAATCGGACACTTAACGCTCGAAGTTGAAGACGACTACATTTACCTAGGACAGACCGTCCAATAAAGTAGGTCAAATTTCGAGAAAGAGGTTAATCGTCAAATCCGACTCGGCTGGGCAGCGTTCGGGAAGCTACGGCACATCTTTTCGTCCAATATTCCGCAGGGTCTCAAGACGAGAGTCTTTGACCAGTGTGTGTTGCCACTTGCCAGTGATGACATATGGCACTGAAACGTGATTGCTACTATGGGCCTCATAAGAAGGCTCAAAGTCACCCAAAGAGCAATAGCGACAGATATGCTGGGAGTATCTCTGCGTGTTCGTATCAGGAATGAGGTTATCCGCAACAGAACCCATGTAACCGATATGGCCCGCCGAATCGCTAAACTTAAGTGGCAGTGGGCTGGGCACATAGCACGTAGAACCGATAGCCGTTGGGGCGGAAAGGTTCTCTAGTGGCGTCAGCGTACCGGTGGACTGATGACCTGGTAAGGATCGCGGGTGCAGGCTGGATTCAGGATTAGCGCAGGACCAGTCATTGAGGAAGTCTTTGGGGCATAGGTCCAGTAGTGGACGTCCTTCGGCTGATATGATGATACCTCTACGCGTTCACGAGAAAAACACACAGAGTTGATGAAATGAGCCCGAAAAAACAACTCATTTTGCCATTTCACTAGAGAAGTTCAGTGATATATATGAGTGTTATTCACCACAAATAATGAAATCCCGAAAGTCCCGAAAGCAACGGGAATTACAAAATCAGTCCCGGGAAAAAATGTGAGTTTGATTTCCCGGGAAATACCGGGATTTTCGGGATCGGGATTTCCCGGGAGCACACCCTAGTAAGGATGGGGTAAACCATTCCATAATATGCCTTTATTGCAACGTCAGTTGAAGCTATGTTTGTCAAAATGGATAGTGCATAGACGGATTTGGCTAACTTTTTATTTACTTTGTCAACATGAGACTTCCAATTTAGGTTAGCATCGATTTTTACTCCTAGGAAGTCTGTATTATTTACTTGTTTTACCGTTTTATCATTTATGACAATATTAAAACTTTCTTGTGGCTGCTTATAATTAACAAATTGAACAAATTTAGTTTTTTCTAGATTCACGCTTAGATTTAACTTTGACAACCAGTTTATTACAATTTTCAAAGTATTTCGTAACTCGTTAGCTATATCGGAGGCTTTCTCTTCAGATACAAAGATAGTGGCATCATCTGCAAACATAACGCAAAGGTGGTTCATTATAAGAGGAAACTCATTTACATACACCAGAAACAAAAGTGGGTGGGTGCCATCAATGGTAGTTTTACACTAAAACATTTTTTCTCTAAAGTTTACATAAATAAATCTACATTTATAAAACAAATTCGTGTTAGTTACACCATTTATAACTTCAGAACGGCTGGGCCGATTTTTATGATATTCGTTTTTTTTATATGCCTTACCACCGATTAGTAGAATACTTACCCCCTTATTCATAAACGCCCAACAAGCCTCTATTAGTTAACAAGCCGCTGAAGTTTATTTGACCTTATCTGTCACTTTGACATTTATGTTTGTGAGATAGGGACAAAACAACTTTTAGTTAACAGAGGTTTGTTAAGTTTTATGAATAAGGGGGTTTGCCATTAAAAAATCGGTAAAATATACAAATAAAAAAACTTTTACTCATACATCTTGTACGGAACGGGTCGGGGGCGGAACGAAGTTTGCCGGGACAGCTAGCACATAAAGGTTAACCATGCCAATGAAAGGATTTCAAAAGCTCCAAAAATCACACATTGGCGCAGATAATATAGATACTACCAGCATGACGCTTAACATTTCAAAGTTCAATGTCTCAAACACTGTTGAACCGATCTCGATAAATCATTTCTAAGAACTATCGCTAGAAAATCTTTTTTCAAATAATAAAAACCGCACTCAAATCAGTTGATCCGTTAAAGAGCTACAGTGCGACAGACAATACATTTCGTGGCGTCGGTGGTTAAAAATGCTAAATAATATCATCATCATCCATCACGTACACGGGCGATGTGGAATCATGGCTATATTTATAATTATGTAAAACTTAGATGTTATTTTTCTGCGGTTTGTATAAAGCCCGAGAATTCCTAAGAATTAACTGCTCGGTGTGTAAAATTTAGGTAGTCATTAGTATTAAAAAACAAATGTTTTGCTATAGCGTTAAACAAAACATACTTTCCCGTTAGTTAGTATCATTCTCTACTACAAATATACACAGACCCTATGAGCTATGTAAAGTCAGCAGCACAAGTAGCTAAACACTAACACGTTCACAATTATCTATACAAATCCTTATTCTCTTCACATTAGAGTATGTGTATAGCTCATTATGATCACTAGGCCCGCGTAGCTACTACTGCTGCTGACTGCACTATCACTATTAGCATCACAGTTAACTGATCATTCGTGGACCTTATTGCAACGAGATAAGATCTACCAATTGTCAGTTTTTTAACTATGATGCTGATGGTAAAGTTGAAATATCCGAATTGTATCAAATTAGCCAGTTAAAAAAGTGAACTTTCTCTCCAAACAAGAAGTTTAATGACAGTTTTTTAAGTCTGGCATTTTAAATATTGTCTGTCAATCAAATATGTGGACAACGACGTTTCGTAGTAGTCTGGCACATCTTCCGCTTAATGAATAGATTCGATATTCTATTAGAAGATTCCCTTTTGAACCTTCGTCTCATTGTAATAAGAGTTAAAAATGGCATTTCGACTGCAAACATATCTTCGGCGCCCGTCAGATTTTCGCTTATGAACCTTCACGCCATTGAAATAGAGTTGAAAATTGGCAGAGTACAAATACCACTAAATACTCTAATCGCTAAGCGTGTCAACATCGACGTCTTCGTTGTCGTCTGGCGCGTCCGGGTCGCGGCCCGGGGCGCTTCCTCGGCCCTCCTTCGTGTGCCGCCACTTCATACGGCGGTTCTGGAACCACACTTTCACCTGTTGACAAAAGGATGAAGTTTTAGAGCCGCCACCGAAGCTGAAATACCATGTTGTTACCAAGTCAAAGTGCGCGCCCGAGTTGTTCACAAAGCAAAGCGTGTCACACACAGGCGTGGCCTGTGGTGGCGGCCAGTTGTAAACTATGACAATCAAGGCCGCGTGTGTCTGAATGATTGTTAGGATTGTCTTAGTGTACGACTGGCCGCCACCGCAGCCCGCTCCAGTGTGTGGCAGGCTTAAATCAACCTCCTTCCTTATTTAGCCAAATGTTATCTTTTTTATTTTTTCTAACCCAGATGTAAACGAGCGACAATAGCGGCAGATAAACCGTACGCGGTTTACGCTAAGTTTTTATTTAAAAAATGTAAGTAGTTTTAGTAAGTGTTTAAGGATAAATAAATTTTAAAAAATCGGCTGCACTGACACAAAGTGACGGACGAATACAGGTCGCCTGTCTGTGGCAGGGCCACAGATTGTGATATGATATGGATCAGCTGCAAGCGGAATCACGGCCCGGCCACGACATTGAGCCGAAGCGGCAGCGATTTTCCTAATACATTGCGTATTATCTCAAGTAACCGCAGTATGTTGCACGTGTCGACCGTGCAATGAACAGATAAAACGCTGCCGCGCCGCAATACGGTATTTCAATGACAGTGCAATGCAATCAGGCACTTTACGAAACGTCAAAAACGGTCGGTTAGTATGAAGTTTGTAGGGAAATGTGCCTAATGACAGTAATGATGTCACAATTTTCTATGGTCAAACTGCGTACTTTTTGTTTGTGTATTTAATAATCTTTAAAATTTCATAAATGAGCTGAGGTTTGATTTTTTCAGAGTATTTTCGTATGATTTGTTTATTGGTAACGTAAACAATGTTTTTTAGTGCTGTGAAATACGAGGGCTGCCTTTTAAGTTGTGTCGTTTGGAAAAACTAAAGACAATTTAAGTGTTAAATGGTATTTATTGTTTTTCCAAGTAATCACCGTGATATGTAATACACTTTTTCATTCGATCGAACCAATTTTCGAAACACTTATTCCAGTCCGAACAAGCACGTAGATATAGAAGTTGTAAGGGCCCCGGGACGGGCGGACGGGCCAACTGGACATCACACAATATTTCTTTACCAAAAAATCGGCCAAGTGCGTGTCGGACCACGCACAATGAAGGCCTCCATTCCCACCACTACCACTCCACATGTGAAACCACTATCCTTTAGGTACTTCGAATCAGAACAGTCGCATCTTCATAGGAAATTCAAATGATATCGATATCTCAAAAACTATTAATCCTAGACTTTTTCAGGTTTTCCTGTAATCTTTAGGTAAAGGACTGTTTTGTGTATTCATTTTCAAAATTGTAGTTAAGGCTTGTAGTTTTGGAGACTAATTTTCGTCTATTTTCTCAAATCACTTCAAAATTATTTAAAAAATATTTATAAAAAAAATGAGTTTCTCACATTAAGACTTTTTTATTGATAGGTATATCACACGATATAGTTTGAAAACTCGTTTTTATTTTCTAATTTACCCCTCAAAATTGCCCCCATGTCTAAAATAAATATTTGCTCCACGAGTGATCCTTTTTTTTATACCACGCCTGTGAGAAACAAGCGTGATAAGGGTTCCGTTTTTTTTCTTTTTGAGGTACGGAACCCAAAAAACGCAAAAACGTAAATTGAAAGACAATGAGGTACCTCCATAAATTTTGATAGAAGTGCGGAAAATATGTTCTTCATAAGTCCTGAGAGATCTTGCCACGAGCAATAGTAGCCCTACTAATCGACACTCAAGAGTTTTACATTCTAAAGCACGATGTAGTTCGTTACACATAAGTAGGCATTTTAATCAAAAACTACACACAGCAAACAAAGAAATAAAATTTGGATTAAAGATGTTTCGTAAGAAGCTACGTAGTAAAATAACCAAAAAATAAAATAAATGGGGGCACTCCATACAAGTAATTGAAAATAATAAAAACTAGGTTAACATGTGGCACATCTATCGATCGGTCTTTAAAAATAAATATGAGGTTTCTTAGCAGTTTTATTGATTAAGTGAATATAATCGGAGATAATCGCTCCAAAAGTCACAATAATTGTGTTCCTCCCCTAACTTTCGAACCGTGGAATAAAAAAATATGAAAAAAAATCATGGGCACTATGTCCATGATTTTTTCTTATTAAATACTGACAGCCAAAAATGTTTTTTTTTATTTGTGTTGATGATGCGCACTTCTAAGGTTTGGAATTCTCTGCCGGTATATAACCTAGACCTTTTTAAGGCACGATTGAATAGGCATCTTCGGGGTGAGCTTGCTTAATCGTCGGCATCATCTTTACCCCCTGGCCTGGCTAGATGCTGGCCAAGAGCAATCCCATTTATAATTTAAAAAAAATAGGTCTAATGGTTTCTAAGTCAGGTATCGCTGAAAAGTATAATAATACTGGCTCACCCTAAAAGTACCATGAGTTTCCTATAAAAATACGACCCCTCCTAACTCACAGTACAGGATAGTGGTTCTAAACTAGGACCAGTAGCAGTAGGTACAGAACCCCCCACTGCGCGCCGCCCAAACCGCACTTGGCCGTTTTTATTTAGTATGATATATGGATCATCCAAATCAGTGATCACCCATTCTTGCAACATCGTAAAACTTGAGCTGGTTGTGCACCACGTGAAAAACTGCGAAACTTTTTCACTTATTCGTGTTCTAAAAGCTAAAAGTCATAAACTTAGTAGTAGTAAGTTGTCGATCGCAAAATGTAGTACTTTTTTTAAGTTCATTAAATTTACATCATTCTATGGCCCTTCCAAGATGGTCAGATTTTGCGGTCGAAAAACGCACGGTTTATGTTATGACTTTTAGAACGAGTTGCGAAATTTCGCAGTTCCTCGCGTGGCCGCGGGCTCAAAAAATTATTCTATGCTGCCAATCCAGACTGTTAACACTACCCTACCCTCACTGATGCATACTACATACTATATATACCAGAAGTACATCGTGCTTTGCGATTTTAATGACGATTCCACTGGGTATAGGGCGAGTGTATAGGGTATAGGGCGTCCATGAGTCCGAAGTCGGGGTCTCCAAAATGGCCGTTTTGTATGCCTCAACCGCTTCTTCAGGCGTCTGGTACCGTTGACCACGAAGACGTTGCTTGATTTTTGGAAAAGTAAAAAAAAATCGTTAGGGCTTAAGTCTGGACTGTACGGCGAGTGTTCCAGAATTTCGACGTTTTGCTCTTTTAAAAACACAATTGTTTGCCGGGCGGTGTGCGAGCTCGCATTATCGTGGTGCAGTCTTATACGACGTCTTGGGTTATTTTTTCGAAACTCGCCGATGACTTCTGGTAAACAGACAGTGGTATACCAGTCAGCATTAACCGTTTTACGATCCTAGAGCACGATGGTGGTAACGTCGTCACTTTTCGCCACAAACGTGGCGACCATTTTTTCCGAAGTGCTCCGTGAGCGTATTACTTTGGTCGGTTTTGGCTCATCTTGGAACACCCAAACAGTCGACTGCTGTTTAGAATCGGGATCGTAGGCATACTCGTATATCCAAGATTCGTCACCACTGATAATGTCGTAAACATGTTTCGAGTTTCCTCGGTTGAATTGCCGCAGAGTTTTGCGACACCATCGAACGCGAGCCGTTTTTTGGTCTTCACTGAGTAAATGTGGTATCCAGCGTGAGATCAACTTTTTTACGCATAAGTTTTTAAGCATTATGTCATAGAAAAATAAAACCAATTAAACCGCTATAATTCAAACTAATCAAACGAAAACGTGTATGTAAAGCATTTCATGTAAAGATATCTCCATGTTCTCCCTCAGCCAACATTTTGAAAAAAATACATATTATAGGACGTTAGTGGGTGTATTACCGGTGAAAAAATTGGAGCGGTCTCTAACGTGAAAGTAGAAGAAAAAAAATTCTAAAAAGTTTAATTGGATATTTTAATTTTTTTTCTATGACATAATGTTAATATAATTATGGTCATTTAATCATCTTTATAAAATGTACAATATATGCCAAGCTTGTTAAAATAAGTTGACTAGAAAAAAAGTTATCAAAGAAAAATTAAATTTCGTTTTTTTTTTAAACAAAAACTATAACGTTTAGGGTGCTCAAATTTGGCACAATGATGAGTAATGTAGAGCCACACAATCTATAAAAATTACAAGCCCAAACTCAAGGGGGGCAGAATCACTTAGCTTATCCTGGCACGGCCTTTTCCTTCGAAATTTCCATTTTCACAACTGACTTGTCAACTTTGAACGAACGCTGTACTAAAACGGTTGGACCGATTTCAAGTCATTCTTTTGTTTTCGAATTCTAAATTCAAATATTTTAAGATGACTCTAGTTCTTTTTTATGCACTCACGGGAGGTTTGGAAACGACAGAACTTAAAAGGCAGCCCTCGTACCCTATTTTAGCCGGGGCCGGGTCGTCAACCAGTGGCTGGCCTGAGTCCTTAATTCCATCCGATATTTTCATTATAGACTGTAGGCTATTGTAGTTATTATTGCTATAACAACGACTAACACTTGACTGGTGTTTCAAATATAATAAGATAAAGGGTAGACTGGGTACGGTTCTGCCAGGGTACGGTAATGACAGTCGCTATAACAGCGAAACTATACGGATCGAGGGGAGGGGTGCAAGGGGAAAGACAAGCGGTGCATCATACCTGTGCATCAGTAAGCCCAAGCGTGGCAGCCAACTGCCGCCGATCCGGCTTTGTAATATATTTCTGTATCTGGAACCTCCTCTCGAGCCCCTTTCTCTGGAGGTTGCTGAAGACAGCGCGCGACCAAGAGCGTTTTCTTTTGCCTGTCGACGTGACGTCACAGCGGGGAGCGGTCGGCTGAGGCGAGGATGACGTCAGGGGCAGCCGGTAAACTAAACATGAGAGGAACATAATCATCAAGTGAAACCAAAAGGTAGGTACCTGCTAGATGTGGGAAGCGACTGCCGTCTGACCTTCCAAAAGGGGAAACTAGATATTGTAAACCAGTTCTGAACGACTGCTGTCATAAGACAACAACCGGGATCAATGCTCTAACGTGCCTTCCAAAGCACGGGAGCGCTCTAGTAATAACTACTCAACGCGGTCAACGTTACTTAACCTGCACAATCGATACCATCGTGCAGATACCGCTAGGCTATGAGCACACACCATTGAACAGAAAGCGATAAATATATATCAAATGACATTCCGTAGATTGAGGGTCGTGAGTTTGAAATATTGGGCTACCAACGCCAGGGCTACAAACTTGAGCATAAGAGATAAAATTAATTTTGATTTGATTTTTACAAGCTATTATTTAACTTGTCCCGTTGAATATGTGTGGAACAAATCTTGCAACTGAATTTTAACTCAGTTATCCTTAACCGATTGCGCTGAAATTTGGCATACTTAGTTATATGTAAGTATGTAAGGTCGTAATAGGCACTGGCAATGTGTTATGGTACAGTCACGAACTTTAATGTGTACTGTCAAACTACTTATATAAAACGTGACCGTACCGAGCTGATCTGATGATGGAGACATACCTAAGGTGGCCAATGGCCATAGCAACTTGTTAGAAATATAATCTCCTCAAACCATCCTTCTATAGGCTATGGTAACCCGTCTATATATGTCTATGACATTTTTGACAGTTCCGATTCCTTTCCCTTTCGCCTTAACCTCTCTCAATGGCCTGTCATGTATTCCTTGCTCTGTGATAACTTTAATATTAAATTAGCAGTAATTGTACATAAGACTAGTCCGTTAATTACACTTACTAATACTGTAATTATTTTCTTGGTGTCTTTTATGAATAAAAGATTACTGGGAACTCCGTATCTTCATTGTGGTGTCGACCCACGTGCCCTGAGTAACTTATCCTGCAAAGCCAACCAAGTTACAAGCGACCTGCCTCTGCTGCAGGTCTCACAGGTTCCGGCCCCAGCGCAAGCTTCAACAAAGTGGAAGACACAGATCGGTCGCGGTTTATCTTAAGGTAACATAACCTCACTTTACCTAACCAAGCCATGGCGGCGGCGACCAACGAGAGTGAGCGAGTGCCTCACGCAACATTCTCGTTTGAGAAATTAGACGGAGTGGACAATTACTTAAATTGGAAATTCTGCATGCGACATGCACTTATTATGGAAGGTTTGTGGGCTGCGGTTGAAGGCACCGAGGCAGACGTGACCAAAGGTCAACGTGCCCTAGCTAGAATATGCCTTTCGGTAAAACCACATTGCATTCAACATATACGAACAGCAGACACTGCGACAGCAGCATGGACCAACTTGCAACAAATATTTGAAGACAAGGGTCTCTTCCGGAGAGTGGTTCTTCTAAGACAGTTGCATCGTGCAAGCTACGCGGATTACGGTTCGATGCAGCTATACATCGAGGCTGTCACAACGCTGGCACAGAAACTAGATGACATCGGCCGCAAGATTGCAGACGAGGAAGTCGCAGAGCTACTTCTGTCTGGACTGCCGCAAGAATACGACGTACTGGTTTCGAGTCTAGAAGCTGCAAATTTGTCAAACAGTCTTACAACAGAGATGGTGCGAGCCCGGCTTTTACAAGAAGAGTTCCGACGGACAACCAATGATGGTGCCAAGGCGAACGCCGCCTTGTTCAGCAAAAATAGTCCTGGAAAGCTGTTTTGTACCTACTGCAAGAAGACGAATCACCAAAAGTCGAAGTGTTTTAAGTTAAAACGTGATCTAAGAAATAGTGACAAAAGAAAGAGTGATAATGTACAACATAGTCTCTCAGTGTCCGCGCTCGTTGCCTATAACTCTGAACATTGGGTAGTCGACTCCGGCTGTACCAATTCCATGTGTAAGCATGAACATTATTTTAAAACTCTTGACAAAAATTTTAGCTGTGTCATTACTGTTGCTAACAAAGATACCTTGCAATGCGAAGGTATTGGTAATGTTGAAATTGTTTTGAAAAATAATGTTATAAGAACAATTGAAAATGTTATGTATGTGCCCCAAATTGCAACCAATTTAATATCTGTGCGTAAATTAACCCAAAAAGGACACACAGTTGTATTTAAAGATGAGAAATGTCATATCTTTAATAAATCTCAAGAATGTTTAGCCACTGCTTCTGATAGGGAAGGTGTTTTTGTGTTAGATTGTGTTAGTAATTTCAATCCACAGAACAACATAGCTTCAGCGTGTGTGCAAAGTCACCACGACCCTACAAGTGAGGAGTCCACATCTGGTGTGTCGTCAGATGCTACGAGGGAGCACCACTGTGCTCATGCAACCTCTGACGTGCCTGGGCACGTCTGGCATCGCCGTTTATCACATCTAAGCAAAGCAGGTATGTGTGAACTTCGTAATATTTCTTATGGCTTAGATTTCAATTTTGAAGATTGCGATCTTAGGAATTGTGAGACTTGTATTAAGGGGAAGCAAAAAGTTAAAAGTTTTCCTAAGGGAGAAGCGAGAAGAGCTCAAAAATTACTTGAATTAATACATTCTGATGTTTTTGGTCCTGTAGAACCAAGTTCCTGGGGTGGTTCACGTTATTTAGTGACTTTCACAGATGATTTTAGTCGCAAAACTTATGGTTATTTATTAAAGTACAAAAGTGAAGTTATGAGCAAGTTTATTGACTTTAAAAATTTAGTTGAGAGACAGACAGGTCATAAGATTTTATGTTTGAGAACTGATGGAGGAACTGAGTATTGTAATAATAAATTTGACAGGTATTTAGCTGATTGTGGGATCGTCCATCAGGTAACTATACCTTATAGCCCTAGCCAAAACGGCGTCTCGGAACGTCTTAATCAAACACTTGTCACTAAGGCACGCTGCATGCTAATAGATGCAGGACTAGGCATGCGGTACTGGGGAGAGTCGGTTATGACAGCCATTTATATTAAAAATAGGTCCCCGACTGCCGCTGTGTCTGGTGCCACTCCGGAGGAACTGTGGTCAGGCTCCAAAGTTGACCTGAGCCACTTGAAGGTATTTGGATGCAAAGCTTTCTGCCATATACCTGATTGTAAACGTTCCAAATTTAGTGAAAAGTCAAAAATTGTAGATTAGATAAATGTGACTCTACTACTACAGCTCTACTTGATAACGAAATATTTCGTTATAGAGAGTTGTTAGGCAGTTTAATGTATCTCTCGGTGTGTACTCGGCCTGATATAGCATTTGCGTGCAGTCAATTGAGCCAATTTAACCATGCTTTTGATAAGAGTCACTGGCTAGCAGCTAAACACGTCCTTAGGTATTTAGCGGGGACTTTAAATTATTCCCTATATTTTAATAGGAGTAGTGATTTAAAAATTACCGCTTTCGCAGACGCAGACTACGGAAATAATTTGCTAGACAGAAAATCATACAGTGGTTTTATTGTAAGACTTGGTAAAAATATAATTAATTGGGAGTCTAGAAAACAGAAATGTGTAGCCCTATCCTCTACCGAAGCCGAGTACTTATCTATTGGAGATGTGTGTAAAGACTTATGTTTCAGTAAAAATTTAATTTATGAGCTCACTAGTAAAAATGTTAATATTTTAATATATAATGATAATCAGAGTGCACATAAGCTCCTAGAATGTAAGGAATATTGTCATAAAAGAAGTAAGCACATTGACATTAGATACCATTTTGTAAAAGACTTAATTAGAGACAAATTTGCCACTGTAAAATACCTACCATCTGAAAATATGGTTGCTGATGTGCTTACAAAGCCTTTAGGTAAAGTTAAGCATGTAGAGTTTACTAAACTTATGAATGTAGAGCCTTAACTTTTAATAAGAATGTAAAACTGATGGTTTGTGAAGCTTAAGGGGAAGTGTTAGAAATATAATCTCCTCAAACCATCCTTCTATAGGCTATGGTAACCCGTCTATATATGTCTATGACATTTTTGACAGTTCCGATTCCTTTCCCTTTCGCCTTAACCTCTCTCAATGGCCTGTCATGTATTCCTTGCTCTGTGATAACTTTAATATTAAATTAGCAGTAATTGTACATAAGACTAGTCCGTTAATTACACTTACTAATACTGTAATTATTTTCTTGGTGTCTTTTATGAATAAAAGATTACTGGGAACTCCGTATCTTCATTGTGGTGTCGACCCACGTGCCCTGAGTAACTTATCCTGCAAAGCCAACCAAGTTACAAGCGACCTGCCTCTGCTGCAGGTCTCACACAACTCCTTAACTACACAAGATAAACCCGTCGTGTTTTAGCTCACCGCAGAACCCTCTCAACGAGTAGTTAATGACTGTGTGAAAAAACGTAGTCAACAAAAAAATACTTGTAACAAAATTTTAAATTTTGATGCAAACTTACTATTACTCTCCCCTCTTACCTCCAAAGAATTTTAACTTTTTTTGAAAATATTACTAATATCATGCAAAGACCCAGCTATCTTATTACACGCTCATTCATTTACTGCGGACCGCAGTTTATGGGCGGGAAAACTGAGCGTGTAACCAATGGTTTATATTGCACTATTATCTTACAATTAACATATGACTTGATCGCTCAAATTTGATTTGTAAAAAAATGCACTCAAGTAAGTTTTAAGCATATTTTCCATACAATTGAGATTTGGGGAAAAACAGATTGAGAAGTGGCGCTTAAAATAAAACCCTTCCACCAATATGAACACTTCTTCTACACAACTACTTTTTATAAGATTATTATCGGTAGGTACGATTTTTTAATATTAGGTATGTAATATAGTTTTTTTTTTTTTAATTCAGGTAGTTACTTGAGTCAACCCTACTACCTACCTACCTCTTTATAACGTAAGTATCTACCATATATATAATATCTATGGTATCTACCTCTACCTACCTAGCTAATTACGTACAACTATTATTACGAGAAAATAAAATCAAGTGAGTCTACAGTTTATCTGTGAGATCACATAATTATATTGAAAAGCTTACACACACTTACACTTTATCCAAATCGAATCTTTTGAAATTAAGTCAGTTCTCTTAGTTTATTTTTCGGCTGTCTGATGTCTATCTTTTCCCCTTTTCAGTGACATAACTACTATGAAATGAAATGACATGTTTTAAGGGTAACGTAAACATTTGGATTGACTCTACCTCTTTAAAATGGTAGCAATCACGTCAATTATTATATCCACCTGGTTCACTGTGAGACCCCAGGGTTGACTCACTGTATCCCTAAGGATACAATCTGTCCCTATTTGTATTTTGTATGGTGCAACTTTATGCGCATTGGAGAAGAAAGATGGAGGCGTAGGTAAGGCCAATTGCAATTGATTCAACCTTACGGCGACTCGTGACAAAGTTGGGGTGCCGTGAGAGATGAGATGGCAGCTTATTTTCATTCGCGTCAGATAGGTTTGGTATCCTGTTAGGTTGTAAAGAGGCAGTTCATTCGACAAGGCATTTTGCTGTGTCTCGGCAGGACAGTGATACTGTTATATTCAGTTAGACATCAGGAATGTCTTTAATTCTGTTGAGAAAGATATAATTTTGGAACAAGTGGAAACCCATGTTCCTGCCTTATATCCTTTTCTCTGTCAGTATTATTCCGCTCCTAGTAACCTGTTCTTTGGTGACATCACGATTACTTCGCAAGTACGTGCTCTGCAGTGGGATCCGTTGGGTCCTCTGTTGTTTTGCCTTGCAATGTACGAGTAGAATTGTATAGCTTCTTTGCAGTCGCCTTTGAATGTGTTGTATTTGGATGATGGCACTATTGGAGGAAGCCCTGATGTTGTTCCGAGTGATGTGGGCAGGCTCGTGGCGGCTTTGAGGTCTATTGGGATGGAGGTTAATTCTTGTTTTCAAGGATATTTTTGGTTATATCAATATATTTTTTCAATTTTATTCACATTTAAAATAAATTGTCATTAATGTCACTTCAGAAAAGTAATAAAAATACACGTACTTAAACCATATTTGAAAAAAAAAACCCGCTTAATCGTCCACCGTTAAATTCTTTGCTCGTGTTACAGGGCCCATCCTGTATATCCCGAGGACGGTGCCTATTTGGAGAGGATGTGAAGGTTTTTGATGGCATCCTTCAGAAGGGCCTTGAAAAGGTTTTAAACGTCGGTTTCAGTGAAGCAAAGTGGAGCCAAGCAATTCTTCCTGACGTTTGAGGCTGTTGATAGGCTGAGAACCCCTCATCGCAAAGGTTGAGGGACGAAATTTTTGCCGGGATGTATTTTACTCGCGCCTGCTGGGTACTGCTATTGGATGTGACGCAGCCCGACTGAAGGTGTCCAGGGAGCCTGAGTCCGGTGCATAGTTGCATGCTTTGCCGTAGCCACATTTATAAACCTTATTGGACTATGACACGTTGGCCGGTGGCAGTGGCTTTTACGAGATGTATCGGTGTGTTTTGGGGTAGTAAAATAAAATAAATTAATAAATATTAGGGGACAAATTTCAGTCCCATAGTAAGCTCAATAAGGCTTGTGTTATGGGTACTAGACGACGAAATATTTAATAGATATATACTTAAATATATAGTAAACATCCAAGTCTCCGGAACAAATGTCTCTGCTCACCACAAAACAAATGCCTTTACCGGGATTCGAACCCGGAACCTCTAGCTTCGGAGGCAGTGGCACTACCAACTAGGCTAAACAGGCCGACAAACAAATTGGTCGAGGCAGATGGGCATCACGGTCTAAGTTGCGTGCGGTGTGCTGGCAGGATACTCAGGCACTGTGCTATCAATGATTTGATAAGGCGCGCTTTAGTCTCGGCGAGATCCAATGTGTTTTGAAGCCCAAGGTTTGACGCGCACGGCAAGAGACCGGATGGTCTTACACTGATGCTGTGGGCAAAATGGCTTAGCTTGCTGTGGGATGCCACGTGTGTGAGTTTCGCTCCCACTCATCTCCCTCTCGCCATCAACAAGGCAGGTGCAGAGGCTGAGATTGCGGCCAAGTTTAAGCACCTTGAACCGGTGTATGATTTCGTCCCGGCTGCTGTCGAGACGGCTGGGCGTTGGTGTGTCGAGGCTAAGAGTTTTGTTAGGACATAGGGCGGCGCTTGAGGGATAGGGGCTACGACCCCCGCTCTGGTTCTTACCTAGTCCATCAAATTTCGTTATTTCGCTGGGCATTCAGCGGGGTAATGCCGCCGGTGTTTTTGGCATGTTTGGTCCGGGTAAGTATCGGAATGGGGTGTGAACTGGTTCATTTAATTTATAATTTGTGCATTAATGCATGCGTATTTTGACGAAGCATATATTGCTGATACTGGCTGTTTTGGAATTACCAAAAATGAATATAATTCGATTTTTAACAGATTTATTTGAGCGACATTTAAGATCAAAATGTAGCTAAATCTAAATAATAAGGTATCTAATTTTATCTGCATGTTTGCTTTATTCTGTTTTTTTATGTATGGATGTGTGTGTTCTTATTTGGTGTTCAGGTAATGTGAATTCAAAATTAATTTTTGATTTGTAAAAAAAAATAATGAAATGTGTGAAATCTGTCGTTTCTGTGCATAATTCACAAAGGTTGTATATCTTCATCTTCCATTGCTTATTTTTTCAACTCATTTGCTCACAGGTTAGCTGGAAGAGGTCTCTTAAAGGGATAAGCTTGCCTTTGTACATCCACTTTTTGCTTGTTTGTCATTTTGCCGTGTTTTATGTACAATAAAGCAATAGGTACATACATACATACATTAGGTACATATGTTCCCCAATAACTCTTGACCACGTTGGATTGATAATTGTTTTTTTGCTTCAAAGCAGGTACCCCGAAATTGGTCCCATATAAATTTGGTGAAGGTCTGATGATAAGATCTAGGAGGAATCGTGGGAACTCCTCGAATTTGATAGGCACTCATATGCCGATTTCGGTATTTTCTGTAGGGGTAGGTAACCAAGCATTGGCTATCGGAAACCACAAATTTGGTGAAAATTCGTTGACGTAGCAACTAATGCTCGTAAAAATACACATTTTGAAGTGGAAATTATGATGAGTAACTGAAGGACAGTATGGGTTCCCTGAGGAATCGACGGAACTCCTCAAATATCATCGGCCCATATAAAGTGACTTGGTTGGGATCTGTAGTAACCACCTCATTTGCTATCGGAAAGCAGTACAGGTGGTGAAGTGGGAAGAATATGTAAAAATGTCATGTGTGAAGTACAAAATTGGAGTCGGTTTTTTTGGTAGGTATAAATTATTAGATTGACAAGTTGTCACTAGAAAAAATGACCTGCCTTTAATTTGCCGTTTTAATTTATATATTGTTGTAAATATATTGATGTCGAGTCTGGTTCGGTCATGCATTATCATATATTAAGCGAACCCCATTTTAACTACTGTTTTTTTTACGTTACGTAGGTACTGACCCCTGACTGTGACATATGACGGCGATTAACTTCAGAAGAAGGAAAAGAAAATCAAAAAATCTTTTTTATTTAAGATTAGTAGTTAAGTCGGAAAAATATGTATAATTTTTATAAAATAAACAGCTTATTTTTTTTATTAGAGCGCATATTTCGTATAATCAATTAACTGTCGCAGTCGGATAAAAACTATCCTATGATAAGGCCAAAGTAATAATCATTTTTTTTTTGGATAAATCGATGCATCCTGTGATCCTTCGGGACACAAAATCAAATGATGCTGGCCGGAATTTGAGAGATTTATTATATAGATATAGATTAAGTATCTATGTATTAGGTATAATTATAATCGTCCCCGATGTCGACATGTAAATTTTTAAAAGCGGGCCGGATACCTAGGAACCTAAGTAAATTATGTTTTGTTTTATTTCTACTCCGCATCAATTTAAAATCTTCACAGATACTTTAATTAAGTTTTATGATATTTGATGAGTGTTTTACCTGTGGTAGGCCTTAGAACGGGGTGCAAATGCGTATAAGCCAACGACAGAGGCAGCTGCAGGATCGGGGGTTCATCCCGGCAGCACCTATACAGTGCCGCCACGCATCCTGCACACGGGGGCTCTGAAACCGGCGTACGCGCCTCCGGTTTGCTCACTTCATTATCCTTACTTAAAATACTCTCCACACTAAACTTCAACTTATTCGAAACTTCACCGAGCGACGTCATCGCGCACTGCCGCACCTAACCACCAGAGACGCATCTGAAAAACTGATGAGCGGACCACAATCGACGCAGACGCAGGGTGTGGGCGTGGCTTATTCACCGCGCGCTCTGATTGGCCGATCCGAACTGGGCGGTACGTGGACCGTTATCGAGTGAGCTTCTGAGTGATGTTTTAAACACACTGCAGTTGTTTACAATAAAGTTGCGTTACTTGCGTTTAATGTTTTTATATGAGTTTGCAAGATGAATTAGATTTTATTACCCACATGCTTGCGTCAGGCGTCTGTTTCTAAGTATATAAGTGGGTAGTAAACGGTAAATATAAGTTAATCGAGTGTTTTTTGAATTGCTTTATCTTTCAGTAGATAGAAAAGTTAAGTATTATTAAACATTAAAGTTAGTAAGTATAGTAGTAAGATTCTTTGCACAATCGAATCAAGTAAATTATATTTGTATGCCTGAAATAAAATATCTAAATCCTTATCGATCCATGTCTCGGAATCATAGAAATAAAATTCTGGAATTCAATCTTAGTTTCAATAATAATGAAATACTGTACCCAAATGAAGTTTCGATTGTCTACTAGCCTATGTGGGACTTGATGTGAGAGGTATCAAAATATGTATAATTGTAGAGCTAAGTAAGTAGGCAAGTATAGATATGTAGGAACATGGGTATAGGTATAAGTACATAGGTCTAAGTACCTTTTCCGGGGGCCAACTCCGTTATGGATACCACCGCACCGCGGGGACTGTGCGGAGGAGGAAAATAGGCTGATTATTCTCTTAATAAAGCTCCCTACTCCATGTTAGCAAATCTAGGGATTTTATTGATCAAGATGGTAGTGTATGCTGATGACACGTCAATTATAGTAAGTGATATGACATATGAACAATTAGAAATTAAGGTAGCCAAAGTCATACATATGCGCGAGGACTGGTTCAAAGCAAATGGATTAAAGTTGAACTCGGAAAAAACGAAAATAATGTTGCAGCAAAATCAACATTATCACTCAATGTCACTCTGGAAAAGAACTAAAATCCTCCAGACAGTAGACGGAGTAAAATTACTTGGATTCCAAATTGACTCTACACTGTCGTGGAACCAACATGTAGAATCAGTTAGTAATAAAATGGCAAAGGGTATTTATGCATTAAGACAACTGAAACCAATGATATCGAGTGACAGTTTGAAGCAAACCTATTATCCATATGTTCATTCGATGATTCATACGGTATAATATTATGGGGATGCTGTACGGACAATGAGCGCATTCTTAAGATGCAAAAGCGAGCGATTAGGATATACTTGTGGGGATAAAATCGAGGGAAGCATGTCGAGGCCACTTTAAACAGCTAAGTATATTGACCTCTATCGCGGTCTATGTAATGGAAGTTGTCATGTATGTCAAAAAGAACATAAATGAATTCAAACTACGATCTCAATGTAATCCCCGTAAGACCAAAAGATCGCTTGATGTAATAACAACTCCAAATAGGCTGAAGCTGGCAAAGCGCTCTCCGAATGCCATGGGCTCTGTGCTATATAATAAATTACCATATAGAAGTAAGAATATAAGAAGTGAACATATTTTTCAGTCACGGCTAAAACACTTCTATTGGATCACACACTATACAGCATTAAAGAGTACCTATCAAATGATTAATCTAAGTTTGACATGGATGTAAATGAATATTAATATATAAATATTTTGTTTGTTTTATTATAATTAGATACAAGTAATTAAAATCCAAATCTAAATGATTGTAACAGACATTTTTTTTCCAGAACGTAATGTTAATTATTATTATATAATAATGCACTGTAGATACTCAAATATTATTAGTCTGTACCTCTTGACGATCATATGTATATGCATATAAATTTGATTTAAGGCAAATTTGTGTTGTATTTTACATTGGAATAAATGATCTTATCTTATCGTATCTTATTCATGATATATCTACCTTCAGGCTCCTGTCTTTCCCACTTATTTGACTTATTCCCCTTCAGTTGACTCCCTTACCTAGCTGCCCTAGCTGGCTATCTCGATGCATCTCTTAATTGAAACCTTCGCTGCTTTAATTATGAATTGAAAGTTATATTACCTGACTACCATGTGAACATAGGTGTAATGTTTCGCCACTTCTTTCGCATACTTTGGACCAGCAATACTACGTGATATAGGTACGTAGATATTTAGATATTTGGCAAGAATAATAAGAGGCAGCGTGAATTGTGTTACGAAAGTCCCATATAAATTGTATGTCAATTTTCGTAACACGTCAAGTGAATCAATTAAAATGTAGACATAATTAAGTCCTTAAACTATGTAAAAAAATGCAATTCACCCGTAATACCAACCTAAGAATCTACTATCAATCTTCCCAAGCCCACCTCCTCATAGACAAATCTAAACTGACCGAAATACATCGCTTTTAAGCTCTAAAATCGATTACGGATGAGTTTATTTTGACTGTCAGCAAGCACCTGCGGTGTATCGGCCTCACCCGATATAGATCGAATCATTACGATACTGTTTACTTAATGCCGACCACCTACTTGTAGGTATCTGATACACAATTAGATATACTGCGTATGTAGAGATAATCTTCTAGGACTCTAGGTAATATTATAAACGTGAAATTGTGTGCCGATGTTCGCTACACTTATAAAAACGACTGGTGGATTTTTTAAAAATTTCCACTAAGACATCAGTCTCGAATCGTATGAAGAAGTAATCATCATTAGCATCATATCAGCTGAAGGTAGGTAAGTAGAAGGGAAGAACCCTAATAACTTTTTGCCTAATTTCAGGTCGTCTACAGGTAAATTACTTTCGAGAGGTTTTTGCATTTGTAGTTGTGACCTCTGTAGCCAGCCTCACACACACACATACGTGTGTCTGTGTACGTCGACGTGTACGTGTGTCCCTGTAAATACACAAATACTACTACAAATGCAAAAACGTCTTGAAAGTAATTTACCTGCAACAACGTTTAACTACTTATGGTTAATTGTTCGTATAAAGTCAATCCCATCAAAAAAATATAAATGTGAAAATGGGAGTGAAGTTCAATATTAAGAATATGCGATGCATGATGGTCGTCTTCACCAACAAAATAATTCTAAATGGGTGCCAAGTTCCGTAGATTATCTGAAAAGGTACCAAGTCTGGCACTAGATTGTTTACCTACAGTAAAACTAATTTATTGCGGCGTCATGCATTTTGAGCTTTAACTTGGCAGTTTTCTTAAATATCCAACAGTTTTCATGGTATTATAACATACTGCATAGAAAACTGTCAAGTTAAGCGTCATAATCCATTAAGCCACAATAAATTAGTTTTACTGTAAACAATCTAGTGCCAGATCTCAATTCTTTTCTATAACCATGGAACCCTGGTGCACAGCATAACACGTTCACTTCGGAGGTGCGCGTAACCAGGCCGGGTCATCAGTTTTGTTAGATAGAGAACCTTCACTATGTAAGTAATTATTCTGTGGCGAAACTTGCGACAACCGAGTGTAGCCGAAGCAGCGGCAATATCGGCATAAACCCCAGATCATGTCAAGTACCTAATTATTAAGACGAGAAAATGTAGGAACGCACACTTTTGGCTCCTATTTTAATAAGTAAGAGAGGGAGAGCATTAATTATGTATATCGGTCGCAAAAGACGACAAAAAGAGAACATTTATTGGTAGATGATACTACCAATAAATGTCATACGAGTATGTACTTGAGTATATGTACAGTGACAAAGGTTGCTATACTTAGGTAAGCCATAGGTAATACAATACAATATAAGACATTGCCTATGCTGTGTTAGTAATCTGTACCCATTATATTTGAATCGACGCGATGTTCACCGTTGCTTTGCATCCGTCCATGTAAATTATTTCTTCCTCTTACAAAACTAAACAATGTGTAAGCAGTGTCATCAATTCTACAGGCTGAAGAACGGTACTGAAATTATGAAAAGAAAGCGAGATACCATTGGAATTGCGTGCTAAGTCGCCGGTCGTTCAGGCGCGCTATCGTAACTCGCCACTAACGAGATACAACTTTGAATAACTGCAGTCGATTTACATGCTAGTAATCGCTTGAGTGTCGTGCGTGTCTATCGGCAAGCAAAATACCCAGAGGGCATTGCGACTTTTGGAAGGAGAAATTAGAGGGAAGCGTTAGAGAGCACGCGAACGTTAAATATGCTAAGAAGTGATCCTGAGTGATCATTCCACGACCGTGGAGCCTCAAAACTAATATATGGAGGTATGGTGTCACTAAGTATCTGGGTCATACACAGATTTAATCTCGCGTCTTTCCTGTCGTCTTTATCAAAAATAAGGGCTAGGATAGAAAGTCTATCTGTGATTGGAAGAGAGAAAGTCTATCCGCATAAACGGGTACCATAATACCATCAACCTGTTTTTAAAAAACCACGCAATAATATCGTAACTTACATGCTCATAAGCCGTTAGCGACCTATTGATGAGAGGAAAGACGACTTTTATTTTTTCAACCTATCTACCAGCTAAGACAGAAGTACGAAGATGGCGTCTTTTTTTGGGTAGTTACACACATATATACTTATTCATTAGAGAAGCGCTTGGAAGTGTAGAAATCTAGGGCCGTGCTCACCTACAGAGTATAAAGGCCGCCGCGCTACTCGCCAAGTCGCCATGCTACCAACTAGGTGACTACAACCACCTGTGAGACCTATGTATGATACGTGAATGCGGCGGAGACAGGAAAAGTTATAGCCGCTAGACAGTGCGCGCGACGTATAGCGCGGCATGTAGGTAGCCTGTACGTGAACTCGGCCTTAGTTTTATTTATACTAAGTACACAACGAAGGTGGCAAACTGACTTACAAACAAACGGAGTGTTTGTTTTCATCGACAATAAAAATTTGTACATTTGGAAAATAATTTAGGTAAGCACATATCTACATTAATTACGGTCTTAGCAACATTTGTAGTATTTGTTGTGTTTTATCGGCTAACATTTTCTATTAAAATACCTAAGTTACAATAGTTTATTGACAGCACTCTCATTTACCTATCCATTACGTATTTAGACACTTAAAAAACATAAAACAAAGATTTAACGGCAGTTTCTCAACAATATAAGCAATTGTCATGAATCAAACTGTATACCTATGCAAATATGGCAAGCTACGGTTCTAAATTTTACACACCCGACCTTTATTCGAAAACGCAATCGCTTTGTCAAACGCTAGTTAGAGCCAGTCAGATCAATATAACAAGAACACGACCACAATAACTTACTGTTATGAACATACCTCTAAGGAATTATAATACCAAATGACTATAACTTTGAATATAGCTGCGCTAGGCACACTTACAGGGATAAAACGACTAGATTAATGTTGGTATAGGTGTGCTTGCATACGCGATACGGGACTAGCACGGACACATGTCCACTTAGGCGCTGCATTAAGCAACCAACAATAAATATATCAGGCAACAAAATACATCGCGAGCACTGTTGACAAATCCCGTAATAAAATATAAGCATTTACAATAAAATTAATTATTATTTACACGGTGCGGTGGGCTCGCGAGCTTGCGACAGGATTGTGTGGACATGACGAAAAAAAAGAACGCTTCGATAAGAAAATTATTTTACATCTCGCTGGCTTTGAGTACCTAATGGTTTATGTGTGTGTATGTTTGTACCCGACTATTATAAAAGGGTATACTAAGGCGACAAAAACTAGATAATATTGCATTCCCATCGAACTTGCATAAGTACACCAAATATCAGTTCAATGGGTTGATATAATGATACGAGTATATAACTGGTCTAAAATTCATCAGTCTCAAGATTTGACCCACACAGACAGTCATTACTCGTTAACAGGGCAAAGCTCGATAAAAGCTTGCAAAAATGCCCAGTACTAACAAATTAATAGGAAGTGGGTATATTCTATATTTTGTGTGCGACTACACTAATTACTATCATTCGGGTGGTGATTATTCCAGGCTACCAAGTCCTCGTAGCACTGCGACTGATCTATTGCTAGTGCAGTGTTTCTTTTTAGGGTTCCGTAGTCAACTAGGAACCCTTATAGTTTCGCCATGTCTGTCCGTCCGTCTGTCCGTCCGTCCGTCCGCGGATAATCTCAGTGACCGTTAGCACTAGAAAGCTGAAATTTGGTACTAATATGTATATCAATTACGCCGACAAAGTGGTAAAATAAAAAGTGGAAAAAAATATTTTATTAGGGTACCTCCCCTATACGTAATGTGGGGAGTTATTTTTTTTTTTCATTTTAACCCTAACGTGTGATATATTGTTAGATAGGTATTTAAAAAGAAATAGGGGTTTACTAAAATCATTTTTTGATAATGTTAATATTTTCGGAAATAATCGCTCCAGAAGTAAAAAAAAATGTGTCCCCCCCCTCTAACTTTTGAACCATAAGTTTTAAAAATATGAAAAAAATCTCAAAAGTAGAACTTTATAAAAACTTTGTAGGAACATTATTTTGAACTAAATAGGTTGAATAGTTTTTGAAAAAATTACAAAAACTACGGAACCCTACACTGAGCGTGGCCCGACACGCTCTTGGCCGGTTTTTTTTTTAATGTCACTCGTTGATCTTCGTTTTTGACGACAAATACACTGTCAGCTGCAAGAGTAAGCGCGATAGCGATACAAAGCCGATTATTATTAAGAAGGTGGTTTAACTGTACATTATTACTCCAAAGGCATGTCCTCGTTATGCGAGTCGCGTGTCAGCCATGCTGGAGGTCCGGGGACCCCGCGGCGCCTGGTTTATCGCACGCTGCGCGCCTCGGACACCTCGCCCCTCCCGCGTAGGGACACCATCTACGCTAACATTCATACTAATTACATGTGCTCAAATGAGGTAGTTAAGGCTGTAATTTTAATTGTAGTTAGATTAGTCTGTACTGAAGGTTAGGTTAGTCTTTTTTATGGTGATTTAGCGCAAACTGCGCGCGTTGGACACTTCGCCTCTCCATCTTATGGACACCAAAAGCTGCATCTATACTAATTATATGCAATGCACTCAAATGAGGTAGTTAAAGTTTAGATATGGATATATGTAGGTTAAATTAGTCTCGTATTAAGCCTAAAGTATGTACGCAAGTCAAACCAAGCAAGGAATACATTTGCGCTTGTATCCGCGTCCTCCCTTTGTGCCGGTACTCCAATCGCTCTGTCGTATATTACCTACACGCCACTTAAAGCTGATTAGTAGTCTGTTGGTTGAGTTTGTTAGTCATTTAATTTACCTACACTATATTTAAAGATTCTAGATATCCTAGTAATGTCACATTTTTTTTTAATTCGTAACATATTTTCTCTTCCTTTTACACATTTATGTTTTTGATGGGATATCATTACTTTTTGTCAATCTTCGCCAAATGGTGCTTTTTAAAAGCGAATGCACGAGTTACTATACAAAATACCCAAATCGCTATAGGTGGACCTCAAATATTTGAAGAGTTCCCGCGATTTCTCCAGGACCCTGTGATCAGATTCTTACCTGATAACTATGGGACCACCCCTGAAGTATACCGTTTCAAACAAAAAAAGAATTTTCCAAATCGGTTAATAAATGACGAAGTTCTGAGGTAACTAGCATAAATAATAATAATAATAAAACAAAAAAAAAACACTGTTTTCTGATTTTTTCTGGTGTACACACACAATTACCAAGCTGCATGCCAAATTTCAGCTTTCTAGGTCACCTGGAAGTGGGTTAGGTTTTTGATTACTAGTCAGTCAGTCAGTCAGTCAGTCAGTGGTAAAAATGCCGTTTTTTGGAATTTAATATCTCAATAATTATTAAACCTATATTTAAGAAATTTGGGGTTCTAGTTGTTCTAAAGGAAATTTAATTTTTTTTATATTAGATAGATTTTGAGTTATTGGGGGGTTAAAAGTGGCTCCAAACGGTTCGTGTAAAATAACACACGGCTGCTGGCCGCCAGTTCCTGGGGTGAACTTGGCTGGACACGCTGCCGCGTGTCTAGATATTATGATAGTTCTTTACTTATGAGGCGGCTTGTTCCCAGTAATGGGACGTCTGTAGTTGAAGTAGGTAGGTACCTAACTTAGATTAAAAAAAAGAAAACTTATTTCCTTAACGGCGATATAAATATACTAGTACCTACCTACTAATTGAACAATACTTTTTCCCTGTGTTTCTTGTAAAAATTCTGACATTGCACTTAGATTGCTTGTTATAATAGAAAGTATAAATAACCCAATTCCCAATCAGCGAATGCCACCCCTAAGTCGGCGCACTTGCAAAATCGTGTCCACCGTACAAGTTTACGGCCTCATAACTCGCGGCGGCATCAGGCGTCGCCCGCGACTTTTATTGTGATTTACACGAACGTAACCTTTGTGCTTTTTTAATTCTGCACGATCGGTTAGTGATGATCGATGCTCGATTGAAGGATTCTTCTCCTACCGTTTGGAGTTTGAGTCGGTTTTTAGTAAGTTTTATAGTTAGGTAGGTATATTTTTGATAGGTGCCGCGGTAGGTACTATTCAGAGAAGCGTTTTGGCTTTAGGTCTTGGCCTTGCCTATTCTAATTTTGCAGTGTACCTACTGTTTTCCATTGACGGTTCTATGAGTACTTAGGCAATTTTAGCATGCTGCTACGCGCTCAAGCTTAGCAATGTCGCGCGCTGACGACGAATAGATGAGTCTATGTTAAAAAAAATATATTAATAGGATTGTTACAACATTCGTTTGTAATCTTCGAATCGGCTCAGTAATAAAAAAGCAGCTCCAATTTATTCCAAGCAGGCTTGCATTTCTTTGTATCAAATACCAACTGATCATCGAAAATAGGTAACATCCCACAAAGTATATTATTATTTAAAGCTCGTTTCTATACGCACGACGAAACAGAATAAGATGCGTTCGTTTAGTTTAGGCTGAGAGATTGTGCGGTTCTTAGTTTACTCGTATTATGTGAAAATGAGGATCGGGTTGAAATTTTATCACTGCTAGACGAAATCAATTCATTTTAACCGTCTGGTTTATACCCAAGTTCTTATTGAAAATAATTAACTTTACATAATGATTATGAATCATCCATTATTACTAGGATAACGATAACACGTATCAGGAGCCTACCTATTAATTCTACATACTTAACTGATTCTAAAGTATTTATTGGATTATTTTTATAACCGCTTGCATTTTTCCTATAACATTTATCCAATTATCTCCGCTTCAAATCGAGCTAATTTTCGTTATTAATGGCCGATTAATATTGAATTTCATATAGACTAATGTTTTAAAATACGATTATGCAAATATTATTAGTTCTTAATAAACAGTTTAAATATTTGATAGGCTCCACACGCCGAGAGCGGCCGCCGCGGCGCTCAACTAATTACAATAAATACAACAACACATTTGAATCGATCACATCGAAAAGTTATTCGTATTATTTATCGAAACTAATAACCGTGATGTACGGTTATCGGTGTGTATTTTTTTATTTTATTTAAATGTATAATATAAACAGATATACGCGTTTGTTGGATATCCGTGGCGAGTCTCACACGACCGAGCATTATTTATGACGTTTATTGGAGCGCCTGCGCCCATATAAAGCATTTCCCGAGGCGACAGAGTGCCGGTGAGGGGCCTATTCTCCAATCTGATCGTTCTCATTCATTTCTACTTACATTTAGGTGTCATGGTTGGAGAATAAACGTCCGAATAGAAGAAAAGGCAGAGTTGACAACTAACAGAATCGCCTTACAATATGTTAAGTGGACAATATAATACAAAAATGAGCCAAAAGTGTACCATACGTATTTAATCGACGTTTACCAGTTGGATTGTCAGCACAAATGGTAAACTATTCATAGAATATTATTCTTAAGTTATTTATTTACACCTACTCACTTATATCACTTAAATGTAGAAAGTACAAAATTTCAACTATTTCACCGAACTGTGACTTATCCGCAGGTACGAGTACCTACCTAAGAACGAGAATGGGTACCTTGTTAATTTCTGCATAAACATCTGCCCACAATACTAAATCTGTCTTCAATCAAACTTCCAATAAATGTGAAGAATGAGTTGTTCTATGAAAAAATAATTTAAAACCACAATGTGATAAATAAATTCTTCAGAATAGAATCCCACCTAAAAGTTGTTTTATTCCACTTACTTACTTATCTATGCAAAATGATGATTCTGTGACCTGATTGAATATTCAAGATGTATTAGGTACCTGCAGTATTATGAGTTAAATAAGACATTATATAGATATTACAGGTACAGGTGAACTTCTACGTCTTCTGCACTTCCGACTTATTCTGTGCTTGTACTATTACTTATTCTGTGACTTCTGTACCGTAGTTTAGTTTTTAACTCCTATTGTTTGTGTATATCTGTGTCTCTGGCTGCTGGCGTCGTGATAGCTCCCAAACGGATGAACCGATTTGAGTGCAGCTTTTTTTCGAAAGTCTGGTCTGTCGAGGAGGTTGTTGCTATGTTTGGTAGACATAAATAAAAGCAGTCGTTTCCAAGATATTCAGCTCTCATTGGAACTTAGTGACAGGATCTTAGCCAATATTAAAGCCAAGAATTTCAAAATTTGGTTACATGCCTATATGTTTAGTTCTAGCAACATTTTGCTACCACTCACTAAATGAAGATCTCAATGATGCCAGCTACTTGTGTAGGGGTATTAAATATTTATTATCATCAATGTTTATTAATGCGTCCTATAATTATTTTGAAATCTAAGAACTTTTGTGTAATGGAATGGAACTTGTTATACCTACTTAGTATAGAAATTTATAAATTATATGAAAACCAACGATCGACTGCAATGTTATGTTGATTATAATCTTTAGCTGAGGTAGGTATGTATTTTTCGTATAATGAAAGACTTACCATAACTGCAAAAGTAAAAAAAAATCTATCTTGCGCATTGAAATGTCACCTGAGACAGCCCCCAAGATAACCCCACAAAAAGTTACATAAGTGGAACATACCGGCTTGATCGGCAGACTTATGTGGATAATTCACGTCAACAGTACACTTTATTAAGAGTTAGTTATGCGCTTCGTGATGATATCGACATCGACTACAATTAAATATTAATACGTGTTCCAAAGGTCGTAGGCGCACGATTTATCTCGGTTTAATGGGTGTTTAGTAACAATTGTGTAAGCTAAAGGTGAGATGTGATTAATTTCTAGTTTGGCTTCGAGGCATCGAAAGTTCAATGACTATTCTAGTGCTAACTAAACCTCTAACTCTAAACGGATGTACTTAATGAAATGTGTTTCTATTAAGAAATGAACTGACTAGGCATTATTAATATTAATTATAGAAAGAATTAAAGAAAAGTGTCTATTTACAACCCGGACCCGGGTATGTCCTAAAACTACGACCAAGACCACCGGGGAATGGGCAGCAGCATTCCTTAAGAGGGGGCATAACGCCAGGAAAAAAGTAGAATTCACCCGCGCGTCCCGCGCCTGGCCCCGCTGTGCGTAAAGGCGATGCGTCTGTTGCTGCCTCGCTCACTCCGCATAGTATATGCCCATCCAGACAGATGAAACACGATTATTTAATAAGCGACAGTTATGTTTATTTGTTAGGTACAATTGGAAATTAAGAACGTCCATAGACTACGGTGTTAATTAGAAATTAAGAACGTCCATGGACTACGGCGTCAATTGGGCATTAAGATAAGTCTCCCTGACAGCCGCGCGACCGCGTTAGGTATTTGATTGGGATATTGAAGTCTTTATCGATCGTGACGTAAGCGCTGGCAGCCTTTTGCATGTCCTTCCGCAATCCGAACGCCCATATTCTGACGTGTAGCAGCCATATTCTAGGTGAAACGATTGCAACCTCTTTTAAATATGTTATAGTTTTGAAGTCATCAAAAAAGTTATTACTTACGAGTAGGTAAGTAAATTTATAAATGCTTTTAGGAAATGGTACGTACAGACTAACAATCGTTTTTAACTAGCAACCCACCCCGGAATCTAGCGGATTATGCTTATATATATATATATATATATATATACAAAGGTAAATGAAGTATAAGTTAATTGACAACGCAAAATGACTGTGAAAATTATGACAGTTTGATACAAAATCCGCGCCAGCTTTTATGAATCGGCCTATTATATGGCTACAATAAAATCGGCCAAGAGCATATCGGGCCATGCTCAGTGTAGGGTTCCGTTCGGTATATTCCCAATGAACTTGCTTTAAAAAGATCAATAACAAGCAAAAGAGAATACCTTCACAGCGTTTCATACGTCTTTTACTAAGAAGGGAAGACTTTTTACGATAGCTGAAAAACAGCTCAACTGATCATGTCCGCTATAGTTTTCATTCAGTCTTTATTAAATTTTACTTTCATGATTTTTTTCATATTTTTTGGACCTATAGTTCAAAAGTTAGAGGAGGATTCTTTTTTTTTTCTCTTGAAAGGAATAGTTCAAAAAATATTCACTTTTCAAAAAGTGTTTGATGAAGACCTCTATTTATTTTGAAAGACCTATCCAACAACCCCCCACACCATAGGGTTAAAAAAAAAGCGCCCACTTAGTAAAGGCATGAACAGTAGGGTAGACCGGGGACAATAGAAACACGTCATGATTGAAACAAGTCAAATTTCTCGAAAACTATAATACGTACGCGTCTGACGCAACATTCAGAACATGCGGTCGGTCATAATTGAATCCTTGGCCAGAGTGCTCGAGCGCCGGTACGAGACGGGAGTATCTACGAGCCAAGCCAGTTTTTCGCGGTAAAAAGTAAGTATTTGTGCTCTCGTATATTCTCTTATAACTTCGTTTACTCTTGTATTTTGGCTAATCAAATTATTTTGGTGTTATAGTTAGGAATAAACTAATGTTTTTAATGGCCGTTGATCAGCGTTCGAGTTTTTTTATATATAATATTTGTCATTGAAGTGAAAAACGTGGTGTGGGGACGATAGAAACAACTTGCCTGTGGACGATTGAAACGTTTCAATCGTCCTCGTGTTTTAGTCGTCCCCAAAAGTAAGCGACTTCAAAATATAAGGTTCTGTATTCGATGCACATGTTTGTTATATTAATCTTCACATTTATTTGTGTAGTTTTTGGCCTAGTTGATAAATAATGGATGTAAGTTTTTTTGTTTTCAAACACTGCAGTTTTTTTTTCAAATACTGCAGTTTTTTATTCGGCATTATGTGAACATTTATTTTTAACCGACTTCATAAAAAAGGAGGTTCTCAGTTTGACCCGTATGTTTGTATTTACGTTTGTTTGTCCACAATTAACTCGCGTTCGGTTAAACCGATCTTGATGCGGTTTTTAGAAAAGTATTTGTCACATTTTTGAGAAAGTTTTTGTGCATGATATTAACAAATGGTTATTAATAGCTTTCAAAAACAAGGAGGATTTCAAGCTAACATGGTCACTAAGGTTGCTTGTAGGTATACAACACAACCAATGGTTTGTAACTTTTAATGCGACAAAGACACAAGTTTTTAAATCGATTTTTAAAGACTTAGAACAGCCCTTAAAGTTTAGTGAAAAGGGGACTTTACTGTCAGTGCCCCTCTTGTATTCTTTCTGTGCGCTCGGTATCGGTTTGAAAGACGTGTCGGTACTTGTCGGGGCGTATCAAAGGATTTGTTCTCTCATTGACTCGTGGCGTCGGCTCTGTGCGCTCCCTCACTCGCTGCGCACCCGCTTGAATTCAATCGTGTCGGTCGTCAGTTGGTCATCGAACTTGTGTTTTGTTTGTACGTGCGGAAGGTGCTGATACTGTAATGATCAACCTCATGATGATGAAAGAGTAAAGCCTATTGCAAATACAGACACAGAAAAAGAGACGTCTGTTCCTACGACTAAAAGAAAAATTCCTGCATGCTCTTATTGCGGTTAGACAGGCCACAGAAATCAAGTCAGAAATGGAAAATACTTTTGTAAAAAACGTCATTCTGAATTATCATAAAATGCGTGTTATTAGAGTAAGGTAAATCATCAATAATTGATCACCATTAGGAGTAAGCTAGTAATAGACAATTTATAACAATTCGTGTCCTTAGAGATTTATAGTAACTTAATAATAATAACATGTTTGATTTCTAATAATGATAATAACAAATTTGTATTTTGTAGTAAGTCTTATTCTTAACATTGTCACTAAACATTTTACGTCCGACACTAAGGTCCCTTTTCAAATACGTTAATCATTTAGTGTTTGCCGACCCAAAATTATAGGTTTTTGGTAAGAGTTTAATACTAAAGTGTTCTAAAATTAAAACTATCAAAATCGTTGTTATCAGATGATATCACTAAATATTTTACCACTAACAATAAGGTCCCTTTCAGAAAATATAAAGTGGTTGTACCAACTTTTTACTAAACTTTATCTTGAATTTTGAGACTTAAAAAACTACTTTTTTAATATTTCTTGTATTAATTTGATCTCATTTGGCTATGTTTCAGCGTAGTAGATATATATGTTTGTTGATTTTGACTGTTTAATTAGATTTATAACCACAAAGCTATTTTTGTTAAAATTAATATATTTTTATAATAGACAACGTTGATTCAAATCGAAGTAGTTCTTATTGAGTGTTTAATTACTTATAATATTTACTCCTTCTATAATATGTAATGGAAATACACTATAAATAGGAATCTAAGTAAAAAATTCAGCATTTTTTTTTACTTTATGCACTTTGCCAAGGTAAACTATACGAAAACAGATATACAATTACAAAATTGTACTTGAAACCTGAAAGCCCATACAATCTACTCCTCAAATAGCATATTATCTATGTAACTTGCAAGAATAACATACTTCAATTGGGTTTATAAGTTTGAATTCAATTTTCTCATAATCACCTTTTCTGACTTTTGAGTGTCAATTATAAAAAAATATATCTATTAAACCTACATGCATGTTTGATATGGATCGATAGCTCAGTGTATGTAGATTATGGTGATATACATAACTCAATACCGACAGTAAGGTCCCTTCCCGCTGATAAGGCCACATATTGGTTTGTCGCGTCAGTTTTTGGAAAAAAGTATTTTTCTGCGGGCGGATGTCGATTTCTCCCCCTCTACAGGTCGCATTTATCAACCGATTCTAGTTAAATTTTGTAAGTAGGTACGATAATTAAATAGAATTGTTTTTGTCGCCTCAGTTTATGAAAATTATCAAGAACAATTTATATTCTCAATGATTTCGTGTGTTTCTGCTGGCGGATTTCGGTTTCCGCTCCTCATCAGGGCGCATTTTTCCACTGATTCTCGTAAAATATTCTTTCTTTGTTTGTCATGTAAAATTTTGAAAAGTAAAATAAACACACTCACGAGGTCTACACAGCTCACAGAGCTACTAGATTAGTGGTTTTAAATGTGGACTGGTATATGGTAGGTGTCGCTACGGAACCCTTCTTTGTAGGTGATCCGACACGCACTTGGCCGGTTTTTTCTTTTGGATTGTTTCCGAAAATTTTCACTTTATCAAAAAATGTTTGATGAAGACCTCTATTCATTTTGAAAGACCTATCCAACAACAACCCACACCATAATGTTGAAGCAAAAAAAAATGTCATCCCCACTTTACGTGTAGGAGAGGTACACTTAAATTTTTTTTTTTAGATTTTGTTTTACCATTTTGTCAGATTTATTGCTTTATAAATCCATGCCAAATTGCAGTTTTCTAGCACTAACAATCACAGAGCAAAGCCTCGGACAGACAGACAGACGGACATGGCGAAACTACTAGGGTTCCTAGTTGACTACGGAAACCTTACATTTAGTGTAATAATTTGACTTGGAGTAAGACTCATACGTAAGAGAAATTCATCGTCTATTTTTGCATATACTACACACAATCGTTTAACCGAGGTTGACTGCCGTGCACTGATAACGTTGTAATTTGAACTGTAAAGTTTGTAACATAAGGTAGATATTAGATTTTTTGTTGAGAAGTTTAACATCAAACTTTTACTTGCCATTCATAAACTATAGTGTTGGGTTTTATAAACTCAACGTTTTATTTGGGACACACTCTTGTTGATACTATTATATTTACTTCGCAGTCTTGAGCGCTCCCAACACAGTCCTCTCGTCTCAGTGGAGCGATCGGGACTGGCTCCGCCCGTGAACAGCAACAGCAGATATACTGCGCCGCGCGGAACGTGCGACGGAAGAGACGGTATCGCGCGGAAGAAAAAGGGCTTATGCGCCAAATATGTTTTACCTCAATAACTCAGAAAAATTACAACATTTTGATAAATCGCTAATAACAAAAATTTATTATGTCGAAAGGTATTTTATGTATTTTTTTTACTTCGATAGTATGCAAGGTAACGTCACACAATTGAAATTAGGTGAAAATTAGACATGTTTTGACGATTCTTTTCTATCGAGCCAACTTTAGTTTTTAATGGTTTTGTTCAAACTCAAAAATAGGAAATATGATCTAGTTTTCGTGTAATTGGTTTTTTTGGCATTTAGACTTTATTATGATAGGTAAATATTCAATCTGCGAACTGCAATTTGGCGTGGTACCCCCTGCGGTGGAGATACTGCGATCGCCAACCCGCATGCCAAGCGTGGCGATTATGGCATTTACCCCCCATGAAATTGGGGGAGGCCTATGTCCAGCAGTGGACGTCCTAGGGCTGATATGGTGGTCTATTTACAACTGTCTGTATTGTAAATAGACACGTGTCTTTATGTGACAGGATTAGTACTATCACTGCCTATATAAATAAAGATAACTATTGAATAATATAGAACCTAAATTAATAACTATTTGCCTTTACCATTAGCTAAAAATACTATCCAGAATTTGCTTAACTCCAACCTTCGTCATTAAATCTTCCACCTCTTTAAAAACCACTTAAATCACTAAACGACCTGTATCATATCGAAATATCAAATCAAACATTACGCATTCAGAGAAAGCGCGTATCAAAAAAGTAGGTGTGTGAGTTTGGACGAAAAAAGTCAATTGATTGCCTCCTCGCGTACGTAAATATGTCCGCGCGATCTCATAAACTGTAAGCGGATATTTTAACAGCGTCGATATTTAATATTTATTATTTTATTCAAAATTTATTGCGACACTGACACCCAATATTATGATCTTGTGATTTGTATTTAGTCGTGCTTTAGTGTTTATATCACTTCTCGTGTAAGCTCATTACTCACGATCTAAGGTGTTTATGAACTTTAATTATCTATTGCTAATTTGATTTAATGAGGCATGGCACATTGTGTTGACTGATTGGAGGTTTTATGAGTGGTAGTTATGGATTTGAAATTCATTACTTGGCGTTTTTGTATTCAGAAAGCATAAAATTGCGTTTAGGTAATCTAAAAGTCTAATAAATACCCATTTATAAGCGAACGTCCATAGGCGACGGCGTCTGCTTACCACCTCCACCAGGCAGACCGTTTAAGATGTTTGCCACCGTCGTTGTTTAAAAAAATACATTACAGACATAGTTCTTTATTCAATCATTTTATTTTTATTTTGATGATTTAGTTTCAATACTTTCAATCTATAGGCACATTTTTGTTATGTGAATTAATTAGATATTATTCTTATTTCTTATAGATCTATGTTCCTAGTAAGTTGTAATTTTAAGTCTCGGCCGGGCATCGCTCTCGCAGGATGTTCTGTTTGTTGACGTACTTATTTCAATCCGCTGCGATGGCCTAATTGTGGCGCGTAACTCGGTGGACGACCCGGGACATTTACTGTCGCACAAACAATACCAGACTTAATAAATCTTCCAATACTTGATTCTTTAGTAACGTACCCAATTTCAACCTTAATACCACGATTATAAAATCGTTGAATGTGATCTATTACTAACGCCCAACTATCCTAACATTTGATTTCCGGAAAGCTATCGAATCAGAATGTCTATTCTTATGAGAATGAGGAAGCAAAGGAGTTTAGGATTGCGATAAACTGGTGTAATTTATAGGTATTTAAGTTTTAAATGTCAATCAATGTTTAGTGGATAGTTAAGAGTAGATTTGTTGGTAGCTCTCTTCACGTAGGTATACGTTTGGTTTTGAGATTAACTGTTGAAAAATAGTTAGTGCTTGGTTTGCAAAACATACTTAAATAGTTGGAAACGTATTATTCAACGTTTTGATCGAGGGTAGATAAACACAACATATAACAAATATAAAATATTATTTAAGTCTTTAAGGTATTTGTCACCGCTTACCATCAGGAGGGCCGTACGCTTGTTTGCCACCGTCGTGGTATAAAAAAAATTGTAATATGGGCCTCAGATGCCGGAAATAAATTAATATTATATAATTATTTATTATAACATTAGCTTGTGGCTGAATTAGCAACTTTTTGTCGCACAAATAAGTAAAAGTACTACAAGTAGGTACCTAAGTAAATCGCGGAACACATTTTTTTTTCAGATCTAAATATTAGTGTCCCACCGAAGTTTCGGTTTCGGTTTCGGCCGGTTTCGGCCTAAAAATCATGTTAATAAATAAATAAATAATGGGGGACACTCTTACACAAATCGACCTAGTCCCAAACTAAGCAAAGCTTGTACTATGGGTAATAAACGACGATATACATACTTATATAGATAAATACATAATTGAATACATAGAAAACATCCAAGACCCAAGAACAAATATCCGTGATAAATGCACAAATAAATGCCCTGGCCGGGATTCGAACCCAGGACCTCTAGTTTCGGAGGCAGAGTCACTACCAACTAGGCCGTCGATGTTTCGGCCGAAGGTTCGGTTTCGGCCAGAAAAGGGCCGAACCTTTCGGCCGTGCCGAAACTTACAACATTGTACCTATTTTCGGATTGTGAATTCTAATTAGTCTTTCGAGGCTGACTGATTGTGATCTGTTAACATTAAAGATCAAAATATTATTTTAGTTAATTTTATATGTAGTTTAAAAGTTGTTCGATTTAGTCATTCTCAAAGGCGTGTGACAGGAGTTTGGTTGTTCTTCTTCAAAACTGAGACCACGGAGAACTTAAGAACTATGCTCGATGATCTAAGGTGGGCTTCTGAAGAAGTTGGGCTTAAGATGAACATGGACCAAACGAAGATCATAACTAACGTCCATGTACCTATGTAGTACGCACTCCAGTTAAGATCAGAGACTCTACGCTCAAAGTTCTCGACAAATTTGTGTACTGTCTCTGAGCCTAGGACAAACGGTTCAGTTGGGCAGGTGCAATTTTGAGAAGGAGATCAATTTTCAAAAATGACTTAGCTGGGTGGCGTTCGGGACACGCAATATCTTTATCCTCTCGTCAATAGTTTGTTGTTGTTAGTTGTTAGTTTGTCAAGTTTTTGACCAGTGTGTGTTGTCATTGATAACCTATGGCTCCGAAAAAGGAGGGTCAAAGTCACTCAAATAACTTTTTCGCGTAAGCGCTCTCCACTTCGAACACAATACTGTTTAGCCGATGCTACTTTGAAAAAAGTTAGAAAATAAATAAAAGAGCGATGGAAAGGGCTATGGCCTATGCTCGAAGTTACTCTGCGAGATCTAAAAAATGACGATACCCGCAGACGAATAAAGTAACTGACATAGCCTGAAGGCTTGCCAAACTAAATTGGCAGGTGCGGGCCATATTGCCCTGAGAACCGATGATCGGTGGGGCAAGCGAGTTCTCGAGTGGCGACCACGTACCGGATGACGTAGGGTAGGAACAAGGAATGCCCCCACAAGGTTGCTGAGGCTTGAGGTGGGCTGATGCCCTGATTAAGGTCGCGTGGGTCCGCTTGATACGGGTAGCTCCTAATTGATTGTTTTGGCACTCTCTGGGGCAGGCCTATGTATGACATGATGCCCGCGGTTATCTATCATCATCGTACCTCTCGCCATCGAGCTCATCCCCACACCTTGGAGCCATTGCGTTCTCGTACAGTACGTTTCAATAGGAACTTTATACCCAGAACACTTAGGTTGTGGAATGAGCTCCCTGCGGAGGTATTTCCAAAGGGCTACAGCATGGGACTCTTCAAAACAGGCGTGAATAAGAGCCATGATAATCTGGTCCAGTTCAACCCCACCAAGACACAAGTATACGCGTGCACTACGAAAAAAAATCCCATTCACTGTTGCCCATTCCAAGACACAGCCCTCTCCATCTTAGAGAGTTATTGGGATCCTTCGTGTCGACATTTCCAGCGACGTCTAGTTTCGGAGCCACTTAGAAGACAAAGCCAGGCTGGCATCCAAAAAGCTGTGCTAAATAGAGCGAAGCGATACATCCCCCCTGGACAGAGACTTCAATAATATAAGTCACAAGTCCGTCCCCACTGAGTTGGCTGTCACCTCTGGGCGGGAGCACCTGGATACCAGCTTGGGCCTTTTGAATTGCTTTAGAGACGTGCTGTGCGAATCGTGGACGATCCCAAACTAGGGACCGTTATGTTTAAGGAGAAACTTTGCCTCCTTGTGCTTTGCCTGAGAATTGTTCAATATGATGCTGATTTATGTGTTTCATTGGTCATATGATTCATATGTCTAAAAAGAATGGCCAACTGATATTTTATTCAACGATTTTAACACGTCTATAAAAGTTTCGGTTTCGGTTTCGGCCGAAACTAGAGCCAAAACCGAACCTTCGGTTTCGGTTTCGGCTAAAAAACATGTTTCGATCGGACACTACTAAATATATACTTACCTACATATGCTACGTGCCTATTCATTTCTGTTATTTATTTGTTATTTATTCTTGTTTTAATAGGCATACAAGCATACAACTGACTAACTGTCCCAAAGCATAATTTCATTCTTCAATTATATCCACGTTGCACCTACACGCAGGTTTGCTTCATTAAGCAGCTGGTAACCCCACCAGTCAGAGCAGCGGGTAGCTGCAATATAAGAGCTGCCGTGACTAATCATTTATTTTAATTTAATAGCCATTGCTGTAATACTACTAATTGCATATTGGCTCTAATTCTCTATGAGGTGTGTCTGGTATTTATAAAGCTATGTTGATTGAAGATTCTAAATAAGTCTGATCAAAAAACAATTTTTAAACAAGCTTTCATTTTCGACGGTACCTTTTTCCACAGTCATCAATTAATACTCCTTGCGACGGTTCGAATGAGCCCAAACACTATGGCCACCTTCTGTCTTTATCATCAAATCAGCTCGGTGGTACTATAATAGGTATTGTATTGTTACCGAACTTTTATAAGCATGCCAAATTTCAGCTCAGTCGGATACTTGCAAGTGATTAAAAAAAATTGCAAATTTTGATGACCAAGTTGTCATAAAAATTTGCAGTTGTTTCAAATTTTCATTCTTACATACGAACAATGCATCTTAAATAAAATCTTGTTTGAAGTTTTTATTTTTTTATTTAATTATTTCATCATCCTCCTAGCGATCTTCCCAGTACAGTTGCATCCTGAATGATGCCTGGGGTCCGCTACCTAATCCCAAGAATTTAATTATTTATATATAAATATTTATATTAGTCATATAAATTATATTTATATATTATATAAATATCATAAAAATAAATACTGTAACCATTTCAAAACTTCGAACAGGTATTCGCGACACGACAAAACACTACAAGTTCTTCACAAAAGACCAATAACGACAGTGTCACGAAATGGACCCATTTCAGCAGCCAGCGCTGGACTTCCGCGAGTTCAGACATATGTAGTTGGAGTTTGGACATTTTTGACTCTTTCACAAATATACCTAGTCCCGAAACTAAGCAAGTGTACAGTACAATATAATGTATGGGTATCCTGAAACATTTCAGTACTAGTAGTAGTTTCAGTTTATCAGACCTCGTATACGATGTTGGTACAAAATAAAACAACAAGATGAATTTAACTCTACCGACATGAAAATATTTCAATATACCCGACTTGTATTCTTGTATCATGACCCGACTGAAAGAATGTAGGTACAACTACATACCTATCTACATACACACTGACATAAGATATAGAAATAGACACACAATGCCGAACATAAATAACTAAAAATGTGGCGCAAGATGACACTGACAGTTACATTCCAATAGCTGATAATAACGCTTCTTTATAGTCCGAGTCACGATAAAAACTTCATACAAAAAAGAACTTACAGACATTAGCGTCAAGTGTCAAATTTGCAAACATAGGAACCAACATGGTAAAAACTTTTTAGTAAAATGCCACTGTCGTATACTGGCTACCAATGTTTACTTTATAAATGTCAAAAGTGAACAGTGAAAGTATCTAATGAAGTCGCTTTGGTTATTTAAATTATTTTTATATTAATATTTTTTTGATCAAAAAAAAATATGAATAAAACATTCCATTACAACCTTCACACACATTCTGTAATTGTTCTTTTTCTGTATTAGAGATTAAGATATTTACCTTCATGAAACTCTTGAGCAAGACTATAGGTAGTTATTTCACAAGTACTGACTTCTGCCATTGGAGCAGCATTAGTAGTTTTACAACTTTTGCTTTGCAAGTCATCGTCATCTATCTCTGACATCTATAAAACAAAGATACCGACTATTAACTTGAAAGATAAATTATTTAAATATATTAACGTTAAATTGATTTTTATTACATCAATTCATATAGCTATATGAAAATGTTTTCCTCTGCATGATTTTTCACGCTAAAATTATATGTTAAAACAGAATTTGAATAATGTAGTTTGAGTCGGGAACGAACTGACTTACGTTCAAGACAGGTTTAGCAGTTGCAGTTAGTCGATTTAAGCCTTTATTGGTCCTGTATATGTCGGAAATAGGAAAAAAGCCCGAACAAACAACACTCGTGTGGCTTGGTTTATAGAGTGCGTCACGTTTATTTTGCGCTAAAATAGCGGTCCATTCGGAACATCGCTAAGGATGTTGTGGAAATCTTGAATTAAAACATAAAAATCACAAATTTATTCTTCATAAATTTAGTTTAAAAAAATATTGACCTAATAGCGACTTCTTACATTTTGTTTCTTGATAACCTTTCATTTGAACTAACAAAATTATTTACTCAAAACCATGAAATTACCAGGACTTTACATAAATATTGTGAAGTTATCAAAATAACTAACCTAAAGAAGTATATTCCGTCTTTTTCCTTGTTTTTATGTAGCTATTAAAGCAGTTTTTCACAGCAGATTTCGTCATTGTTGGACAACTGTCACTGTCTGCGGTCCAAACACGACTAAACAGGAAAGTACCGCCCGAGTCATGCGGGCGGTACTTTCACGGGGGCCATTTTTGTGGGCTGATTGTGAATCTAGTTCTATAATAGTACATCAATGTACATACAGTTAGCAAAGAGACGTAGCTAGATTGAAAAATTATCAATGTGCATAGTACAGACAAGCCACATAATCATTATTCTCATAGCAGTAGAGTCATTTGACAGTGTCAATTCCTTCGGCCCAATTGCTCACGCAGCTAATATGGTCCGTTTACGCTACTGCTGATTTTACTAACCTCTAAGTAGTACCTATAGGTTGGGTATCATTAAGATCTTTATGTCCGGCCGATTTCTAGATGTCCATCCGGGTCTCCTCTACAAGTAGCATTTCTCAATCTATTGTCGTGAAATTATGTGAGCAAATTCGATTAATACGATTTTTTTGGTCAATTCAGTTTTTGGAAGTTTATACTTACCTAAATTGGAAAATAAAGAATCTGAAGGTTTACAGCTCACAGAGCCTCTAGTATTAATATTTTATACTTATGTGATTGCCGCAGGTTTTAATCTAAGTACTGTAAATATGTGTAAGAATGGGATCACAGGCTCTACTCAGTCGCATCATACTCTAAAATGCATTAGGTATGTTCAATCACATTTCCGTTACAATTTGAATCTTATCACCGTGTAATTAAGTCCAAAATAGATTTATCTCATATGAGGCATGGTTCGTTTTGTTTTTTACCAGAATCTGCGCACACGTGCAATGGATGAGCGCAGCTGCCTGCTAAATCATTATTAGTGTAAACATGACTAAGTATGTTGTCATATTTCACGTAAGTAAAAGCCCCATAAATGCTTATTTTACCTAAAACCTAGGTACATGATAATGTGCAGTTGGTGTTATATTTTTTGGGTCCATATTGGCTCATATACTTTTTTTGGTCGAATTTTTCAAGTATTACTTGAAAGCTCCGTGATCATAATCATCACACATATTAATTTTTTTTTAATATTCGAATACGGGTCTAACACGGCATTTTTTTATTTACCTTAATTACCGACTTTTCGACACGGGTTGCACCGATCATGGTCGCGGCAGACTGAACGTCCTAGCAAGTTGTCAACGGAGATATGGATACACAACATTTAACTACCTCACAATTGCTTATAAAAATTGAAGGGTAGGTCTGAAAAAGTGTTCTACCCGCTCATTATGCTACTAATTGTTTAGGGCACGACACACAACACTCACAGCAGTCTTACTACATACTAGTAGTTCTTTATACTGTGCTCAGAACATCCGCGCGCGCTTGTGCGCGAACGAACAAACCTATCTGGTGGTCTACTTACTTCGAAATTCGAAATCCGAACTTCGTATGGTGCCGTCCCTTTCACTCATATAGTGTATGACAGGAGAGTTAAAGGAACGGCACCCTACGAAGTTCGAATTTCGGAGTAGACCCCCAGGAGTGACCACTGTAATGTTGACCAATTCTGACATACCAGCAAGTCGACGGAGCCCCGCTAAGCGGCTCCTACTTTCCGTTCTGAGGGACACAAGGTAACGAACGAAACTACCTGGGTGAAACATCTGTAATTGTAATTTCTAACCCGCCAACGAGTCGACGAAGCCCCGCTTTGCTTCACGGAGCTCCTATTTTCGTCTCTGAGAGACTCAAGGTAACGAAGGAACCTATCTAAACAGAAATAGGGTTTTTGTTTGTGTACTTGGGAAATAAAATTCGGTAAAAAATGTGGTCGTGTTAGTTTTAAACTTAAAAGAGGGTATCAACGGATCCACTAGCGCCACTCGTAAAAAATGAGATTATTTAAATTTAACGATACATATTAAAAAAAAGGGGACTGCTATGTACCTACTGTATTTTGTATTTAAGTACCTTTTGAATACATCAAACTTTTTTTACATACATCAAACCAGTTATTACGTTGCGAGATTTGTCGATCTTTGAGTTCTAAAATAAAACTGCCGTTTTTCTTTCGACGCATAGATTGACGAATCTAGCAACGTAATAACTGTTTCAATGTATTCAAAAGGTAGTAAAATACAAAATTTAGTACATAGCAGTTTTTTAAATATCTGTCGTTAAATTTATATAATCACAATTTTTACGAGTGGCGCTAGTGGATGCGTTGATACCCTCTTAACTAGTATTGGCATTCATTATGTTATACGCTTGTTTAGCAATAAGTACTAGTATGTATATAAACAAATACAAGTATGATATTAAACTATATTACTAAGAATCGTTATAATAAAAAAGTATGTATAGAAACATAGATATACAGGGTGTGGCCTGTTAAATGGTACACTATTGAGCTCTCTAGCAATTATTTCCAAATGGTTCAATTGAAAATAAAAGTATTTTTTGGATTTTTTTTATACAAAAATAGGTTACCTGTACTTTTTTATTCTACTGGAGTGATATTAATGACTATTTATTTAAAAAACACTAAAAATTTACATAATAATAAAAAATCACAAAAATATCCTTTTAAACCAAAATTTCGACAACGATTATGAGTCATAACTTGAAGCAACCTCAAAATCAGCATTGATTGCCGCGCTATAATCTCTGGGTGCCAAGATCCATTACTTGGATGGAGGTCATAACTTTAGATCGAAATTTCTCCCAATTGAAAAAAAATAAATGTTTTTTGGACACTAGAGGTTACTGCAGACGCTCTAAGGAAGCGTCCTTTAAATGTATTGCTCCTACTAGCGGCCCGCCCCGGCTTCGCACGGGTATTAAACAAAAATTTCAAAATTTAAAATTATAATACACACACATTTTAGTAAGCATAACTAATTTTTTTGGAAATATAATATAGCCGAGGGGCTAGTGTTGCTTTCCAATAGTGAATAGTGTATTTCAAATCGGTCCAGTAGTTTCGGAGCCAAACATTTTTTTTAACACCCCTAGTTTTTTTGGAAATATAATATCTCTAATGTCACCCGGGGATAGTGTAGCTTCCCAAAAGTGAAAGAATTTTTGAAATCGGTTCAGTAGTTTCGGAGCCTATTCAATGCAAACAAACAATTAAATATTTCCTTTTTATTATTACTGTAGATTTATTGGAAATATAGCCTATGTCACCCGGGAATAGTATAGCTTCCCAACAGTGAAATACTTTTCAATCGGTTCAGTAGTTTCGGAGCCTATTCAATGCTAACAATTTATTTTTATACCTTGGGTTACATTATTGGAATTTTAGTAAGAATCCCTAATTTTTTTTTTGAGATATAATATGGGGTTGCATTTGAATTACGCATTATAGGGAGGGGGGGGGGGGGGGAGAGGGGGGGGGGGGGGGTGTAGGAACCCCTCCTCAAAGTTAGGAAATCAAAAGTTACCACGAAACATTATTTTTTTGAGGTTATGTCCCCCCCCTATAATGCGTGATTCAAATGCCAACCCGTTTTGGAACCTATTCAATGCAAACTATTTTACACCTTGGGTTACATTATTGGAATTTTAGTAATGATCCCTATTTTTTTGGAAATATAATATAACCTATGTCACCCGGGGATAGTGTTAGCTTTCCAACAGTCAAATAATTTTTCAAATCGGTTCAGGAGTTTCGGAGCCTATTCATTGCAAACAAACAATCAAATCTTTCCTCTTTATAATATTAGTATAGATTACAGGCCACACCCTGTAGTAGTATAGTAAAACAGAGACACTTATGTTTAATGTAATGCAACGCACTTGATTCCTCTGAAGTCACAAGTGTGCATAGGCTACGGTGTCTGCTTACCATCAGGCAGGCCGTAAGCTTGTTTGCCACCGTCGTAGTACTTATAGAAAAATGAATATAGATAGTGTAATTTTTTTTAAATCACGATTTCCACTTGATAGCTTCATGATCCAATAATCGAATTTGCATTTGCTTACGAAAGTTGGCTTTTCCAAATTCGGCTATGTCTACTTCACCTGTGATATGTAATAGTTGTCCTTTTAAATTCATTTTACATACTACTACCATAATTTTTAGGGTTCCCTGGCCAAAATGGCAAAAAAGGTACCCTTATAATTTCGTTAAGTCTGTCCGTCCGTCCGTATGTCACAGCCAATTTACTTGCTAGGTATTAGGTAGAAAGGTGAATTCTATGACCTCTACAGAAAAGTGACGTAGAATAAGAAAAAAATATTAAATTAGGGGGGCACCCCATACATGTAACCGGAGAAAATTGTTTTTCCAATGCACTTAGGCGTGTAGGATTTCTAGGCCTTTAAAAATAATAGTTAAACATTCTAAATTTTTTTTCCAACTAAAGGATGATTCACAGTAAGTCGTTCCGTGTCCGGGCCGGCCCATTTTCTTTTAGGGCAATACGCCGGCCGTTGCGTTTGCTGTCATAGAAAACGGGCCGGCCCGGACACGGAACGGTCTACTGTGAATCATCCATCAGGTCAGAATCTGATCATAGGGTTCTGGAGAAATCGAGGGAACTCTTCAAATATTTTAGCGGTGCACCTATAGCGATGTGGGTATTTTGTATAGTAAGCTCATGCATTCGCTCTTGAAAAGCACAATTTGCTGAAGTTTGACAAAAAATAATGATATCCCAAAAACGTAAAAATGTGAAAATGGGAGATGCGGGGTTCTAGTCTTCACCGACTCTGCTGTGGTTTAAACGCAGTGTGTCTTACTTAAGTATAATTAGCGCATGCATGGGAATTATGAATTAATTTAACATTGAGGTAAAATATAAAATGATGTCAAAACCATACTCAAATGTATCAGTAGGTACCGGATTTACAATAAACACTAACATCTATATTTAGCTGTCTATTAAATAAACGGCATGGATGGATACTGTAGTTAAATGGGTCCTTATATGACATTCGATTTGAGCGAAGTGCGGTTTACGAGGCGATTTCAGTAGAATTCAATTTAGTCGAGAAGGCTGGCAATAAACCTCTGACCTAAACAGGGTTTATGTCGATGGCAGTCATATTAGTACGTGAAACAGACGTACTATTATAACATGGTGGCATTAAACGAGTGCATTAAGTACTTAAGTACCGGAGCTCTTTTTAATAGATTCAATAATATATACAGTTACACATGCACCAGTACCCGTTGTATGTGGTTGCGTTGCAATTCGTCGCTAATACGATGTTTTACATACATTTTTATGACATGCCACATTAAATGCAACGCAACTAAGCACTGTGGCCCGGCTCTTATAGTGGCTCCCGAAACCTTTGGGGTCCACGTAACATTTTTTAATCAACGTCAATAGCCAACTGTACGCACGGTCTGCCTGAACTAGGGCTTCCAATCCGGGATCCCGGCTTTTTTGGGACATATTTCAATACCGGTATTTTCTGATTGAATAACTATCAAAATTATTTTTATAAACTATCAAAATATGCCAAACAAACGTCACTACCCTTCAAAATGTTTAAATTCGGCATCGCCGCGAAAATATACGAATGAATAAAACAATTTTTATTCGAGATTGATGTTATATTAACTGAAGCTAATTGCGAGGAGCACGAAGAATATATATCAAATCATCTGCTCTTAGTAAAAATATTTTATTTTTGTAAGGCATACAAAAAAAACCTTCTACAAAACATAATAAACGGTAAATTGAGAACATTAAATATGTGAATTACGTTTTTGCTATATTATTGTTATTCCCCCATACTTTTAAAACTATATCGTGGCCATATATTATTATGTATAATGTAACATAATTTACAGATGAATGCTTAACAAGTATATTTGACCGAATTATGATAACTATTTACTAATTGGTATTAAAAATAGAGTTTTTACAACATTTATAAACTGATTCAATACAATTTCATATTTTGATTGTACATGTCAAATATAATTAAAAGTTTTTAGTCAAGTAGCCCGGCCCGCAAAGGTGCCTATCACGTGAGCGTCAGGATGATAGGACCATGATAGATTTATATATCGAGAGCAATTCCAAGTTTTAGTACCTATTTTGTACTATTCGGTACCTGACATCATAAAATTTGTACCTCGCTAAAAATCCAGAAATATTGAAAATAAAGTGGTCAGCCATTCTGACGTCAGGTTGACAGGACCAAGTCTAGTTCCCCTAGTTGCAGGCGTTATAACGAATCCATCTTTTCGTAATTATTTAGTACCTAATTTGTACCTTAATGCATGTTATTCAGTATTTTATAAAGACTTACAAAAAAAAAGTTACACTAAGAATAAGCTTTGTATGGGCATAGCGCTGCAGTCCGTCGATTTGAACCGGACCTTTAATTTTGTTGAAACGTTATGATTTATTGCTATTAAAGTATTTTATGCAAAATAAGGGTTCCCAAAAGCCGAGTCGCCGTAATGAAACGAGCGTAGCTAGTTTTGTTATTAAAGACTCGAGAATTGACATGTAAAATACCGAATTTTATGGATAAATATCTAAATCTAAAACAGTGTTTCAAGACTTAATTATTTAACGTTGCATGTTGCATGCAACGTTAATTAATTAGGTCTGTCCGTCATCTAATTGACAGGTTATAATGCTCGAATAGAAATATTACATTTTTATTTGTCGTAGAAAAATATTATATACAACGTTACTTAATTAGTTCTTAAAATTCCCTAGTCTTTAATAACAAAACTCGCTATGCTCGTTTTGTTACGGCGACTCGGCTTTTAGGATTCCTTATTATGCATATCTATATATATATTACGCGAAGCCGATCCTTACAACGTCCATCAGATCTACAGTTATGGACCGATTTTGATAAATTATATACCATAGGATTCGTCCCATGCTGCAGATTTGCAATAAGGTCTTAGTTTTTTGATTTTTATTCTGAAAAAATTATTTAATTGATATTTACGAAAAATCCTGGATGCCCCGACAAATATAAGCCTCAAAATCGTGTTCGATGACGCCGCATACAAGCGACGGGTCAGCTTACCTTGGTAGAATTGTACGAGGTGTCAAAATTTAGCATGGTTAACACGTGACTTGGGAACTGGCTATTGTATGATTCCGGATGACATAAAATCAAATATGAATTAAAATGTTCCTGTAAGAAATATCTGGTACAGCATTACAAAATAAAATCTTTTGAGTCGAGTAATACTCAATATTATTAACTATAAACGAAAGTAAAATTACTAATTTGTTTACAAGACAATACATAATATTCGGTGTATTCGGTCTAAGTATTTACAGTTTACATGAATGCCAGACGTTTTGTGTCAACATTTAACTTATTTTTTATTGTAGCCCTTTACACGATTTTTATTTTCACAATACTGAGGTGTCAATATTATTGCGGTCTATAAAGACAATACAAATTTTAGTGATCCGTTAATTTCATGGGGCCTTCTACACGGTGATTATTATCCCGTGATACACTCATATCACCATACGATTTACGTGAATATTGATGCATATTGAACCAAAACACGAACTATTTGGAAAAACGCGATAATATTGACATCTCAGTTTTGTCATTATATTAATCGTGTAAAGGGCCCCATTCATTTCCCAACTTAAGACCCTGTTCACATTATCCGATTTGATGAAGGTTTCGGCTCCGACAAATGTATGGAAATGTGACCGATATCGTGTCGTGCAATGTGAACAGTGACCAGTTTTCGTAATTAATAATACTAACAGATCCGCAGTGTTAAGCAAGACGATTTTTCTTATAGTTGTCTCTTTGGATCCTTATGGTTAAGCAAGATGAATTAGACCGGGACAGATAGAACGATCATTTTCGGCTGCTAACGAATTGTCTCCACTTAAAAGCACACCAAAATTTCAAATCCCATATAATCCAAAACGACATAAACGTCAGTTCAGTACAATTTGCATATAAACAAATATATTTGAAAGCAGATGCACTGACAGGTGAACACCTGTCAGATATCACTTATCTGTCTTTTTTAAACTTACTGATTTGTGCATTAGAGAGAAGTGATCAGATGTTCAGAAATTGTTCAACTTAAATGAGCGGATTCGATATCTGTGGCAGTTTTCTATACATATAGGGATAAGCTAGCCTTTTTACTTCCGCTTTCTGTCTGTTTGTCATTTTGCCGTGTTTTATGTACAATAAAGCCATACATACATACATACATAACCGTGTCGGCTCCAACGCCGATATCGGATCGATAATGTGAACAGGGCCTGTTCAGTTCTGTCGAATAAAGCAGAAAATAAATGAAATGTTTACATAAATGACATACGTATTGTGTCACTTTTTTTTATTGTGCTCTATTCTGTCAATATTATATTGTCATGGTTTAAACAAAGAAGTTGGTATACAAACCAATGACGCTTCAAATATACGTTCCGTATATCTTGACTGATATTGATACCTGCCAAAACAATGACAAACCAAATTAAACTTTACGTTGTGAGTCACAGAACTGTTTCTGAGTTAATCATAGATAAGCTGCAAAACATTTTGAAAGAGAAGAGATTCGCTGTGTCTAAGTGTGTCTCTCTTCCACCTATTGCCATACCAGTAGGGTGATCAAGAGATCATAAGCAAAGAAGTTCTCATTGGAGTAGACGTTACTTATTGGTGGATTTAGATCAAACGAACGAGAAAACAATGTTGCACTAATTAACCTTTACGACGTCAACAACGCATTTGAAGTATATGCGCACCATCGATTCAATACAACGACGAATATATCCGTCATGGCGATGGCATCCAATGCGATATTAACCTACATGCATTTCTATAGATAATGCGCTTAAAAGGTTAAAAAAATAATTACAACCTTTAATTGCCGAGAACGTAGGTGTTATGATATATGAAAATTACCTTCGTACTTTATACTATGTACTATTACTTATTCTGTGATGCTATGGTTTATATTCTCTCTTATGAAAAATGAGTTGGCGTGTAAGTGTCACTGTGGTTCATAAAGTATGGTGTTCAAAAGGTTAATTTGCTATTTTTTTTCAATGTTTGCCTGAGGATGTCAAACCCTACAAAGTTGAACCCTACAGAAATGCATGTAGGTTGATATCTCATTAGCCCATCATGGCCCACGTACAAGGCCCAGTTATGCGGTGGATCGGGGTGCAAATATGTTTTTTTATGATTGACTGTGACACAAATGTTTTTAAATCAACTTTGTAATCGAGAGCGACGCCACGGGATAGAATATAGATAGGCTATATTCTATCCCGCGGCTTCGCTTGCATTCTTCGTAGTACGTCGACGCGGCGGAGCCGCGCGGGTAACTAGTAATACTTTAATAGCAATAAATCATAGTCCTGTCATCCTGACGCTCACCCTATCGCTGGCCGTATTACCGCGTTGAATTACGATAGACAACCTTTGCAACAGGAATGAACCTGAACGGGAATCATGACCTCTCTCGCAAACGGCGCAATTGTTGTATAGTCCTTATTTAATTAAATAATACAATTTCCATAAATTTCATAATTCAATTTTATTAAAAATTTGGGGCGGTAAAGTAATTTTTTTTTAATTTGTCATGATCAATGTCGTGTTTATACAATGAAAAATAATACTGTGTTCTTATGTTCATGGTACCAAATGGGTATTTTGTTTCATGCTTTTATATCTTTTAACATTTTCCCGATATTGGACATTTCAGGTTCGGTATTAATACCGAGATCATAGAAGGTCCGGTATTTGGAAGCCCTAGCCTGAACAACTTAGATTATAATTTTTGCAAATGCAACTAACTATTATTTTTTATTTCGGAATGGTAAAGCAGTATACTGTGCACTATAGGTATAGTAGCTGCTTAAAGTACACTCAATAAGCGCCCTTTAAAAAAGCTTTTTGAGTCTACTAAACTGAATTTTGCAAAAAATACTGTCGAAGTGGTTGTAAATGATGCACTAATCCGGATTGATTAGGCCCAAAAATATAAATGTTTAAAGTGGACTGTATACAAATGACTGGTAGTTCCTCTCGTAAAATAACAGTGACTGACTCACTCTACTCTAATTTGGTGCAACCTTGGTTCTGCTTTTTCTTATGATTCGTAAAATAAAAAGAGTTCGGACGGATTGTAAATGGTTTATATTGTTTATCACAGGTTATGTTCTTATTAAAACGTATTTTGAAGTTAACACTGTTTATGATTAATTTACTTATTTATACTGACTTTAACACTGATTTTATCTAAATCTAGGACACAATGTCTAGAGATTCCTAAACTTTTCCTGAGCTGAGTTCCCAACGCGCTTTTCTTTCTTGTTCTGGGTTTCTTCCTTGGAGTGTCTCTTCGGTACTGAGTGAAGTACGTTGCGAACTCACCTCCTATCTTTCGTAATGGCTGACCGTAACGTGAGCACCCTGAAGTAGTGCACGCTACGAGGCGCTGTCCGAGTATAAATAGGGATTCTTACAAATCTCGCGGTTTTCCGCGGATTGCGGAGGCTGTGATTATCTCACTGGCCTGTACTAAGACTCATCGAGTCGGCGTTCGGTGTGGTCACACGTGACCCTTTATACTTGGACAGTGTCTTCCTAATATTGGCTCTGAGAGGGAAAAACGTTGTGTAAAAACGACTATTCTAAATTGATTCCATCTTAAGAAATTCGCTGCGCGACCATTTCTTAGTGCCTGTGATTCAAACAGGGCTTGTAATATGCGCCTCAGCGCCTACTTTATATAATAAAAACCTTATTATCTCAGAGTCAATTGTTTGTGAGTTAGCTCACAAAACATGCCATTTTCATAGCGTAATTTCGATCTACGATCGATACATTTTACACTATTACGCAATCTTTCATTTTATTGCGTATGGAAATTTCCAAGCATTCTTGCGCAATCACTCGGATTGTGTCATAATACTTGCTGAAATGAATAAACTCGCCCTAAAGAGTTATTCCTTCCGCTTAGTGCGACAAGGTTCTAATATTTACGTAAATATGACAATATTTCTTAAATATTCCATTTTAAATAACAGGGTTACTCTTACATTTACCTAGCTAACGTCTTATCTTTATTTGTTTCTAAATTACGTGCTAGGTACATTAGGGGCGGGTAGAATCTGTCGTCTACATACTCCCCGCCGTCTGAAGCTTCAGACTTTGTGGCGACGGTAGCTCTAGTCTTCAGGCTTCTCTGGTTCAGGACACGGTGCGGGCTATGGGCTCGACGCAGGCTCGTGGCTCGACGTGGGCTCGGCGCTCGAAGCAGGCTCGGTGCTCGACGCAGGCTGGTGTGTTGCTGCACTGTTTTAAACAATTTGGAAAAATCCCTAACATACTGATGGAAACATTCGTCAGTGGTGCAAGATCTCCTTTCATAAAGTTGATATAAGTTATCTCTACTTTTCCGAATTCCGGTAGTTGCCCACTCATTAAATCTCATTTTATTGTTTATCTTAATACGCTTTTTACTACAAGTCTTATTAAATTCGTTACACACTGTATTCAGAAGCATTTTGAATTGATCATTCGGATCATTTGATTGTACCTGGGTGTTCGGCATGGCGACTAGTAGATTAGACTTTAGTAATTCTAGTCTACTTCTACTCAGCGGTCTTATTTCTATAACACGATCTGGATGTTTTACTTCGCAAGGTAGCTTGACCATCTGAGCTTTATGATCCGAACGAACTCCATTCACTATGCTACTGTCTATATGAGAACTGTTTAACCAAATACTATCTATACAAGTGGCCGAGGTCGGAGTAACTCTGGTAGGTACTTCAAACAAGTAGTCAAAATTGAAAGATTTCAAGAGTGATGTACTTGTCTTTTTCAACTGATTGTGATAAAATATCGATATTAAAGTCGCCGCAGACCACTACTGACTTTTTACCACTTGTTGCTTTATTGAGTACATCCTCCATAATTTCTATAAAAGATGTTAAATCACCTGATGGTGGTTTATAAATGCAAATTATCAGATACTGATCCATCTCTGCACAAGCAATCTCGCAAACACGATCAACAGAACAGCCTGAGATGTCTCTACGTTCCTTAAAAGTCAAACCGATTTTCACTAAAATAATAGATCCACCACCCTCTGCTGTAGTTCTGTTGAACGCGCTGGCCAGTACGTAATTATTTACATTAAATTTCATCATGTGATTCTTTAACCAAGTTTCTGTTAAGCAGACTACATCTACATTAAACTCTTCCGTAAATAATTCTAAATCTAGTATTTTGCCAGTGAAGCGATTAATATTTTGGTGTAATAAAGTTACACTATTGTGCTTCTCCGTTGTCCTAACAGTCAGTTTAAAGACAAATCCGCAGTTGGAGATGTCGTCCTATCCAAGGTGGAGGGGGAGCTTTGATTTCCGAAAACGGAATTAATAAAAGATGCTAAAGATTTAGCAAGTCTGTCAGTTGTAATACGGTAATCACTAATAGCATTATTAGTGTCAAAAAATATAACGTCACTATGACGGCACGTCAGCTTATATATAAGCTTATTAAGATTACACGCATGACTGTTAGCACTGCATGGAGAAGCAGAATAGGGTAATGCGCCTATAATAACATTTTTAGCACCTAGCTTAGACAGGCAGTCAAACTCAGCCTTCATCTCAGAGTACCTAATATTTGAACCATCACCCAACATTAATACAATTGTTGTTTGTTCATTTATATGGGTATGTTTGATGTTATCTATAATTTTTAGAAATGAGGCATCGGGCATACAATGATTTATAACATAGCTGTTGAGAATATTATTACATAGAATTTTGGCTAATCCTCGCCCTATCCTATCTGAGAAAACAAGGGTTCTACTTACATTATTAGAGGCTGGAGTTATATTTTCCGGTGACACCGACTAGCTGCTGTCCGGCACTGATGAGTATATTGCATGTCCGGGCATAGGATGAGCCTGCCGGAGCCCACACTCACATTCATACGAAGACTGCTTGGTAACCAGTGCTTCCAAACATTCCTCCTTGTGGTGGCACAGCTCCAGAAGTTCATCCGCTGCCAGAATATGTTCACTGATTTGCTTCTGGGATATTACATATTTATTAGTTAAATCTCTCAAAGAATTTTCTAATATGTTCAGTTCGGCTTGCAGTTTCTCAGTGTCAGTTTCATAAATGGTTCTACTGTAGCATAATTGCTCATTACAAGAATTTAATTCTTTCAGAACACTGACATGATTTTTTCTCAATGTAGTAATTTTATGAATATTAATATGCTGTCTGTACAGTCGTTTTGATTTTCTTATAAATCTATTTAGCTTAATATACTTTTTGTATTTCCTATGACTTAGAAAGTTAACTTGTTTACTACAAAAGGAGTCCTCTGTCAAATCAATCACACTAGAAGGTCCAAAATTGCCATGACACTCTGCATAAGAGTTTGGTGTCACAAGTTCATCAAAGAGCCGCCGGGTGGTGTTGAGTTGCTGGCACTGTGCTTCCTCTTGCAATCTACGGACCACCTTGTGGGCATCGGAAAGCTCATATTCCAGATCATCCACACGTTGCAGTGTCCGCTCATGGATGTCACAGCACTCCTGAACACTGTTCAATTTGACCAGCAGATGGTCACGCTGTGTCACACTATCCCTATGCAAAGCATCCAGGTTGGCTAGATCACGTTTGAGTTCTGTATTTTTTTGAATAATCTTGTTAACCTCCTCTTCGCTTTCATCGCGTTCCCGCAGTAGCTGGTCACATAGAGTTTTACTGCTTTAGTTCTTTGAGTGTTGCATTGAGTTTATGTTCCAGTTCCAATATAGGACACAATGTCTAGATTCCTAAACTTTTCCTGAGCTGAGTTCCCAACGCGCTTTTCTTTCTTGTTCTGGGTTTCTTCCTTGGAGTGTCTCTTCGGTACTGAGTGAAGTACGTTGCGAACTCACCTCCTATCTTTCGTAATGGCTGACCGTAACGTGAGCACCCTGAAGTAGTGCACGCTACGAGGCGCTGTCCGAGTATAAATAGGGACTCTTACAAATCTCGCGGTTTTCCGCGGATTGCGGAGGCTGTGATCATCTCACTGGCCTGTACTAAGACTCATCGAGTCGGCGTTCGGTGTGGTCACACGTGACCCTTTATACTTGGACAGTGTCTTCCTAATATTGGCTCTGAGAGGGAAAAACGTTGTGTAAAAACGACTATTCTAAATTGATTCCATCTTAAGAAATTCGCTGCGCGACCATTTCTTAGTGCCTGTGATTCAAACAGGGCTTGTAATATGCGCCTCAGCGCCTACTTTATATAATAAAAACCTTATTATTTCAGAGTCAATTGTTTGTGAGTTAGCTCACAAAACATGCCATTTTCATAGCGTAATTTCGATCTACGATCGATACATTTTACACTATTACGCAATCTTTCATTTTATTGCGTATGGAAATTTCCAAGCATTCTTGCGCAATCACTCGGATTGTGAACTTGCTGAAATGAATAAACTCGCCCTAAAGAGTTATTCCTTCCGCTTAGTGCGACAAGGTTCTAATATTTACGTAAATATGACAATATTTCTTAAATATTCCATTTTAAATAACAGGGTTACTCTTACATTTACCTAGCTAACGTCTTATCTTTATTTGTTTCTAAATTAAGTGCTAGGTACAGTCACCGGCAATAGTATCTTCCTACACGAAGGCCGCTTAAATATGTGACACGCTCTTATGACCTTACAAATAAGAGTGTGTCACATATTTTTGCAGCCTTCGTGTAGGAAGATACTATTGCCGGTGACTGTACATTAGGGGCGGGTAGAATCTGTCGTCTACAGTGGTTATTATTCGATCGATATCGATATTCGATAACTAACCGTAATTCGTTCTTATAAGTTATAGTTACACTCAAATTATATATTACACGTATTAAATGGTATTAAACAGTATCCGTTTGTGTAAAACTGTTACAGATGATTAGCGCCAGGAGTGTTTATAAATGCGACACGTTGCCGGCAGGGACATAACATGTGTGCGCGCCTTATCTCACCACCGACGGCGACGATGCGATGTTGCGTGCGCCAGACTTGTATTTTTTACAAAGCTTTGAAATTGTGTAGTTGCAGTTAATTTATACCAATGCCATCGTGGGAACTGCATTTGCTCGTCAATGACATGACACTACGTACCAACTTATTGATGTGGTAAGCTGACATAAAATGATGTACGTAACTACGTACAGTCAGAAAAATTGAAATATATATCTTGTCAAAATGGCCCCTGATTTTTCGGTTTCTATAACAACAAAATGTCTTCACGGGAATATACTCAACAATATCTATTGTAATTAAATCAAGAGTTGAGATTAAGACATGTTTTATTACTTTCATAGTAGAATTAAGCCGCAGCTGGAGCTCGATCATTTAAAATATATGTCATAGGTCATAGGGACATCCCCGCCCTCACGTCTCTGTCATTTAAAAGCAGAATGATTCAAGATTCGAAATGTGGCGTACCTGGATGTCATTAGGGATAACCCACTTTCAAATCTCTGTTGTAAAGTTGGACCGATAATCACATGAAACAAAACACTCATAGGGACGCGCAGAGTTCATATGATTTTGAAAAAATGTTGGTACTTAGGTACCTATTTATACTATATACTTGTTTCCATTCTGTCAAAAATTATAACAAATTTAATCGCGGTCCAACAAACATGAAAGTTTCATGAACTCTGCGCGTCACTATTCGGGTTTTATTTCATGTCATTATCATTCCGACTTTACAACAGAGATTTGAAAGTGGGATATCCCTAATGACATCCAGGTACGCTACATACTACGAAAATATTCCTGAAATACAATATTTACCCAATGTAAAAACATCGAACGAAGTGCATAATTCCCAATTTAACTTCTTCAGGAAGCTCGATCGGTTTTATTACTTTCATAGTAGAATTAAGCCGCAGCTGGAGCTCGATCATTTAAAATATATGGACCCGGGTATGTCCTTAAACTACGGCCAAGACCACCGGGGAATGGGCAGCAGCATTCCTAGAGTGCGGTGGAGATACTGCGATCGCCAACCCGCATGCCAAGCGTGGTGATTATGGCATTTACCCCCCATGAAATTGGGGGAGGCCTATGTCCAGCAGTGGACGTCCTAGGGCTGATGTGGTGGTGGTATGTCATAGGGATATCCCCGCCCACATGTCTCTGTCATTTAAAATCAGAATGATTCAAAATGTGGCGTACCTGGATGTCATTAGGGATAACCCACTTTCAAATCTCTGTTGTAAAGTTGGAACGATAATCACATGAAACGAAACACTCATAGGGACGCGCAGAATCCATATGATTTTGAAAAAAATTTGGTACTTAGGTACCTATTTATACTATACTTGTTTCTATTCTGTCCAAAATTAAGACAAATTTAATCGCGGTCCATATAGACATGAAAGTTTCATGAACTCTGCGCGTCCCTATTCGGGTTTTATTTCATGTCATTATCATTCCGACTTTACAACAGAGATTTGAAAGTGGGATATCCCTAATGACATCCAGGTACGCTACATACTAAGAAAATATTCCTGAAATACAATATTTACCCAATGTAAAAACATCGAACGAAGTGCATAATTCCCAATTTAACTTACCTTCAGGAAGCTCGGTCAATATTTACCTAATGTACGTATTCTTGGTATGTACTATTACTTATTCTGTGTTCTTGGGCTGAGATAAAATGATTAACGCAGTAAATTACCATCTAAATTTTTCACGCAAACAAGATGTTATATAAAAATATCAGCCAGTTTATAGCATCACAATTCAGCCTCAGATCAGCTTCTAACATCTAACTGATGGCGGTTAAACCGGCCCGTAAACACAACGCGATGACAGACCGAACACAGTAGCCGTAATTACGAGATCTTTACTTAAACAAAACAAAATACTTGTAATCTACATCCCACACAATCCACACGAAAATGAACCGAAACATTCAGAGTATAGAGAACATTGTTAGGGACGAGTAATAAAAGCAAATCTTCCCTTGAGTGGGATGTTCAATAGAATCTTTAAAGCCAACGCAGCTATTATTAGGTGTGAGCGTGATTATTTGACAGTTTGAAAACGTTTACAGATTGTAAGGTATATTGCGAGGCAATGTGGCTTCCTGCTTTTGAGGTAAACAGTGTTTTGTGGCCTCCTAAGAAACGCGTTGGTTCGCAGGCGTTCTCATAAAGATTAAAGATAAGGATATCCGTTACATAAATAAACCTTTCACATTAATTTATTTTATTACTAAAGTATTACACAAACTACATTCACATAAATCACCGCAGAGATACAAATTGCTGCAAATTGCCTGGACAGTGTACTTACCTATTTACGTGCTTTATTTAAGTTGATAGAGATGCTCCGACCGAACCAGTAATTTAGGTTTCTGTTAGGTACTTATCGCCATAGTTTTATCTTCGCGTTTGGTGAAATCTATATGCGACGCATCTCTTTTATTTCTCTAGTATAAAGTACGATACTTATAGTAAATCTTGAAAATCGTCGCTATAGACGGCTACGTCACGATTGCTGATTCTAATAGGGCGCTGGTTTATGTTTTCGGTTAGGAAACAATAGATAATAATGACCAGAAATGAAATTCATGCATTGTTATATTAACTACTTACATGATACTTAATACTTATGATAGTTCTATATGCCATACGTACTTGTAATACGCCACTAAACCACTACAATCACAAACTTACAATCACGTAAAAGTACTTTTAAAGCCCTGTACCCAAGCCTCCTTCATTCCACTTCGCATATCCTTCACACAACTGCACTAGCGCCGAGAACAGCTCCTCTGGCGGCAACTCCACTTTTCTCAACCTCCTCGCCTCCCTGCTCTCCCTCTTTCTCCGCCCGTACGTGGCGAACTGACTCAGCTGCGGTCTCTTCTTTATTCCGGCGCTTAACACAAACGTTTGCTGCGGCGGCACCGTTGGGGGTGGATATGGATACTGCTGCTTAGCCTTCACCGCTTGAACTATGAGACAGAGTAAATACCCTCCAAAAGCCAGAAAAGCCAACGTCGTTACAGACATCGAAAATATATTGCTGATCTTACTTTCCTTCTTATGCTCGATCTCTTCGTAATCTCCCCTCTTTATCGGCGGGCCTTTTACGGCCATAGCCTGAGCTCCAAATCGCTCCAAATACGAAGGCGTAGGCGCTGCTACGGTGACATTTTCATAACCTGCTGTGACCATGTCTTGTAGCGACGACTTCAGTCTTAACAGCTTGTCTAAAGGCAGTTCGTTCAAGAATTGTATTTCCTCCGTCGTGACATCGGCTGACGCGTGCGTAGCGATGATCAATAAGAGTGGAAACATTTTTCCAGACACTTGCTTCAGAGGTTGGGCGTGGAATGAGCTTGTTTGGGACGACAGTTTGCTATTACCGTGGTCTGCTGAGCACGACAATCTAGCGGTCACGGTAAACAGGTCATGTGGAGATGACAGATCTATCTGTGCTAACAGCGTTTATCCAAGACATATATCTTATTAACCTAGTAAACTCAAACTATTTTGTCACATGGGGTTGGGTTGGTGTTTCCCTTAACAGATTTTAGTTCAGTGGGAAGAATGAAATAGAATAGTATAATTGTTACGCTGATGTCTGCTAGATGATATAAAAGACACTAAATATTGTCTGCCAAGACAAAGGCACTTATGTGAGAAAGTGACTTTTCAAATACATTTCTTCCTAATACTAAAATTAAATAATATTTGCATTGACTTGGGTAGATTGAGCGAGCTAAAGAGAATCTTATTCAGACTAGAAATGCATGTACCATGTCACGATACCTGTTACTTGTGATTCGCTTGTTAGAAACAGTCCTAAGAGAAATCTGCTTTGACAGGCGACACAATACCACCCCCCAACGCTTCTAGAGTCTAGACCATATAAATGGTCCCGTCTCTTGTATCATTATAAAATAAATACTTTGACGTGTTGAATAGAGGCCCTCGGATTATACATACTTATGAAGATGAGAGGGTTCTTCTTAGATTGTAGACGCAAATGACACAAGTTGGTATCACGGAATAAGTCTATATTTTTACATAAGTAAACAATCCCATCTCTTAAAATATTAGAAGGCGCCAGGGCGCTATGCAGGAATAGGTAGGTTAGTTTAGACCGACACGAAAACAACTCAAACAATATAAAATCTTTGTTGGTAACTAAGCAACGGTAACAAGCCGCGAGCACGAATACGAGATACGTTGAAGCAGCGTGGCGATCAAGTAGCGACTGGTTGACTGTGTTGCTCACACGCGGCGTGCGCGATCGGCGCTGCCGTCGCAGCAGCCTAGCGCATGCGCGCGCGGGGTTACGCCGGAAGCCGATGGTGTTGTCGATGAATGTATGAGTGTATGTATAAATAATATAAAACTAAAGTGGTAGGTACTTAGGCCACACCACCCCCCTCCAGAGACCGTCAAGGGCGATAATAATCCCGATACTGATCTGGGAACTTTACCTGTCGACCAGAACGCGTGACTTGCTGGTGAGGTAACGTAGTACGAGTAAGATGCTGTTGAGAGTGATGAGGCGTGATGGCAGGAGGAACTCGAGGAGTATCGTTTTGCCCTACATCGGGAGACAGTGTGAAGGCTGGCTTGAGGCGGTCTATGGACACCGTCTTCTCTCTATTGTGAAGAAATATTTTAAAAACTTTATCATCACGAGATAATACCTTATGGGGTCCGGAGTATGCTGCTTGCAGGGGACCTCGCGCTGGGTGCTCTCGGAGAAAAACGTATTCGCAGGTGAGTAATTCCTTGTAAACAAACACTTTAGGTTTACTATGGCGGGCGGCTGGTGTAGGTTTCAGTTTTTCTGCAAAGCTCCTGAGCCGAGCAGTGAATACAGACATGTCTGTCGTACCGCTCATGGTTGACTCGAAGAACTCGCCGGGAAGTCTTAGCGGTTCACCGTATACCAGTTCTGCCGCGGATGACTGTAAATCCTCCTTAAAAGCGGTTCTTATGCCAAGTAAGACCCACGGCAATGACTCAGTCCATTTCTCGTTCGCATGACATATTATCGCGGCTTTGAGTTGCCTATGGAATCTTTCCACTAAACCGTTGCAAGCGGGATGGTAAGCTGTTGTCCTTTTGTGCTCGAACCCGGCTAGCTTCGACAGACATTGGAATAGGTCAGATTCAAATTGACTACCGCGATCGGTTGTAATGTCTGTCGGAGATCCGAATCGAGCTATCCAGGTTGACAGTAGAGTCTTTGCAACGGTTTCCGCGGTAATGTCTTCTATCGGTACTGCTTCCGGCCAACGTGTGAACCGGTCCACGGCTGTAAGGCAGTACCGATAGCCATGCGAAAGGGGGAGAGGTCCGACCAAATCAATGTGCACCTGCTTAAATCTGGCGCGTGGCAAGTTGAAGGTGCCAAGGGGGGCGGTCACGTGGCGATTGACTTTGGCCCGTTGGCACTGAATGCATGCGCGAGTCCACTCTCTACAATCCTTCTGTACTCCAGGCCATACAAACCTCTCAGCAACTAACTTAGCCGATGCGTTGGAGCCAGGATGACTGAGAGAGTGTAAACTATCGAAAACTTGCTTACGAAAGTACTTGGCGACGTAGGGCCTGGAAGTCGGGGTACTGACGTCGCAGTACAGTGGAACGCGACTACCAGGTACATGTAGCTTTCGTAGTTGTAGGGAAGAGCCTTCGCTCAAAAGCTTCTGCAGCTCAGGGTCGGCAGCTTGACCTTCGGCTAACGCTTCGAGGCTGACTGGCGCTCCCAGTTCTTCGATACGCGACAGGGTATCGGCGACGATATTATCCTTGCCGGATATGTGTCGGATGTCCGTTGTGAACTGGGAAATGAAGTCGAGATGTCTGTACTGCCTAGGCGAACAGTTTGTCTTTCGTTCATGAAATGCGAAACTGATCGGCTTATGGTCAGTGTAGACGACAAAATGCCTGGCCTCGAGCATGTGCCGAAAGTATTTGATCGCCTCATAGATGGCCAGAAGCTCCCTATCATAAGGCGAGTACTTAACCTGTGCGGGCGAAAGCTTCCTCGAGAAGAACGCGAGTGGTTCCCACGCGTCTTCCTGGAACTGCTGCAGGACTGCACCGATGGCTTTGTCGGAGGCGTCTGTCACTACAGCGAGTTTTGCGGAGCAGTCAGGATGAGCCAGAAGAGCAGCATTGGATAAGCTCTCCTTGCAAGCTTCAAAGGCTGCTAGAGCGTCTCCACATAGTGTGATAGGCTGTGAACCTTTTACTGAACCTGTCAGTAAGGCGTGAAGAGGCGCTTGGATCTGGGCTGCTTGCGGGAGGAATCTCCTGTAAAAATTGAGCATACCCAGGAAGCCTCTGAGCTGTCGGACAGTTGTAGGAGGTGGGAACTCCTTAATTGCCTGCACCTTGGAGTCGAGCGGTTTACAGCCGTTCTCGGAGATCCGGTATCCTAAAAAGGTTACCTCTTTTTCGCCGAAGACGCACTTGGTAGTGTTCAATAGCATGCCGTAATCCTTCAGCTTCTGGAAAACTTGGCGCAGATGTTCCTCATGCTCAGATTCGCTATGTGAGTAGATGAGAAAATCGTCCAAGTACGCGTAAACGAAATCGAGACCCCTGGTTATTTCGTCTACAAACCGTTGAAAGGTTTGACCTGCATTCCGAAGACCGAAGCTCATGAAGGGGAATTCGTATAAACCAAATGGGCTCGTAATCGCGGTCTTCGGGATGTCCTCGGGGTTGACAGGTATCTGATTATAAGCTTTCGTAAGATCTAATGTGCTAAATATGCTACAACCTGCAAGGTTGTAAGTAAAATCGTGGATGTGCTTAATCGGATATCTGTCAGGGACTGTGCGGGCATTCAACTTACGGTAATCGCCGCAGGGACGCCACCCGTTGTTCTTTTTCGGAGCTAAGTGTAGCGGTGAAGACCACGGGCTTTCCGATGGTCTAGCTGTGCCGATGGCCAGCATAGACTGGAACTCTTGCTTCGCGATCTTGAGCTTGTCGGGGGCTAAACGGCGAGGTGGTGAAGAAACTGGAGGGCCTGGTGTCGTTCGTATGTGATGGACTGTATTGTGAGATGTAGTGTGGTGTTTACCGGCTGGACGAGTGATCTCGGGAAATTCGTCAAGAATCTTGTGATAGTGGGACTCGCCAGTCACTACTTTTACAGATGACACATGGCAGTTAGCGGTCGTCGCGACGGCGGCGATGGACGTGAGATTATCTATTAAGCGCTTATTGCGACAATCTACAATAAGATTATAGAAATTTAAAAAATCTACGCCAATAATCGGCTTCGTCACATCGGCGACAACGAAACGCCATGAAAAAGTCCTACGTAAACTAAGGTCTAGTTCTAAATTAACATACCCGTATGTACTTATGCTAGAACCATTTGCAGCACACAAATTATAGTCCGTTTTTGAACGACGACCACGAAGCGCAGACCGTGGGAAGACGCAGAGGTCGCTACCGGTGTCGACCAGGAACTGCATCTTCGAAGACCGGTCGGTCACGAACAGGCGGCCAGTTGGAGATGAAGGGCAATCGTCGGCCGCCATTATCGACCGCCCTTCGTGTTTTCCGAAGAGTAGTCACATGGGCGGGTGCATCTACTAGCTTTATCTCCAAACTTGCTATGGTACCAGCATACCGGATACTTCCTGTAGTTCGATTGAGAGCGCTGTCTGGAAACGCTGCGACCGCCTCGCGAAGAAGTGGCGCGGGATCTAGAGTTCCTCCCTGACGTCTTCAGCTCGCGCAGCTCTCGCCGAAGTTCTGCCACTTCTCTTGTGAGATCGCTGAGGATCGAGCTGGGGACCGTACTGCTGACGGCCGCGACCCGCGGCGAAGCTGTGGCGAGGTCGTTCACCCGATCTGCCAAATCCGCGAGGGCTTCGAGTGGCGTTGTATCAGGCTGCCCGGCGAGTACCGTCTGGATGCCATGTGGAAGACGGTTAATCCACATAGTCTTCATAAAGTCGTCATCCACGCTTACGCCTGCCAGGCTTTGAAGGTGACGGAGGAAGTCTGACGGTTTCCGTTCCCCAAGCTCTTCATGCATCATGAGTTGCTTTATTCTCTTTTCTTTGGAGTCGCTAAGACGCTTAATTAGCTCGTTCTTCAGCTTTTCGTATCTGTGCGTGGCCGGCGGTTTGATAATAATGTCTTTCACCGCTCTTGCATGATGGGTGTCTAAATTACTAATGACGTAATTAAATTTGGTGAGATGGCTAGTGATTCCCGCGTTGGTAAACTGACCTTCTATTTGTGCGAACCATATGTCAGGCTCTTCTGGCCAAAAAGGTGGTATTTTGATGCCTACCTTAAAAACATCGTGTGTGTTTATCGACACTGCCCCATCACTAGTGTTGTTGCCGGGCGTCTGTAGTGCATTTCCGGAATTGGCGTTTTCATCCGTGTTGCTCGACGATGCTCTGGCACCGCCGGTGAACGGATCCTGCGGTCCCGTCATTATTTTGTTCCTTTGTCGAAGGGTCACCAGTGAAGATGAGAGGGTTCTTCTTAGATTGTAGACGCAAATGACACAAGTTGGTATCACGGAATAAGTCTATATTTTTACATAAGTAAACAATCCCATCTCTTAAAATATTAGAAGGCGCCAGGGCGCTATGCAGGAATAGGTAGGTTAGTTTAGACCGACACGAAAACAACTCAAACAATATAAAATCTTTGTTGGTAACTAAGCAACGGTAACAAGCCGCGAGCACGAATACGAGATACGTTGAAGCAGCGTGGCGATCAAGTAGCGACTGGTTGACTGTGTTGCTCACACGCGGCGTGCGCGATCGGCGCTGCCGTCGCAGCAGCCTAGCGCATGCGCGCGCGGGGTTACGCCGGAAGCCGATGGTGTTGTCGATGAATGTATGAGTGTATGTATAAATAATATAAAACTAAAGTGGTAGGTACTTAGGCCACACTTATATAGGTATAATCAATATTATTAGAATATTATGTTATATTAATTTTAAACCTTTCTTTTATATCGCTAGTTACTACTCTTATGAAAAATGTAAATATCTTTGTTATTGTTATTATCAGTTATATCAGTATAAAATGTCTACGTGTAGGTATATAGTGTTCAAATCCTGCTCGGAGCATTAAATTTTTCAATATTTCCCTTTAATTCGAAATTTTCGCTACCAGCGTTACATTAATTTATTATTTATTTAGATGGGTTTACAATTAGTTTAGTGTAGGATAAAATTTCTCTATACAGGGTGGGAATGAGTATACCGACAGATTTTAACCAACGATTCTAGTGCCTATTTGGGCAAAAAAAAGTAATATATGCATTGCTGGATAAAGCCTAATTTTCGAGATATTAATTTTATTCAGTAATTAACAAGTTAATAAATCTCAAGGGTAACACGCCTTAATTATGTGACGTCACCACACACAAAGCAAACATGCAATACAGAAGTGGTAATATCAGTCTTACCTGACATCTGCCATAATTTTGACTACGAATATTTTTTAAATAAAAGTTAAGTTTAAACAGCAAAAAGTTTTCATTAGGCATTGAGAGAAATGAATGTTATGTCTAATGGTAGATAGCGATTGCTGTGTACCAAACTAAGATACAATTAGACACTCATACTTTTGCGTAAGATATCTTTAATCAGAATTAGTAATACTCAAAAGTGAACAACTTATTATTACTAGCTTGGTCTTTAGTTTTACTTCTGTTCTCTACCAACGAGTCGGCAAGTGTGCAAACTTTTTTTGGTGAATAACGTACTGGCCGTTAACTAGATTTTAAAACGTCGGGAGTCGTTCGTGAAGTGTGAAGTTTTCTATATCTATCACTCTTTAGACTAAGGTTTCGTTCACAAGAAAGTACTATCGTTAATTATTTTTTTTGTTCCAGAAATTAAGTAAGTTTATGAGGTAGTTTTGGACCCATGTTGATATAACATTATTTACTCGTACTTAATACCACCAGGAATTTATGGTTAAAGTTTGTCGGTATACTCCTTCCCACCCTGTATACTATTTAACTGAGCTTACTGAATATGTCCCATATAAACTAGTAGCTCCGTGAGCTGTAGACTTCGCAAACAATTTTTCTTTTATAATTTCAAAATTTCCAAAAACTGACTCGACAAAAAATCTAAATATATAAAAGAAGAAACTGACTGACTGACTGACATATCAACGCACAGCCCAAACCGCTGGTCCTAGAGATTCCAAATTTGGCACGTAGGTTCCTTATAAGGTCTAGAGGTGCACTAAGAAAGGATTTTTAAAAATTCAACCCCTAAGGGGGTGAAAAGGGGGGTCCGAAGTTTGTATGGGAAAACAAGATTAGTTGGACTATTTTATTCGAAACTACACAGGAGTATTTCTAACGATAAATGAGTAAACACGTGTTTCAGGTTTTTTGGGAAATCAACCCCTAAAAGGGGGAAATGTGGTAACAAATTCAAAAAATCGACATAGGTATTGTTTTTATGGTTTATCGGGTCGCTGATAACGAAAACAACATTGATTTTAAAATCCCACGTGGAGGACGTGAAATACAATCCCCTTTGTTGGGGTGCGAGGGGGTTGTAATGTCTAAATATTAATATGGGTGTCGTTTTTATGGTTTTTTGGGTCGTTAATTTCGAAAATGGCGTGGATTTTGAAATTGAATATCGCGGACATGAAAACTTTTAAGTTTGTGCCAAATTGCAAGAACAAACTGGCTGACAGAGTGAGTGACATATCAACGCACAGCTCAAACTGCTCTAGGTTCCTTATAAGGTCTAAAGATGCTTGAAGTGCCGTGAGTTCCCTATGGAGATACGACCTTTTTTGATTCAATGTATTGTAAGTGGTTTTATTAATCAGTGTCGTCCGATACGATTTCGGCAAAAATCGATATCTGAGCGTCCGAGAGGTCCCCTAATACGACTCATAGGTAAAATTCGTTAAAAGTGGCGGCCATATTGATTTTCTTCATTTCCGTCCCGATTTCGTTGAAATTCGATATCTGAGCGTCCGAGAAATCTCGTAATATGAATCCGAGGTAAAATGAAGAAAAAGTGGCGGCCATATAGATTTTCTTCATTTCCGTCCCGATTTCGTTCAAAATCGATATCTGAGCGTCCGAGAGGTCTCGTAATACGAATCAAAGGTAAAATTTGGAATAAGTGGCGGCCATATTGATTTTCTTCATTTCCAACCCGATTTCGTTCAAAATCGATATCTGAGCGTTTGAGAAATCTCGTAATATGAATCCGAGGTAAAATGAAGAAAAAGTGGCGGCCATATAGATTTTCTTCATTTCCGTCCCGATTTCGTTCAAAATCGATATCTGAGCGTCCGAGAGGTCTCGTAATACGAATCAAAGGTAAAATTTGGAATAAGTGGCGGCCATATTGATTTTCTTCATTTCCGTCCCGATTTCGTTGAAATTCGATATCTGAGCGTCCGAGAAATCTCGTAATATGAATCCGAGGTAAAATGAAGAAAAAGTGGCGGCCATATAGATTTTCTTCATTTCCGTCCCGATTTCGTTCAAAATCGATATCTGAGCGTCCGAGAGGTCTCGTAATACGAATCAAAGGTAAAATTTGGAATAAGTGGCGGCCATATTGATTTTCTTCATTTCCAACCCGATTTCGTTCAAAATCGATATCTGAGCGTTTGAGAGGTCTCGTAATACGAACCTGAGGTAAAATTGGGGAAGGAGTGGCGGCCATATTGATTTTCTTCAATTCCGTCCCAATTTCGTTGAAAATCGATATCTGAGCGTCATGCCAAATTTTCTTTTTGGATGCTCCAATGGGAACTGGCAAAACTTACCCATTAAATTTTATTTTAGGAAAAATAAGGGTTACACGTGATATTCAATTAGCCGTATTTTGGTACTTCGAAGAACCAGGGTTTATGACCGCTGCTTGGTCGTTATCAGACCTTCTATTGGTGTTACTGTAGTACACAGATACTTTTACTAAGGGCCATTTAAGACATGCTTTTATTTCATTGGCCCTTTCCACTTTTGCCTCTCGGAAATGTATGATAATAGTTTTCGATCCTTATTTTTGCCAAAATCAAATGAGTTTGCAGGTTATCAGAATGTATACTGACTTTTCATCTGTTCATCTGTTAATGAATCACAATCACCAAACTGCGGATACCGAAACCCCCAGAACGTTACAACTACTTTTTTTGAAACCGCATCTAAATCGGTTCAATCAAACGCGAGATAATCGTGGACAAACGTATGTTTGTCCACGTACGTTTGTATGTATATACATACCTACATACGTACATACATACATACGAGTCAAACAGAAAAACTCTTTTTTGTAGACGGTTAAAAATTACGCTTAGTACGCGGGCGAAGCCGCGGGCAAAACGCTAGTTATATATAATTATCGAACCTCATCATCATCATGTCCGCCGAATGACGTCCACAGCTGGACATAGGCCTCCCCCAAAGACTTCCACAATGACCGGTCCTGCGCCACCCTCATCCAGCTGACACCCGCGACCCTTACCAGGTCATCAGTCCACCGTGTGGGGGGCCTGCCCACGCTACGCCTTCCGGTACGTGGTCGCGACTCGAGAACCTTTCCGCCCCAACGGCCATCGGTTCTACGTGCTATGTGCGTTTGCCCCGCCCACTGCCAATTAAGTGCCACTGCCACTTATTATCGAACCTGCTCACAAAATTTCACAAGAATCGGTTGAGAAATGCGACCTGTAGAGGAGAACATCCGGACATACATACGATAAAATTTTGTATATTTTTTCAAATTTCAAAATTTCCAAAAACTGACTCGACAAAAAAAAATCTATATAATTATTGAACCTGCTCACAAAATTTCACGAGAATCGGTTGGGAAATGCGACCTGTTGAGGAGAACATCCGGACAGACAGACATACAAAAGAATTTTTGTCGAAACCTTAAAAGGAGACGCTTCGCTCGCTCGGTCAATCTATGCTATAATATTATAAAGCTGAAGAGCTTGTTTGTTTGTTTGAACGCGCTAATCTCAGGAACTACTGGTTCGAATTGAATAATTCTTTTTGTGTTGTATAGTCCATTTATCGAGGAAGGCTTTAGGCTATATAACATCACGCTGCGAACAATAGGAGCGAAGATGCGGACGAAGTCGCGGGCAACAGCTAGTAAATAAATATTTGGGGCAATCTTACATAAATCGACCTAGTCCCAAACTAAGCAAAGCTTGTACTATGGGTACTAGACGACGATATACATACTTATATAGATAAATACATACTTAAGTACATAGAGAACATCCAAGACCCAAGAACAAAATCCGTGCTAAATGCACAAATAATGCCCTGGCCGCGGTTCGAACCCGGGACCTCTAGCTTCGGAGGCAGTGTCACTACTAACTAGGCTAAACATGCCGGAATATTAAGTAATAATGGTTATAGTGACATACACACCGTAAGATCACGCCCGTACTTATTCCCAAAAGGGTTAAGCAGAGCACATTAAATTAAATTTTCATTGCCACTTCTGGCAATCGTAGGTTTACAGATGGACATAATGATAGGTGATGCAGTCATGAAGTACGAGAGCTACGGTTACATAGTGGTTCAGGCATGCCGAGCATGCGGCTGCTAAGCAGTGGTCCTGGGTTCGAATCCCGGCTCGTACTAATAAGTTTTGCGGAACTAATGTACGGAATACCTAATTATAATAATTTGAACCGTTGGCTATTCGATGAAGGAAAACAGCGTGAGGAAACCTGCATATACCTGCGAAGAAATTCAAAGGTATATGAAGTTCCCAACCCGCATTGAGCCAGCGTGGGGACTAACTGGCCCGTTCCCTCTAATCCATGAGAGGAGGCCTGTGCCCAGCAGTAGAACATATGTAGGCTGATGATGATGGTGATGCAGTGATTGGTTGCCAGCCCATCGACACCAAAACACTTCAACCATAGTTCCCCTAGTATACCTACTGCTTTACCTACTGTTTTTATTATAATAGGTACATTTGATGCATCAAAATTACTAACTATATACACTGTCTAGGCCTATAGGGGTTATAGGTGCCTATAAAATAAAATAAATCAAAATAAATAATATAAATAAAATATAATATTGTATGTATAAAATTCATTAGCGCGTTGCGAACCCTTTATTGACTTGAGGAAACGTTGTGTTGACAGCTTAAAGATAAAAAAGCAGGACCCTTCGGTCTCAACACGTCACATCCTGGAAAGTTCTGGCTTCCTTACTCACCACCAGGAATAAACCTGCGATTCAGGTGCCCAGTCTGACTGGGTAAAGTATGTCATATTTCTATCCACTAAAAACTCCACGGTGTCCGCCATCTGCGCTCTAATGCGGATTACTCCTAATGGAGTAATCTCCAGGATTTCAGCACTGGCCGCACTGGAGCCCCCCCCCCCCCCCCCTTGCGCTTTACTCCTTTTGGCTCCTATATCGACGTCACCTTCCCTGGGGTTGATAGTCGGGTACAGTGGTCCCCGCCACGTGGTGTAGTCGCAACGCCGGTGACCCCTTTTAGTCGCCTTTTACGACAGGCGAAGGAGACTGTAGACCTATTGTTGCCCGAGTCTACAAGGTGGAGGTACTACCCCGGCTGGGCTGCTCGCTGCTCCGAATATTAAGCGAGGTGAGGTTCCGCTACCCTACCTCTCTTTTTATTTATTATCATTATAGCAAAATAAATAAAGATAAGCAGATTGAATATAGTTATTAGATACATATAGGTATACGGAACTACTATTATTTCTTTGTGTAAAACAGAATAAGGAAATTTTAAATTTACGATTTTTAGGGTTCCGTAGTAAACACCCTTATAGATTCGTCATGTCCGTCCGTCCGCGGCATAGCTCAGAGGGCCTACTCCGAACTTCGAAAATCGAACTTCGTATCGTGCCGTCCACTTCCGTCATATAGTGTATAAGACGAGAGTGAAAGTGACGGTACTACAAAGCTTTAATTTGGTATGAGTATGTACCTACATATCAATTACGCCGACAAAACTGAATAAATATTTTCTTTAAATAGTTTTTTACTAGGGTACCCACTTAACGTGTAGGGGATACACGTAAGGTGGTCACGGTGGGTCATGACGTTATAAAAAAGAGATTTCCTTTATGTTTTTTATTAAATAATTCGTTTGCGTTATATTAATTTTTAAAGTGCCAATTTCTGTTGGAGCCCTGCCGTCTACCAGCTAAACGGGTGCTACTGGGTATGTGTAAAAATCATGGTAGTAGAGTATATATAATGAATTTAACAGGAAAACTATCACAGTTAAGTAGAATACTTTTACTAGTTAACGAGTAATAGCCGAACTTAAGAAATGTATTTGGAAAAGCAAACTTTCGTACAATTTCCATTGACTAACTATTATTTCCATTGATTAATTATTTTGTTAGTTTGTCAAATATAGAGTATATATAAGTTTTCGACATTTTAAATCCGCATAATTTCACGGGTGAACAGCTACCCTAATATATTGTGCGTGCAGCTCCGACAAGCACTTGACCGCTTTTTTCACTTGAATGTAGGAGCCGCGTCTTAGTTGTAGTCTAAAAGAAAACAAAGACAATTTGGTGTGTTTGTCAACGGTGTCCCAACCATCTTAATATCGCTGATGAAAGTGTTGGCGTTGATGTTCTATTGTTTGACATTGTTTTATTTTCTTTGTACTTTGCTGTATACAGGAGGATCAAGGTTTGAGATTTTAGATACATGAATCATGTTTCAATAAAAAACATTTTTTTACTTGTCATGCTGGAAAAGTGCGTCATATTAGGCTTCATCATCAAGCGGAGCTCAAGACATTTAGCCCCTAGGGGAAGTACATATGAATGCATATTTTAATTTTGAAAACATATTAACTTAACCAAACAAAATACTTCACCATCATAAATCTATCGATCAAAATCAAAATACACATCGACAATACTGTTTAACTAATTCAACTCTTAAAAACATTAGATCAATCAATCAATCATAATTTATTCATCAGAATATATGGTACATAAAGTGTAATAAATAGGTAATGTCACCTAGTGTCAAGTCAAGGTGCCGGCTGTCCTAGAGCCTATCGATGTGGCGAGGGACGACGGTAAGAGACCCGACGGCACGGCATGACGCTGGTGCCTTGGAGATTGGGTTGGCCTCTGGTCTGAGATGCAACATGCGTTGACATTGACACCCTTGCACCGTTCCATCTCTCAGGCACCAAAAACAATGCTGGCTCTGCCGCGGTTTTGGCTAAGAACCTCGAACGCCGCAAATATGCTACATTTGGCAGTGACTAGTTATTTGAGGTTTGGGGTTAAAACGCTAGGACTGTGGGGCCGAAGTGCGCGCGTTTTCTCTACAAAGATTTGTCGGCGCTCCTATTCGATACATCCGGTGACCAGAGTCCAGAAGGCTGGCCAATATTTCGCTCGGTGATTAAGCTTTGCCATCCAGCGTGGCAAAGTACATAAAATAATAATAATAATAATAATAAATAAATATTAGGGGTCATTTTTACACAAATCGAACTAGTCCCACAGTAAGCTCAACATAGCGAACCTTCTGGGTACACTGCCCATTGATGGCGATCTGGGCCAAATATATTATTTGTAAGTTTTTATACGCCTTGTAAATATTAAGTTTATACGAATAGTTTAGTTTATATCATATATCCTTATTTATAACTCGATGTGGACCCAAATAAATCTTTTTTTTTTTATGTCATTATTCCCTATTTGAACAATCATTTGAAAACTGATAAAATTGTTTGTGCTGTGATTTGTAGTGCTAAATAGCGCGGTGTCTATTTTGTACTTGCCTCCAACAACCGTGGACAGGGTTACGCGGAGCTCCACCCAAGCAGGGTACTCCTCGCGTGTATGCTTGGCCGTAGACACGGCTCTTCCTCCTTAATGGTGGCACGCCGTTGTCGCTTCCCTGCCTGCCCACCTCACGCAGGTATTTTGCCGAAGCAACCATGCCCTGTCAGAAGCTGTGTTAGGTGGAAGGTGGGTGCGCCATGCGCCATGTTCAACCCATTCTTTGAGAACAGACTGGACAGTGTCCTACAGATCCTGGCTAGCGCCGGGGACATTAAGTCGTTCCGACCACTTGCAGAACATGTTTTCCCGTGATTCGCTTCGCCACGCTGGACTTCGCGCAGGGCGGGCCAATTGTTTTCCTTCCTCGTCTGCTTTACCACAGATGAAATACAAGTTACTTGCTTTACTCTCCACAAGATTTCCAACAGGACGTCAGCTTTCCAGGTCCCATGGAGGACTATCAGAGAGTGGCGGTACGCTCGAACCGCCCTGAGTTTACCTACCTACCTACCCAGCCAGCCATCTCGTGGTATAATTGAAATTATTTAAAACGTCCGACATTTTATAAAACTGTTATTTGCATTTGAATCTTTTTGCTTGGGCTGCAAAGTCGCTTTTTGTATGGACTAATTTCATATACTCGTGATTCGGCCAATTCTAGTCAGATACATCACACAAAATTTCAGACTTCAGTTTATTTACACTGCGTTTGGGCGTTGCTATGATTTTCTTTGGTTTGGATGAAACTCTACACTCCACTTAAATTTATACTTCACATAATAAAATTGTGCATTTTGCCAGTGACACTAAAGACAACTTTTCACAGAACACACACTTTGACACGATACGCCATATCACGACTATCATGAGCTATCAATAAAACAAAACGAATTGCACCCTTGTACCAATCCTGAGAATACCAGTAACGCCATCTGTTATGAACCATGAAATTGACAACACCTTAGGCTTCCAGTTCAGCATTTTAGCCCAATAAATCACGATCGTTTCTATGAAATATGACTTCTAAATAATTATGTCTCTTTTATTTAATGTAACTACATCCTATATATAAGCTTTAAAATAATTGTTCTCATGGTCCGCTACTCGCGCGCATCGTTACAGCGAGAACCGAAGCATAGCGCAAGCGCCGAGACGCACTAGTTCTGCGAGATCTCTCGAGATGGCGACACGTGTGTGTATACTGCTTTTGTTACTGAACGTAGTTTCAGGGGAAAGAAATGATGGGATAATGGACCATTTGAGCAACAGTATGAAGTTTGCGAAAGATTTTCTTGGTAAGTACCATATATTTTTTAGATGTTTTCGCAGCAATTTAGGTTTTACCAGTTCTGTGTTTTAGCTATTGGGTATAACGAAAGAAAAGTAATCAAACTTGGTTTCAAATTACAAAAACAGTATAACAATAAAACAACAACGCACACAAAATATGAACAGTATTCAAACTAGGTGGTGAACTGCGTGCCCATTAACTATTATAAAACCAAATTATGTAGGCATATAATAAAAGCTGTCGGTTATAGAGTATAACTTTTCCGTTCCGGTGTAAGTGAAAATATATAAAAGTAAATTTATAATTCTAGACATTTAGGCAATAAAGGCAATAAATGGACCTTTTAATTTTCCGTAATTTTTATTTGTTCATAGGTACGTAAAAGTATAGAAAGTACATACCTATATTATATTATTTTGATTAATTATCAACTGCTTCTTAACCGTCCCTACACTATTTTTTCGTTTCAGGTTCAGAATCAATAGCCCGAAAAGTTGCTGAATTTGTCGTCCGCGCATTCCAAAACGCCAACCCTTCGCCAATAAACAGACGCAAGCCCCTCGACGGCTTCGAGGACGAAAGTGCCGAGCACTTTGCACAAGAAAATAGGCCTTATTCTCATGTTGAAGAAGCGCCAAGTCCTCTGGCACCGCTGAAGAACTTAGTAAGGCTGTTTGGACTACAGCCTAATCAAATCAGCGCAGTAGCTGTAAATGCTCTGGTTTTTGTTGCACAAATGGTAAGTTTGTAATAGCCTAAGTAAACGTCCCAATGCTCGACACTGGCTTAATACTTGACACCTTCAATCATAATTCATAGGAACAGAGGTGTACAGTCAACAGCAAAAGTAAGTAGATTATCATTTTAGTACCTTTGCTCTTGAAACTGCTGCAGGAGTCTCCGGCGGGGCTCAGCACCCGACTGCCGTAAGCTTTCACATCAAGCTAAGCTTTCGTCATTCCAACTGTCGCAGTATTGTTACGTTAGCGCGACAAAGTACTAAAATTATTATCTACATTTGCTGTTGACTGTACAATAGGGTGTCAATCTCAGATCATAGAAATATGTACCTATGTATTTAATGTTGTATGTTGTGGTTATATAAGTACTGAGAAAGCGCCGTGTTGAGAGTGAGACCTGCATAATTTGTCTCTAGTTGTCGACACAACACAATGAATCCTCAAATCAATAAACGGTCGGCAACGCGATTCCTCAGGTATACTTAGGCTACGGTGTCTGTCTACCATTTGACAGGCCGTAGGCTTGATTTCCACCGTCGTGGTATAATAAAAACTATTAACCAAGATATAACGCATTCTATTTCAGATATCTACATTCCTCGCCGGACCCAAGAAGCCTGACCGTCCTTACCGTTTCGACGACACAACCCAATGGATACTGAACAAAAATTCCAGAAAACTGCAGGAAATCCTCGCTACGGCCAAGAATCAGTCACTCCCAGACCTTCTGGAAAACATCGTCGAAGAGCAGAGTCAGGGCGAAGAAGCTAGTTGTATTAAACTACTAGTTTGTAAAATAACGCCGTTTGTGTCGAAAATGCAAGCAGCCGTCTTTGGGGAACGTAAAATGGAAGACGGGAAAACGGGTAGAATACAAGGCGCTGACAGTATGTACCGCCATCTACCGACGAGTAACGAAATTGAGGATCGGAGCGCCATCTGTGAGCAGAAGTATAGAGACTGTGATTTAAATGAATAAATACTGAAAAGATCTTCCCAAACTCAAAATAACTTAGTCACTATTCATATACTAAATTCAGCAATGGCAAATCTTGGGTCTGGGACTCACCAATTATAGTTTTACAAATTTTTTTTACAATCGTAGGTCAACATTCTCGAGCTCGCGTCAACGTTACAATAATTGCTCTTGAATTTGGTGACGGCCTCTGTCTAACTGGGTCTGGGACGCCATAGCGACGTCGGGACGGCGGCTTCGGTAGCCAAACAATTCATACTGAGATGTATGGTAGCTCACTCACCTGGCGACGGTTTGGCGACGTCAAAATATAAGGGCGACGTCGCCATGGCGTCTCCGACCCTGTAAATAAGCAGCATCTTATCTATTTTTTTATTTATATTAATTTTTTATTTATAATATAAAGATATCTCCTAATTTTTCGAGTACTATTAAATACATGAACAAAATTAAGGAGTCAAAAAATTAAACATAACCATTTGTGAACATAGGCCTCTCCGTGTTCTTCCATTTCCAACGGTCTTACTTGTACCCTCTGCATGCAGAGCTGATGCTCTGATGATGATGATGTTGTCTGCCTAGTAGCGATCAAATGTTAGTGCGAGATTCCCACTACCGCCAGTTTTCCATATATATATTATAGCTATACTCATACTCATTTATTTGCAATGATTTTATACATTACACGTCAAGAAAATTTCTAAATAATACATTACATCATACTATTGTTATAAATATACTTAAAGGTATAAAAAAAATACCGATTAAATATGTCAGTGTCTCTTACAGTTAAATAACAAATTAAGATATAAAATTAAATTACTATTTATGATTATTGAATCAATTAAATGTCACAAAATTCAGATATATTATAATGAGCTTTTTCAACCAGCCAGGATTTTTATTTGTCATAAAATGACTGTCCGTTCTGCTCTTTGATGCAACCTGGGATCGCGTTATAAATTTTAGGACCTATTAAGTAGGCAGTTGTGGTAGACTTGATCAGTTTGCACCTAGTTGTGATAAGTTTTCCATTATTGGGAAATGGATTCAATGTTGCTTCTCACGAATTTCTCGATAATGAAGATGTATAGAGATGGTATTGTCATTATTCCTAGTGAAATAAACTAATCATGACTGATAACTGATAAACCATCAATATTTTGGTAAAATGTAGCATATCGCCCTTACACAACGAAGTGGTTAATGTTTTAACTTTCACATTGCAGGCAAGTGCCTTGGTACCTCATATCTTTACAGATAAAATTAATTTGGGGTTTACTGCGTGCGAATGACACACATAATAAACGTTGCCGTGTTGTTGTTTTTTTCGCTTTAGCTGAATGAAGCTATCGAGGAATCCTCTCGACGGAAAGGTATTATTTGCCATGAAATGACATAATGAAGTTTCGTTTTTGGATATAAATGGTAGCTTGGATAATCGATGGGTATATTTTATTAGTATAAACACTCGGTATTTTTATACAAATTAAAAATATGAAATGCGAGAGTACCTCTGTCTGTTATTCTTAAATCGCTGAATCGATTGTGATGAAATTTCGTATCGAGATAATTTGAGATCGGGGGACGGAAGTTTTATGTGAATGATCTATATATTGGGAGTGCGAGAATTATTATATTAACAAACACCCGAACGAAATCACAAAAGCAATTAAATATATACTATACAATAGTTTGAAGAGACAGGTTACAGATAAAAGTGTGGCGAAAACGTGTCTCAAGGAAAAACTTGAATGAGGCTGCCAAGTGTGCAGTGTCTTGTCCAAAAAGCTTATGTAAGGATAGGCCATTGACCGTACATCGGCTGGATTGCTCTCGTAATTGTTGCGCAACACATGTGCGAGACAGCGTGGCGTGCGAACTGCGCTTGCAGTTAATTAAAACAAGTGAATTTTTAACAAAAAAAACAGACTCCATACTTTCCCACTCTTACTCGGCCTCTCCTGCTATATAATTTGAGGATTTCCCTCGATTTCTCCAAGATGCCGTCATCAGATCCAGACTTGATGACAATGGGACCAACAAGAAAATATACCCTTTCAAACCAATAAAAAAATTTGAAATCGATCCTAATAGTTTCCGAGTAATCGGTGAACATACATAAAAAGATATATTCTGACGAATTGAGAGCCTTCTCCTTTTTGAAGTCGGTTAATAATAAATACGCCACGTTTATATTATTGCCGTTAGTTTCAGTAATCGGTCTAAAGAATCTTCCAACACCTGAAGAAGATGCTCGAGAAAGAACCGCTCACCACTTGCAAATAATTGGTAATCATCATCTATGGATTCTATGGTATATCTCATGGAGGGCATGGGATGTAACCCTTAAATTTCTTCGCAGATGTATGCAGCTTTCCTCAAGAAGTTTCTATCCACCGAAACTGCAGCTAATGGGTATATATCAAATGATGCTCATTACGTATGTTTCGAAAAACTCATTGGTATGATCCGTTTTACAGCAGCCCTTAGTCTATCGTACCTTGGTAATCCAATTAATTGGAAATGGAGTACTTAGTCCTGAAGGTCGACTAAGGTAACAGCTTACTAAACTTGTTAGCCACCAATGTAATACGGCGTGTGGCCTGTAACAGGAGCAAATATTTAAAAGGACGCTTCTTAAGAGCACCTGCAGTACAGTAACCCCTTGTGACCATTTTTTTTTGGAGAAGTTTTGATCTGAAGTCCTACCTTCAAGTATTGGATCTTGGCACTACGAGATCACATCACGTCATTCAATGCAGATTCAGACGTTGCATCAAGTAATGAGTCGTTACAGTTTTAGCATTTCTTCTTTAAAAGTGTATTTTGGAATTATTTTTATAGACTCCTGACGACTGGAGTCCCCTTCTGTACTGAAAATGAAATATGTATTATCAAATACATTTTCTCCATCTATAAACCTGCAATTGCTATAAAAGTGGCACTGAAAATTTATATTCATGTGCTCTGCCTACCCCTTTTGGAAACATAGGCGTGTGATTATGTATGTATGTACAATATCCACAATGGTACTAGTACGCCGATGTTTCAATGTTAGCTACTTTTCCCAAGAACTTCGCATTTCCGACACCACCGTACTTATTGCGTATTTCCATATCTAAGTTCTGGGAAAGGGAATGAAAATATTTAGAATACCTTAAATGTCATGCCATTTCAGCATAACTATGTGTCCAAGCAAACGGCATAGATCCTAAGAACTGTGTCACAGTAACCTGCAAATTGTTACCTGGGCCGTGATTCCATTTGTCTTAATTGTCAGAAGGGAATATATTTAGGATACATTTTTTCATGTTGATATTCCCATTTTAAGGCCACACTCCAGAATCTAAAAGCGAGATCTCCAGCATGTCATGTGAATATCTGTCTACGAAAATCAGAATGAGTAACATGAAAAAAAAGCGATATCTTAGGGATGTCCTGTTCTGTCATTAAGACAGAATCACGGCCTAGTCAGTGTTTTTTGTAGTAAGGAAAGATATCGACGATCACTTAGTCTAGTTGGTAGTGACCCTGCCTAAGAAGCCGGAGAGCCCACGTTCGAATCTCGGTCCGGCCATTTATTTGTATGACGAATAATTGTTCCTGAGTTTTGGATGTTTTCTATGTATTTATTTACCTAAAATCAGTATGTATATCGTCACTTTGTACTCATAGTACACGCTTTGCTTAGTTTGGGACTAGGCTGACCGTGTAAGATTGTCCACAAATATTCATATTTATATCAGACAAGGAATTGGAAAAATGTTTCATGTTCTTGTCTGTCTTGTCACGCGTTGATGTCTTTTATACGGAGATTGGACAATCATATCAGTAGTCAAAATGATTATTTCGTGCGTTGGATTTTCTTTACTAATCATTTAATCACACAGTATTTTGAATAGATACATACATATAATCATGCCTGTTTCCCAGAGGGGTAGGCAGAGATCACGGATTTCCATTTGCTACGATCCTGACATACAACTTTCGCTTCATGAATTCTCATAACATTCTTCATGCGTGCGCGCCGATTTAGGGTACTCTTGACCTGGCCTTTCTGCAGAATGTCTCCGATTTGGTCAGAGTACGTTCGCCGAGGTCTTCCCCTTCCAACTTTTCCATCCATTCTTCCTTCATACCCTGGTTTTGTCTTCTTTCATCCATCCTCTCTACATGTCCAAACCATCTTAACATACCTTTATCAATTTTCGTCACTATATCTTCATTCACTCCATGCCTTATTTTAAAAAGGTATGGGCACTAAATTCACACACCTTATCCCTGTTTATTTTGTAACAGAGGGATTTGAAAAAATAAGGCATTCCAATTTTTTCAGAATATGGACTTTTTGGGCTTATCGAATCAGAATCTAACTAGAAGAAAACTAAAAAAACTATCGTAACTAGAAGAAAAAAAGTGTCCCCAGATTTATATACACAATTTCGATGTCGGTTTTGTTACTGCTATACATACATGTATGGAAAGTAACCACAGCACCACATACCTAAGAGGCAAGTAGTGGATATTCTACCATCACAAACTTAATGATTATTAGGTACGTAGATTGCAGACATTATTTACTTAAATGATACACAAAATGTACCATAGGTGATTTAGATAGATCTCACAGATAACCAGAATAATAAGGAAAATAATTCGGTGCACCGACGGGTTGAATTACTAAGCGTATCCGTGTCGGCGCGGGCGCAGGGGTCAATGCCCGCGTTCACTTTCTCGCGTTTTGGAGCCTGTGACACCGATACTTATCTCACGTAAGTAAGATAGCTTTATTTGTTCCGATGTTTGGTGGCTATTGAGACCTCAAGCTGAAGCTAATAGCTGTTTAAGCATTCTTTTACTCAATATAAACGCTTAAACCGCTTCCAGAAATGGTCCTCAGGTCCTCACACACCAGTGGCGGAGCGCCTCCTATACAACCCTATTTGAATTAATGCAAAGTGAACGTTATATCAATTTTTAGATGTAGGGATAGGTATGTTGTATTTCGTTTCGATTAACTAGAGAAAAGTTTCAATAATATCTAATCATCTTATAATCATACCCAAACCTGCAAATTGTCTTATAATAACAAAAGAGGACATCCCTAAGATAACCCTTATTTCTTGTTACTCATTCTGTACATTAGATTATCAATTAGGTTCAACATATCGCCTTTAATTGTGATAAGTACTGTGTACCCGTGTGGTGCCGGGTTAGAATCACTACCTCTTTCTTCCCTCGAGTGTCGTTACTCGACTATGGGAATCAGGTTGAAGTGTGTTGTGGGCGATGGGCTAGCAACCTGTCACTGTAATATCACATTTTCTCCATCTATAACCCTCCAATTGCTAAAAACGGCACTGAAAATTAATTTTCACGTGCTCTGCCTAACCCTTTTGGGAGTATGGGCGTGAGTTTATGTATGTATGTTTATGTAAGTACTGCGCGCGCTGGCTTCCTCATAATTATATGCGAAATAAAGTTGTTGTTGTAAGTTGAAAAAGTGGGTGCAGCAGGGTTACAGTTGGGCCGTTGCCGTTCCCACCCCAATACAATCGTTCGTTACCAAGGCGCCTTAAGGCCAAGGGGTAGGCAAGCTCTTTCCATACAAACTTTGTGCATGTTTTTCTTCGTTTATGTTCGCGCTACAGTTATTATTTTTGGTCAATATGCTTATTTTTCTGTTAGCCACGACTTGATGTTGTTTTTTTATTTTATTATTTTTTTAAGAAATAAAGCAAAATTTCAACATCAGTTTCTGCGTATATCCAATATATACAAGCAAAAAATTAAATTAAATGATGCAGTGCCAAACCTAACGAATAAAACTTGCACAACGTTTGTATGGAGAAGGCCTTGCCCTACCCTTCGCCTTAAGGGTGCGACCACAGTAAGGAATGTGATTTTGGCGCTTGCGTTAATTAAAGTTTGTGTTGCAAATGACAATCTTACAGTGGCGTGGCATTAATTCGAATCCCACCTACTCCAAAAATACTTTTATAACTAGATTAAGGTCTTACGTTCATATAGATACTTGTCGTCATGTCAGGTCAGTACAAACTAGTATTAATATCCAAGGTAATACTAATAAATAATACGTGGGAATTTCCACTTCTGTATCAAGAATAAAATATGAATTATCTAAGTGATTTGTGTCTCCGCTCACTGCTTTCATTGTGCCTCAAGGCACTCAGAAAAACAAACTGTCAAAATTCGCACACCCGTTACAAAATCGAAATAAACAAACGATTGGTGCCAATTAGCAAAATGTCAATAATCGGGGTTGCGTAATGTGTGACGCAATAATTAGATAATGGATCGAAGCTGTGAGTGAAGTTACGTAAGTATTTATATGAAGAAAGTCCAGTGGCCAGTTCGGGGTCAGCAATCGTTCCTTTCGCTCTCCAGAGGAATAACCCCCCGGACCGAACAGCCTGGACAGTTATTCAACGAGATCAACCGGACCAACCAATAAGTCTGACCTTCGAGTACGCATAGTAGTTGTTACGAATTTCGGAGCCAAGTTATACCTGAGCCTTATGATATTATGTCCGTTGCGATTTGCGAGCGTGTTGCAAGGGACCCGGCCGCCGCGGTCGCGCTGCGTGCTCGGCGCGGCAGATCCCAATAATCTATAATGTAATGGTAATGATGCATGTATGAATAAATCCACTTCCACGTATCTCCTTAAGAAGATAAGGTCCTGACTAGAAATGAAAGGTGAGGTGAACCGAGACTGATTAAGAATAGCATAGCTGGAGTTTAATGCACTGAATGAGTAATACAAGTTACATATATGCGTGCAGACCAACTCGTCATTGCTAAATTACTCACTTATCTACATTGAAAAACCGCCAGCTAAAATTACCCACGAAATACAATAACGATACCATTAACAAGTACGTGTTTCTAATAGGTATAAGAACAGTAATTTAATTTCAATTCGGGGCACGAATGATATCAATCAAGAGCCATCTCCTCTTTAGATAATCAACTTTTACATGGGAAAACCACATGCCGCGGGAAAACCAATACTCACTACTTTTCTTATCACAGTGTACTAATGTCCATAATCCCGTACTCTAGCGGTAAATGTAACTTTGCTAAAGATATGTCCAGTACTACACTAACTTGTCCATTTTATCTCGACCCCTATGCTTTGTTGGGAAGAGATGAAGAAGTGCACACAATAGCGGACCTAAAGTAACTGGTGACTCAACGAGATGGGCGTTTTCCAGAGTCAGTACGCCACGGTGAAAGTGAAGACGGTTTGGAAACAGTCTTTTAAGCAATTTGAACAATAAGAAGCTATTTTATTTCTTATTAAAATGTCTCCATGTCACCGCAACCTTTGCCGCGATTATTAAGTTACGTAACCAGGCGTTTGTGAAAAAATCCGTGGTATTTCTTATGACCGTGCCGACTAAAACATTATCAGCCAAGTAATCTAGTACAAGTACGCAAAAAATCCCAAATCACCAAACGCCCTAAGAATCATACCCAAAGATAGGTAAATGCACTTTTCCCGTGTGTCCTCAAAATCCGCCGAACGACTCTGGCGTTGACCAACAGGCTCTAATGGGAAGTCCGGATTATAGATAGATAGAAAGAAGTTTCATACACAGCAGAAAATACAAAAGTAATCTCTTCTGTTTATCAGTACGTAGTTATAACAGCTTATGGGCATGTAACTTATACCTTGTAAGTTATGTTGTGATCACATAAAATTACAGAAACGGAGACGCCTTTTATGCGGATTATGAGTCCAACCAAAAATTTGGCTTTATGTATAGCTCTTGACTTTAGTTATGTCCATAGGAAATATGCGAATCTAAATCTGAGTCAGGTATGACCCAGAAGGTAAGTGACAAGAAACCTTTTAAACCCATTTCCCAGAGGCCGACTGAGTACCTAAGTACTTACTACCTACCAACGGGCGTATGGTTGCCATTTTATCACTTATCGTCGTGGATGAGAAATTCGTCACGTTCTGACAAGTGTACGAGTGCGAGAGTGACGGATGTCTTAACCATGCTTATCCACAACGATAAGTGATAAAATGGCAATCATCATACGTCCGCAGGAGCAGGTCAACTATACCAAAAGTAAAGTAGGTAGGTACTGAATCAATAATAAATAAAATAAATAAATGGGGGACAATCTTACACAAATCGACCATGTCCCAAACAAAGTAAAACTTGTACTATGGGTACTACTCGTAGACGACGATATACATACTTATTAAGATAAATACATTCTTAAATACATAGAAAACATCCCCCCACACAACAAGAGCAACCACCCAAGAACAAATATCCGTGCTAAAAGCACAAATACCTAATTGCCCACGCCGGGATTCGAACCCGGGACCTCTAGCTTCGGGGGCAGTGTTACTACCAAAAAGGTTAAACAGGCCGTCATTGTAAGTATGTAAGTACAGATAGTTCAACTCAGTCGTGCGCGCGGCTGCATGTGTGCGTGCTCTTGAAACTTTCGCTGTGTGTGTGTGCAAATGCTTAACGACTGCCGTGTCACTCGCACACAAACCAAACCCGTATAGTTACAAGCGCACGCACACATAGCGCCACGCGCACAACTGAGTTGAACTATCTGTAATTAGTTATGAAGGTTGTTATTTATATGCGATAATTTTGCCGGTTTAACGGCCTTGTACACCGTCTTTCAGCGAAGGTCGAATAACGTGACCAGCCATACTCATCCCACCGATAACAAGAAAGAAATTGTTATTTACACTTACACACGATAGCAGCCCATTTGGGCTATCGATGTAGCACAAGGTAATTAGCACATTTGGTACAGGTGACGCGGAAAATATGGTCAAACTAAATGAATCATGAAGGCCAGAACCACTACAAATTTCATCATTATTATCATCAATTCATCATTCTGTTCTGTCCTTAGGTCCCACAGCTGGGGGCAGGTCTCCTCTCATAGCAAGAATGTAGTAATTTGCATTGACAAAACTGTATTCACTGTCAAAGAGTTGGCAGCTATCTCGCACTAAAAATTAGTTTAGCTATTCAGCGTGGATTACCACGCCATCATCTTGATCTTTGACACAATGCCCCAGGGGCCTAAGAAGGCAAAAAGAAGGGTAAGAGTATAATAAAAAAAAAAATATGGTTTAAGAACTAAATATGATTCATTATTTAACATAATTATGGTACCTAGGTAGTCATTACACAAAATATAAGACAAGTCGAATTGCGTCCGTTATTCTGCACCACTGCCATATAAACCGAAGGACGTCCACTGCTGGACATGGGCCTCCCCCTATTTCATGGGAGGTAAATGCCATAATCGCCACGCTTGGCATGCGGGTTGGCGATCGCAGTATGTTCACCGCACTCCAGGGATGCTGCTGCAGGGGATGGGCCCCCGGTGGTCTTGGTCATAGTTTTTTTGGACATACCCAGGTCCAAAAAGTTAACGAGTAAATAGTTAGCGTCACTTCAATCAATGTAAAATTACTAACAGGTACCTATTACAATGAAAACTTACTTGGCACCCAAAAATATGCAAAGTAAAATAAAAAATCCTGGCAAGAGCATGCAGGGTTCCGTAGTTGCCCAATGAACTTCATAAAAAAAAACAATAACAAGCAAAAGGGAATACCTTCGCAGCGTTTCATATGTCTTCGACTAAGAAGGAAGACTTTTTATGATAACTCAAAAACAATAATTTTCGTTGAGTCTTTACTTTCATTATTTTTTGGACCCACAGTTCAAAAGTTGAAGTTGAACTTTTTTTCTTTGGGGTGAATATTACCGAAAATATTTACTTTATCAAAAAATGTTTGATGAAGACCTCTATTCATTTTGAAAGACCCTTTCAACAACACCTCACACCATAGGGTTGAAGCAAAAAAATGCATACCCACTTTACGAGTAGTAGAGGTACCCTTAAAAAAATAGATTTTATTTTACCCCTGTTAGATTTATTGATTTATATATCCATACCAAATTGCAGCTGTGTAGCACTAACAATCACAGAGCAAAGCCTCGGACAGACAGACAGACAAGACGGACATGGCTAAACTATAAGGGGTCCTAGTTGACCACGGAACCCTATAAATCCATCTGGCATCATGGGAAACGACACTAAAGTTCTAGTATCTACGTATTCCTTCTAACAGCCTAATTGCAATAGGAATATGATACTTATTGATAACACTTCTATAAATTTGGTACTAGTAAACTTCTACACACACGAAAGTAAGTGCGAGATCAATAATAAATTCAAACTTTCATTAATACGAATGTTTTACAGACATTCATTATGTTAATTGTGCACATCCGCGATCATTGTCCGAAACTGTTCGCTTTGACGAAGTCGCAGTGTAAACATCAGTATCTGAACTAGTAGGAAAAAAAAGGAAAATAAATAAAATGAAAATGTATTGATAATAGTATTTCCAAGTCGTCTGTTGAATGAAGTATATACTAAGTACACTACAACACTATAGAAATTATAGAGTTAAAAAAACTTGAACTGGAAGCCCCTCCAGCGTATTTCCACTACACAAATGACGTAAGCATGTAGGTTCCTCGTATAGCGCAATACACAGAAACACACACATTAAAACGATAGGAGGGGTGTTCATTTTGCAACTGGTTTTACGTTATAGGAACATTCAATTAGAAACGCGCGTAAAGGGGAGGGTCCGAAGTTTGTGTAGAGGACCACACCAGCAATTCTTTGTCGCCAGAGACAAAGCAACCTTCTGTATAGAATTATTACTGCAATTAATAAATGCAATGGTCAACATGTGTCACGTCCTAATATGCTTGCCCACCTGCATTTGAGTTTGAAACGCACGGAGCGCGGCGCGGCGCAGCGTCGTTGTGTGGCGGAGGCGACGTCCCCCGGACCGTGGCACCAAAAAACCACGCTGTATAGTCGACATTTCAGAACGATCAAAAATTCAAAACCGCCACCGCCCCGCGCCCGCTCTGTGCGTTTCAAGCTTTATGCACATTTTTGGAAGCTTGTACCCTGTCAAAGCGCTGATTCTTATGTCTATGTTGTGGTTTGGAGGCAGCAGTATAATGTGACAGCCATAGAAAGTGAAGCGCTCCCAATGTGAAGCAGCACGGATCGATGGCAGCGGGAGAATAAGGGCGAAAGCACGTAAATGATATTTGAGCGGCACGGTTGTCACACAGGCGACGATGGGTACCCGTTCAGTATATGATATACCACTTTTCAACTCTATTATTGGTATATATTATGGGTCCAAAGTGGAAGACCACTCTCTTGGCTTACTATAATGCACATATCGTACAGTCGGCTCTTACGAACCAAAACTTGAAAGATGTGATTGTGCTTGATCGATCATGTTAAGTATTGTCTACGATGTTTTTTTTTACCCGACTGTGGATATTTAACAGGCCCATTAAAGCGATACGAGTGCGCGGTAGGAGATGGAGAGTAGCCTCTGATCTAGACTATTAACATATTTTGTCCCCCTTTCTATTAGTAACGAACTAGCAGACAATGAAATTTAAATACTTGACCACAAAATTATCACCACGCATTAATGTCCTATAAGTCCTATAACAATAGGTTTAACTCGTGGGAGTAGCGAGCGGGTAGCGGCGTATGGGATTTATGGTCTGTAACTTACCGTAATACCGTAAATTGAATTGATTACTTGTGTCTGGTATGAAGGCTTTCTGGGTCATTCATCGTACGATTTGTACGAAGTTTAGGAAACAACGGCCATGTCACCTAATCTTCTTTCACTGGATAGTTAGGTACATTAATAACGTAAGTAGTAAGATTGTAGATACATCATTTATATGCATCTACTATCTTCGGGGTGCTGGTAGGGTCATTTGCTACCTTTCCACTTCCACCCTTGGGCCCTGAGTCATAAGAATTGCGGTCATAGAGGTACGATTTTGCCTTTTTGACCTGAAGCAGCTTGAGCGAAGTCATAGGCACGTGACTTCACGTGGGCAAACGTAAGGACGACGTTCACCCTTCTGGCTAAAACCTTATATGTTTTGTTTTTTATTTATTTGTTGATGTGTGTTGCATTAGAAACGTCATAAACCATAGCACTTTTTAAAATAAAATGAAACTCACTGCACAATTAATAATAATAATAAATCATTTACTTCAGGCAGTGCCCATAAAATGTTAGTATGTACAATCAATCTCTTACACAATTAATGTTAGTAAAATACAAAACGCAGATAAGAATAAGCCGAATGAGTTAAAAAACATCTATAAAACATATAATAATTAAAATCAGCGAAAATAAATGTCAACAAATTAAATTGAATCAAATCAAATTAATTAAATGAAATTAAAATACAATCTAAATTATTAAACCGACTAAATACAGTTAAAAATTAAATTAAATTATATATTATTAACTGAATGTGCTTATGCATCAAAATAATGTCACCAGTTAAAAACCACATGACTGGAGTGTAGACCAATCCTTCTCCTCAACATGGGCGAGTCCCATCTCTCAGCGAACACACTCAGGATGCTACTGGGACTTCTTCGGAGCCTATCCAATAAAGAGACGCATCGCTTTCTTATAATAGCATGAAAGCCGTCGACCCCCGCCTCAGCAAACAAGATAAAAAAAAAGAAAAAGATGTGTATTAATAAAAAGATGTTTACATGTGGGGTTTAGAATGACAGATTTTGGGTAATTTAGGAAAAGAAGTCGTCCCTCCATGACCGTTAACCTTAGAACCCAGGGTCCAAGGGTGGAAATGTATGACCCTACCAGCAACCCGGAAAATGTTGACGGTTCATCTGCCGATATGAAGAGGAAGGATGTAAGTGACGAGATGACGGGTGATAGAGAGATATGGAAGAAAAAACATGCTGCGCCGACCCAAAGTAAATGGGAATAGGGCACGTGAATGATGATCTGCCGAACGCCCTGTATTGGTAAATATGCCAGTGCTTTTCAACCTGTGAGTCGCTAAGCCTCGTCGATGGGGGCTCAACTAGTTGTAATTTTGTAGTAAAAGTGGTTCGCAGTTAATATTTGTATATTAAAGAATATTGGTGACCAAGTTAATAACAGCAGAGGGCAGGGAATCCAAATTATTTATGGATACTTGGGGGTCGCGTCTTTCATGGTTGAAAAACGCTAATAAACGCAAATCAGTACAGAGAGGAATCCGCCTAGACTGTGAATTTATTTTGCCTTTTATACCTACTCACCACCACCCACATTCAACACTAACCCAATCTACTCATCTAATCAATCGAACGATAGACATTTCAAGCTGTAAGTGCGTATAGGTATATCCTTGAATCAATGGTTCTGCAAATAAGTCAAAAATACAAAAAAGTATCGCTGACGCCGCAGGTGATCCAATCAAAATTCATACCCAATCCTTACCCCCACTTGGACGCCGCGGAATGCGGCAAGGACGATAATAGCGCGACAAGAACGAAAGCTGGCCCACTGACCCACACTTACATATGGCAGGCCCACGTTTGTTTACCTCTAATGTTATTTTATTACTGATAAACTCTCAACTTACCACCGACCGTGTACTTACTGAGAACACCGAGTTTCACAATCGTCTATAGGTACTCGTTCTGGGTTATGCGATCTGCTCCAATATTTCTGCGATGAAGTCTGTTTTGCTAGTTATCGATTACAAAATGAAGTTATCCGGTTCGAAGGACCAATAAAGAACATAATACCTATTTAAAATTATTGCGAAATATTTAAAAGTCTGTCACTCTTTGGCAAGAATGAATCAGCAAATTTTACTGTCCAAATATTATTGGTGATTCACTTTCATGGATCCGCCAGTTTCCGTGACCAGATTTGTTGTGGAAGTAAACGAGACGAACATTCAGCAACACAATCGCTTCTTTTCGATTTCAACTTCTTATCTACAGTTATGTAAGAGTAATAATAATAATAACCGTTTATTTCGGATAACTAAGTACCATACAGGCACACACAATGTTACAAAAATAAAATGACACTACATTTACGCTACTTATATATTATTAATTACTTACTTAATGGAGTGTAAGTTAAGTAGAATAGTTCTGAAACTTGTTGTGCGATGATTACCTAGGTACTGTAGGTACCTACTTCTGAAAAGTTCTATCCTCAACATAAATACCGATATAAACCTGAACGGAACTCGGCTAAACCTTATTATAATTCCAAGCCTAAAACGGCCAATTATAGAAACCACTACCGAGAAAGTTAAGGGCATAATGTTAGTACACTAACGAGACGACCGTTTTGCTGGTATAAGCATTTGACCCCATATTTGTAGAACAAGTTGAATCAATCCGTCAGGCCCGCCCTTTGCGGCTAACTATGAAACCACTATGAGGTCGAATGACTGCTCGTGCCGATTCCGTCAGTTCCGGTTTCAAGTAGGCTATCTTACACGCTTGTTTAATATATTTCGTTAGATACCAGATCTTTATTTAATTCAGCATTTCGTGGGCCAAACCCAGCTTCAAAACGGTCAAAAAATTGCACATTGAAACAATGGAGGAAATAGTTGCTGCGTGTAGGTACAGCGGTCAAAAACGCTGACTTGTATAATTTTTTTGTATGCTTGCCACGCTTTTGTTTTCTTAACAATCAGGAATGAGACAAAAACTAATACCGTTTTTTTTTCACAGTACATAAACTTTTAGGGCTCATTCGAACTCAGAATAAATAACGCTATCGATTAAGAAGGGTTCCGTACCATTATATCTAAAAACGGCAAAAGAATAACGCTGTATGGGAGCCCCCTTAAATATTTATTGTATTCTGTTTGTTTTAGTATTTGTTGTTATTAGCGGCAACATAAATACATAATTTGTGAAAATTTCAACTGTCTAGCTATCGCGGTTCTTGAGATACAGCCTGGTGACAGAAAGACAGACGGACAGACAGCTAAGTCTTAGTAATAGGGCCCCGTTTTTACCCTATGGGTACGGAACCCTAAAAAAGTGTCCTCAGAAAAGTTTTGTTACTTTCCATCATACATTTATGTTTGGAACAGTTTTTAGGGTTCCGTACCTGAAGGGTAAAACTGAACCCTATTACTAAGACTCCGCTGTCCGTCCGTCCGTCCGACTGTCTGTCTATCTGTCTGTCCGTCTGGCCGTCTGTCTGTCTGTCTGTCACCAGGCTGTATCTCATGAACCGTGATAGTTAGACAGTTGAAATTTTCACAGATGATGTGAAATACATTGCCGTTATAACAACAAATACTAAAAAAAGAATAAAATAAACATTGAAGGGGGCTCCCATACAACAAACGTGGTTTTTTGCCGTTTTTATTATAGATAACCCTTCGTGTGCGAGTCCGACTCGCATTTGGCCGGTTTTTTTCTTCTAGGATCAATAGTGAGATCTTAGTCGAATAAGCCCAAAAAGTCCATATTCTGAGAAAATAATGGATCGTCCCATTTTTTGTGAAGTCCACAGTGCCCTTTTTTCTTGACTGTAAACCGACAGATTGAACTTTTTTAATCACTAAAATGGTGATTGAACCCTGAATACCCAAGTATGATAAATATTAATTAATCGTTTCCGCATATTCAAACTTGAGTTAAAATAAGCAAATTGGGCCTAAATATGTATTACTGAATTTAATGAATTTATTTTTAGGTACTACTTGAATTCCGCATGAAATATTGCATAAGTATACCAAGCTTGTGGTATATAACCTTTATAGCTGTTTTAAATGCTTCTCTCTAATTGTTAGTATTATCATGAACTAACCAACACAGTTGAAGGCACTAGCGGGATATTTTAAACGCAGTCGCAACGTGTTGTTAATATCTCGACAAGTCAACCTCAACCGGTCAATCATAGAGCATAAACGCATAGCATTCAAATCGTTGTGGCAAGTGCTAAGTAATATAGTTAACATTAAAACTAAAATAAGGTAAATGTGTGTGTATTTAGATCAGTGGAGGAGAGAAGTAGGCGAGTGGAACTCGCATTCCAACTTTACAGTTACGACCACATGCAAATTGACAAATATTACAAGACCCGCGGTGGCCGCGGTGGGTCAAACTCAGAGCGTTTCCATCTCCATATCTCCAACGGATATCCGCTGAGCTATGTTCAGTTATTTTTGCTGTCCGTACTAGAGCAAGGTTCCAATTATTGGCACTTAAGAGGCATTAGCACCTATTTTTATTGCGATGGCACATTCCTGTGATGAAATAAAATAATCTCTAAAGACACTAGTATCCCAATTTGTACCATTTCGAAGATATTCAAAAATTAATTTACGTTAATTAACACCCCTAGTATATTATAGAGATCCTTAATAATTAAACAACGTTGATTTTTTAAATCCTGTAATGACAGTTCTAATTTGCTAAGTGGTCAGCTGCATGAAAAACGTTCACTGTTCGTCTTAAGATCTCATTAATTGTACCTTCTTACACAAAACTTTTTCAATATATGTATTTGCTTGATATATCATTCATAACCTAAGTACCTACGTTAAAGTGACAAATCTGTGTACCTGTCATAGCCGCTTATGTGTGCGTGTGGTTTTATTGACATGCGTGACGAATTTCGAATATTGACATAATTGACATTAAATTGTGCGTAACTTCACGTTACCTAACTCTTCAGGCCCTTTTTTTGCATTCACCCTTGGTAATATAATTATTTTGTATAAAACAAAAAAAAACCTAGAATTTTGAATCACTACTTATATACATATATTCTAAATTAATTTTGTATGAAGCAGTATAGCTGCTAACAAAAATTCCAAATTTCAAATTAAAGGGAAAAATTGAAACATATACCTGCATATTCTACTTAGTTACTATGGGCATACAAGGCTATAATTACGAAGGAACGGAAATCAATAAAAACAACCTGTATTGTATTAAATGCAATATAGTAATATAAATATAATAAATTTTACTATATTGCTAGGAGTCCGACTATGTAGGTACGAGTAATAAGTAAATATCTGTCTGCTTTTCTAGCATCCAGTGACTCTCTACCACAGAACTATGCGGTCTCTATGGTTGCCAGGTTGTATTACCCCAGTCGTCACTTACGTATGGTTGAGGTATTGTTTCGCAATACGCTATTTGCCCAATTAGGGTTCCATACCAAAAAGGGTAAAAAAGGAACCCTTAATGGGACCTTCTTTGGCTTCTTTACTTTGTCTGTCACATCCCTAAATATCTCAAGAACTAAGCTATCGATTTGAAATTTGGAATAGTAATACGTAAACAAGGCTAATCCAGGTGCATTCAATATGATTTTATAACCCAGATGCATTGAATATGATATTATTTCTGTGAATTCAATGGCTACTAAGTCAAGTGGGATGTCATATGAAAGGGCTTGAATTGCATATTCTGAAACAGTATTTCTTTTTTTCACGGTGGTAAATTTCGGTTCGTAGCGGAAAATGTAAAATTACAAAAATCCAACCAAAGTTACAAAAATCGATCGATCTATTGGCAGTCAACTGTACATGTGGTGAAACGGGAGAGACATGTGAAAATCTCATGTATGTGGCATGGCGAAGTACAAAATTGGAGTCGGTTTTTTGGTTACTAATTATTGTTATGCAAACTCGTGGGGATGGCATTCAATTTCTACATTACGCTGTTAATATTTTTCCTGAATTAAAGGGGCCGGGGCGGGTACACCATCGTTGTATGTACGGAACCCTCGATGCGCGAGTCGGACTCGCACTTGACCGTTTTTAGGGTACCATACGAATTGGTTTTTAAAGACGATTTAATATCTATATTGGACCAACTACCTACAAATAGATCACAATAAAGAGCAAAATTAGAGACAAACCTAACTAGACGCCCCCGAAACGGCTCCTACAAATTGACACTTGGTTTTGACGTCACACACAAGTTATCGCACCGACAATTGCATGGGAAAATAAATATTTCGCTGTTTTAGCCGTGAAATACTGCGTTGATATATGTCAATGTCATATACAATTAATTATTTATTTTTAGATAAGGATTCTATTAGTAGATATCTTTTATTTGGCTTTTGAGCGATAAAGAAAAAACTTAACTAACATAATTTTTGTAACTAAGTACAAATATATATTTTTATGATTTTGGTAAAAAAAATATGTTGTGGTCATATAGATTGACACGTCATATTATAAATTTTAACATGTGGCAAATACTCATTGGTATCGGTAAATTCCAAATCTATCGGTTTTTTTTTCTAGATAACAAAGGGGCACACGATATACCAAAGAACAATTTTCCTGTCTACTTGTGAGGCCATGCTTAATTTCCAACTCAGTTACACTATACATAAATTGATAGCACCGGGTGAATGAAACGCCTCTCCCAGCGGGAAGCCAACACGTTTAATGAGTCCCTAAGTCACTTTCTTTTCAACGCAACTCAAGAAAGTTATCGGTCCTATATCCAGGGTCATCAGTACAGTTCGTTGACGCTGGTTCACCCATACTGAACCTAAAGCCAGCCATTCGATTATAACCTTTAACTACTCGACTTAAGGTTGGCACGTGGCATTCGTTGCTTAAGGTTTTTTAAATGAATCATGAAGTGTTTACGAGGTTCTTATTTTGAGGTTTAATGCTGCGTGGAATTTATGGAGGCAAACTAAGTACTCGTAATAGTTTCAATCTCGTTTAATAGTGTCATATTCATTTGAATGTGAATATAGTAAGTAGAAACGTACGGAACTATACGTATTAGATGTAGTACTGGGTGAGTAGGTGAAGAATGATATAGGTACTAGGTACCTCTTTGTAGACTAAAGTACCTACTCTTAAGGCCTATGATCGAGATGAATAATGACATGAGAGAGAGAGAGAGAAAAGGAGCGAGATATTTATTTATTATTTACTAATGCTGATACTCAAGCAAGATTTTAAGAATAAATTTAAGAAAAGGAAGAAACCCGGTCATGAGCGAGTCATTCGCGTTCGCGCACCACGTATTCCGTACAAATTGAGTTTATAAAGGATACTTCAATACCCTAGTTCACAATCGTACTAATTACGGAAAAAAAGGTGGCGAAAATAAAGTGACTTGCGCGATATAGTTTTAATTACAGCATTTTTTTCCTTGTAATTAGTTCGATTGTGAACTAGGGTATCGATTTGATGATTTGAAAACCTACTCGTAGGTATAGATCTAGTGCATAATCGGTTCTCACCGTGAAAACTCTGAATACGACTAGACCCGAAGTGGCTATCAATTATCCTATTAAATGATTGACACGCTCACGTCTGTTAATGTGAAACTTTATTAGTCAATGTAAAATGTCAGAATGAAAACTGGTAGTATTTTGCCATTACTCATGACAGATGTGTTAAATAATACGGTAATTGATTGACACTTCTTCGGATCTAGTCTAGTCAAAATCCGAGTTTTCACGATGGGAACGGAATATTCGCTACATCTGTAGTTATATTTTCCCTGTCATATTTACGTAACAAATCTAATAACGTGTTCCCACTTATTTGAAAACTTTTGGATTGATATTTTGCTCAACATTTTATTCATAAATCAAAACTTCACTACAGTAGAAAAAAAGACAAATTGTTTCAGAATGTGCAACTCAAATTACTATAAAATTATCATTTTTCATATGATAACCCACTTGACGACTTGATCTAAGCTAGAGGTTCGATTCGTTTCCCTGTCATTTTTCAAAGTATTTGATAAACTTTTTAGTCCATTACACTTACAGTACTTACGTCAAATTTTAAATCTATAGCATTACTTGAGATAAGTTAGTGATATGACAAACAGACGAAGTGGCACCTTACTGTTCCTTTTGTACTTTGTTAGTACGGAACCCTAAAAATGGGTTATTAGTCTAATTCTATAACCTTGAAATATGCCTAAGCGTAACAAGCACGCATGGGACAAAAGTTAATCTTATCTGAATTTTTTAGGTTAGTGTATAAGTACCTATTTAAAAATAGGCCCAGTTTTTACAATCCGCCTTTATATAGCGGTCATCGACAACAATTACACTATACTTAAACACAAAGACACGACAGTTCAATAGCAGTGTCTGTTTTGTATGTTGATTATATAATTACTATTTAGGTGCCAGATGGAAAACCCCGAAAGAAAGTGATATGACTCACTTTGTTTCATACGCTACCCGTACCCTTGCGTAGGTATACGACCGTCTCAAGCAATAACTTTCGTAATGTCTCATCACATAGTAGGGAGCATGCAAAAATATATCCTAAATCGTGATCATAAAAGTAGTTATTGTGACTTCATTACAAATGCAGTTTTAAATTATGCGAGAATTATTTTTTATTCCTTTCATCGCATAACGCATTTTTGTTGTAGCGAAAGTATTTTCGTTTCCTTGAATGTTTATCTTTGGAATACTTTCCATTGCCGCTCCGTTTAAGTTGTAAACATTATTTATTGGTTGACTTGACTAAGAGTAACCTAGTTAGGGAAAGGATGTGTAAATTGAAACCAAACAAATATATTTTTAAATGTTGTATTTTTACTCCATTATTTTCTTATTTGCAGTCATCAGCAAGACTTCTTCATAATTTTAAGTACTTAAAGTTAAATATTTAATATTTATACAACTCGCTTTATACAAAAGAGAAAAACAAACCAAAATGAACAAATGTGAATTAAATGATAATCAAAGATGTACCATAATTAAATATGTACGTATATTATGAGGCGTTCCTATCCACAGTTTGTAAACCTTCCAAATATTTTTTAATTCCTATAGGTGTGTTAGTAATATAATATATTTAATTTAATATTAATATATTTAACTGTAACTGTGCGTTTTCACTCAAAAGAGAATGAACCTACTTATTTTGTCAGTACCTATTTATTACGATTTTTTGGTTATTCCTGCTTGGTATCACGTGTATTAAGCAATATGAAAAATAAAGAAAATAAATTGGGGGACCCTTGACTCCATCAAAAATTAGCACTTTACAAAATAATAACACGCAAACAGATGCATTTTTTTTTCATTTTGATTAAGCTACCATTCTCAAAATTAAAAAACAAAATGCATTTCCCGCTTTGTGTGTCCCCTAAAAAATTTAGGCATGCATTTCCTTTTGTCTACTAAGGGGACAGATGGACAGACTTACGGACATGGTGAAACTATATAAGGGTTCCTACGGAACCACAAACAATTTTTGAGCGAAAACGCCTAATTGCAATAGAAAATAATGAATAGGATAATGCATATGTTACTCACAGTTTATCCAAACTTGCGTAGACGCCACAACTCAAACATCCCAATGGATAGAAAACCTGTGAAAGAGAAGCTTATTACGGGCAAACATGCTCGTATTAGATGGAATTGCGATAGATTTGCATGCTATTACGCGAATCACAAGCTTTGTCGGCTCGCATTACGACGAACTTTCACCCATTTGAGACAATAAAGCCGGGTACCTATTCAAGGCGACATTTATTCAAAAACAAAACCTACTATGACATTAAGTGTAGGATATCTGCTTCAAGAGAGTTGCGTTGAAATTTTATGGGAAACAAGACATGTCAAATGAATTAAGTGGTTGAATGAAAGAAAAGTCTTAAGATTTTCTGCTGGATAGATTAGATTATTTAATCTCATGATAAGGAATTGAATAAAAACATAATAAGAACATAATGTCAACAAAGGTAAAATAAAATATACACGATAAAAAGTAAAAAGAAAAGCATCTCCCCTTAGGAATTCAAAGTGTATTCCTAAACTTTGGCTAATACTCGTTAACTATTATGTCTTAGATGTGGGTACTTAGCACTGACTACATAGTTTTCCTTTTAAAATTATTCTACATCCTAGGTACTAATATATTTTTTCCGCATACTCAGTAGCAACCGTTGAGTTGGCGGGGCTAGGCACATGATTCCAATAAATATTATCACTCTTTTCATCTTTTTTCTACTGTTTCGTCCATGTGATTGATATGTGTGGATGCCTATTCCAAATTACAACTTTTTAGTAGTAACGCTTACTAAGCTAAGCCGAGGACGAACTGATGAACGGACGAACATATGGATTCCTTATTTTCTACAGAATATTAATAATCAATTCTTGAAATGCATTAATTATTCGCACATAACTTCAGGGCGGCCGCACCTAATAAGGCTAATTCTTCTTTGTTGCGTTTGAGTTAATAACTAGTGTCATCTTAAAATATTTGAATTTAGAATTCGAAAACAAAAGAATAACTCGAAATCGGCCCAACCGTTTTAGTACAGCGTTCGTTCAAAGTTGACAAGTCAGTTGTGAAAATGGAAATTTACGTGCGATAATTTTTTACAACTTCAAAAGGGGCTTAACGCGACTTCAGGGCTTCGAAGAGTTGACTACGGTTTTCAATGATAAAGCACCATGCCTCTGGACTGTGGAACGCTGGTATTTAGAATTTCAACGTGGTTACTCTAGTCTTGGTGATAGACATCGTAAAGGTCGACCAAAAACAGCCGTAACCCAGGAGAACATTGATGCTGTACGGCAACTGATCTTCGAAGATCGCCATGCGACATACCGTGAGATAGAAGCTTCCTTAAGTATTTCAGGGACCAGTGTTCACAGTATTTTGCATGATCACTTAGGCGTAAAAAAGTTGATCTCACGCTGGATACCACATTTACTCAGTGAAGACCAAAAAACGGCTCGCGTTCGATGGTGTCGCAAAACTCTGCGGCAATTCAACCGAGGAAACTCGAAACTTGTTTACGACATTATCAGTGGTGACGAATCTTGGATATATGCCTACGATCCCGATTCTAAACAGCAGTCGACTGTTTGGGTGTTCCAAGATGAGCCAAAACCGACCAAAGTAATACGCTCACGGAGCACTTCGAAAAAAATGGTCGCCACGTTTGTGGCGAAAAGTGGCCACGTTGCCACCATCGTGCTCGAGGATCGTAAAACGGTTAATACTGACTGGTATACCACTGTCTGTTTACCAGAAGTCATCGGCGAGTTTCGAAAAAATAACCCAAGACGTCGTATAAGACTGCACCACGATAATGCGAGCTCGCACACCGCCCGGCAAACAATTGCGTTTTTAAAAGAGCAAAACGTCTTACTATGGGCCTCATAAGAAGGCTCAAAGTCACCCAAAGAGCAATGGAGAGAGCTATGTTAGGAGTTTCTCTGCGTGATCGCATCAGGAATGAGGCCATCCGCAGCAGAACCAAAGTAACCGATATAGCCCTCCGAATTGCTAAACTTAAGTGGCAGTGAGCGGGGCACATAGCACGTAGAACCGATGGCCGTTGGGGCGGAAAGGTTCTCGAGTGGCGACCACGTACCGGCAGGCGTAGCGTGGGCAGGCCCCTCACACGGTGGACCGATGACCTGGTGAAGGTCGCGGGTGTCCGCTGGATGCGGGTGGCGCAGGACCGGTCATTGTAGAAGTCTTTGGGGGAGGCCTATGTCCAGCAGTGGACGTCTTTCGGCTGACATGACAGTCCAGACTTAAGCCCTAACGATATTTTTACTTTTCCAAAAATCAAGCAACGTCTTCGTGGTCAACGGTACCAGACGCCTGAAGAAGCGGTTGAGGCATACAAAACGGCCATTTCGGAGACCCCGACTTCGGACTGGAATAAGTGATTCGAAAATTGGTTCGATCGAATGAAAAAGTATATTACATATCACGGTGATTACTTTGAAAAACAATAAATACCATTTAACACTTAAATTGTCTTTAGTTTTTCCAAACGACACCACTTAAAAGGCAGCCCTCGTATTGATAATAGAGCCGAGCGGCATAGACACATTATCAAAAGATGTGGTGTTGACCAGTCATACATGACTCATACCTAACATGCTTTACCTTCCCTCGTTGACGACTGACGTATTTCTCATACAATAGTAAACTTTTCGATTATCGACGCAAAGCTCCATTGACAAGGGATACTAGTGACATCCACAAACGAATGCCACCTATGCCTAGGCTAGGCATCCTATTTCGATGTTTTTGCAGTGTGCCAGCATCCTATCATCGCGTCGTATGTTCGTCGTGTAACTAACTAGTAATTGCCCACACTACCTGCACAATGAAATGATGGGTGTGAAATGATAGAGCTCACCGTGGGAACAGCCTGTGACCCACTGACTCCGAGCGGTGCTTTTGTTGCGGATTCCCACTTTCTGAAAAAGCTGGATTTTGTTCGGTCTAGCTTTCATAAAATAACGAAACTGAAGTTGTGTTGCTAGTAGGTACAATTCAGCTACTTTATTTATATTGTAAAATTAACGGCGGTTGGTTGCTGTATTAAATTTCTGAATGAATTTCTTTATGCCTTTTGAGAAATGTAGTTTGCATAATTTCTATTTCAGTTTGCTCCGGTTGTCCATTTTCACACTGGATTTCGTAACTTTTAGATATCTTGGTAACATTAATGGTACGTAAAATTAAAATAACAGAATTAATAAAATTAAACGTACGCAAGAACCGAATTTAAAAATTCTAGCATAACCCTTTTTACGAAAATATATATGACTGTCTGAAAACCAGAAATATCAAGTGCCAGACACGAACATTATGCGATCAAGTCGGTAATGTGACCATTAGTATTACCCGCCTGTGGTTCACGTAACTTCCTTTTACAATTGCTGAATCGCAAAAACGAACAATTACGACGATATACTGTTTTATCTTAACACGAACGTAGGTATATCACTGGAGTATGTATAATTACACTTTTATTTTACAATACAGTTGTAAATCCTAGTATTACTCTGACACACAAAGCAAGATATTATGGTTCCACAGAAATCAGATTAATTAATTTCAACCATTTGCTTGAACCGTAGTGGTAGTCCACGGTAATGTTACTGTTGACTACATTGGCCCTAAACTCCTTGCTTTACTAGCTGCTACCCGTGAAGAAAGAAAGAAGGAACGACAGAAAGAAAAGAAAAGAAAGAAAAATAACAGAAAGAGAAAAGAAAAAAAGAAAAGAAAGAAAGAAAAACCATTTCTTGGCACAAATACAGAACCAATAGCGAAACATCACAATACACAACACAGCCATGAAAAGGCCCCGAACCCCGAATCATCATGGTCCTATAGGCTGCTAGCCACTGGCTAGCACATTGCTACAATTGGACGTGTATCTTTGAAGGCATTTCAAAGCTGTGATAAGTCATTTCGAATACTTACGTGTGCTCGTGTTGATATTTCAATTATATGCTTACCATATTCGAGAACCAGCATTCCTCACAACACATCAACCGGAACCGGAAATACCTGGAACAAATGAAACATTTATGAGATCATGAATTGGTTAGATATTTCTATACACAATTTAGGTAATGAAATAAAACCGGTCAAGTGCGAGTCAAGTTTTCCTATAGTGTAAGCTGTACACTTAAAAAAACTGCAAATCGTTGTACAGTTTAGCCGTTTGGAACACGCATACTAGAGGTCAAAATTTTTGACCGGCAGTTCCTAAAAAAAATTCCCTTAGGGGGGGAGTAATGATGATTTCAATACGAAGTTACGAACACATGATGCACTGCCGAGTTGTGTGTGCCCAACGGCTAAACTTGTACATCGATTTGCAGTATTTCTCTGAAATCGGGCTTGTACGGCTACCACTACTATAATTTTTATATTTATATTAACGTTATGTGAAAAAACACAACATTTTTTGTAAGCTTCGGAAATATGGGGGTATTTTTATTACATATTCCTTCATAAAAAAACTATCCACCGTAAAAGAAAGAAAAATCCTTATTAGAATATACAATTCAAGTCCTTTCATATGACATCCCACTAGACATAGTCACTAGACTAGACTATAAACTTTTGTGAAAATTTATTTACCGATGCAAGAGTGGCTTGTTGTATCGAGAAATTTTCACAGAAAATAAAAAATAAGTAACGAAAATGTTCAATGTACCTGTGTTCAAATCGATAACATAAGCAGTTCTTGAGATATTAAGCATTGTGACAGAGAGACAGTAGAATACAGCTAAAATTCATTAAGTATGTAGGATTTGTTTTCTAGTACTAGTTTTTTAAGGTCCCGTAGTCAACTAGGAACCTTTATAGTTTGTCTTTCCGAGGCTTTGCTCTGTGATTGATAGTGCATGAAAGCTGCAATTTGGCATGGATATATAAATCAATAAAACTGAGTCGTAAAAAAAATTAAAAAAAAATTAAGGGTAGGTACCTCCCCTACACGACGATTACGATCAGTTAAGCCGTTTTTGAGTTATAGTAAAAAGTATTCCCTTCTTAGTAAAAGACGTATGAAACGCGGCGAAAGTATCCCCTTTTGCTTGTAATTGATTTTTTTAAAGTAAGTTCATTGGGCAACTACGGAACCCTATACTGAACATGGCTCGACATGCTATTGGCCGATTTCTTTACTATTTTGGTACGGAACCCTACAAGAACGTTCACAGCGCGTACTTCAGACTTGGTACTCGTATATCGAAATAGAAAATAAATTACGCCAAACGCCAATGCGATCAAGTTTAATTTCGGCGGACGTTACAAAATTCACGTAGGCTGACCTGACCACGGCTGTTTAACTACGTAGCACGAAACGGGCGGCCTTTTAAATTGTGTCGTTTGCAAACCTCCTGTGATCGCATAAAAAAGAACTAGTGTCATCTTAAAATATTTGAATTTAGAATTCGAAAACAAAAGAATAACTCGAAATCGGCCCAACCGTTTCAGTACAGCGTTCGTTCAAAGTTGACAAGTCAGTTGTGAAAATGGAAATTTCGAAGGAAAATTTACGTGCGATAATTTTTTATAATTTCAAAAGGGACTTAACGCGACTTCAGTGCTTCGAAGAGTTGACTACGGTTTTAATGATAAAGCACCATGCCTCCGGACTGTGGAACGCTGGTATTTAGAATTTCAACGTGAAGGTCGACCAAAAACAGCCGTAACCCAGGAGAACATTGATGCTGTACGGCAACTGATCGTCGAAGATCGCCATGCGACATACCGTGAGATAGAAGCTTCCTTAAGTATTTCAGGGACCAGTGTTCACAGTATTTTACATGATCACTTAGGCGTAAAAAAGTTGATCTCACGCTGGATACCACATTTACTCAGTGAAAACCAAAAAACAGCTCGCGTTCGATGGTGTCGCAAAACTCTGCGGCAATTCAACCGAGGAAACTCGAAACATGTTTACGACATTATCAGTGGTGACGAATCTTGGATACATGCCTACGATCCCGATTCTAAACAGCAGTCGACTGTTTGGGTGTTCTAAGATGAGCCAAAACCGACCAAAGTAATACGCTCACGGAGCACTTCGAAAAAAATGGTCGCCACGTTTGTGGCGAAAAGTGACCACGTTGCCACCATCGTGCTCGAGGATCGTAAAACGGTTAATACTGACTGGTATACCACTGTCTGTTTACCAGAAGTCATCGGCGAGTTTCGAAAAAATAACCCAAGACGTCATATAAGACTGCACCACGATAATGCGAGCTCGCACACCGCCCGGCAAACAATTGAGTTTTTAAAAGAGCAAAACGTCGAAATTCTGGAACACCCGCCGTACAGTCAAGACTTAAGCCCTAACGACTTTTTTACTTTCCCAAAAATCAAGCAACGACTTTGTGGTCAACGGTACCAGACGCCTGAAGAAGTGTTGAGGCATACAAAACGGCCATTTTGGAGACCCCGACTTCGGACTCGAATAAGTGTTTCGAAAATTGGTTCGATCGAATGAAAAAGTGTATTACATATCACGGTGATTACTTTGAAAAACAATAAAACCATTTAACACTTAAATTGTCCTTAGTTTTTCCAAACGACACAACTTAAAAGGCAGCCCTCGTATGATAGCGCCATATATTATTGTTTTAAAAAGATTTTGACGACTTACCGAGCTCTGATTGGCTACTGCCTTGACTGCCATTGGACGTCAAACGTCAAAATAAAGTGACAAATAAAAATGGCGTCTCCTCGCAATTTCGTCTAGTCGTTTCTGAACATTTTTTTCATTTTCAAGACGTAGCTTTGCGCTTTTTTTCAATCTCGCCGATTTTCTTAAATCGTGTTTTGGAATCATCCACACCCTTTGAAATATAATGAATATTAGGTAACGCGTATTTTTATTTTTTTGTTTTACCAATACAAATGGTTTTTGTTGAATCACCATTTAGCTATATGAAAATGGCAATTTAGCTCTATTCAGCGTCTTAATAGGTAGACTATATTTCTATATTATACAATAATTTATAACTATTTTTACTTAAAATAAAATCGGCCAAGAGCCTGTCGGGCCATGCTCAGTACAGGGTTCCGTAGTTAAATATTACGTCACATTATATACGTACAATTTATATATGTCTTTTACTAAGAAGGGAAGACTTTTACGATAATTCAAAAACGGCTCAACTGATCATATCCGCTAGTTTTCGTTGAAAGTCTTTATCAAGCTTTACATTCAAGTTTTTTTTTCATATTTTTTGAGTTATAATTAGAGGGGGGGACCATTTTTTTTTCTTTTGGAGTGAACATTTCCGATATTATTCACTTTATCAAAAATTGTTTGATGAAGACCTGTATTCATTTTGAAAGACCTATCCAACAACACACCACGCCATAGGGTTGAAACAAAAAAAATATTTCATACCCACTTTACGTTTAGGGGAGGTACCCTTATTTTTATTTATTATAGCACTTTGTCAGATTTATTGATTTATATGTATACGCGTATACCCATACCAAATTGCAGTTTTCTAGCACTAACAATCACAAAGCAAGGCTTCGGACAGACAGACGGACGGACGGACGGACGGACAGACGGACAGACAGACAGACAGACGGACATGGCGAAACTATAAAGGTTCCTAGTTGACTACCGAACCCTAAAAAACTAGTAAGAGTTACTAGAAAACAAATCTTACATAATGAAATGCATAATTTTAGCTGCATCCTTAGTTGTTTTATTTGAAAATAAAATCTCTGCGTACTTTTCTGACTGACCAAAAATTCCTGTACCTCTGCTCTACCTAAAATTAAAATAACTGGGATCGTTCGGTACCTATGTTACGATTATTATAACCGCTTGGAGCGCGGGAAAGGCGCGAGCATTGTCGTTTTTTCAACGGAAGGGCGGCCACGAGCGCTTGGGAACGCTCGCGCACCCGATCGTTAGATGTCCTTGAGAAGGTCCAAGTCCAGTCAACGGGATGAACAGGTTGGACACACGGACAGACGGACGACTAGCACAGTTAGCCGCCGCCACTGTAACTGGGTCATCCTATATATATAGTGAAGTTCAAGGCGCAACACTCATTGCAAGTCAAACTCGCGTACGATCAACACGCACTTTCACCGGTGACGATCAGCTACCTCGTGGAAGACATAGTGTTTAGTGATTCAGTGATTACCAGTTCCGGTACCAGATAAAGGTAAGTCGTGTTTTTTGGCTTGGACAGTGAGTGCATTGGCGACTGTGAAAGTTTTATGGGACTGGACGCATCACTAGAAGTGACTACGTGATGGTTATCAAAAAAATAAGGTGTGACACAAGTGATATTAATTGTTTTATTAAATTACCTGAGTATCGAAAAGAGCGGAGAACAGAAAATTTTTGAGCTTTTGAAGTATGCGTATGTTATTTTTGTGGTCAAATAAACATTCTGGATAAGCAGGTGCATCGTATTTAAAAAGTGTTAACTTTTCTAATCAGAACTCCTACTTATATAGAGAGCTTCTGCGGTGTGAACCAATATGAATAATTTGATTTATCTGATGTATCACAATCACATCACAACAAAAAATCATAGTTTTTATTTTTATATTATTAATAAAGGAGAAATTTAGGTACTGAATGGAAAATCAGTTTCTTTGGTACCTAATTTAGTAAATGAAGTAATGAATATTGCTACCCTACCATCCACTTGTTTCACAATTAAATAAAGCTAAATAGTTTCTATATACGAGTTTCATCACAAGAAAAGGGAATATACTTATACGTAAGTAGGTATGCCCTAAGCCTCAGGTCCTAGGGCTTAGGATGCCAGAATTGATTTAAGAATTTAATTCAAATATTTGATACAGCACAAATCACAATAAAATATTTGATTGATTGAACATGGCAAACTAATTTCTGCAGTTGTCTGTGACGTCTTGAAATCAGAAATTTCTGAAAAGATAAATAGGGTCGTTCTCTCTTTAATAGCCTTCTCTTTTTGCTAAATAAAATATGACCCGTGTTGAACTAAAATAGAAAAAATGTATTTCGAAATAGTCGCTAAACTATTTGAAAGTAGTGGTAAAAACATATAGATAATATTTATTGCCGTAAAAATCTGGTGATGCAGTGGTAAAAAAGTGGTGGGGAAGGAGGGGGGGAGGTGTTATATTATAAGTTTAACATGTGTATCTGTTTATGTGTCTGGTTGTGGCATTGTAGCTCTTAAACGGATGAACCGATTTCAATTCGGTATTTTTTATTAGAAATCAGGTTTTATAGCGATGGCTCACAGTCATGTTTTATCAAAATCGGTTAAGCCGTTTTTGTTTCAGGGTCGGGGCGAGTGATGTCGGGGATTTTTGAACTTCTCTAAATGGTCACTTATTCATACAAATTGATGACCACTGAGTTACTCGATTTAGAGATATTTACAGTACTTAGATATTTGCCAAAACTATCGAAAGTCTAATTAAACCCCTTTTAAAATCACTAAACAGGAAATTGAAGCAAGAGTCAAGTAGGTATTACTAGGTATTCCAAAATATGTATTTTAAGAAAAGGTGGCGATAATTTTAATCGTAGATTGTATTACAAGGGAGCAAAATGCAATATTTCATCTAGGGTTAGCGCGTTGAAACCAAAATGAAAGAAGGCTTCCAGAATAGAAGCGCGCGTTCCCGAGCGTAGCGAGGGATTCAACGCGGAACTCCCGAGTTTGAAATAAATTTGCTACCGTGTAATACACTCTTCTTTTCACTTCTCCTAGAAAAAATATATTCAATCAATAAGTAAATAAAAGACCACGCGTTGTCAAATTAAAATACACATGTATAGGTACTTATATGTATAATGTACATTTGTATGTATGCATAGGTAAGTACATATGGTGTGTAATACCTATTTGTATATAGATATAGGTATTACACATATTACAAAGGGACACGAAGTTGTCTTTGTAGAATGAGTCTCTTTCTTTTGTGGTGTTGGGTTCCTCGTGGCGAATAAGGTCGCCGGAACCTTGTACTATTACTTATTCTGTGAGTGAGGAACCTGCATCTCTAGTTGTCAACACAACGAATCTTCAAGTCAATAAAGGATCGGCTTCGCACTTGTGATTTTTATGGAGACGCAAGTGTTCAAAGACTACGCTGTCTGCTTACCGTCAGGTAGGCCGTAAGCTTATTTGCCACCATCGTCGTAAAAAAGAAAATGTCTTTTCTAGCCCGGTGAGAGGGACCAAAAAGTAGTATTTTGCACCCTGTCGGCAGGGCAGAAATTAAAAATAAATGACAGGGAGAAAAATCAAGTTTTGCTTCCTCTAAACGGGCTAGAAAATACTTTTTTTCGAATAGGAGAAATGAAAAGTACAAATTAAAATGGCCCAAGTATAGGGCGCCATAAACTCATACATGGCAAATATTCAGATAGTACCTCACGGAGTTAATTTCCTTAACGCTTTATTCTCATTTAATCAACTTTAATTATTTTTACTAAACTGTAACCGTTGGTGGTTTTTTAGTCTACTTTTCCTGCTAAGTACCCTAAGGTTATCCGGAGGAGATTTAACATAAGCAAATCTCTTTAAAGCGATAAGACCGCCTGTTGCTTGTATAATATTAATTTCGCTTATTAAGGAATGTTGAATTTGTGTAACATTTCCTGTTTTTGTGGTTCAATAACAGGTGGGGAATGTGTACAAATTATAATTAGAAGACATTTTTTCCGCAAATCGAACTAGTCCCGTAGTAAGCTCAATAAGGCATAATTATTTATTTATTAAGGCTACCAGCGGAAATATAAACGATAAAAATAACAACTTTCTCCAAAACATTGTGTACCTAACCGTCCACACCTATTAACGGTATTAACATAATGACTTGTGAAGAAAACAAAAACCTTCGAGCATATTAGAGGCTCATCTAGCCATGTGTTAAAACAAATGCAATTTGGCAGAAAAATACACGGCACTTAACAGCTCGTCAACGGTCTTTTCACTGCCCGTTTTAGTCATGTAAATAAAAACCTTCACTTTCCAAAATAAGAAAATGTACGTCACACATTATGCCACAGCCGAGAATTGGATACGGGTTGAAACAATACGAGAAGACAATAATAACGCCTTAGGTAACTACAGATTTTGCATAAGGCATTGCGCTATGAATACGTTATTTCAGATACATTGAAACTTTTACAGGTTCTTTCAAAGCGAATGATACTGCCACTTGAAGATACAATAGTACCAACAAATATTTACCGGATAAAAATTTTAGCCGATCCATATTCGAAGGACCATTTTGTACTTATTTAATTATTGGCCTTTTTTCAACATTTAGAAGTATTTATACACAGTTTAAAGACTGAGATAGACACTACCTCTTTGGTAAATTCCCTTACGTATTCACAAATATACACACAAAATACACCTTCAACTTCATGCACACCTTACATCATAGCTATTTCGCTTTCTCATTTCACGTCGTTTGTAAACAAAAGGCAAGTAGATGGGCACGACTGGACGACTATTATGATACTTGTGACAGGTTTCTGCAAGTAATTAAAAGTCTTGAAACGTGAACTGGCTGTCGAAAGTGGCGAGGAAAGCTGTTGCGATCGGAATGGTCAATAGCAACCGGCGCTGCTTGCGTGCTCGCCGCGCGCAGTTTCTCACACACTCGTCCATACTAGAACTGTCCAAAGAAATGATTACATTTCCTTTGCAGTACGTGTGGATACAAATTTAAATGAATTATTACATTACCGACTTCAATACAAGGAAGGAGGTTCTCAGTTCGTCCGCATGTATGCTTGTTCTTTTTTTTAAGTATGTATGTTCTCTGATAACTCTTCACCACGTTGGCCGATTTTGATACTTCTTTTTTTGTTTCAAAGCAAAGAAGGTCTGATGATGGGATCTGGGAGGAAACGAGGGAACTCTTCGAATTTGATAGGCACGCATATGCCGATTTCGGTATTTTCTGTGGGTAACTAAGCATTGGCTCACAGACACCACAAACTGTGGCATAGCAAGTACAAAATTAAGAGTCGGTTTTTTTGGTATAAATTATTTAGCTATTTGTTAAAGTACACGAAAGTTAGGGCACATGTGCAAGCGTAGTTCGACCGTTAATACGAAAACGAGATTATTCATCGATTAGTCCCGGAAAAAAAGAATCAAAAGAATAAAAATCGGCCAAGAGCATGTCGGGCCATGCTCAGTGTAGGGTTATGTAGCTGCCCAATGAACTTTCTTAAAAAAACAATAACAAGCAAAAGGGAATACTTTCGCAGCGTTTCATACGTCTTTTACTAAGGGCAGACTTTTTACGATAACTAAAAACGACTTAACTGATCATGTCCGCTATAGTTTTCGTTGAAAGTATTTATTAAGCTTTACTGTCATGATTTTTTCATTTTTTTTGGACACATAGTTCAAAAGTTAGAGCGGTAGGACACATTTTTTTTCTTTTCGAGTTAATATTTCCGAAAATATTCACTTTTATCAAAGAATGTTTGACGAAGACCTCTATTCATTTTGAAAAACCTATCCAACAACATCCCACACCATAGACAAAAAAAATCATCCCCACTTTACGTGCAGTGGACGCACCCTAAGAAAATTTTTTTAGATTACGGATTTGTCAGTTTTTTAGGGTTCAGTACCCAAAGGGTAAAAACGGGACCCTATCACTAAGACTTCGCTAACAAAATAACAAATATTAAAAACCCGGCCAAGTGCGAGTCGGACTCGCCGTTCTTATAAATAATGGTACGGAACCCTTCGTGCGCGCGTCCGACTCCCACTTGGCCAGTTTTTTTATTTATATATCGAATTGCAGCTTTCTAGCACTAACAATCACAGAGTAAAGCCTCGGACAGACAGAAGGACAGACAGACGGACATGGCGAAACTATAAAGGTTGACTACGGAACCCTAATTAAAAAGTATCAATGATAGAAGTATACAAAGCGTACGGATCAACTGTAACTCCGCAAATAAGTATCTCGTAAGTATTTAAAACCAAACTTTAAAAAAGTTATGAAGCTCAGGGGATGATCATAAGAAAATCTTCCGATAAAACTTAGATTACGAGACCATAAAGGACAAGCATGATTATTCATACCCGAATCTGGAATACGGCTCTCGCATATGGGCGAGAGCTCCAAAATACCAACTTAGCCCTTGTCACTCGGTTCAAAGACGTGCAATGTGAATTGTCGATGATCCCAGTGTGTCAGGCGATCTCGAAACGCTTGGTCTCAGAAGGGACTTTGCCTCCTTGTGACTTTTCTATCGCCTGTATAATGGGATGTGCTCTGCGGAAATGTTTGACATATGTCCACGGCTATCCGGCACCTTGGAGCCACGTTCTCGTACAGTACATTTCGATAGGTACTTCATACCGAAAACGCTTAGGTTGTGGAATGAGCTCGGGACGAGGTATTTCCAATGGCCTACTTACGAGCATGGGATCCTTCAAAAGAGGCATGAAAAGGTTTCTTACGGGCAACGCGCAAGTAAAGCCTCTGGTGTTGCAAGCGTCCATAGGCGACAGTGACTTCAGGTGGGCTGTCAGCTTGTTTGCCACCGACGTAGTATGAAAAAATATATATATTGTGAAATCCTATCCCACAACAAGCTAACTAAGCTAGTTATTCTCATAAAAATATATAAAAATTTGCCCAATAGGCCCTACTAGACTTATGTCATTTATTGACCACTTGACACTTGAAGCTGACTACTTAATGAAAATCGATTATGTAATAAGTAGTACTGTAGGCATCTAGTCAGCTATTCAAATATACCGAAAAGGTTTAAGTAACTCTACTTACACCTTTTATCTTTCACACATATTATTCTAACGAAATGGGACTTCAATCATGTCTACATGCAAATTAAGGACTATTTTTTTAAGTGTTATGTACGTAGTAGTTTATAAGGAAATCTTTATGAGGATTTTCCGGGATAAATAAGTGATGTGGAGAAACTCGTAGTTCGATGAGTGGTCAGATGGGGGGGGGGGGGGGCAATTCCATTATGCTATCGAACATTATACTTGCGTGACAAACGAATATGTAAGTACCGCCTCTATGATTGCTATGAATAACAAGCTATTATAGATGACGACGGTCTGCTGCCCGAACTATCTGAACAGGATCTATAAAGATCATATCGCATATAAAACTGAATCTCACTAGCATATTTACCGGAAGTGTCAGCCCGGAACTAATAAATTACTTACTAATAATTCGTCTCTCAAAAATTTTAATGTTTGAAACATCGTAAATAACCTTTTAGGAAATTGCATTTTTGTTATTATAATTATAATCTTGAAACAGGCACTGAATCACACCGCACATGGCATACCCAAAAAACTTTTAAGTGAAAGTTGAAGCGACGCGAGAGGCTCGCGTCATTCGTTGAGTAAGCGAAACGATTTTGATACGAAAATTATACACCGGCGCCGCTTTTAGTACCTATCACAAATATCAGAGTAAAGCAGATCCGCTCATTTAAGTTGAACGATTTCTGTATATCTGATCTATCTCACTAATGCACAAATCGGAAAGTTTGAGAGAGACAGACAAGTGACATCAGACAGGTCTGCAACTGTCAGTGTCTCCGTCTTTATAACTGAAAAATGTACTGAGCTGACGTTGTAGTGTGTTAAGTTTATATGGGATTTAACATCCTGGTGTCCTTTAAAATGGAGACCATTCGTTAACCGCCGAAAATGATCGTACTATCTGTCGCATTTCGGCTTCATTAGAAACGACAAAAAAATGACTAGAACTCGAGAATTCTCGAGTTCCGAACGTAAAGTGCGGACTTTAATCAATCGCGCCTTTTCACCTAAGACCCGGCCACGATATCGCGCGGCGGCGGCGGCGACGAGCAGCGGCCATAGAAGCGGCATAGATCGGAACGAGACAAAGCGATCTGTCTGACCTTTTGAAAAGTCTTAGTTCTGATACCATTTAATCAGTTAAATTCGATCATATATATATATTACATTGCGCATGATTAAAAGACTTAAAATTAGATTATCAATCTAGAGCTTGAATATTTAATTACTTTTTTATGTCATTTATGCTTTAATATTCAAAGATGCCCATTTTGTCAAGACATGAAAAGTCTTGCTTCTGTTTCTGATTCATTTAGATCAAAAATATTATCTCAATCAGTATAAAATGTTACATTGTGTTTTTTGATGATTATTGTTATTGTATCCTAGATCATAGTCACATAATTTAATTTTAACTGATTCAATTTGTTTCTTGACTTGAGTCATGCATAGCTAGAGAGTAGTATGGCTTACTGTAACTAATTAGGAATTCGTAACGAATGCTCTCAATGATAAACACCCATTACCCACCCATTATGACACCCATTTAGGACTGATTAAAAGAATGGAAATATGATTTCAGTATTAATAAGTTTTAATGTTTTTGATTTGTTTTTTATGTAAGATTATTAAAAATGTTTGTTTTTTTTATTGTTTTTTGGTTCAAAGTTTTGTATTTATGTTTGTTTAAAAGAAAGTTTTCATTTATTTTACGTATTCCGAATCAGTGGTTCAATAAAAATTACTTACCTATAATTTATTTTGTTCTTTTTACAAAAACTTTGCAGTTAAAAAAAAAGACTCGAGACAACTCGAGATTTTGGGCTCGAGATTTCTCGAAACTCGAGAATCTAAATGGCTCGAGAAATGAGAAACCCTAGTCGCATTCTAACTCATTTAACGAGACAACTATATGAAAAATCATCAGGCTTAATACTGCGAGTCGGCCTTTCTCTGATGTCTGTGGTACCTGTAAGATTACCGGTCATTTTTGTCCGTGATGTCTAGTTCACTGGCACTGGCACCAACACTATAATCCACTTAAACTTGATCCATCTGCGGGTCCGCATTGAGTGGTGTTTTTATTATTTTAGCAAGTAGGTGAAGGTGTCAGCCCCGATTAAACATGTGCATCTAGAATCAGTGGTAGGTACCGTTGGATCCACATCGAGAGCGGGGTACGGTTAGAAGCCCGCACGCATCCACTGATCGCGACCGATCTACCGAGACAGTATGTGGCGCGTGTTATCCGCCGATTCCTTGGAAATTTCTAACAAGAATTATCTTAAATCATGGTATGGTAGAAATTACAAATATCACCTGAAACTTGACTACTCGCATTTACGACATCAATCGTCACACGACAGAATCAGAATAATCCATTGGAATATACCAAAAGAATTGAAATACTATAGTAAAAATACTAATACGAATACTATAAAAAATCTAGAGGTCGTATAACGTGAGAGGCAACCAGTGTTCAGATGTGTATCAAATTAAGTAGGTATAATAGGTTAGGTAATGATGATGATAGTGCATGATCAATTCATAACATAACACATAATGTCTTTAATATGTAACTAATATTACGACTTAATAAGTTAATATCGATTCGTGTTCACATCCGCGTTGAGAACACGCACTGTTAACAAGTTGTGCAGTTTTAGAAAGCGGATTGCACGCTGGACCAGTCAGCGGCGAAAAAAGGAACCAAAAAACGACACCGCGGAAACAAGAAAACGATCTAAAAATGTTTATGAACGTTGCCCACTCTTTAGAACGACAGATAAAGACTGCAAAACAGATTAGTATAGGTACGTTAGCTTGGATAACAGAGGAAGTTTATGGAGAATTTTTTTAATTAAACTACTCTACATGGTGAATTTACAAAGAAAGTGTGCAGTTGGTGAATGAACATGGAAGATCCATCCAAGACTTCGCTCCGAAAGTAGAAAAACGTTAACCTTGCACGGAGGTGGCACACACGCCACTGGCCCGCCTCGCTTTCACCCATCACCATATTTGCCGCGCCTTGCTGCGCTGTTCTGCGTTATTAGACAATATAATATATTATACTGTCTTAAAACGTCTCCAGAGATGCATTCATTAATATAAAAGGATGCTTGTAACCGTTCCCGTCCCATTTAACTACGCCAGCACTTGTTTTAATACAGAAAAGCAATGACGTTATTGTTAATCTCCCGATTAGAGAATGTGGGACGTTGACGCCGAGATCCGCGTCGATCGAAAGTGAGGTTTGTTTCCCGCGCGATGCACCGCGAAGTTCAGTCGCCTGCGCAGGTTACTGGGTCAAGGGGTCGATGCCATTTCTACCCGTGCTTCAAGACTATCGATAAGCCCTTCACCACAAGAAAGCGGCTTTGCCCGGGGCAAAGAGCGAGGTATTTGCGTCCCACCTGATAATTTAATGACTACATACAGGACATACCTACGAAAAAACTCATCAGCACAATTTTCGGAGGATTCTCTTGACATCTACGCTTAAATGTTTCCATACATTCTAACAAGAATACTTTAAGCCTTAATACTTTTGACATTCGAGTGTTAATAGTAAGTATCCACAAGATTTACAGAATATGTTAGGACATTTAGTTATTTACTTCCTGCTTTCTCCACCAAGTACGCATTCATATACTGTACATCGCGCCTTTTCAGTGTTACGTTGACGAATGAAGCTTTGTGCCCGGCAGTCTTGCCCAAACAATGTGCCTCAACCGCGAAGAAGCTAAATAAATATACGTACGTATGTGGTTTTACGAGTAAATAGTAACAAGGCATACATAAAACATAAGCAATGACTGGCCGAGGCTGGCGACAACAAATTTCTCCGGAGAGAATCTCAACGGACGCGCTGTCACCAGCGACCGGCGCGCCGCCACAACGTGCCTTGTGCGTACGCGTGCAATTTGCTTTTCAATTGACAACCGAGACAAATATAAAACTACTATATAGTGCTTTACAGACTATCCATCACAATAATTAAAAATACGAGCTTGACATGACCAGCAAAATTCTATGGCAAAAAGTGCTTAACCTTAACAAATGAGTAGGCTACTCCAGCCAAGAAATTGACCGTTTTAGTTCAGTTAGGCATTCAATAGCCAATATACAAATAGGAACCATTATTTGTGTCATATTAAAAAAGTGAACACAAAATGAGCATGATGCAACAACAGTAACGCGGCCGGCAGGTGAAAAATCACTCGCTTTTATCGGTCAAAGAAAGTAGACCGCGGAGGCCGATTCGTGACCGTTAACGTTTAATAAGTAGTCAACACAACTAATTTCCGTCAATTTTTATAACTAGCACCTTATTTGAGACGGGTACGAGAAGTGACAACCATACTACAGTTACAGAAAACCGGGTTAACTGCAGTAGGTTAGAATTATATGAGCATAAACAATATCTACCTTATTGATAGTTTAATGAACGATGTCCATAACGATAGGCACGTAATTAAAAAATATATGTTATTAATTCAACTTAAAACTGTGATTATGTCGATAGTACACTCCAGCAGCATAAAAAAATCTATTTTTGTTGTTTACGGAGGTTTGTTCAAATGAACATAACCGTCCAAGACTTTTTTTAGCTGGTAATAGCCACACTTAGTCAATTAGTTTAATAGGCATCCTCTAATTAGAGACGCAGCCAGCATCCTCGTAAAAATGCACCGCAGGCAGTGTATAGGGGGCTACTTTCTAAGCAACTCCAAACGCAGGCAATCAATTCGCGCGAATCACTCATCAGAACACTTTCTAATCGACAACGTCTATTGCGCTAACGTTACTTATAATTAAATTCTACGCAAGTATATTTTAATCAAAGTTGTTATTTTAAGTAATACATAACTCTATATACTTTAGAAAGTTTAATCACGTTGTTTCAGCACACTTACCTTTAACTTACGAACGAATATACTGACTTACGAATGTTTTATTTGCCGACAGGATGAGTCAGAAGATCGCAGGCTGGGCGCTGTTGGCTCTTATCAGCTCATCGACGATTCTTCACACGATCGCGTACCCGCAGCATGCGCCTCTCATCTCACAGGTAGGTACATAACTGAGATTACGAAATGTACTCTTACTTACCTCTTACCATGTTTGGAACTTTTAATGGCAAACCGGATTCATGAAAAGAATTGTATACGCATAATTTTGCGCCTTGAGCAGGGGGGGCCTTGTAATTTATCATTGTAAATATACACTTATACCGAGTGCAGTTTTTATTTTTCGCACAACTAACTAAGCTGGCACGACGACCCAAAATGAGTCTTTGCCTCCGAGACAAGTACACGCCACTTTTCTCGTTCCTGCACTATTTCTCGCCAGCTTGCACCGGCCCCAAGCTCATGCAGGCCCGCGTCTATCAGAGAATATAATTTTGTTTCTTATTATTTTGATGTTGTTTTACAGTCAACAAGCAATGTACGGACACAAAACCCACAATACTACAGCAACTCATTGCCACTACAACATGGACAACAGGCGCAGGAGCGGAAATTCGCGGAGAAACCCAACGCTCTCAAGAAAGTGGCTCTCGACGACATCGACGATATACAGAATAACTCCATCTCCGACAGTGGCTTCTCTTGGTCCAACATGCTTGGTAAGGAGTATAGTTATCTTCCAGGTGATTTGATTACTTTTTTTAAAACGCTTGCTTCAAGTTAGTGTTTGTTGTAACTAGCCGCATGTGAATTAACATTAGTTAAGGCGAAATAATAAGAAGGATTTAATTTCAGGATTGATAAAACCATTTTCAGGAATGATAATGCAAATGTTGTTCAACCCCGGCGGCGCGGGCCCCAACAAGAGTGACAGTTTGGACACGGACTCCTCGTCGGTATCTCCGTGGGCCAACCTCTTCTCGATGGGACTCAAAATCCTGACCGCCATCCTCGGCGGAGGCGCGTCCAGCGACGGCATCGACAAAGTAGATAACGGCTCCTCACCCATGCAGGTACATAAACCCCATTAAAAACTTTGCAAACACAAATTAGCCAATTAACCGAAGTAAACAATCCATTTAATAGCGTCACGCAACATACAACTACTTATGGGCGATATCGTTATCCTTACCCACTAACAACATTTCTGTAGATATAAGTCTTTGGTCACTCGCTGTCATAGTGTAAAGGCACGTTGCAAGGTTACCCTCACCCGTAGAACTCTTATTTAGTATCCATTACGTAGTTTATAGAAATCCTAATACACTCGTACAATAACTACAACCTACACATCCTGGGACAATTTCAATGAATGTTAAGATGCATAACGAGAAATAGTTTTAGTTTCCTTGAGATTGTGCCAACATTTAAAATGTAAATAGTCAAGTTCGGTATTGGAACCGGTGTCGCATCTCGCTTGCTTCAGGGTATATTGGCTGCGGTACTGTCGACGGTGCTCGGTGCAAAAGATCCTGACCAGGTCGCCTCCATGGCAAAACAGGCTGGAGAGGTACGCGTCCCATCCCTCCTCTCCTTTTAATATGTGCAGTCTGATAAAATAACCATTGTAGTATCAGGTAAAACCAGGAAAAACGATGATGGATGGAATTTAACAGATTTTAAACTTCATTCATTTTTCTGCTTCCATGCCCAAGGCATTGTTAATAAAATCCGATCTGTTTTTCAGTTCATCAACATCGTAGTGAACCTGTTGGATGCCCTGAAGACTTCGTTCTCTCACCGCTCCCTGGCTGCTCGTTCCATGGGCCGCAAGGATTCGGTCAGTGACGCCGCTATCGCCGGCATTGCCATGCTCAAGACTTACGTCAGATCCTTCAACACCAGCGACGACAAATGCCTACAGAAATACGTATGCGATGCCAACAATGAGTGCGCCGCTGACATCGGGCCCAAGAGCGTCTTCTGCCAACTCGGAACGTAAGTGCAGTCCATCCATTCGTCGATTCGATATTTGTTGATGTTATTTTTAGTTAGATAATACGTTTAATAAATTTCTTTTTTTCCACAGTTATGCTGCCAGTTTCGTGCTAGAGCGACAGTCTGGTGGTACCTTTGACGACTTTTATGAGGCTGGACGTAGAGGTCGTGGCGGAATCGACTGTCGCCAGATGTATCTTCAATGCAACGAAGTTTAAGGCCAAACAATATTCAACCCTCCGTACTAATTTTAAATCACCAAATCATTTTAATATAGTCAAAACAAATAACAGTAACCTTGAACAACTGTTGTAACTTAATAGTTACTGTTGTAACTTAATAGGGTATCATTAAGTTACAACAGTAACCTACAATTCAATTTGACTATTAGTTTCAAAAATCAACTGTGCAGCTATTCTGTGACAGTTTCAATTTCATAACGTATATTTTTTGTCTTACGATGAAACAATGTACACAAGGGTATATTTTTAGAGTTTCTTGCTTACATTGTACATGGCGTGAAAAGATCATAATTTATCCCATCGCCCAGGCTAAGACGCGTTGAGTGTAGTGTTCTAATAACTTATTTAAATTATTTATTTAACTTATTCTAGAAGTTAATGAGTAGAAATTATAATAAATGAAAGAAAGAAAAAAAACCTTTATCGTATACTGGTCTGACCTTTCAGATGACCTGAATGAATTATTAAACATTGGCATTATGTTCATAGTGTTAAAATAAATGAACTTTAGTGTTAACAATTATTACAGTTCCGCCAATATCTCAAAAAAAGACGACTGATGTAAAAATCTGTGTGATATAAAATCATTTGTATCACTGAATAGTTTAGTAATAGGTTTGTATGTATTTAATGTGTGTCGTATGAATGAGGACGTCCTTGTGTGCATGTGTGTATAATAAAATGATAAATTATAATATTTTCTTTCATTGAGCATATTAGGTACCCAGAAATTAACACGTTGAAAGCTGAGCTAAAAATGTTTGGCTTTCCTACAGGCCGCGTCACCCTCCGATGGGTGACACTAGGTGTGCCCAACAAGCCACCGTCACCCACCAGTGACCGCAAGTTATAGTTAACTTAAGGCTGTTGTTGTTCCGGAATACCTAAGAAAATTATCTAAAATTACATGAAACAGGTTCAATCTGACGTCCAAGGACAAACTGCACAGCAACATTTAAAACAGAGTATAGTTTGTTTTTGAACTCTTGTTAAACAGAAATGGAAATTCTTATCAGACTTCAACAACGTGGACTCAGTAATGATTAGTCCTGAACCTTATTTGCAATAATCTATATTTAATTTTGAATAATCAGATTTCAACAACGTGGACTCAGTAAAGAGTAGTCCTTTGCAATAATCTATATTTAATTTAGAATATAAGAAGAAGAAGAAGAAAAATATTTATTCGTGACCAAAAATAATTAGTATACAATAAAATAATAAAATAAAAATCGTAATTCGTCACGAAAGGGTCTCGCCTCAGCATAAATGCCGACTCAGGGAGCCGGCGCTGATCTTCCGGCGAGACCTAAGTAAGAATAATTCAAAACAATGACTGGGAAATCCCGATAACAAGTTGTAAAGACACGTAATATGATTGCTAGAAAGATAAAACATAAATCTAGGTTGGATAAGCAAAGAAAATGTTTTTACACCACACCTTGCCAAAAAGCGCGTTTTTCCGCACGCTGCGCGTCGGAAAAATCCCACTTTTTGGCCAAGTGGTAACGTAAAATTGTGTACAAAAGACGGGTCGTAAAACAGAAAGCCCTCTCTCGCATATTTATGACCCTCGTCTGCGGCTCGGGCCTCAAACATCTACGATATCAGCCTTTCTAAAATCCACTATCCGTACTTTTCTTGTAACCTCCTGGTTGCTACAAAATCAGGGCGTTTTTTACCATAGCTGTATTTAAAAGCATGTTGATGGCAACCTTCTTGTAACTTTTGATAGTTTTTCTTAAAGGCGAAGCATATGCTGCCATTTGGTCAGATAAGTCGACAGCTCCTTCCGCTTTGTTGTTATCGACTATGACCACTGGTTTCTTGACTTCTTGCTTCCGTGGATCTTGGGGTATTTTATTATTTCGCTCCACCATCAATATTGCGGTGAGCACTTCTGCAGGTAGGTTCCTTCGATTTTTTCGGATTGCTCCCACTAAGTCGTACCAGCATCCAACAGTTTTCGGGCTAAATCAATGCTGGTGTACCAGTTGTCTGTGAACTATATACCCTTTGTGCAGAAGATCAGCACAAAGAGACAATACAACATTTGATGGTGTGTTCGTTTCTCCTGCGTTTTTTCCAACGTATATACTTATTTTATAAGTATATCCCGGTTTCCCGGATGAGTACAGAGTTTGAACTATTTGATGCCATACTTATGACGTTTCTGCTTGTTATATTGGCGGAACTGTAATCTTCCACGAAAAGGAACGACACTTTCGTCAATGCAGAGAAATTCTCCAGGTGTGTAACACTTTATGAAATTGGCGTTAATCATATTAGCTTTCGCACTCGGTGAAAAAACCTCATCCTTGGTCCAATATAAGGACATTTGAGGAAGCTTAACTATAAATTATTAAACCAAATAGTTTCTTGATTTCTTCGCCGTCTGTTGGCACCCAAGCTCGAATCTGTGCAACTTTTGTAGCCTCCAATTTATGTGCGATTTGATCAATGGCTTATGTATTTGTATCATCAGCTATGTTTTCAAATATGCTGTCTGGAATCATGAGCGCATAAAAGTCTGCTGGTGTTTTGTTACTCATTTGACATTTGAGGGATAGATGCATACCTGGGATTTCAGTAAAATCGATTATCTTGCGTTGATTTATGTTTTGCGGCATCGTCCACGTTGATGGTGAAGAGGAGCTGGATTTAGCAGTTTCGGCTTCATCATCAGAGGTCACAGATGGCAAACTGATCCTTTTGCGTTTTGCAGGCAGACTTGGTTAAAAATCTTCTTCTTCGAAACTAGCATCACAGGCGTAAAATAAACTGCTATTCAACAAACTGGTATTCAGTAATGAAAGTTTTATATTGTCTATTTGCGAAAGGTTTTCCTCTTCAAAGTCGTCCATAATGAAAAATGATATCACTAAATGCGAGACGTTCCCTTTAGAATATACTGATTTGGGATGAGGTCAATACGGACATGTTCTAACTTTTATTAGGATATGGTTTGTCGAACATCTTGTGAAAACTTCATTTAGGAAGGACGATTTGTTTTCTGACAGACAATACAATGCAAATACACAAATTGCCGATTTTATTAGTTCAAACTAATTAAGCTTTAAATCCTCAACCGTTTTTAGGGTTCCGTACCCAAAGGGTAAAAACGGGACCCTATTACTAAGACTCCGCTGTCCGTCCGTCCATCGGTCACCAGGCTGTATCTCAAGAACCGTAGTAGCTAGACAGTTGAAATTTTCACAGATTGTGTATTTCTGTTGCCGCTATAACAACAAATACTAAAAACAAAATAATAATAATAATAATAATTAAGGGGGCTCCCATACAAAAAACGTGATATTTTAGCCCTTTTTCATGGCTACCACTTGCCGAGCTAGATCTCAAAAACCGTAATAGCTAGACAGTTGAAATTTTTACAGATTATGTATTTCTGTTGCCGCTATAACAACAAATATTAAAAACCTGCCAAGTGCGAGTCGGACCCTTTTTATAGATCATGCGTTACGGAACCCTTCGTGCGCGAGTCCGACTCGCACTTGGCCGGTTTTTATAATACTATTGTAAATTCGCACGTGCGTCAGTACATAGAGCAATTAGTTTTGTTAAACTACTTCCAACAATAGTGGGTGCCAGTGTGACCCGCGCATATAAAAATTATAAACCTGTATATACTATTTTCATCTAGACTTTCCATACACACCAAAAAAACACCGATGATGGAGCTATAATCCTACCGATAGTCCCTATTTTAGGCTGACCCGTTAATTTCATAAAATTTTGTCATCGGGATAAGTTTGCCTTTGAACTTTAATCTTCTGTGCCATGCATATTGTTTTAACCTGTTATTGTGTACAATTGCTTAAATACATACATATCAATGTAGCATAACACAAGCATTCGATTAGTTTAAATAAATGTGATTTATGATTATTACACTCCTTAAAAAGAAAAAGATTTTGTTGGTAAATGACATCTACATAGAAAAATAAAAATTAACCTTTCTTGAAAAATGCACAGTTGGAGGGAATACTGCTTTTGGAATGACACAAATATGAAATAACTTATTCATAAGTAGATGATAAGTAGAAGTTAAATTATAAAAATAAAATGTTTTATTGTAACACTACAATGAAAACGTTTACAATGGAAAAACATGAACAAAACTGAAGTAGGTAACAACAGTAAGTCGGTATCGCTAAAATGCGATTTCTTCCAAACAATCTTCAGATAGCTCAAACTTTTCTTCATGATGCATGATCGATAAAAAATCAACTTTAAGGCACGAGTGAATAGGCATCTTCTGGGTGAGCTCGCTTCATCGTCGGCCTCATCTTTGCCCCCTGGCTAGATGCTGGCCAAGAGCAATCCCATTTTTAATACAAAAAAAAAAAAAAAAAAACTTGCCACATTGAAAATCGTACTGTCATATCGTACTGATACATGCACATATCTAGTCCTTTATAAACCTATACAATCGAGTTCATTAATATATCTACGTTCCCAAGGGTTTAAAAATATCTTAGCAGCCGTAAGGCTGGTGCATAAGCACCTAGCAATATTACTGATTGCTCTGTTCGTGCACATTTTATGAACTCGACTGTACTTAGATACCGCTACCCTAACGTTTGTCACATCTCAACGACCATTTCATACGAATTAGAGCATAATAATGCACCCAAGCGCACGCGCACCTCCTCAGTGCCCTGACATCCGCACAGAGCGACGCGTGTGACATTCTGACAGTCGAAATGACTCTGGGGGATATGTTGTCACATATGGGAGTCGGGACGAAGCAGCTCAGTGAAAGGTTTGTATTGTCATATTAAGTCATATTTGTTAAAATTACTTTTTTTTAAACTCAATTCAATTATTTTGTGTCGTCTTCATAATAAATACCTAATATGACAAAATTATAAATAAATATCAGGAGACAGTCTAACACATGGTAAACTCAATACGACATGTGTTGGGTGCTAGTCGAAGATATATTTAATGGATATAAATACAAGCCGTCGGAAATATCTGCGAACCTGGCTTGTAAGAAATTGTTGTATTGTATAATATTTGTGGCCCACATGTCCCACGACTAATGGGCCCGACGACCTTTAATATTAAAGATACAGGTTTTGCTTTATGGAGACATAGTTTTATTTCTAAAAAAAATGCAATATCTACCTACTGCATTCATAAATTTTATGAAAAATCCTTGGTTTTACCGAGGAACAGAATCACCCATGAAACTATGAAACTTGAATCTAACATTTCGCTGTATTTCTCTATTTTTAGATACTATGTTACTAAGAGAAGTTATTTCTTATCATTTACTCATCCTTCCAATCAGTGTAATAATTATTATTTTATTAGGTCCGATTAGTTCCTAGGTGAGAAGTAAGCATTTTTTTAATACATTGAACACGGTACTAATTATTATTTAGAATTTAATATCTATTTTAAAACTAAATATCTCAATAGAGCAAAACCACACTTTTAATATTGAAAGCACTTTCCTTTCATGTCGCATAATCGGCGTCGGAAAATGTGGACGAGGCGGTATATCAAATCAAATACGAGGGCTGTTCCGAAAGTTTTTAGCTGCTCTCACTCTATTCATGCGATATATTTTTTATTTACACCATTATGTGGGTAATTTCAATAGTTATGAGCTGGAATAAAATCGTTAGTAAGCAGCAAGTATTTTTTTCACAAAAATTTTTTTACCAAAAGGCCTTTTGTATGGGCTTTTAAAAATTTGCGAAAATAGTACCATTTTTGATACCTAAAAATAGTTTTGACATCTAAATTCCTAACAACTGTGGTGGAAAATGCCCGGGATGACTTCCTAACTTAGTTTGGCTGATTTTAATCTAAAATCACTAAATGATTTTATTTAATTTAAGTTTTTTTGTGATGATGACCAGTCCCTAGTCTCGCGACCTAGACTAATATTCGACACACCTGCTCATTGTCGCTGATTTTCATGCAATCGAAACAGATTACGTGGGTAGAGACAGGGAAGATTCATAGTTTGTGGTGTATAAAATTTCGTTTAGTTGTGGTGACATATTGGCCCGCAACACAAAATTGGTATTGTGATCCGTTCATCGCACATTCGGGCTGTTGACACGTCGTACTTAAAACACAATAAAAAAAAACCCAAGCGACTTTCATCAACAGTTTCACCCCAACACATATGTATCGAAATTACCCGCATAATGGTATCATTAAAACATATATCGCATGAATAGAGTGAGAGCAGCTAAAAACTTTCGGAACAGCCCTCGTAATCCTCGTATGCTTTATTTCAGACATATTTGAGTATCCATATCGGGTTAGTAAAGCAAAAACTTATATCTATATTAGACTATGCACTAAATACTATGGCTATTTAAACACAAAATTAAATAACATACAAGACAAAAAACAGGCACAAAACCGGTACCGGTACCGGTATTTTGGCCGCCCAAATATATACCGCCTCTGTATTTTGGCGTATGTATTTTGGCGGAAGCCCCCCTGTGAATTCGGGGGAGGCCTATGTCCAGCAGTGGACGTCCTTTGGCTGATATGGTGGTGGTGGTGGTAAACACGCGTAAACGCGGCATAATGCTCATGCTAACTTGCCAGGTAGGTAGTTCTGATATTTCGCAATAAGTAGAACTAGTAAAAGTCATGTCATTGCGCCTCTGGGGCAAACTCAAGTTTCCGCATATGATGACACTGACAGCCATCATCACAATTTGATGACCAGAGACCATATTTTTTTTTTCTTTGTTAGGCTCTAATAATCTGTTTTAATCTGTTAGATATGCAGACTACGCCCAGCCTTCGCACGATCAACATGTTTTTTACGGGTACGAACATTCGCAGCCATCCCACGGGGGCCACGGGCATGTTGCTTATTCCAAACAGTGAGTAATTTTCAGTTAAGGCCCTCTAGTTCTGCGAGAGTAGGTATTTAGCGCTGTCCTGGCGGTGCGTGAACAAGCCCGCGCGGACGAAGCGACTGTGAACTCGGATGACCCCGCTAGCTTCATACTGGTCACAGTATAGAAATACAACTGTATTTTGACTTAAAAATGCATTAATTATGATTAAACTTTAGTATGTAATTGATATATTTTTTTAATAAGGTAGTAAATAAATAATTGAAAGTCGAACTAACGGTAAGATCCATTATAATGAAAAAAAAAAACAGAATTCGTAGTACATACCTACAACCCTGAAATTCGTTATTTTAATCTATGAAACCTAAGAAATATGACTTATTCCCTTCTTCTCGATTTGTTTAATAGGTTATGCAATTTTTTATCTAATTGTGTTATATTATACAGGGTGTTATATTTATTTGTCGTGTGCGTGTTATCATCATCATGTATATGTATGTATGTATAACAGTTTATTGCACAAAAAATAATGGCAATCGAAACAAAATAACAAAATGTAAAAGTACAAAGGCGAACTTATCCCTATAAGGGATCTCTTCCAGCTAACCTTCGAGAAAATGAAAAAAAAATATATAGTACACAAGGCAACAAACTAATTTTGCACAAACACGGATATTTAAGAAAGCAATGACAGATTATGAATACACGTAAAACTAATAAGCTTGTATACACTATAACAACTATTCATGTAAATTTATCATCATCATCATCATATCAGCTGATGGACGTCCACTGCTGGACATAAGCCTCCCCTAAAGAGTGCCACAATGACCGGTCCTGCGCCACCCGAATCCAGCGGACTCTCGCGACCTTTACCCGGTCATCAGTTCACTTTGTGGGGGCCTATCTACGCTGCACCTTCCTGTACGTGGTCACCACTCGAGAACCTTCGTCTTCGCCCCAATGCCCATCGGTTTTACCTGCAATGTGCCCCGCCCACTGCCATTTAAGCGATTCGGAGGGCTATATCGGTTACTTTGGTTTTTCTGCGGATGGCCTCATTTCTGATACGATCGCGCAGATATACTTCCAGCGTAGCCCTCTCCATTGCTCTTTCCTCTTGGTTACAGGTGTATAGTAGAGAAACACAGATAATTTAATAGGTTTCTATTGTGATGTCCTAAATAAACATATTTTATTGCGCTTACATTGCAAACGCTGGCTGAACCCTACGAGATAAATCAAAATAATGTACTACAGTATTGTACAATTTAAAAAGGTCTACAAAAAAGTCGATTATGGTATATGTCTATCTCTTAGGGATAACCCACAATAACCATTTTTTATCCTTTACTTTTTACGAAAAATAATGGCTTATTTACGAAGCGATTTTAAGCAATACAGCATTAATCCTTCTCCAATAAAATACCTTAAATACATTTTTAGTCACGCTTACCATCAGGCGGGCCGTACGCTTGTTTGCCACTGACGTGGTATTTAAAAAAAGACGGCCGGAATTAATGTGGTGAAGCTCATAGCTTAAAAAAATATTCAAGTGCAAGGCAGTAGATCTCTTACTATATCTACAATTTCTGGTAATATACATTTCATTTATAATTTTACCAACTTTGGTTCCATTTCTGCAGGGGTTCAGTTCAGTTGTTATACTGTCATATTTATACTGCGGCACTATGACCATAATTTATTTGTTAATAATTACGACTTTTTTCATTTGGGTTTTTATTGCCCTTCTTAAATAATTTGCAAAAATTATATAAATTCGTCAAAAACTGCTTGTTTGGTGCACGAAAGGGTCGCGGATAAAACTGACACAGGTCCGTTGTCCGTAAGCGCCAGCGCGCGACTGATCGGGCCTGCCGAGCCTCCGCGCTCGGCATTTTGTAGGTATTTAAACATATTAATTAATACAATCATTTTATCTTTTTAAATTCTGCAAAAATGTCTAGAAATACTGAATGGCTTTAGTTTAGTTCAAAAACTTTATTTAAAACATCAATAGTTTAGTCGTCAGATTGTAAATGCTTTACAAAAAGGAGTAACTTCGGGGTCTCTTTCTATCGAGCGAAGTTCATTAGATCGTGTAACTGAGTGCAACTTTGACTAGACTAGATCCTTAAGTAAAACATATATTTTTTTCAAATTTTTAAAACCCTTATTCTACGTTTCAGATTGTTTTTAGAAAACTCGAAAACGCTAACTCGCTTGACGACCTAGCCTTAAAAGAAATTTGCGATTAAAAAGCAAAGATCTCTTTTAAGTAAAATGTTGAAAACCCAAATAGGCACGAATTTTAAGGTCGTGATACGAAACAGGTAAATATATTTTTTTTACACCTTCACCTAGGGTTGCCATGAACACTTGGCCTGGATGGATTAAAGGCGGTTGTCATTAATAATTAATGAGTACAAGCGAACAATTTACTACATAATGAATCATGATATTCATGATTATGAATCATTCCCTTATAATTTCATTTTAACAACAGTGCTCAAGTTCGAGCGTATGTTTTTTATTTTTAGAAAATATTGAAATCCATATGTAAAAATATCTACCCAGACAGACGGAGGTAACAAACGTTTCGTTATTTTTATATGTCCATATTCTTTTTTAATTAAATGCCAGCCGAAAACTCGCATACTTACAACGTGTTGCCTTTATGTAGACCTCTTTTCGTAATTCTTAGGGACTGCAACTTATGAATATGATGTTAATTTATTAGTTGCAGATATTTTTACAGCTGATAGTCTCGGTCCCTGGAGTATATTTAAGTATGAAACATTATAGCTTTTACGATATTTTTTGGAGAAAACTGAAAAACAAATTTGTTACGTAAAAACACCCTCTTAATGTGATTATTAAATGAGAACTCATTGAACAGATTCTAGTACCTCTTTTACTTACCACTTAACTGTAACTGGCCACTTCACGTCGATAAATCAAATACTTGATTGTCAATGTCATGTTATTTTCCGTCTGATTAATAGGTTAGAAAATTTTCCTTTTGTTCATGCTTTATTTTAAAATTAGTTTAACTCACTTATCAAACGATAGTATTAGTTAACTACCCTAATGGGTGGATTTTCTTGACTAGCCTTCTTGACACGACAGGCCCAATTCCCATCCTATTAACATTTGCAGTTTTCCCGCCGAACCGAACCATAATGACATTTAAGTTGAACAATTGTTGACATGAGTGACATGACAGATAGTGTTAAACGTTTTGTCAGGCACATTCACATCAGGTGATTATTTTTAGACAATTTTTACAATTATTTTTTGTTCGGTAAATGAAAACCAATAAAAGATATGAAAAAGATTCTTAATTCTGTTAATTATTTTAAAGTAAAGTATCATCTGTTAAAATATCTGCAACTAATAAATAAACAACTTATATATGTAGTTGCAGATGCCTTATTAATAAAAACATAAAATACGGAATTCTCGGAACGCCATACAGTTTGAACGGTATTAAGTAACTTTCGTAATATTTTTTAGTAATGTTGCCTTTATTTACAGCAGCCACGGCGGCATCCACAAGAGTAATGCAGCCATGTCAGCCTTGACGCTGCTGGCGTTTCTTTTTTTTTTGCACATCCTCCAACAATGTCTGAGGGATCACATGACCGCCATGCAACAGCCACAACTTATGGTGATGACTGGCGGCCGCATAGGAGAAGAAAACATCTCCAAGAGAGCAGATATAAAGAAACTTGACAAAAGTGGTAACGTTTTACAGTCGGACGTTAAACAATCTCAAACGGACCTCAACGAAAATGATAAAAATACCTTCGATGACTATACAACGTCAGAAGATAAATATTTGATGAAAGTAACCACGGCTGATAAAACGCCAAAAACGGGTACGCAAAAGTATAAATATTCTTTTAAAAGTTATAGCAACCGTAGTTCCGGTTTTCCGAAATTTGTCAGTGCTCTCAATGATTATCACTGAACTATTGTTATTATAAGGAATCATCAAATATGTGATATTTATAAACAAATAAAAAGATTGTGATCCTTACAATGAATTTATTACTTCTTTCAAAAATATACACCTTATTCACCTGAATGAAAATTAAATTAAATGACCCTAAACTCCTAAGTTCGATGTACAATTTATACAACACTATGAAGCCTTAAAATTTTAATAATGTTGTACAAAGGGACCTTAGGAGATAGTGCCCAATTACCCAGTTGCATAATGTCCATTATTAAATAAATGTTTCATAATTCATATGCATAAAAGGTGCATAGTATTGTTTTTAATTCGGAGAGTATGAAGTTATACTAATGAATGAACGTTCATGCAACCAAGCTAGATATACCTATAAAACAAACAATAGGTACCTAGTTTATAATATAATAGTTAATTATTGCAGAGACCAAGAAAAAGCAATTCTTCTTCGGCGTCCATCAAAATCAACTTTGACGGACGCCGCCAGGTCCCCTTAATAGATACGCGTCCACGAATTGCTATTTCTGCCGAAACATGATGGATAGTGCTTGATCTCAAAAATGCAATGGAATTTGAAAATATATGAGCAATCCAAATAAATTTCTAAGGATTCAGTAATAAAAACACGCGCTGCAGCAGCCAGAGACCGCCACGCGGGCCGGACCCGGAGATAAGACGGTCACTATGACTGCCTAAGCCTCCAATTTTTGTGTGAAATTCCACTATGGGCCGTTCATTAGCCGCATCCGAAACGTGATATTTCGCAGCACAAACATATATAACGTCAATATATCATTGCATGTTTGAGAAAATATAATTATTGTAAATAACCAAGATAAACTGATACGACAGACTTAGTTTAAATAGATAAATTGATGAAATGCGTCGTTTGTTAACACAACTGGCACTAATTCTACCTACTACACATTATTATTATTTTAGTTTTACGATACTGATAGCAAAGACGGTGTCGTGCATTAATGACTTGCTATGCACCGTTTTACGTATTCGTAAATTCGTGACGCAAAGTGACAAACAAAACAATTTTTCTAAAAATGGAATCTATTTGTAAAAAACCAATCGAGTCCAATTTTAGGCTTTCGATTTCCTCTAGAGTTCGTTTTACTTATAAAGTAATTGAAGGGATGTTTACAAAAATAACATGACACTGCACTTAAGGTGTTTTAATAGGAGATCGATAAAACTAAATTACTCTTAAAAATTACATAATGTAATGTTAGAGCTGGACATAATATAGATAAAAGTAGAAATATGACCGAAAAACAAAGAAAATATCTTTAAATATTTCGAACATCACTATTTTTATTTTAGAAAACAATTATAAATTACAGATGTAGTGCAAAATGATTTTCTTTCGGGAAAACTCGGATCTCAATGGGAATACGATGGCACCCGAACTGTCAATCAATGATTGTATTAAATGTTTATAATGTTATTAAACGTTTTCGTATCCGTTATTACGGAACTTTATTGTTTAGTGTCAAATGTCAAAGTGAAACATTTTTCATTGATTGACAGTTCGGGTGCCATCGTATTTCCCGAAAGAAAATCATTTTGCGATACATCTGTAGCTCCGTAAACGTATGTTGTTTTTGTAATACATTTAGAAAGTTTTGTAATGCATATCTTCGTGTTTGATCGGCGAATTTACTCTATTTTAATGCCAATTTAATTGTTTAGTTGATGTTAATTCTACATTCCACGGTGATATCCTCATGTTTAAAGGTGACCTAGTGAGTCTTGGACAAACGGAACCATTACAGGACAATATCTTGTTCACTAATTGTAGGCTCCTTTAAGGGCTAACAGAATGATAGCAATAAGTTGCATTTGCAAAATACGACATTCAGAGGCGTCTTTACCTATGGTGCAGGGTATGCGTGGCACACGGGCGCAACGCTCCTAGGGGGCGCCGAGCGCCGCTCGCTACGGAGCCACACTTACTAGGGGGCGCTGTAGGGAAAAGTTTGCACACGGGCGCTACATGTGCCAGAGACGCCTCTGATGACATTTATGTTGTTTTTGTAAACATCCCTTTACTGGTATTGGGGGGCAAACACTCACCCATGCCAAAACACACAAGACAAACTTACGACTTTCTCGAATCATGCGCCATACACATGTGTCTGTGGCCTCCATTATACAATAGTATTTGTATCTATCTGCCCAATTACTATGTACTTCAAAAGAGTTCACTGAACTACCTTTAGACCGAACCTATGCACTCAATGGTAACACTAATAAATGACTTAATTTCTTCTAACTCTCTCAATATACTTAGTTTGAGTGAGCGCACTAGAACCCATAGTTGGATCCGTCATTCGATTCCAATCCGTCTGTCCTACTACAAATCCGATGGCACGCATCTTCTCTTGCTGTCTGCTCTCTTCTATGTCCGCCCAGCGTACCTGTTTTAATTACAACATGATAAAAAACCCGCGTTGCTTTCTTGAACTAAATAATAAAAAACTCACCTCCGTGTTATTAATCTGTTTGTTTGATCATTGTCAAGTAAAAAAACGATGACAAAACGGAAAAATACACATAAAGGACAGTTGTCCGAGGCGTAAAATAATCGAACTCGTAAACAAAACGACGGCGATTTTGCAAGTTAAGTATTTTTTTTAAATACGCGATGGCAGTAACGGGCGTAAAATTAAAGCGTCCATGGTAAGGTATCGTTAGAAGCGAGTGTGATGGTGTTACTCACCGTTTTCTTCCCTGGCTTAGCTGTGCTTGGTTTCCAGTCGTCTAGTTGTAGGTAGTCCGCCATTGAGAGCTGCGAGGGCCGGAGCGGCTTGCTGGTGCCGTCGAGCCGGGCTGTAACAAAGTACGGATATCCTGACTCACTTGTAACAAACATTTTGATATTTGGAAAGAGGAAAATGTTTCAATATGGGAATATAGCTGGAAACAAACAGATAAAATGTATGAACATGTCAATGAATGCGATTTAGATTGTATTTGACGCAACACTTCCATCAAAGATCACATGTACATTATTTTAGTCAGTGTAGTATATCCCGATTATTATTAAGTTTAGTCAATATTAATCATAATCACAAAAACGAAAACTACAACAATCAGCTTGAAAAACAGTCCAGCTGCAGAAAAACTATAGATATATGATAAGGTTAAAATAAGCGGACTCAGAACCTACCTAGTTGCGCCGCGTCATCCATTTTCTCCCACTTCGAAGTAAAAGAGCTTTCAACCTGTGACGGGGCAGTAGATACCTTTACACGAGTCTTAATAAATGCTGGAATAAAACTTATTAGCCCTAGCCTAAATGCCACATAAGTAAGTGATTTAACAACCAACTTGAATTCATGCGAAATACAAGATGATATCTACATGTCACAAAATACTGGAATTTTTCGTATCGCCTTCTTGATATTTTTTATAGCACTGAGAAATATATTTAACTGCCATAATTAATAAATTACCATCACGCGGGGCATTGGAGTACATGGAGTGTTAAACTTATTGTAGAATCTTATCAATCCATACTGTGTGCTTTACCATACACATGAAAATAATTGTGAAAAGGCATATATCAGTTACAGGCAGAATCTGGAAGCCGGCAAACCGACAGAGCTCAGTGGAGCCCTCACCTCTTCTTGCGCATCCTCCATAATGACTTCATCGTCGACATCCTCCATGTGCACCTCAGTAATGGCCCCACTCTGTAACAGCGTCGTAGCGTCCAGTTGGATGTGATGATCCGGCGTCGGGAAGAACCTCGTGCATACCACTTGAATATCTTCTAACGACCGACCGTGGATATTCCTCTTGAAACATATCTGTGAATCCAGCTCCATGGTACAAATGTACACCTAAAATCACAAAACATAATTAGTCTCGTACTTCTTTATATAATACTGGTTATAGCCATAAGAATACTAACCTGGAAGCCTTGTTGTCTGGCAAAATTCCATATATCTGCGTAACTTCTTAGTGTGTCATTCACTGCGTCGTATATTAAAAAGTTGAAATAGCCATCAGTCAACGACCTTTTAAACGCTCTTTTAAGGGAGTTGACATAGGTTTCTTCCGATTTTTCGTCAAATTCATATTTTATAGAAGGTTTCTTGACCTGAAAACACATAAATAAAAACATTTAATTTAGTATTTTTCGGATGAACGAGCATACAGGTGTTGAGATCTTGTAGATGTGTAATTTAATTTATAATAAAAATAATTAATTTGTTTCTGTCTTCGCATTTTCGTAGTAGATATTATCAGCAGTGATCGTGATTTTTGTAGCATTTTCGGTGCAGCATAGTGGTGTTAACGGAGCGGGTATGGACAAATACAATTAAAACGGTTAATTACGGTTAATATAATAGCTAATAAATCAGAAGAATTTAAATCATTTATCCCAATTCCGTTAACACCACTACGCTGCACCGAAAATGCTACAAAAGTTACGATCACTGATTATCATACTTTTTTTCTTTGCACCTTTCATAAATGTCTGTTTAGCCCAGTGGTTGGCTGGTAGAGAATGGCCATTTGGCAGTAAGCCCGCCATTTGTACAACTGCATTTTAAACTTGAAACCTAAAACTACTAAGAATACTTTATGAATTACAAAATGCTATAATTGAGAAAACAATAATCCCATCAAACACATAAATAAATGAAAATGGGAGCCAAGTTTCATTATTAAAAATATGCGATGCGTGGTTGTCGTCTTCACCGATAAAAGAATTGAGATCTAATTCATTCAAAGGAAAAAGTGCCAAGTCTGGCAGGAGATTGTTTATAGTAAAACTATTTACTGGGCTTAATGCATTTTGAGCCTTAAGTACCAGTTTTCTTTGCAGTATAACATGTAAACCATGAAAACTGTTGGATTTTTAAGAAAACTGCCAAGTTAAAGCTTAAAATGCATTAAGCCGCAATAAATTAGTTTTACTGTAAACAATTTAGTGCCAGACTTGGCACCTTTTCAAAAAATCAACGGAACTTGGCACCCATTTAGATCTCAATTCTTTTGTCGGTGAAGACGACAACCACGCATCGCATATTTTAAATATTGAACTTGGCTCCTATTTTTAGTTATGTTTTTGATAGGATATCATTACTTTTTGTCAAACTTCACCAAATGAATGCTTTTCAAGAGTGAATACCCAAATCGCTATAGGTGCACCTTAAATATTTGAAGAGTTCCCTCGATTTCTCCAGGACCCTATGATCAGATTCTGACCTGATGACAACAGGGCCACCCCGGAAGTATACCGTTCCAAACAAAAAAAGAATTTTCCAAATCGGTTAATAAATGACGGAGTTCTGAGGCAACAAGTATAAATAATAATCTTCCAGTGTTATTCCCCGCACTCTCCATACCGGCCTCAAAACTCTCAAAATTCATCCACTCATATACATTTTATTACAAAAAGCAGTCATTATGAACACTTGCAGAATAGTTCGCAAATTCTTAGCTCGTTTGGCCAAAAGCCCGCCGGGTGTGGCAATAAAACAAACCTCCTCTTGGAGAGAAAGACAAATAAAAAAAACATAACAATAATAATAATAACGAACAACAACCGGAAATATATCCTGAAGGACGGTACGGTCGACATTTGTCGGGCATGCCGCCGTCCCGGAGAGTCACTCAGGCATATTATTATTATTATTTTTATTAAAAATGGGATTGCTCTTGGCCAGCATCTAGCCAGGGGGCCAAGATGAGGCCGACGATGAAGCGAGCTCACCCAGAAGATGCCTATTCACTCGTGCCTTAAAAAGGTCCAGGTTATATGAACTCGGAAATACAGACGCCGGCAGAGAATTCCAAACCTTAGAAGTGCGCATTATAAAAGAAGATGCAAAGCGCTTGGTTCGAATATTATTTCCGGTTGTAGTCATCTTGCTAACGACGAGTACTTGCACAGACATAACTTGGTGGCCAGGATTATCGCTTGCTCTTTTATACGGTCTTGTGGACTTCGAAGTGCCGTATTATAAGTACACACCTGCGCCAGTTCTCGAAAATGGTCGTGCAACGCTCTATTGGGATCGATCTGTCATCACGGACAGGACTATTGTAGCCAACAAGCCTGATATCGTGCTGACAGATCGATTGAAGCGCCAGGCAGTACTCGTTGACATCACCATCCCCCATAACGAGAACCTCGTGGAAGCTGAGGACAAAGTCAGCAAGTACCTAGACTTGCACACGAGGTAACCGCCATGTGGGAAGTTGATTCAACGATTATTGTCCCGATAGTCGTCTCTGCGAACGGTCTAATAGCGAAGAGTCTCGACCAACATCTCAAGAGACTCTCGTTAGATGGCTGGGTCAAGGGTCAAATACAGAAGGCAGTACTCCTGGACACGGCGCGGATAGTCCGGAGGTTCCTCTCTCTGTCGCCCTAATCACCGGTAGCTTAGGCTCGCCTCGCTGCCGGAGGCGCCCTAGGTTAGGTTTTTTATAATGTTTTTATATTTTGTATGTAATAATGTATATTTTTATATTTTACTTGTATAAATTTATTGTAAAAAATCTAACTTGAGAAAGAAAGAAATAAGGTGAATAATAATAATAAGTTTTTGGATTTTTTATGTGTACGGGGCCGTTCAAATATTACGTAAGCAGATTTATTACAATTATTTACCCCCCCATCCCCCTTGTCAGCAAAAGTAAGCAAAGCTTTTACCCCCTCCCCCCATGCTTACGTAAACATTTTTCAATTAAACATGTATTTTTTTTATATTATAATGTTATAATTATAATTTTAAAAATAAGAAAATTGATTTAAAATAGAGATTAGATTTTACTGATGCAGTAATCAACATAGAGTAAGGGACCAAAATATTATAATCTTACGAACATAACAAACTTATTTTAAATTTTTGGTACACATATTAAATTCAAATTAACAGTCTTCAGTCCATGAAACCCGAATCCATGATTCTAAGTTTTCGATGACATTGGATTGCTTGGATTGCTGCTCAGTGTTGTGAGTCTGCTCACTTTCATCCGATTTTGGAATGTCTACGTCGTTCTCATCGAGCCATTCAACATCATGGTGCTCTAAATTTTGAATAATGCACATCAGTTCATTAGCACGGCGAGCAGCGACTCTTACAGGTCTAACTTTCCTATCAGTGTGCGTGTTTACTTTTTTATGGATCTTCTCGATGTGACGATTTAGTGACTTGATGGAAGCATGATAAAGACCACACGTTTTGCATGTTCGACTTGATAGCCTCAATTTTACCGTCGGACAAAAATAATCGTAGGGCATTTGCAGGAAATCTTTGAGTGAAGCACTTAAGCGTAGAGCTAAATTGACTGGAAGATCAAGAAATTGCCCTCCTTCATCCAAAACCAAGTCATCAACTGTTTGTTTTACTTTTACAGGTGGTGGAAGAAACCTGTTATCTAGTAATCTGAATAGACCACTTCTTGGACGACAGCATTCTGTATTTTTACATTTAACAATTTGAAGCAAGTATTGGCTTTCACGCACATGTTCTGAATACCATTTAATGTCTGGAAATACAGGAACATCTTGTTGACCTGCCCCAATATATTTGGCAGTAACATTATAGCCATCAATTTCCATTGAACTCCATACTTCAGCTAATACATTTCCTGCAAATTCGAAATTAGATCTTTCTAAATGTTCATCAATTGTAACGCCACGTTCATCCAAATGAGACCCAAAATGGTCATGAGGCAATATTAAACCAGCCAGTTCCCGACTAAGAGGAGCCATTCTGCGCTCTACTCTGTTGTACGCACTTCTTCCAGGAGCATTGGTAGCTAAAAACAATGCATCGAGATCATGTCGCTTAAAGTGTTGTATAGCAAACCCTATGACTTTTTCATAACGCGGATTTTCATCTGGCCCTCCATCAACCGTCATGATTACCTCTGGTTTTACTAGTCCATGGTCAGTTTTAGCTAATGGTCGAAACTCTTCAAGTTCGAGAAGCGTCTCGAAATACTCGTGAGTATTAGCAGTAGATGAACTATGCTTTCCACTTCGAATAGCGATGTATGTTGGTCCAGAATATCCAACGGCTTGCGGTTGTCCTAGCATACTGGAAGTGATTTTGATACCAGCATAAACAGATGGTATTAATTTATGACGCTCAGCGAATACCCGATCGTGGTCAGGTAATTTGATTCTATATTCCATGTGCATTAGAAGAGGTGCTTGCTTATTTGCCGCAGTTACGCCCATAGGGACTCGAGCTTTATCATCTTGAGATATGAAAAATACTTGATCTGGTCCAAGTATGGATGCTATGTTCTCTAAATAATGGATTGATGTTTCAGCGAACTTGCTATCTAAGTGGCTCTTGTGGTGATCAGTTTGAGCCCGAATGAGCTTAACAGGGACTGTCGATACATGTCTTCGTCCCTCTGCAGAATTAGATTTTCTGGGAATCAAACGAAGATATGTCCCACTGCGACTAATGTCAAATCCTATTTTACGTAATTCTTGTGTGAGTTCATCAAGAGTTTTTACGCTGCGAATAGATTTCGTTCGTCTTCTATCATCTGCTGCACTCCCAAATAAAGCTATATCCGCAATTGTTTTCAATAGTGATGGTTGATTGCTTTCAAGATTAGGACGTCCCACTGAATCCCTCAGAGATAGTCTTTTTTTTATTTCTGGATTTTCATGACAAATATCTTCTAACTTTCTTTTCATACCATCCCTGTGTTTCTTCTGGGCAACTGCGTTTTGAATCTTCCTGTTTAAAGACTGTTTTGCTGTTTTTATTTCCTCACGCAACTTAATGATCTGTTTATCAACTTCAGCACGGCTTGGCATAGTATCTCTGGCAGAATACAAAGCGTTCAGATTTTTTTCGAGTAGAGATCCCCGAAAATGCGTTTCGTTTTCAAGCATAGACAATGTGAGGGTTGCCATTCGTGTAAAAAAGTAATTAACTATCGATGACGTAATCATCATCTGGACTCCCCTACCCCCCATGTCATCCAAAATAAGCAAAACAAAGACCCCCACCCCCCTATAGTGCTTACGTAATACTTGAACGGCCCCTACTCACTCAATTACCAAACTGGATGCCAAATCTTTCTTGGTCACCTGGAAGTGGGTTAGTTTTTTGATTACTAGTCAGTCAGTCAGCCAGGCAGTCAGTGGTAAAAAAGCCGTTTTTAATATCTCAATAACTATTTCACCTATATATTAAAAAAACTTCCAATGTTGTTTGTTGTCTACAATAAAATTATAAAACAGTCTTTATTATTTATTTCTAAATATAAATACTAACGATAATATATTTATTCTAAAACTATCTATTTTTTATATCCGTTTCTTTTTTTCTTATTTCAGTTTGGAAAAGGTTGCATGATAAAAGAAAAGAAGATGTTGAAAACAGTCTCCATTAACCGTAAATGAGAAACGCTATACGGTCATGGTCAATATTTATAAGTCGGTGTGTGAACTTTGTAGCAAAGACGAATATCTGCAGAAGGTAGATTTAGTAAAAAAAACGGCGGAGACTGCCGGCATATCGCCCACTACCGTCTACAGCCTATTAAAACAAAATAAAAAAGAGGAAGGTTTTACACCTTCACCACCTAGAAAAAGGGAACTTTATAAATTTAAAGATGTTGATGAAATTACTCTGTCTGGTATTCTAAGAACAGTAGGTACATAATTACTATTCCAAATTATTCAAAACAGTGTGCACAAAGGCAAAAGCAATGCAATTGAATAATAAAATAAAGTCCTCAGATAACAAAGCCAAGACTGTCTGGGAGACTGGGACTGAGACTGGGCAGAGAAATAATAAAGAGTCCACAATTTCTTTGAAAATAGAGGATAATTTAATTACTAATGCACTAAAAGTAGCCGATGAATTTAATAATTTATTTTCCAAAATTTCTATAGTCACGACTTAAAGTTTGGCATCATCTACCACAATAGCAGAATCCCTTCTGAATGTTAACGTAAAATTAGAGTCACTAAATATTTTCAAATTTCATCATGTTTCTCCTCTAGATGTACTGAAGTCTTTTAAAATGTTAAAAATAAAGAGCACTGAGGACTTATTGGGCGTATCAGTCATGGTACTGGAATCTATTCTCGAGGTCGTTGCACCCACTCTAGCACTCATTTTTAATAGTTGTGTAGACAATGGCATTTTTTCAGACTTAATGAAGTGTAGTAAAGTAGTTCCTATTTTCAAATCAGGTCATAGAGATCCTTCTGATTATCGTCCAGTGTCTATCCTACCAGCGTTTAGCAAAATATTCGAAAAAATAATGCTTACGCAATTGGTTTCTCATTTTAATTCACACAATATTTTGTTCGCACAGCAGTTCGGTTTCACGAAAGGTAGATCAACTATTTATTTTGCAGTCTTTGGAAGAGTCATATGACGCCATTGGAGTGTTCTGTGACCTTTCCAAGGCTTTTGATTGTGTAGATCATGGTACTTTAATTTGTAAGCTTAATTTCTATGGTATCAGAGGACATGCATTAGATCTTATGAAGTCATATTTAACACAGAGAAATCAAAAGGTAGCAATAAATAAAGCCCTTTCGTCGGAGACAGTGGTAGAGATGGGAGTACCTCAGGGGTCTATTCTAGGCCCTTTCCTGTTCCTTGTTTATTTAAATGATCTACCATATATGGTAAGCCGAAGATCAGGCATTATAATGTTCACAGACGACACCTCATTACCAGGGTACACCGGGTAAGGACACTCCATGCAAAAGGTACATCCGCGGCTCACGCACACATACACGCGGCGATGTGTGCGCAGCCGCTTGTGCTACGCGCTAAATGATTGACGTGTCGGCCGGTCTCCGCCGTTCTCAGTCAGGGCCGCCTCGCCGTCGCGGCAACACGTTTAACGTATACTCAGGCCGGCAATTACTTCGCGCGACAAATTAAGTCAAGTTACGACCGTCATTGTTATGTTTACTTATGGATGTTTCAATTCATAAATATTGCCGACCACTTGAGTCTATTTATAAATAGTGTGTAATATTAGGTATGAATTACATAGGAACGGATCAAGTAAGAGCACGTTGTACCTTGAATACCTAAAACATTTAGTAATTATTTTTAAAATAGAAATTAATGATAATAATATTTTTCATAATGAAAAATATATACTTAATAATGAAGTTCGTAATATAGTAGTTCATTATTTTATGTCGTAATCATTTAAATACTATTTTATGGAATAATATGCTTTCATAACTAGAAAATTAAACAACTCTTTCTTGAATAGAATATATGTACTTAGATCATGAATGTTTGGGATGTGGAGGAATTGGAGCCCTATTGCTGTCACTCGCGTGTCCGTCTGTCAAACATTTTGTTACGAAGATTATTTTGAATTAACGTTGACATAACAACTTGAAATAAATTTAGTGATTTGTTTATCATTACGTATATTTTACCAGAAAAAACCAGTACATTAATAAATCAGATTTTTTTTTACTTGTACGGAACACTCGGTGCGCGAGACCGACTCGCACTTGGCCGGTTTTTTTTTCATTACTTAGACACGAAGAAAGACGTTTTGTACAACCCTGCGTCCGAACAACTACTTATTACCGATGACGTCACAACTGCTCCTAACGGCCGCACTGTCCCTACCCTGTGTACCCTGTCATTACTGTTCATGGTAAATAGGAAAGATACTGAACTCATTGAACCAAATAATACCCTGTCCATGATATCTGACTGGTTTGCTGCCAATAACTTAGTGTTGAATCCGAAAATAAACTAAATGTATGAAATTCTCTCTAGCGAACTCATCAAATAGAAACTTAGATACGAATAACAAACTTAATGGCCAAACATTAGAATTTGTTACGTCAACTGTATTCTTAGGTATTACATTGTACTCAAAATTGCAGTGGGGTTCCCATATAACAGCGATAGGAAATAGGTTGAGCTCTGCTGCATTTGCAGTCAGGAGAATAAGGCAGCTTACCAATGTGGCAACGGCACGGTTAGTTTACTTTGCTTATTTTAATAATATAATTACTTATGGTCTTATCTTGTGGGGATCAGCTGCAGATATTGAAACTGTTTTTATTTTGCAAAAAAGGGCTATCCGGGCAATTTATAACTTGGGGTCGCGTGACTCATTAAGAGAATTTTTCAGAGAAATAGATATTCTAACCCTGCCGTCCCTATACGTATTCGAAATAATAATGTATGTTAGGGAGAATTTGTGCAATTTCCCAACGTACGCTGATAAACCAATAGCCACCACACTGGAAAACTGAAAATAATCTTCTATTTTTCGCCTTTACTAGTCTAGTAAAGACAAAAAAGTCGTACTTGGGAAATAGTATTAAATTCTACAATAAAATTCCAAAACACATTACTGAACTTAGGAATTCTAAATTCAAATCTGTAGTAAAACAAACACTTATTTCAAAAGCATATTATAAGGTAAACAATTACATCATGGACAGGGATGGTTGGCAGTGATAGTGTCCTGCACGGCTAATCTATCGCGAAAATAGGTTTTCTACTGTATCTTGTTATTTTTGTAGTAACTGAGACTGTAATTTTATATTTAACTATACAATGTATATTGTTTTGAAAAAATTACACCTCGCCGAGTTTCTTACGCCGGTTCTTCTCGTGGCAGAGGTTTATTTTTCCGAACCGGTGGTAGTTTATTGACGTTCATAGGTGCATGTAATATGCCTAATTTGAAGAATAAACTACTTTTACTTTACTCCTTCGAAAATGAGATACCTATACTGGATAAGGTATTATCCAAAATAAATTCTCGTGGCAGAGATTTATTTTTCCGAACCCGTGGTAGCTTATTGACATTCATAGATGCATATAATATGCCTAAATTGAAGAATAAAGAACTTTTACTTTTTTACTTTTAAACAATGACGAATCTCTCCCAAATATGGCGATAATCACTCTGCACATGATCTTACGTCAGAAGCTTAAGTTTAAATACGCAAAACGCAATCGGAAAAGTACCTTTTTTGACCGCGGAAATATTACCTATAAGGTTACAAATGTCGGAAATTAAATAATATTTTTAAAACATTTATCTGAGAGGTGGACTGCATGCAAGCAGCGGAATACGTAAGATCTAATTTTAATTCCAAACAGAAAAGGTTGACGACGACTACTTCTTTGTTTACCCGATTTCTAATCTTAAAATAAACAAACTATAATAAGGTAATGAAAATGGGGTCTATCTCTATCTACATTAAAAATATTCTATTTATTAAATTCAAGCACATTTTGCGAAATAATGACTTAATTAAGAAACCCGAAACTGCTAAGAATACTCTAAGAACAATAAAATGCTATAACTGAGAAAACAAAACAATCAACTCGAATCTGTTGTACACTTCGAATAACTATCCATTGTTAGACCTTATCTCGTTGCAATAAGGTACAAAAATGGTCAGTTATAGTTGAAATTATTTAATGTCCGAATTGTATCAAATTACTTCGTTAATAATTTTTAAGAAAAAACAAACCGACTTCAATGGGCGAGGCCGGTGAAAGATTATTATACTTAGATGGTGCACTCTTAGATTCCATACAATGAAATAAAAATGGCTATAGGTATGTTTATAATGGTAGAAGCCTAAGTACCCTCAATTCCTCATGGAATCCTCCATCAGAACTCAAGCTTGACAAAAATGTGTCTTGAAAACCTAGCTTGCTTGACAAACATAACGAAGAGAACAAATCGCCAAACGTGTAACGAAGAGAAAAAAACACTTATTTATATAAAATGCTTGATTATTTTATGAAAAAACCATAAATCACTATATGTATGCCTTTTACATTTGAGGAGTTCCTTAGATTCCTCATGGATCCCATCATCAGAACTCGACCTTGACAAATGATTGTCTTGAAAATCTAACTTGTTTAACAAACACAGCAAAGAGGACAATTCGCCAAACGTGAAGTATACGTGGTTAAAGAGTTCCGTTCTGATCATTATCAGCAGTTCCACTTCATCAAATGTCACTCACATTCTTGAATGTAAATGCTTGATTTTTTTATGAAAATACTTAAAACACTATATGTATGCCTTTTACATTTGAGGAGTTCCTTCGATTCCTCATGGATCCCATCATCAGAACTCGAGGATGACAAAAATTAATCGTGAAAATAGAACTTGCTTAACAAACACAGCTAGGAGGATAAATCGCCAAACGTAAACTTTTAGTTTTTAAAGAGTTCTGCTCGTTGCCGTTCCACTTCATCAAATGTCACATTTTTGTATGAAAACGCTCGATTTGTTGATAAAAACACAAAAATCACTATATGTTTGCCTTTAAGATTTGAGGAGCTCCCTCGATTCCTCATGGATGCCATCATCAGAACTGCGTTTTGACAAAAACGGGACCAACTTTGATATATATACTTACAATCCAAAACAGAATTTTCAAAATCGGTTCAAAACAGAATTTTCAAAATGACGGAATTCTGGAGATAAAACTAAAAAAAAAACATACAACCGAATTGATAACCTCCTCTTTTGAAATCTTGAAGTCGGTTAAAAAGGCGACCTTAGTTTCCAAGCAAGAAGGTTCAAATTTTAATAGCAATTTTTTGTAAGTCCCATTTTTAACTATATCAACTATAATGATGCAGAGAAACCTGACCCCCTCCTGCATACAAACTTTTATGAAAGGGGGCTCTTCTTTTATGAAAGGGGGCTTCACGCTTCTGTGCAGCTCAAAGTACATGCGTAACTTACTGTTTTGCCCGTTGCTGGATCTTTTTCTTCTATTTCACTTTCCTGCATGTAGTAATCATCAATTGACATTATTCGGGCCGTGCCGCCGTGTTCAGCTTCTCGGTCTCTTATTAATTTTGCTAGGTACGATTTTCCACTGCCTGGCGGACCTGAAAAATAAATAAAATTTTGTTTACTTTCATCTTATATTCTTGTATAGGTATCCTAAAATATATTGTACTGCACTATACCTCGTAGAATGATGACTATTTTCTCAGGTCGCATCTCACGTCCTGGGGGTTCTAGTATATCATCAATCATCACAACATGTTTAGGAGTTTCATTCTTCTTCTCTGGTTCTTTTGATTTCTTTGATGAGGTCTCGCTGACTGTACTTTCTCTACTACGCCCTCTTTTACGCGAGTCCCTGTCACGACTCCTGCTACGATTCCTGATGTGGTCATCTCTTCGTGAATCTCTTTGTCTATTTCTATTTAAATCATCTCGATCCCGTCCCCTATCCCTAGTAAAGTCATCACGTCTACCATACCTGTCGCGATCGTCACGTCTTCTATCATCAAATCTATCGTCAGGTCTTCGCCTATCATCATACTCATCCCTTGGAGGCCCTCTGACATCTCTGTGGTCATCTCTAAAATCTCTTATATCTTTATGATCATTGCGTAATTCTTCCCTAGGATATCTACGTTCGAAAGCCCTTGGAGGATATTCTCTAGCAATGTCTTCAGCGGCAAAGCGATTCTCCCTGTGAAAATTATCTTGACCAAAACGACTTTCGCGGTAAACATCATCTCCCTCGAATCTTCTGGGTTTCCTTTGAAATAATTCATCAGCTTCTCTTTCAAAATCCTTTTTCTTGTTATTATCACTGTCCTTTGACTTGTGATTGTAGTCAAACATGTGCACAGGCTCAATAAATTCCCGCGCTAAAAAAGAAAAAATATGCATCAAAGTAGGTAACACTAATAATTGACAACATTTCAAAATGTATAATGATGCCTAAATTTAAAACTATTTCGGTAAATATGCTACTTGAACATAAAATAGTTTTTAGATTTTTTTTCTTTACTAGTTTCCAAGGAAATCACGAATATGTATAAACCGGAAGTGTGACGTCATTACTATGGCTGTAAAGAGACAGCACTTTAGTTCACTGTCTAGACTTAAAAAATAATAATTACTTCCGGTTGTCACTAAGTTCAAATTTAATCTGTCATTTTAGTATTCACGCCAAAGAATACAAATTATACATACTGAGATAGACTGGCAAGTCAATCACATTTAGGTTTGATTAGAGGCGCCATCTATATTATAGAATCCAAATTACGCTATAGTATAAAGCTATGGGGCAAAGGTCTTACGTGTAATGTCCAGTCTGTTTTTGTGTTGCAAAAGAGAGCAATTAGTATATAGGCGAAAATACCTCAGTTGACTTCATGCAGGTAGTATTTTGTAAAGTATGGGATCCTAGTATATATTCTGGTGGTCCTCAAGGACCTAGTAAGACACTTATACGAAATAGAGTCACAAGAGGAAAGGGATCTTCGACTGGCTACTAGGAGGAAAGACCTGCCACTAGCTGTGGTTACGCGCCTGAGAGTGGTCAAGTGCGCTGAAGGATACCAGGGTATTGTTCTGTTTAATAAGTTGCCTGCGGAGCTGAAGTCGCTAACAAATAGTAACAAATTTGGAACTAATCTTTAAAAAATACTGCTGAAACAGTGCTTATTATATTCTGTGGAAGAGTTTATGACGGGTGTTCAGTTGTAGAATGATTTGGACAATGTAACTGCATTATGATTTCATTTATATGACATTTTTGTAATTTTTTATTTTAGTGTAACATAATCATGTTTGAACTGTTTTTTACTTTTTATTTATAGCTTTAATTTTTTTTTTAAATTGTTAATGTACTTTACTTTTTATGTATGTATTTTCAAACACAATTTTTATTGTTTATGATATAAATTATGATGATTATGATATTTGAACAGGCGAAACTTTTTAACCAACTTCTGTTATATTAATAAGAAAATAAATTATATAATATATTTATTGTAATAACATTGTTGTCGGGGTACATTACTAATAGGAAAATCTGATGACATTTTATAAACCCAGTTACAGGACTTGATGCATAAGGTCTGTTATACAGCAACTTCAAAAAACGAAGGATCCCATTTCGATTACTTTTTTAATCATTATTTTCAACGTTTGTCACCACATAACTTGGTCATTTATGAACCTATTAGTAGAAAAACTATTAGTAAAGTGGCCGGTGTGGTGTGACAACTAAGACTCAAAATAAATAAAAACCAGAATTGTGATAATGTAAAGGGACCCTATGACCACTACTACTAAATACCGTTTATCAATAAATATTCATTCAAAATTTCCCTGTGAAGTTTCAAATTTTGCAAAAGGATGACATAGAAACAAAATTATTGTGTTACTTATAGAAAATCTAAATCTCATATTCATTTAAATAACACGCATCAATTTGCCTATAGCATCAAAAGTATTTTAATGTAACAACACTTATATTTTAGTGCGACTTCTGTAAAATAGATGGCACTGTTTTAAAAAAAAACTGGATCTTTGATTAGTTTTAGGTTGTCATAGAATGATACACTACTTGACACTGACGTGAAGTGAACGCCATGTCAACGAAATGTGAACGCCCAGAGGTTTTTTAGAAAAATAAGTGGCAATGGTAATACTGCCTTACAGCCACTGTAATGACGTCATAATTTACTTATGACCATTGGGAATTCGCTACTTTTAGATTAGATATTTTAGAAAGAAAGAATAACATAACTTTACGGGCGTATTACAGGATGTTTCCAACCAATCAACCAGTGTAAGTATTACATGCAACACTCCACAAAATAATTTATAAATAATTCCAATAGATATTGATAGATAATACAATCATTTCTATGCAACTTATTCAATGGATGAATTTACGTAGGTACGTCAATTGCCTAATGAATAATTATTTTCATAGATTTATGTCGACCAACCTCTTGTAGATTAGAGCATAAAGACGGTATTGCATAAGCTAGGGCTCTGTGCCATAAGGGTTCTTATGTTCATAGAGTCTGACTAGCATAAGTCTGCACCAGCAATTTTAGTTTTTTGTCTGTAAATCGGTATATGATAACACTGAAGATAGGGCACTAATTAGTCTTGATACTTGTGTAATATTTAAACAAGTGAAAATAATAGTAGTAGTAGTGAGTATTAGTATGTAATAAAAATAATACTTAGTATTTACTTTGAGTAAGTTAGTTCAACATATACTTGAAGTACATACACCGCACACCCAGTATTGAAAAAAAACTCGGCGAATTTTCCCGAAAGATAAAATAGTGTGTTTTAGTGTATACACGGTGTAACTTGAGCATACCGAATTATTTTAACAGCGTAGTTCTGAGGCCAAAAGAAGCAAAAATGTTATTCTATTTCTATTTCTAAATAAAAAAAAAGAAATTCTTTCTTTTTTTCGATATGTTCATGTTACACCGTGTATATCAAAAAAGAGAGGGGATAAAAACTTCCTATGAATGGTAATAATAAAAGGAAATACTGAAAAAAAAAAATTGGTGAAAACTAACCTAAAATCAGCGAATGAAAAAAACATAGAAGCACAACTAGCGTCGCAAAATGACACCATCAAATTTGTGTCCACTAAGGCGGGGCGTCAAAGTTGTGTCCAACGGCTGTCTAGTTTGAATATGGCGGCGCAACGTAAAAGTTGTATTAACTGAAATCTCCAAAATAAAAAATATGCCTTTTTGTGCAGTGAAGTGGTGCGTTAATCACTCTAGAAAACATTAAAAAAAGATGGAATCACTGTTCATATGTAAGTAAAGCGGTAAACTTATTTGTTTAATTTTTTTAGTCGTAACCGATTTTGTATAGGGATGGTGTTATGCCACCTTACATCATCAAAATGTTAATAGCTGAATGAAAAGGTACCTAAGATACATATTAAACATTTTAACTATATGAAAGCATGTATCTCACAAATTAAAATGTTCGAAAAAGGTAAACTAATTCCATAATAAATAAATATTAGGGGACATTTAGTACAATTACAACTAGACTATTGATTCTAATTAGACTATATAACTATATGAGGGAAGCGAGAAATAAATATATTTTTAACAAGAACTAAAACCGAAATAAAAATAATAGAATAAGTGTGTAACTACGCTATACATACAATATATACAATTATTATCAACTTCTCAAAGAGTGGATTTAAAGAGTCCAAACTCGGTATGATTGTGTTAACTTATTACAGAGTTCCTATGACCACATTCCGGTTCCATCATCAGCTCGATAATAAGATTATCATAATATTGCATTGTCACTGAATTTACATATATGCAGTAAGCTCGGTCCTCCATACAAACGTAGTTTAGCTCTCATTTTAAAATGTCATTTTAGAATAACATGAAACTTTGTATACACAATGGAATCCGGAATATCTAGGTCGGAAATTGGTTTCTGTGGCTTGAAATTATAATGGAGAAAAAATACAGCGATTATTAAGGTTTTCATAAAAGATGTAAAACACTCAAAAACTAGCTGTATTTTTTTCTATTACAATTTCTTGCAACAGAAACTAATTTCCGACCTAGATATGGCGGCTCCCATTGTGTATACAACGTTTCATGTTATTTCACCAAGGGGTTTAAAATGAGGAAAAAACTACGTTTTAATGGAGAATCGAGTTCAGCCGAGCGTACTAACGTCAAATATTAGCTCAATCGGAAATCGAGAAGTGGGTCTTATTTAGTTTCTAAGATTTGACCCACACAAACAAAATAGACATAAGTTACTGACACGGCAAGTTAAATAAAAGCTTGTACTCGTAAAAATTAGTTAACGTACGTATGTTAAATGTTTGCGTTGTCTGAATATACTGTAAAAGTTTCGATTACGAGTGGTTGCTGTTCTCTATGTCTAACAGTGTTTAGCAAGCTATAAATTATGTACATGGTCGTCCAATATGCATAGTATAAGTCTGGTACAGCTTAATTAGCGACTAGTTAAGCTTAAATTCAAAATTAAATAATACGGCGGTTTTGCGTATGAAGATGATTTTTTGTTGCATGCAACCATCCACCCGCTAAGCGTTGTCGTTGTCGCCGCCATTTTGACACATAAAACGTCAGCGCTAGGATACCAAACACAGCCAGTCATTTTGAAATTTACCTATCACGTTTATTTGTTTTGGGTAATAGAAAACCGGCTGACATTTTTAGCAATTCTTATTGGTACAACACCGCGCGTGCGTATTACGAATAAATGCCCCGTTTCAAAGTGGACTTTTGTAGGAAGCTCGCGTTCTATGCTTTTTTCGTTCACTGCCTAAAATTGAGCTCCATACTACCATGACCATGTATGTAAAAAAAGTAAAAGTGGTCAGATCTTAATGAAAAATATATACGTTATAAAACTCGTAAATTTTAGTAACTTTTACAAAAAAGGGAATACACGCTGTATAACTGTTAGCTTAGCTGCAACATAATTCTCGTTGCGGGTTCTGGTAGACGAGAGGTTTTTAATAGAATTTCATACAAACATTGAAAAAGTACCAAGATTGTTGTTGTTGTTTACGGTCAAAGATTGATGAGATGTAAACAATGCCACTTTTGTGCGATAATCGCCTCTCGTTGTTCTCTCACGGCGTCATAATTATTGATCATTCGGAATAATAATTCTCGCTCGCCACTTTTATACGGTTTGCCCATAATTAGTGCTAACAATCATAAACAAATTAATTCCACTAATTCAATTTAATTCGTATGACACATTCACATTTGACATCTGCGTCAAATATAAAACATTGCCATACGTAGCTTTTAAATGTTTGACAGTTCATTTGCTTGGAAAAGATATACTGGTCTGACTCTACCTGCTGCTCCAAATTATTATTGATTATCGAGGAAACATAAAAATAGTTCATATGCTTACGCTAACAGAAGCTAAAATCCTAATAATCGCATAAACGTGAAAGTTTGTGCTGATGTATACATCAGCTATTCCTCTTAATCTTAAAAAATAATGAACTGATTTCTATGAAACTTTCCAGCATTATTTCAAAAGAGGGTTAAAAGGGATGGAAATTTTGTAGGACAATCCAAATTATTTTCACTTTCGTAGTTACCTTATAGACTAAGCAATAAAATAAATAGAAAGAAAACCGTAGTAGCCGCTTTTGAAAATTCGCCCTCTGAAGAGGTGAAAACGGGGTTCAAAGTTTGTTTGGGGAAGCATATTTTTTTAAACAATATACTTGAAACATCGTTTATAGACATTAAGTATGGGTTTTAAAAAAACAATTTCAGCGTTTCTGTAATTCACCCTCGGCGTGGAAAGTGGGTTGATCGTTTGTTTGGGGAATTGAGAAGCACGTATTTTTTTTTTCACAAAAATCTTGAAACCTTTGTGTATAGACGTGCCATTCAATCAAGTCTATAATTCCCGTTTAATGTTGCATTTTCATGACCTAAGAAACCACAGGTTCAACATAGCTTGCTTACGGGTTCCTAAATCCAAAAACCTGCACTTTTTCGCTGACCTAAACATATATCTGATTTGATATAGTTTACCTTTATATAAGTATATGTGTTACAACGAAATAGTAAAACCAATTCCAGCCAGCGTATGGGTCGGCACCTCGGATATCTCCAAAACAGTTTATAGAAGTACCTACATAGTAATAAATGTATGAATAACACTTTCACTGCCGCACTTGAATCTTTAAAACACCCCAGTAACCCATACGACCTCTATAGCGACAGCCCGCCTTTGAGAGAATTTACGAAGCGGCCTCTAGGCGAGTTTCTGGCAGGGATTATATATTTCAATTCAATTTGTTACAGATAACAATGATCTATTTTGTTAGTAGGTACACACATTGTGATTATACTGATTTTTTTAGCAAAAAAAACTTTACGGTAACTACTACTAAAACCTTACGGTACGGTACTAAACAAGTTATGTAATCTTCATTTTCCTATTTCATTACATATTTTTTTACTCAATCTGAAGTTTTTACTGAATCTGGAGGGAGCGTTCGATCGCACCACGTATAAAGCTATTAGCGAAGCGGCTGCTAGACACGGCATAGAGCCAACCATATGCAAATGGATAAGTAATATGCTAAACGGCAGACTAATAAAGTCATCTCTTCTAGGGGATGAGATAATAGCCACGGCTACAAAGGGGTGTCCCCAGGGTGGGGTACTGTCACCAACTCTATGGAGTCTCGTGGTGAACTCACTCCTGGAAGAACTCAATAATGGTCCTATTCGCACGGTAGGATATGCGGATGATTTAGTGATACTAGTCAATGGGAAATTTCCAAGCACGGTATCAGGAATCATGAATGAAGCACTGAAGGTGGAGAAATGGTGCAACTGTCACCAATTGTCCATCAATCCAGGCAAAACTGTAGTAATGCCATTTACTAGGAAAAGGACCCTTCGGGGCATACAGCCTTTAAAACTGTATGGGAGGGTGCTAGAACTGTCCAATGATGTGAAATATCTAGGCATCACGCTGGATAAGGAACTGAATTGGAAAAAGCATACTGATCTCACCATAACGAAGGCACTGAGAGTGTTTGGGATGTGTAGATCGGCATATGGCAAAACATGGGGGCTGAACCCAAAGGTACTGAAATGGATTTACACCATCATGGTGAGGCCCATTTTACTGTACGGAAGCCTGGTATGGTGGCCAAGGACTTTAAAGAGCACATGCAGAAATGACCTAATGAAGGTGCAAAGAACGGTATGCATTGCTATAACAGGGCGTTTCGAACCACGCCAACGGCGGCGCTAGAAGTACTACTGGACCTATCGCCGCTTCATATAGTGATTAAGTCTAAAGCGCGCAAATCGCTCTACAGACTGTGGCTTCTTGGACTGTGGAGCGATAGCAAGCCAAAGACAAAACACACAAACATGGAAACAGACAGTTTCTTAGATAGAATAACAAACATGGGGTGCGACAAAATGCAACCCAAGTTTGTGTTCCATAGGAACTTCACCACAAAAGTTCCCTCAAGGGCCGAGTGGGCTGAAGGTCTGGAATCACCAGGTACTGGTGGTGAAGACAATATCTGGTACACGGATGGATCTAAAATAGGATCCGGTACGGGAGCAGGCATATATGCAAAAGACTATAAAAGTAGCGTGAGCATGGGGGCAATTCGCGACTGTCTTCCAGGCGGAGACATATGCCATAGTTGCCTGTGCACAGGAGAATATAGACAGACGAACCAAAGGAGAGACTATCTATATACTCAGTGACAGTCAAGCAGCCCTCAAGGCGCTTACGGCGCCGAGAGTGGACTCTAGACTAGTTTACAATGGGGTTCAAGCTTTGAATAAGCTCGGAAGGCATAATAAAGTGCATCTAGTAGGATACCAGGGCACGAGGGGTTCATCGGCAACGAAAAAGCAGATGAACTGGCAAGAATGGGATCTACAGGCCATTTTGTAGGTCCAGAACCGTTTGTGGGACTCTCGCAGAGAACCATAACATCGGCCTTAAAGGATTACACCAAAGCCATACACCAACAGGAGTGGAGGAATGAGGCGGGCTTAAGGCACTCAAAGCTCTTCATCGAAGGAGCCAAGCCAAGCTGGACCAAGAAACTTTGGAAATTCAGCAGAAAACAGCTCAGAATTATAACTGGGGTGTTTACAGGTCACTTCGGGGTCAAGGATCTCTTGGCCAAGATGGGACTATCAGACAACATAGATTGTAGGATGTGTGGCGACGATGACGAGACAATGGAACACTTACCGTGTGAATGTCACGCCCTTGCCAGACAAAGAATGAATGACTTTGGTAATGGGTACCCAGAACCAAAGGAATTCAGAGTACTCCCGCTGAGCTCCATCATCCAGTTTGTGGAAATATTGGAGAACAGCTTAGAGTAGGTATAAAGGAGGAGGCAATTGCACAAAAGATCTACTTGGGTCGTAGTGCATCCGTAAGGGCCCTCGTATAAACAAGATAAGATAAGATACTCAATCTGAAACGCCATAAATACAGGAGTTACTACGCGGAACTAATAAATTGAAAAATATACATTATACAAGTAATTGTCAAGCATACGGTCGTTTCAGTCCATTTGAATAGCATATCTTTCATCTCCTTACACACGTGCATGAACTTCGTAGCTTGAAGAAAAAAAAATACAAATGCAGCTGTGTTAAAAACATTTTGACTAGGGTTTTACATCGCCACATGAATGTTAGCGATTAGGCATTCCTATTGCCATATAGGCTATTGCCTAATATGACACTTGTTGTCATTGTCTATGTTCAGAGAAGGTATAAAATCGTTGCTGCATCTGCACTCCCATAAATAACTAATACTGGATTACTGATGGTAACTAGTTTCCAACTAAACTTAAAGTCCAATTTCAGATAAGACTCAACAGAGCTTAATTCCCAAAAGCAACAGCAATAACTTCTTTTTGTTCTATAAGTAACTTGCCAAATATTTTGTCATGTAGGACAAATAATACAACTAACACCGAACACAACATTAACAGTGTGAAAAGAAAATAATAATTGTTACAGGATTTAATTACCTTTCAATCTTAGAGGCTTGTGCTCGTATTCAACAATAATAGATGGAGTAAAAAGTGGTTCTTCTGTCCACTTCGGCTTAGCCGGCTGTGGCGGAGGTGGTGGTGGCACAGATTGATTAAATACTTGGCTGTTCATAGTATCATGCATTTGCCTATTATCATAATTAGGCCCCCTAGGATAATCACTCTCGTTATCATAATCAGGCACACCCTGCATGAGAGGCCTAGGAGGAGGCATATTAGGTCTCATAGGTCTCATATTGTCATGGGGTCCCCTGGGAGGAGGCGGCCTCCTATTATAATTAGCATCGTCTGGATATCCATGCGCCTCTTGCATTAGTGGCCTGGGAGGGGGCATATTAGGCATGTTAGGCCGCATAGGCGGCCCTCTATTATGCATGTTTTGAGCTTGCATATTTCTATTGTTATATGGATCCATTGATGTACTGTTTTCTCTTTCATTATTACTTCTATGAGGCGGATATTGTTGTGAATCATGTTCATGAGATTGATTGGGAAAGCAAGGGCCCCGACGATCAACGGGCATATTTGGAGGAGGATTACCATACTGCTGTTGATTTTGTGAGTATGATGTGTTTTCTCTTTCATTATTACTTCTCTGAGGCGGATATTGTTCCGAATCACGTTCATGAGATTGATTGGGAAAGCCAGGGCCCCGAAGAGGCATATTTGGAGGAGGATTACCATATTGCTGTTGTTGATTCTGTGGAACTTGATTTCTCTCCCACTGATTACTGGGAGGAACATTGGAGTTATTCATATTGTTATGGTATGGTGCGTTTTGCCCATAAGGTACTTGCTTATTAGGAGCAGGAGGCTGAGGGGGAGGTGCAACTTGATGCCGAACCATTGACAGGATATTCATAATCTTTTCATCACCAAGTATGTTGTTTATTCCTTTGGATATGGTAGTATAGTCAGGCGGCTGGTCTCCAGTTTTTTCCAGTCCTCCAGTTATTTTATCCTCAGTTATATCAATAATCTCTGGCTGCTGTTGAACTTCTTTGTCTTCTGGTACCAAATCCAGACCAGGAATGCCTTTGGCAGATGAAGCTCCAGGCAAAAAGTTTGTGTCAGTAATGGCAGGTGAAAAATTTTCTTGTTCCAAATCTTGGGCCTCATAAGATTCATATGTATCTTGTAGATCAGCAGCCATATTACTGGTTCTGTTATAACCACCTTGCGATTGATTTTGCATGTTATTGTTATACTGTGTATATTGAGATATATCTGGGTAATTTTGCGGAGGATTATTTTTATAATTTTGGTTTGGAGTTTTATTATTGGGTCTGTAACTGTTGTGTGGTTGTTCCTGGTTTTTATAGTTGCCAGGCTGGGCGGCTGATAAGCTATTGCTTTGGGACTGCATGTTAGGAATACGACTGGTATTGGTTTGTTGAGAAGGGAGAGCAGCAGATGAATTACCTTTTGAAGCACTGCCGGCAGCGGGAGGGGCCTGACCCAGCAGCCGCGCCCTCTTTTCTTTCATCACCTGCCGACGCTCTAGCAACTGTGCCCTGCAAGTTTCAAACTTTTGCTCATACTCTTTATAAGCTTGACGGTCCGGATGGTTCACATTTTCACGCTTCCACTTTTGGATTTCTTCTTCCCACTTTTCAAACTGAATGTCGAAAAGTCTCTCTTCCTCGGCTAGTTTCTTCAGGGCCTCTGCATTTACTGTGGGTAAGGAGACGTCTTGACGGGTCTCGGTTCCATGTTGCCAATTTTGGGTGTTACCTGTAGGAGGAATGCTAATATTGTTAGAACTCCCTGTGTGTTGATTTTGATGCTGTAGTCCTGGAGCTGGTACTGGATTGGGTTGTCCAAAAAGTGGTTGGTTGTTCTCATGAGGTGGAGGGGGTGGTTGTTCCGGTGGCGGAGGCGCAGGCGGTGGTGCCGCATTCGCGGTCGGCAGGGGTGGCATCATCCCCATTGTCTGCATGGACTGCATTTGTTGAGCATACTGGAAAATATAAAAGACTGATGTTAGGAGACAAAGATTTATCATAATCATGAATTATTTTTCATTAGGTAGTTTATTTTATACCAGACATAAATGAAAAATAATGTTTTTCGTATTTTGTAAAATCGGCCAAGAGCATGTCGGGCCATGCTCAGTGTAGGGTTCCGTAGTTGCCCAATGATAAGATCATTAAAAAAAATAACAAGCAAAACTTTCGCAGCATTTAATACGTCTTTTACTAATAGGGGAAGACTTTTTACGATAACTCAAAAACAGCTTAACTGATCATGTCCGCTATAGCTTTCGTTGAAAGTCTTTATAAAGCTTTACTTTCATGATTTTTTCATATTTTTTGGAGCCATAGTTCAAAAGTTAGAGGGGATTGACACAATTTTTTTTTCCTTTGGAGTGAATATTTCCGAATATATTCACTTTAACAAAAATGTTTTAGGAAGACCTGTATTCATTTTGAAAGATCTATCCAACAACACCCCACACTATAGCTATAGGGTTGAAGCAAAACAACGTGTACAGCTCTACCCTTAATTTTTTCTACATTTTATTTTACGACTGTCAGTTTAATCTATATATATCAAAGTCCTGACTGACTGACTAACTTAAATCAACGCGCAGCCCAAACCGCTGAACCTAGAAAGCTGATTTTTCCACGATTGGTAAATTATATAACGAAAGTACCCACTAAGAAGGGATTTTGGAAAATTCTACCCTCAAGGGGTTAAAAAAGGGGGTTGAAAATTTGTATGGGGGTGAAGTAAAATTTTAAGTGAGAAATCTGAAATTTTGTCTTAATACGAGGGGTGATCCATAAGTTTTGATAATCGGTATGAAACACCCCGTTAATGCTATTCTTTTAATGTGGGCTGTACCAAGACACTAATCAACATTAAATTAGAGTAAAAATATATAAACATTATTCTTTTGTTTTTCTGTAATTGCTGAACAAAAAAAAATCCGAATTGAAAAAATAAGAAGATGGCGGATATAAGATTTGGTTTTGTAATTATTTGGAGCGGTGTGGAAAAAGTCCTGATGCACTAATGAAGAATATTGTAATTGAAAATAAAACCTTGGCTTATCATTATGATTTAAAGGATAAGCAAGTTATCTGTGTTTGGTTTTTTTTTTATCTCCAACTCTGTCACCAATATTAGGGAGTATTTTTCGACTTCTTCCTGGACTATTGAGGCCTACCAATAAAAACTGCGAAATTAGCTTTCACTAATTGAGCTCAAATATTGTTGGAGAGTTGTATAACATTATTCTATCAGAGTTGTGTTAAATATTATAAATAAGCTGAAGAAAAAAAAAACACGAATTTTCGGGAGAAATTGTACTTCAGAGCCTTGTAATTGACAAAGGTGCTGCTCTTCGAGTAAAGATCAGAACTGATAACCGTTCCTATTGTTATTTAGCCCTAACTTCCGACTACTACTTCTCATTCACTTATGTTCAAAACCAACTACATGAAAATTAAGAGCTGGTGATGTCTTAGTGAAGGTATAAAATTTGACCTCAAAAAGTAAAATTATATTTATTGGGGTCAAAAAAACAATTGAATGACGTTAATAATTATTTGAAAATATAAAAAGTGAAGTGTGCATATTGTGTTAAAAATATAACGATTTACATATCTCCCATATTTAATACTGATTATCAAAACTTATGGATCACCCCTCGTACTCCTTAATGCAATACAAGAAAATTAATTTTAGGGTTTTGGAAAACCCACTATTAAGCGGGTTAATTAGGGGTGCAAAGACTGAATTAGGGGTGAGAGACTTGAAACTATGTATATAGACTCATTACAATACAAGAAGGTAATTTAAGGGTTTTGGAAAAACCCACACCTAAGCGGGTTAAACAGAGATTTATTTATTTTATTTATTTATTTATTTAACACGTTTACATGACATTACAGCGATACACCAATGCGTCACGAAACTTAAGCCTAACAGTTACATTATTGATTTGGTACAGTCGTGCACCTAGTATCCATCGCCTCGCAGAACCTCAAGCATTCATTGCACACAGCCATCCATCGCCACGCAAACAAGTCGCATTCCGGTGTGGATGCCAGGAGCGCATTGTGCTGTGAAAGAGCGCGAGGCAGAGGAGAGTTTCTGTACGACACAGTGCGCGTCGGCGGCACCGCCAACAAGTCGCGTCGTCGTGGTCTGAGGGCTATTCGAGGGACATCCGGGACAAACAGTCGCACGAGACGCTCCACCAGTTCCGGACAGTCAGCCTCGCCACGCAAGGCACGAACAGCTGTGATCATTAAATGATTGTTTCGCCTGACCTCCAGAGAGTTGTACCCGAGAGTGCCCAGAAGATATTTAGTTGGGTACAGATACGGGTAGTACCCATATACTTTCTTATACAGAAACCGTAAAAATACTTTTTGTACCTTCTCAAGAAGAAGGGTATAAGTCGATTCATGGGGATGCCACACGACTGACGAAGACTCCAACTTACTCCTGACTAATGAGTTGTACACAATCTTTATTGCCACCGGATCATAAAAATCACGCAGGTTTCGGATTACAAAACCCAGTCTCCGATAGCAGCTCGTAGCGAGAGAAGAAATGTGCTCGTGAAAATTAAGCCGCGTATCGAAAACTACGCCCAGATCCTTAACGGAGAAGACTCGATTGATACAGTCAGACCCTAGCTTGTATTGAGCATGTATTGTGGTGTGAGAGCGACTAAAAATGCCGTCATGCGTGTTGCGAAAGTGCACTAATTATACATCCAAACGTACTAAGGCAACAGGCATCACATACCACAATTAAGTAAGCTGAAATTATGTTATTTTTTCCATTTTATCCTTCAATTTACCAAATATGACGCCATGAAGACGCTGTCTCAGAGAAAGAGACTACCTAGTGTCGTTTGCAAAGAGAGTGATAAAGACAAACAGACTGCGAACATAGATTAATGTAACAGATGCGTCATACTAAATCACATTCAATTCTAGATTATATGGGTTACATAGTCAACTTGAACTTACTGCCCTATTTATTACTTCGGGTTTATTTAGAAGCAAATAATGCTGTAACTATTAAATGTTTATCTTTAAAGTATATCTCTGAGTACCAGTGACGAAAAGTGAAGAAGTGTCCTTTCTTGTATCCTACACGAGGTCGGTCTGTAAGAAGTTTTTGTTGCTTGATAGAAATGTAATCGATTGACTGATGTCAATGCCTGTTGATACAGGCATGAAACATTTTTTGACAAGATTAGTTTTGCTGTCTGTACATTTATTCAAAAATCCGTGTCCGAGTCAATTATTTTGTAATTCTTTGACGTGCCTGCTACGCAAACGACAACCCGATAGCGGTATTACCATTACTTACACTCGCTATCATCCGTCGATTAATAGGTAGAAACAGTTTGCACCTTCTGCCTAGTGTTAGTTTCTTTAATCTGTGTCAAACGTGCGGTGATTGGTGTTCCGGGTGAAGGCTGTCTCTTTCTTATGTAATATTTTGATAAAGCTATCTCTTTTACGCTCTTTCGATGAAGTGTGCGTATTGTAAACAATAATACAAAATGCGAATGTGTGATGCCGCGATGTTGGAAGCACTTTTTGCGCTTGTAATGTTCGAGCATAACCTATCTATACTTAAAATATCATTGGCTGTGCGTCACACAAAAATGGGCGAACCTGTGATAAATGAGCCTGGTGTAGTATGGCCTCAAATAGCTTAGCAAGGGTAGGAAGAACAGCTATAGGTCTGTAATTTTCAACGTTGGAGGTGTCACCCGCCTTCGGGATAGGTCTCACTCTCGACACCTTCCAGTGCTGAGGATATGACCCAGAGATGAGCGCCAAGTTAAATATATAGTGAATTGGAATCTTTAAAAATTCCACACAACCCTTCACAATGTAAGCCGGCAGGTTGTCAGGCCCAACGGAGGAGTTTGCCTTAAGGCGTTTTATCCCTGTCTCAACCTCCGACACCGTTATTGATTTAATATCAATGCAGGTGGCGGTGGGACTCCGATCGGCTTTCCCTAACGCGTTTGGGTCAAGTAACGGAACATTGGGTAGAAAAACGTCCGAGAAATACCTGGCGAAAGCATCAGCCACTTCCCCCCCAACAAATTGCTTTCCCTGAAAATTTAATTGAGAGACAAAGCCCCCATTAGTTTTAAGGCTTTCTATGTGCTGCCAAAAAGCATGGGGATTGTCTTTAACTCCGCGTTGAATACGACGGGTGTAGCTATCGTAAGCCAAATTTATGGCCTCCTTAACCTTTAACCTAAGTTTAGCGAACTTTTTGTAGACGTTCTTGTCCTGTGTCAGCTTCCATTCCCGATGCAGGACGCTTTTTTGTTTGATGTCGCTGATCAAGTCCGCCGTAAACCATACCGGATAACGTCTACACAAGTTCTTAGACCGTACCCGTTTAGGCACGCATTTGTCAAATACGTCGTACAATAGACTGTATAATATTTCCACAGCGTTGTCGACATCGTCAGCACTGAGGACTTCGTGCCAACTTGTCTTGGAGATTAATTCATACATCAGGTCGAAATTACCTTTAGTGAAATTCCAGTCCCGACAGATGTCTACATTGCTCGGTTCTAGTCGCTCCGTAGGAGGTCGACGCGCAAAGCCCTCCAGGGGAAGCGAAATATCTAGAGATATATAAGAGATATATAATCTATGCAGTTTTTACGGGCCACAGTGTTTCCAGATATGCACGTATTTCCTCCGGACCTGACACCATATTCCACAGGTGTATAAATTATAGTAACTCTACGGCCTTCAGCGATGTAACTTCTGGTCCCGCTGTGCCACGCAATGAACAGAGACGCTTCTTTGTAGTGACATTTCCCTCACCTTGATCACGGCTTCCACCGCTAAGGGGAGTAGTAACCGCTTCTCCTTTTGTGGATATGTTATCACTCCGCTGAATTCTGTCGTCCCTGGATGGATGGAGATGCAAAGTTTGTATGGGGAAAGAGTAAAATTTTAAGTGAGAGACTTGAAACTTTGTCTATGGATTCCTTATTACAATACAAGAAAAGTAATTGTAGGGTTTTGGAAAAATTTACCCCTAAGCGGGTTAAATAGGATCCGGGTATGTCCTAAAACTACGACCAATACCACCGGGGAATGGGCAGCATTCCTTGAGTGCGGTGGAGATACTGCGATCGCCAACCCGCATGCCAAGCGTGGCGATTATGGCATCTACCCCCCATGAAATTGGGGGAGGCCTATGTCCAGCAGTCGACGTCCTAGGGCTGATATGGTGGTGGGTTAAATAGGGGTGCACAATTTATATGGGGATGGAGTACAAAGTACTTTTTATATCTTTATCTAAAGATATGAAAAGAACATTCATGGTATTTCGAAATTCACTCCCTAAATGCGTAAAGTTGGGGTTGAAAGTTTACATGGAAAACATGTAATTCTTTGAATAAGAAGTCAAATATTCATCATACACATTCCTCATGAAGAAGCTAGACAACTGATTTCAGCGTTATTGGAAATTCATCCTTTAAGGGGTTAAATAGGGGTTGAAATTTTGTATAGAGGTCGTGAGAAAAAAATCGGGTTTTCGTACAAAACCGCTTCATTCATCTATTACTTTGATATATTACTTTACGGTATTTCGAAATTCGCCCCCTAAAGGGGTAAAATTTTGGGTTGAACGTTTGTATGCAAAACATGTAATTCTTTGTATAAGAAGAATATTAGGTACTCCGTACACACATTGCTCATGTACATGTTAAAAAACACTATCATCTCTGCCACATACCTGACCCTGAGCAGTGAGCAAGACCCTCTCCTCTATGAGATTGTGAAAGCTCATATCCAAAAACATAAGATAAGATGGTCCTTGCGGCAGTCTTAATTACAAATCACCCTTCATGAAAGATAAAAATTGGACCCGGGTATGTCCTAAAACTACGACCAAGACCATCGGGGAATGGGCAGCAGCATTCCTAGAGTGCGGTGGAGATACTGCGATCGCCAACCCGCATGCCAAGCGTGGCGATTATGGCATTTACCCCCCATGAAATTGGGGGAGGCCTATGTCCAGCAGTGGACGTCCTAGGGCTGATATGGTGGTGGTGGTGGAAAGATAAAAAAATGCTCAAAGACTAAGAGGTACCTTCGACCACTTCTCCAAGACACTTAGACGGGAGACGATGAATATCCTCAATATAGGAGGAGGTCACACAACAAATACTAATGAATTGGAGTTGGACAAACGCTGGGAAATGCCTTACAATCCTGTGCAAGCTTACAAGCTGTGCTGGGAGCGTTCGTGGCCCAGCGGCGCCCGCGTACCGCGTGCGCGTGCAGTATGGCGCAGGTCGGTTCTCGGATGGGTGACCACTTTGAGTGGTTACTAACTGAGCGCTCCCGTGCTTTGGAAGGCACGTTAAGCCGTTGGTCCCGGCTGTTATCTACGACAGCAGTCGTTAAGCCAAGTTAGAGACCTTCGGGCGGCTTGAGAACTTCTAACAGTCAATTTGCCCAGTCACTTGACAAGGGGGGTCGAAGTTGCACCACGCCCGTAGGGAGTACCCACCGTTACCCTACACGTGACCCCTGGGTAGTGCTAAAAGTGCATCAAACTGGCAACCGTACTTGTCTTCTCGAAGATCTCACGGTTCGAAAAATAAATGCCATTCGATTATTAATATTATTGTTCATATTAATGTAGAGTTTTACTATAGCAAGTAAGTATGTGAACAAGGGTAGTGATAAATTGCTTTTTTGAGGTTAGATATGAGGATATCAAGTATCATTTGTGGTATATTGTATTTTAAAAAAAATAGCCATTTCGTGTCTGGATGAGCCCAAACTTGGTATATTTCGAAAATTATTTGTTTTAATTAAAAAAATATGGCTGAAATGTAACGATGTGGTATATTTTTAGAATCGCCTTAAAAAGCCCTTTCATATAATACTACACACGATAGGTTTCTGAAAAAAAAAGATATGTTTTTTCCATACAAAAAGTAAAATGTCTCATTACTCCCCCCCTAAGGGAAATTTTTTTAGGAACTGCGGGTCAAAAATTTTGTTTGACCTCTAGTATGCGTGTGCCAAACGGCTAAACTGTACATCGATTTGCAGTATTTCTCTGAAATCGGGCTTGTGTCGGGGTTGTTGTGGCTACCACTAACGACTTCTCTTCATTGACGCCTTTTACACGGTGATTATCATCACAGTCCCAGTACTGTTTTTTTTCAATATTATCACAGATTTCAAAATTGGTTGGATTTTGCTTCAATATTTATAAATATCCATGTGATACATATCGTGATATGAGTGTATTAAAGAATCCGTAGAATGGAGATAAGAATCCGCATCCAGAACACTCTACGATGCAGTGCAGCCCTCCACAAAGTCTTGGTGTAAAGGCTTCTAAGCAGAGGTACGAAGGTGAGGATATATAAAACCGTCATAAGGCCTATCCTCATGTACGGCTGCGAAGCCTGGACACTAACCCAAAAAGAAGAAAATCAACTCCTGGTAACAGAAAGGAAAGTTCTGCGGAAGATCCTGGGACCTGTCAAGAACGATGACGGCTCTTGGAGGATCAGGAGAAATGCCGAGATCGAAGAATTGGTGGCCGAACCAAATATCATCGGCGAAACAAAAGCGCACAGACTTCGCTGGTTCGGCCACTTACTGAGATTGGGAGAGGATCGAGCCGTCAAGAAAGCATACTTGGGGCGACTGAGTGGGCGCCGCCCGGTTGGTCGACCCAGGTATCGCTGGGAAGAAAGTGTGGAGGCGGATCTGCGGCAGCTTCGGGTCGAAGACTGGCAGGAGGCTGCGCAGGATTGGGAAAAGTGGCGTGCTCTCGTTTCGGAGGCCAAGATCCTCTTTGGATCGTTGCGCCGATAAAGTAAGTAAGTAAGTAGAATTCCGTAGATCGCCGCTTAAAAAATCCATAGTTCTACAAATTTTTTCTTTCTGCTTTATTCGACAGTACTGAACCTTAAAAATCTTACTGTTAGGCCCTGTTCACATTATCCGATCCGATATCGGCGTTGGAGCCGACACGGTTATGTATGTATGTATGTATGTATTGCTTTATTGTACATAAAACAAAAAGTGGAAGTAAAAAGTTTAGCTTATCCCTATACGAGTATGTATGGAAAACTGCCACAGATATCAGATACGCTCATTTAAGTTGAACATCTGATCTATTTTCTCAAATGCATAAATAAGTAAGTATGAGCGAGACAGATAAGTGATATCTGACAGGTGTTCACCTGTCAGTTCCTCCGCTTTCAAATATGCAAATTGTACTGAACTGACGTTTGTGACGTTTTAGATTATATGGGATTTGAAATTTTGGTGTGCTTTTTAGTGGAGACAATTCTGTAGCAGCCGAAAATGATCGTACAATCTGTCCCGGTTTAACTCATCTTGCTTAACCATAAGGATTCAAAGAGACAACTATATGAAAAATCGTCTTGCTTAACACTACGGATCTGTTAGTATTATTAATTAAGAAAACTTACGATTACACGATTAATATAATGATAAAACTTTGGATGTCAATATTATCGCGGTTTTCCAAATAGTTCGTGTTTTGATACAATGTGCATCAATATTCACGTAAATCGTATGGTGATATGAGTGTATAACGGGATAATTATCACCGTGTAAAACGCCCCTATGAAATTAACGGATCACTAAGATCACTAAAATTATTATTGCCTTTATAGACCACAAATACCACAATAATATTGACACCTCAGTATAGTGATAATATTACAAGGGCCACAAAAAAATAAGTTAAATGTTGACACAATAACGTCTGGCATTCCTGTAAACTGTAAATAATTAGACTGAATATTATGTACTGTCTTGTAAACAAATTAGTAATTTTACTTTCGTTTATAGTTAATAATATTGAGTATTTCTCGACTCGGTTTTTTTATTTCTTACAGGAACATTTTAATTCATATTTAATTTTATGTCATCCGGAATCATACCATAGCTAAGTTCCCAAGTCACGTGTTAAGGCGCGGATATGCCCTAAACTATAGACTTTGAAACGCTAAGGCTCTGAAACTGTCCAGTGAAAAAATTTGAAAAAAATATATATTATGTTTTGATCCTTTGTTAACAATCTGAACGTTTGAATTTTTTGTATGAATTTAAATACTTTTGTCAAAATCAATCTTTAAAAAAGGCTGTTTTCAACATAAAATTCACTACTCCTTCTAAACTACAAGTGATATTTACACGCTTCTTTCGGAAAAAGATTGGTAATTGATTTATCTACAAAGTGAACGTTTGAAATTTCGATACGATCATTCGTTTTGATACTATGAATTTTTATTCAAAATGTCGCGATCATCATATAAAGACCAAAAGAGAAGAATTGCGTTTCCGATACCAAGACTATTACTGGCTACTGGGAAGAAATGGTAAACTATCTACAGATAACAAGCTACTAATCTACAAATCTGTTCTAAAACCAGTGTGGATGTACGGTATACAACTGTGGGGCAGTGCCAGTAACTCCAACATCTCAATTTTACAGAGAATGCAAAACAACATATTGCGTTCCATATGCAAGGCACCATTGTTTACAACCAACTCTGAAATCCACAAGTATCTCGAAATGAACACAGTGAGGGAAGAAATACTCTTTGCGACCAAAGTATACAAAGAGAGGCTGAAACGCCATCCGAATGAGCTTGCTGTTAAGTTGACAACCAGAGACTACCGAAAGAGCGGAAAGAGGCTCAAAAGAAAAGACATTTTAACAGACTAGACTTAATGGAGGAGTAGATGGCCTCGAGCGAGGAGGCTGTGTCGCTTGCTGCCAGGATCTGTTTATTTACAATAAAATGAAATAGTGTAAGATACGACTGGAGTTCTAACTATCTTTGCCGCCACCATCTTCTTCATAGCGCGAAGTAACAATACTGCATCGGATCGATCTAATTAATTTACTAGAACAAATCTTCGGAATGGACATATTGGACACATGCTATATATTATTCCCCGGTGTTAAGTTGCGTTTTATTTAGTACCGGCCAAGTGCGTGTTGGTTTGGTTCTTCACTTGGTTCCAGCAAAAATTAGCACTTTAAAGTTAAATATCACGCAAACTGTTGAATCACAACAGAAAACCCACACACAAACGAGTTATCCAACCACCATATATCCACTAAGCCAAGTGCGTGTCGGATCACGTACAAAGAAGGGTTCCGTACCGACACCTAGGCGGCGTTCATAAATTATGTCATCAGTTTTGGTCGATTTTTGACCACTCCCCCCTAAAATCATCCCGGCATCATAATCGAATGACCCTACCCCCCTACCTTATAAAATAATGTCATTCAAAAAAAATCGGCCAAGAGCATGTCGGCCCATGCTCAATGTAGGGTTCTGTAGTTGGCCAATAAACTTACTTTAAAAAAATCAATAACAAGCAAAAGGAAATAAGTACCTTCGCAGCGTCTCATACGTCTTTTACTAAGAAGGGAAGACTTTTTACGATAACTCAGAAACAGCTTAACTGATCATATCCGCTATAGTTTGCGTGGAAGGTCTTTATTAAGCTATAATTTATGTTTTTTTTTTAACTTTTTTGGACCCATAGTTCAAAAGTGAATATTTTCGGAAAAATTTACTTCTAAAGAAAAAAAATTGTGACCTAATAGTTACAAACACGAAATTAATTACTTTTTAGGTTTCCGTAGCCAAAATAGCGAAACCGGAACCCTTATAGATTTGTCATATCTGTCCGTCCGTATGTCACAGCCGATTTACTCGGAGATTATGAGCACTACAATTATGAAATTTGATTGGAAGGTGTATGCTATGAACCCCTATAGAAATATGATGTCAAGTTACTAAAATAATATTAAACATTTATTAGGGGGTCATAATTGTTTTTTTTTGATGCACATAAGCGTGTGGCGTATCTATGGATAGGCCTTCAAAAATGACAAACGGGTTTCTAAAAAACCTTTCCATTTTAAGTCAACCGTTGGTGAGATATTAGCTGTCAAAGTTGTAAAAAGTGTGCCGTCGTCGTCGTCGTCGTCCCCCCCCCGTCCCCCCCCCCTCTATTTTCCAAACTATGAAGTTAAAAATTCTGAAAAAAAACCGGCCAGGTGCGAGTAGGAGCACGAAGGGTTCCGTACTATTATCTATACAACATGAAACATTTTATTAAACCTTTTGTAATTTAATTTCACTAATAACATATACTAATACTAATAATATATTAATTTATTTATCCGTAATAAGAACGATTTATTCAATCATTTTCTGGGTCTGTTTACACCGTGATTGAGCATTCTTTTTCTTCTGAGGCATTATTTTTCTCTTTGTGTTCTCGCGTAGAAATACGAGTATAGTACACACAGACCACTTAACCTATAGACCCCGCTTACAAGGGCGCCCGCGTAAGCCAAGCCTAAGCTCAAAACACGTCAAGTGGTCACCACGCCCAAAAAATATGCTCTTAGTATGCAGCCGATCGTTGACGAAGTAACGTGGAATATTCGACGCATTACTTGGCTTATAAAGTGCTCTAAATATGCCTTTTTGTATGGTTAAATTGTGTGGAAAGTGTAGCAAGACATCTAGTCTTCAATAAGATGGGATTTCATTCCACAGGTAAGCTATTTTTTACTTTTTTACCACGATAAAACAATAATAATTAAAAAGTCAAGGTTATCAAGTGAAGGTTGTAAACCTGGCGACGCGTTGATGTCTTTCAATGTCTGTCTCTTTCTTTCGCTTACTATTTTTTGTAATTCTGTCTTTGTCTAACCATTGCAGTCTCAAGTAGTGATGTGACTGATTGATTATTTAAACTTACGTACTTAACTGTTACTCGTGAAACAATATTAAATTATGGTGGAATATACGTAGGATACAGAACAAAACTTATATTTTTGAATTAAATAATGGAAATTTATGTTACATGCATATGTGTGTTCAAATCAAATTTATATCCTAACTATAATACTACAAATATGAAAGTCACTCTGTCTGTATATCTGTCTCTGCGCGTCTAAACTGCTAAACCGCAGATGAAGTGTCTTTGCCTCCGAAGCTAATGTCCCGGGTTCGATTCCCGGTAAGGGCATTTGTTTCTATGGTGAGCAGAGACATTTGTTTCTGAGACTTGGACGATTTGTGTAAAAATAATCCCCTAATATTTATTTATTTATTTGTATTTGCATTCATTTTATGTGTTAATGATTATGATCACGATGTGTTAATGGACCCGGGTATGTCCTTAAACTACGACCAAGGCCACCGGGGAATGGGCAGCAGCATTCCTAGAGTGGCGGTGGAGATACTGCGATCGCCAACCCGCATGCCAAGCGTGGCGATTATGGCATTTACCCCCCATGAAATTGGGGGAGGCCTATGTCCAGCAGTGGACGTCCTAGGGCTGATATGGATGGATTATGATTATTGTTCTTATACATTTATTCCTATTACCATACCATAGGATACATAGGAATAACATATGAACTGTCTCAAGTCACCTTACTGTATACTCTACAGACTGTACAGGCGAGAAATTTGATTTCTGGGCCACTTCGTACTTTGTCACAGTGAAAATCAATGTGAAAGCTGCTAGAAATCTCATATGACTTGACACTGTGACAAGGTACCTACGAAGTGGCCCAGAAATCAAATTCCTCCACTGTACATTAAACAATAAGCATTTATATTTAGTTAGTATCTTTGAATTAAAAACAATTTAAATAGCTTTTCGTATTTTTATTGATTCCAATTTAAAACTTAAATTTACACTTATATTCTGTAGTATCTTTTTCGAGTGTGTCCCATCACTACACAAAATGGCGCGCATTACGCACCGTACACGTGATTGCTCGTTGACCTTGTACTAGCCAATCACAGTGCACTTGTCGCCCCCCGCGCCCCGCCAATTTGGCAGTTTGAGATTTAAGACAAAGTTCTATGAAGCGGTGTCTATAGGGTTAAGTGGTCAGTGATAGTACATTACGATACAAGTGCAGAGAACAGGAAATTCGCAACGAGTGGTGATAAATTGAAACACGACCGAAGGGAGTAAGTAAGTAAAGGACCAAGGTAAGCTGAAGCTGACCCCTCGCTTGTATGCGGCGTCATCGAACACTACTTTGAAGCTTATATTTGTCGGGGTATCCAGGATTTTTCGTAAATATCATTTTATTAATTTTCCAGGATAAAAATCAAAAAACTAAGACCTTATTGCACATCTGCAGCATGGGACGAACCCTATGGTATATAATTTATGCAAATCGGTCCATAACTGTAGATCTGATGGGCATTACAAAGATCGGCTAGATAAGGAAGTGCTACAATAATAGTACATTACTACAGAGGCCGGAACGAAATAGTATAAGAGCTAGCGACCAAATCGGTGATGTGGCTTCAGCTGTATTGAAAATCCGTTAGCTACTTCCCTAAACAACCTTTTCCTATAATCTTCGTGCTGGCAGGCCGCGGGCGGTGGGTGCGGGTGCAGTGGGGTGGGGAAAAAAAAGAAAAACAATGTGGGCTCAGCGACTTTATTTTTTTTTCCAAAGAGTTGCTCTGTACTTCCTGTGCACCCAAAAAAAAATTATATTGATCGGGTGGTGAGAAGGGGTTGCCAGCGTTAATTAAAAGTACCAAAATAATAATAATTGTCGTGTGGGCTCAGCTGTATTGGCTTTTTTTCAACGCGAGATTAATCAATATGTAAGCCCCAAAAAAATAGCCATGCAAAAATATCTGTGGGAAGGTATCGAAAAAATGGTTATATCCATACTTTGACCAGGAATTGAGGGCACACGGAAGCTAAATTATCACTCTGGCACTTCGGTAAGCTGCACATTTTGACCGTTGAACGTGACTTTCGTTTAAAACATTCTAAAATAACGGAATGAGAATGTAAATACTGAAGAATATTACTGCCACCATAAGCAGCTGATTGGATGTGTCAACTGACAGCAGCGTTTACCGATGTTTGCCACAACACAAAACCGCTTGGAGGCTTTACATTGCTGCTTTAAGCCTGTCACAAACACGCGCGGCCTGCGGTGGCGGCTGGCCGCAGGCCGCTTGACAGGCCGCAACAACAACACACTGGCGCGGCCTGCGGTGGCGGCCTAGGTCAATATTCGCGCCAAACCAAACGTCAAACCGGTTACATAAATAACCAAAAAAAACTTTTTTGCTAACTTTTGGACACTCAAAAGTAAACTTGAGCCTGCAGTTTGACTCTGTCTAGCTGATAAATGTACGACCAATAGTTTTTAAAAATATATTTATTATCTAAACATATAAAAGAAGAAACTGACTGACTGACTGACATATCAACGCACAGCCCAAACCGCTGGTCCTAGAGATTCCAAATTTGGCACGTAGGTTCCTTATAAATAATACCATTCCTCCTGTTGGGGTGCGAGGGGGATGAAATGTCTAAATATTAATATGGGTGTCATTTTTATGGTTTTTTGGGACGTTAATTACGAAAATGGCTTCAATTTTGAAATTTAATATTGGGGACATGAAAACTTTTGATAGTTTGTGCCAAATTGCAAGAAATAACTGACAGACTGAGTGAGTGACATATCAACGCACAGCCCAAACTGCTGGTTCTAGAGATTGCAAATTTAGTATGTAGGTTCCATAAGGTCTAGAGGTGTATTAAGAAAGGATTTTCCGAAATTCTACCCCTAGGCGGGTGAAATGGGGGTCCAAAGTTTGTATAGGGAAACAAGATTAGTTGGACTATTTTATTCGAAACTTCACAAGAGTATTTCTAACGATAAATGAGTAAACACATGTTTCAGGTTTTTTGAAAAATCAACCCCTAAAAGGGGGAAATGTGGTGACAAATTCTGAAAATCGACATGGGTATTGTTTTTATGGTATATTACGTCGCTGATAACGAAAACAAAACAATGATTTTAAAATTCCACGTGGAGGACGTGAAATACCATTCCTCCTGTTGGGGTGCGAGGGGGATGAAATGTCTAAATATTAATATGGGTGTCATTTTTATGGTTTTTTGGGACGTTAATTACGAAAATGGCTTCAATTTTGAAATTTAATATTGGGGACATGAAAACTTTTGAAAGTTTGTGCCAAATTGCAAGAAATAACTGACAGACTGAGTGAGTGACATATCAACGCACAGCCCAAACTGCTGGTTCTAGAGATTGCAAATTTAGTATGTAGGTTCCATAAGGTCTAGAGGTGTATTAAGAAAGGATTTTCCGAAATTCTACCCCTAGGCGGGTGAAATGGGGGTCCCAGGTTTTTATGGGGAATCAAGATTAGTAGGACTATTTTATTCGAAACTTCACAGGAGTATTATTTCTAACGATAAATGAGTAAAAATGTGTTTCAGGTTTTTGAGAAATCAACCCCTAAAAGGGGGAAATGTGGTGACAAATTCTGAAAATCGATATGGGTATTGTTTCTATGGTTTATCGGGTCGCTGATTACAAAAACAACAATGATTTTAAAATCCCACGTGGAGGACGTGAAACACCATCCCCTCTGTTGGGGTGCGAGGAGGTTGGAATGTCTAAATATTAATATGGGTGTCGTTTTTATGGTATTTTGGGGCGTTAATTTCGAAATTAACATTGATTTTGAAATTTAATATTGCCGACATGAAAACTTAAAAATTTGTGCCAAATTGCAAGAACAAACTGACTGACTGAGTGAGTGACATATCAACGCACAGCCCAAACAGCTGGTATGACAGATACCAAATTTGGCATGTAGGTTCCTTATAAGGTCTAAAGGTGCATGAAGTGCCGTGAGTTCCCTATGAAGATACGACCTTTTTTGATTCAATGAATTATTAATCAGTATATCATAAGTGGTTTTATTCAGTGCCGTCCGATACGATTACGACAAAACCGATATATGAGCGTCCGAGAGGACTCTTAATAGGAATCCGAGGTAAACATTGAATAAAATAAAAGCCACATAGATATTCTTTATTTCCGTTCCGATTTCGTTCAAAATCGATATCTTAGCGTCCGAGACGTCTTTTAATACGAATCCGAGGTAAAATTTGGAAAAACTCGCAGCCATATCGATTTTCTTCATTTCCTTCCCGATTTCGGTCAAAATCGATATCGGAGCGTCCGAGAGGACTCTTATTAGGAATCCGAGGTAAACTTTGCATAAAGTAACGGCCATATTAATTTTCTTCATATCCGTTCCGATTTTGTTCAAAATCGATATCTTAGGGTCCGAGAGGTCCCTTAATATGACTCCGAGGTAAAATTTGAAAAAAGTGGCGGCCATATTTATTTTCTTTATTTCCGTCCCGATTGCGTTCAAAATCGATATCTGAGCGTCCGAGAAGTCCCCTAATACGACTCCGAGGTAAAATTTGGAAAAAGTGGCGGCCATATTGATTTTCTTCATTTCCGTCCCGATTTCGTTCAAAATCGATATCTGAGCGTCCGAGAGGTCTCGTAATACGAATCCGAGGTAAAATTGGAAAAAAGTGGCGGCCATATTCATTTTCTTCATTTTCATCCCGATTTCGTTCAAAATCGATATCCGAGCGTCCCAGGACGGCTAGCATAACTTGGCGCGCGAGCTATCTCACGCGCGAGATAGACTATCCGCCTCTTTCTAATTGGTACAACAGAAAGAGACGGATTGTCTATCTCGCGTGTGAGATAGCTCGCGCGCCAAGTTGTGCTAGCCGGGCAGAGGTCTCTTAATACGAATTTGAGGTAAAATTTTGGAAAAAGTGGCGGCCATATTGATTTTCTTCATGTCCCGATTTTATTCAAAATCGATATCTGAGAGTCTGATAGGTCTCCTTATACGAATCCGATGTATTATTTAGAAAAAGTGGCGGCCATATTGATTTTCTTCATTTCCGTCCCGATTTTGTTCAAACTCTATATTTGAGTGTCCGAAAGGTCTCTTGATACGAATCCGAGGTAAAATTTGGTTCTCCATAAATGCCAGGGGTTGTAAAAAAAGTTTACTGTTACCATATAGGCGTGTGGGATATCTATGGATTGGCTTTTAAAAAAGACATAGAGGTTCCTATATTTTTTCCATTTAAATCAACCTTTAGATTAGTATTAGATACTAGCAGCCTGACCCATACAAATAATTAACAAATAGTTATTTTATCATCAATAGTTTTCACAGCGCACGCGATTTAAAGAATATTTTTGGTATTTTTTTTACACCTTGTGTTACATTATTGGAATTTTAGTAACTTTAAACCCCTGAGGTTTCCGCTGGTGAATCAATGTACTATTTTGTATCGTGGATTTTGGCCAATAAAAAAAAAGTAATAATACTTAATTTTTTGAAAATATAATATAGCCTATGTCAATGTCACCCGAGAATAGTGTAGCTTCCCAACAGTGAAAGAATTTTTCAAAACGGTTCTGTAGTTTCGAAGCCTATTTAATGAAAACAAACAATCAAATCTTTCTTCTTTATGATATTAGTATAGATTAGCTGTCTAAGTCGTAAAAATGGAGTCCCCTCACAGTAATTTCCAAACTATGAAGTTTAAGATTCTAAATAAATTTAGATGGTGCATATTAGTAAATACTTTCATCGACTTTTGGTTTCAATAAGATAGGTTTACCATTTTTTGCGATATGGTTGAAAAACAGTCTTGCCCAAACAAAAGGACTTAAGTGCCGTGAGTTTCCTATAGTGGTTTTAAATATGCACTAGTAGGTGTCGGTACGGAACCCTTCTTTTTAAAAATTATGGTTAGAGTACGCGGGCGAAGCCGCGGGCAAATGCTAGTATTGAATATAATATAATCTAACTATGCATTTTTATCTATGGTTAATGGCGGTCAGTTGTAAAAATTTGCAACAGGCCGCGCGGCCGTTCACGCATGCGCAGTAGCGGAGGGGGCGTGGCTTGCGGCCGCGTCCAGGCCGCCTGTGTCTGAATCATTGTTAGGATTGTCATACTTTACAACTGGCCGCCACCGCAGAGGCCGCGCCTGTTTGTGACAGGCTTTAATGTACATCGCTGCGCTTCGCATCCGCACTGCACTGAAAGATCCGAGAATTTCAACAATTTTTTTCGATACCTTCCCACCGATATTTTTGCATGGCTATTTTTTTGAGGCTTACATATTGATTAATCTCGCGTCAGAAAAAAAGCCAATACAGCCGAGCCCACACGAAAATTATTATTATTTTGGTACTTTTAATTAACGCTGGCAACCCCTTCTCACCACCCGATCGATTTAAATTTTTTTTTGGGTGCACAGGAAGTATTGAGCAACTGTTTGAAAAAAAAATTAAAGTCGCTGAGCCCACATTTTTTTTCTTTTTTTTCCCCACCCCACTACACCCGCACCCACCGCCCGCGGCCTGCCAGCACGAAGATTATAGGAAAAGGTCGTTCAGGGAAGTAGCTAACGGAGTTTCAATGCAGCTGAAGCCACATCACCGATTTGGTCGCTAGCTCTCCGTCCAAAAAGGGTTGCCGGCTGAAGACATATAGATAGACGGCCCAACAAAGCGAGGCCTGATAGGTCTGAGGCGGGCAACCCCATATTTCCCGCCGAGATATGTATAGTGCTTTTCTCAAACATGAAATGAAATAAACAACAAAAAATCAAAGTTTTATTTTTAATACGCATAGTGGCAGAATGTCATGATGCCTGTGCCACAAATTTATGTGGAAAGGAAATTAAAAAAGAGGACTTTGCCGGCCTACGACTGCAAGGTTTGTATGAAATCCCATTAACGACCTCTTGTCCTAGCCGCACCTGAAACGTCATACTTCGCAGCCTATCATAAGGAACATAACATCAATATTTCATGGCATGTTTGAGAAAAAAATAATTCTACCTAATAGTTGTATGTTTCTACACAATAACTACGATGTCTTTCGCATTACCAGAATGGATTTGTGTGTGTATGTGAGTTGTGTTTAGTTATTGTTAACTTGGTATGTCCTGTTTACACCTAGATATTTTTCTAGCACGAACGACTTGATGTAAGTGATAGACAAAATAAAAACATCGACAGTCCTGTTATCGATAAGTACCACTTCAACGTCATAGATAAGTTCGAAAATAGGGATTGTCTAGTTGGTACCATGGCACATTGCAGTTGATAATAAACTTTGTTAGGTCCATATGAAAAAGTTTTTTCCCATTCCTGAATATTCTTATGCTTGTCTGTGTATTGGCGATTTTGAGCCTCAGTAGCTTTGGTACAAATAGAACAATACGCCCGGTCCATTGAATTCCATAGTCAAAAGATTCGCCTTAATATGCAATGTGAATAAACGTCACATTGTATGTCATGTTTTACTTTTTTAATGAATAACGTCTAAGAATATAAAAAGTTTGTTTACTTTTTGACGTTGGTAATATGTAGAAGAATTAAATGAAATGTGAATTACGATTTTGCCTCTTTATCATTACTTCGACGAGTTGGATGTCATGTGAATATTTTTAAATAGATACTGCATGTTTTCCTCACAGACTTTATAATGAAGTAAATGCCGCAAGTACAGTGATTTGTGCATCACCAAACATGCCCACCTATGGGAACTATGATGAAATAAAACGTGACTTCAATACAATGTTTTTGTAGTAGACACTGAACATTGACTTCATAAACTTCCCTTGCCTTAACTATTTTTGTAACTCTTTTCTTATACTACAATCAAGATAAACAAAAAAGATAATACACCCTGAAAGTTTTATGTAGGCTGCTCTATATAAAGAAAATTATATTGCAAATTATGAAAATAAATTGGATCAAAAGTGTACGGATTACGTTCAATTTGTACAAGATCGGTACACGCGGCGTCTAAGTAGCCGATATAAGTCTGTGGTTGTATGTACGTCTTGTCTTTGAAGTAGTATGTTTAAAAATATCGATAACAGGATTGTCGATATTATTATTGTGGCAAGCACTAAACAAATATTGTTCCTGCTAGAAAAATATCTAGGTATAGTCCTGTTAAACCAGAACAACATAGGCTACAGCTTATTGTTCTGCGCGTGCGAAGCCGCGGGCAAAAGCTAGTTGATTTATATATCCATCCATACCAAATTGCAGCTTTCTATCACTAAGAATCACAGAGCCTCGGGCAGACAGACGGACATGGCAAAACTATAAGGGTTCCTAGTTGACTATGGAACCCTAAAAATGACAATTATAGTAGATATCGAAAATCTGTGCACAAAGTGATCAAAAGCCCTCCCTACAAACCAATAAGATTACTTTGATATATTACTTTTTAAATAAATAAAGACGAAAAAAACAAGTTTTGTTTTTCATTTTTAGGGTTCCCTAGCCAATATAGCTTATAGTCTTGAGTAAATTGCCTGTGACATACAAACGGATGGATGGACAGACAGGAGGAAACTATAAGGGTTCCGTTTTCACCATTTAGGCAATGGAACCCTAATACCCAGGATTGAGTCAGGCTCCGGAACTGGTCCGGCTCTAGAAGTAATGCACCCACTTGGCCCCCTGGCAAAACTGCTGCAATTCCCGTACCACTGGAGCAGTTCTGGTACCCAACTCAATCTCCAACCCCCGGAGTTCATCAATCATATATGCTAGCTTATAAAAATATAGGACACTATGACTACATGAAATTAAAAGTTATTGTTGACCAATTGTGTGTATTTAAAGACAATAACAAGTAAAGGGTCTAGCAGGCTAAGCTAACAAGAGTGGCCCCCGCAAGGGATTTGGTTGTAATTTGAGGTGCAGTAATGGCAGGATCTGAGAACATTGTTGACCAATTGTGTGTATTTAAAGACAATAACAAGTAAAGGGTCTAGCAGGCTAAGCTAACAAGAGTGGCCCCCGCAAGGGATTTGGTTGTAATTTGAGGTGCAGTAATGGCAGGATCTGAGAACATTGTATGCGTAATATCAGCCTTCGATCTTTTTTTGTTTCAGAGTTATTTACGAAAATGTCAAAAAATCAAGGTAATTTTTAAACTGTTATTTTAGCTAAACCAAGAAAGTGAGCGTAACCAAATAAATTCAGAATTAAGGAACATAAAATGGGGTTCATAATGCATATTTTTACACACATTCATATCCTTGAACTTGGATGAAAAACAAAGTTTTTTTTTTTCACTTCATTTTTTTGCCACTTATTGCGGAGACACAAATATCAAAAAAATTACTTAATAAGCAACAATTGTCAACTACGTGTACATTAAAAAACATTTTGAAAAATCATGGTGCGTCATCATCTGTAGGTATAACATCTTCTGTAATAATTTGTGTATATTTATCATGATTATTTTGTTCCTGAGTCTTGGATGTTTTCTAAGTTCGTATTTATCTATATGTATTTAAATTGTCATCTAGTAGTGTAAGATTGTCTTCTTATGTTTATTTATTTAAGTATATTTGAAGGTGAGCCTTACAGTTTAAAGAAACTGCATTAATTACAACCCTAAGAAAATGTCTCCTTTTACATGAACATTTTACCAGCTGACTAGAGGCTTCTCACTAATTTTGCATTAATTCATGTGTCGTAATTGTACTTAAAAATCTGCTAATCAATGAATGAGTATTGTGACATTACAGGTCAGATTTATTATTGGATTTTTATTGACATTTGAATTTTACCTAATATTTTGTTTAGATTATGTGAATCTCAGATTATTGGGAACCCGTAAAGGTGATCTCGATTTTTTTATTTTTATCTCATTGATAATGACCTACTGGCTGATGAATTTTGTTAAAACTGATTATTTGCCTCCATTATTTTCCTGCTTGTTAAGGTTAAGCTCTCGAAGAATATCAAATCTGTGATTAGAAGAACACCTATTCTTACTTATATTTATTGAGGTCATAGAATTCAGGAAAGACAAATGCTAGTGACAATTTCTTTAACCTTAGCATATACACAAACATTCGTCTCATAATGCTATGTGCTATATAAGGACATGTTTCTATGTTACTGTATAAAACTGAAATGAAAAAACAGGGAAGGGGCACAGATCTTAAGAGGACTAAAGTCATACCTTTTCGCCATACTGGCTCTGCCACTGCGAATACTGTTGCTGCCATTGGGTCCATTGCTGCCAATTCTGCTGCTGTACAACAGCCCATTGCTCGGGGGTATAAGATCCCATGTTTAAATCAGGCGTCATTTGTGCAACGCCTGGGTTCCATTGACCCGGCATTTGCCAAGCCATTTTGACAAAGCTTAGCCTATTACGACAGCTTTGAAATTAAAATTTTAAATTATGAACACGTTAACAAATCAACTTAAACATGTCATAAAACTTCTAAAATCACGCATTTCTCGTAACGTGAGCGCGTATGACAATCAATACAAAGCGATCAAAGCAATGTAATGTCAAACAGCTAGTCAGCCACCATCACCACACGGCGGCCATTTTGATTCATATCGCTGTTTCGTCGTAGTGGCATGAGGTTCGCTAGTGATGCGATAGACACTACTATATGCAGTCGATAAACTATGTGATGATGAAATGGTTTTGAAATGCAATCTTCTATCCACTCTCTATCCCATGGATTTTAATTAGCTATCAAAAAGGCAACTCGTTTTTCTAAATGTGAAATGTATAATACTTTTCTGAAATAAACCTACATTTGCTTTCACTTCTTATGAGTTTTATTAAATGATGATAATGAAATGAAGATTGAATGTATATATTGTAAGTTTTCATCATCATTCTAGCGTTATTTCCAGTACAGTTGCATACTGAAGGATGCCTGGGGTCCGCTACCTAATCCCAAGAATTGGCGTAGGCCCTAGTTTTTACGGAAGCTACTGCCATCTGACCTTCTAACCTTCTAACCCAAGGGGGAAACTAAATAGTAAGTTATAAGTTTTGAAATTACTACGTGAGTCGGTGGTGGTGGTTGGTGGTACTCATCGGTATACACATGCTTCCTAGACCCAATTAAAATTTTGACCTCTTAACTTGAAGTTATAATGGGAAAAACTCGCCGTATCCTATGCACCCTCTAAAATCAAGAATCTGTTAACGTACTGGTTTTTATACCAGTCTAACTGCGTGAGATGGGGGTGACACAACCTCTGATGATTTTTAGTTTGTAGTTCATCAAGGAGGGCTGACCTCGCCAGACCTCTAGTCTACGTTAATGACCTAGTTGAGCTGAGAAGATATATCTAGAGTGGCCTGTCACATTGATACCACCTCCACTAATAATTTTAATTACGTCGATTAAATGGTTCTTCTCAGCCCATCTATTATGGGGCTCCGAAAGTTATTGTCTATATAATAATGATTACCAAGGGTCCATAGTCACATTATCGTTAGAACACAACACAATGAAACATAAGTTAATTTAAATAATGTAAATATTAATTGAGGCATCACATTAAATTAAATTTAGAAAAACAAGAAGAGAAATATATGCATTTCTAATTTCTTGTGTGAAGCGGAGAGTGTCGCAACCCATGGCACCGTGCCGTTTAGGGCATACAACTATGTTTCTTTACATGTCAACTCTGGAGCAGATTCACAAAACGTGCGATGAGCTAATTTCGAGTGCAGTATAATGACATTCTTATGACCCTGCCAAGATACTGCAGCGCATCAAGCATGTTTGTCAATGCCGAACTTCCAGATTTTCGCCCCCGCGTTGTTTCGTACTGGAACCGGATACAAACATTATTATGAGTAGATTTCCGAGTATCGCGAAAGGAACATAAAGTAGGTCTACCTGCCCGGCTAGTATGATAGCTTATACCGTCACGGTTTATGTGACGTTTCAGTACATTTTGGCCATATAACGTGACGGTATAAGCTATCATACTAGCCGGGCTGGTTGACTGCCTAAGAATTATTGTGTTATCATTTAATTTTAATTTATACAATTTTACTTTTTTCTGAATACCTGTTTAGCCTAGTTGGTACTGACTCTGCCTCCGAAGCTAGAGGTCCCGGGTTCGAATCCCGGCCAGGGCATTTATTTGTGCATTTTTCACGGATATTTGTTCTTGGGTCTTGGATGTTTTCTATGTATTTAAGTATGTATTTATCTATATAAGTATGTATATCGTCGTCTAGTACCCATAGTACAAGCTTTGCTTAGTTTGGGTGTAAGATTGTCCCCCAATATTATATTATATTATATTACTCTTTATATGTGCTATGTATTTCCAATTTATGGGTTCTTACCTATCAGTAAACAAATATCTCCTATATCTAGTATGTTCTTAAGTACGAATATGTAACCGTTTAGAGTGAAAAAAACATACCAATTAAAATAATACAACTATACATCTATTTCAAGGAGACTCCTGCAATGGCAGTAAGATCCTGTTTATATCTCACCTGAAACATTTTTTATTACAAGATTTTATTTAGTTTCACCTGTCCCGTTGTCAGTTTGTAATCAAATCTTGCTGATCCACTTCCAGGTTTCCGATTAAGCTGAAATTTTGCATGCATGTATAAATCGGATGACAATGCAATATTATAATATATCATAGAGCTGATCTGATGATGGAGACCGAAGGTGCTCATTGCAATTCCTAAACTACACAAGATAAACCCATCGTGTTTAGGCTCATTCGAACCGACTCAGCAAGTAGTTTATAATAACCGGTACTTTATGCTTGGAAGTGATAGAAATAAAGTGGCTGATAGAAAAATACCACCACCAACTGATGTCGATAATATTAGCATTGAAGTTGCTATGTCCTGGAGTGGGTAGACGTACCTAGGACAGATCGTCACGCTCAGCTAGCAATAAACAACTTTGAAAATGTAGCTAACAGAAGAATACAGGCCTATTTCTAGCAGTGGACGACTGCCGGCTGATATTTGATGATGGCGACAGAAAAAATACTCTTAATCAACAGATTTTTGACGACGCGGTTATCGTAATTCTAGATCCACTAAAGAACCTATGAATCTGATGCACGATGGTCTTATGTACGAGGGCTGTTCCGAAAGTTTTTAGCTGCTCTCACTCTATTCATGCGATATATGTTTTAATGATACCATTATGCGGGTAATTTCGATACATATGTGTTGGGGTGAAACTGTTGATGAAAGTCGCTTGGGTTTTTTTTATTGTGTTTTAAGTACGACGTGTCAACAGCCCTATCGAATATGCGATGAACGGGTCACAATACCAATTTTGTGTTGCGGGCCAATATTAATTAATACGTCACCACAACTAAACGAAAATTTATACACCACAAACTATGAATCTTCCCTGTCTCTACCCACGTAATCTGTTTCGATTGCATGAAAATCTCTAGTCTAGGTCGCGAGACTAGGGACTGGTCATCATCACAAAAAAACTTAAATAAAATAAAATCATTTAGTGATTTTACATTAAAATCAGCAAAACTAAGTTAGGAAGTCATCCCGGGCATTTTCCACCACAGTTGTTAGGGATTTAGATGTCAAAACTATTTTTAGGTATCAAAATTGTACTATTTTCGCAAATTTTTAAAAGCTCATACAAAAGGCCTTTTGGTAAAATAAATGTTGTCAAAAAAATACTTGCTGCTTACTAACGATTTTATCCCAGCTCATAACTATTGAAATTACCCACACAATGGTATAAATAAAAAAATATATCGCATGAATAGAGTGAGAGCAGCTAAAAACTTTCGGAACAGCCCTCGTATGTATATTAAAATCGCGATAAGATATTTTCCTAATGGATTTATGATTTTAAATCCTTAGGTACATATATTTTCAAATATTTAAATATTATTGTTTACTATTGAGCATTACCTAACTATAACATACATAAATCCTGTCAAGTTAACGTCGAAACTGGGTAAATTTGAATGTTGAAGCATTTCCATACGAAGCGAAATGCATCAATATTCACGTGATATGAGTGTATCACGCGAGAATAATAACCGTGTAAATTAATAAATCTAAATATTAGGGGACACTCCAACTCAAATCAACCTAGTCCCATAATAAGCGAAGCTTGTACTTTGGGTACTAGAGGACGTTACACATACTTATACAGATAAATACATACTTAAATACATAAGAAACATCCAAGACTCAGGAACAATGTTCGTGGTAAATGCTCAAATAATGCCATGACCGGGATTTGAACACGGGACCTCCGGCTTCGTAGGGAGGGTCACTACCAACTAAGCCAAAGTGGTCTTCAAAAAAATGACCCTAATGGCAATTAAGAATTACACATTTTATCATCACAATACTGGAATATCAATATTGTCACGGTCTTCAAAGTGTTTTGAATTTTGCTTCAATATATTTATCAATATTCACGTAATACGTATCGTGATATGAGCATATCACGCGATAGTAATAACCGTTTAAAAAGCCCTCATGTCAGTGCTTTTTAGCCCATATTCTGCATTTTTGTTAGGCAGCTCTTAGACGATTTGACCACGTCTTGGTACGTTGTGATATTGAGTTCGGTCATATCAAACTTATTAATGGCGTTACCGCTACATACTAGCTACTCACTAGCGCGTAACATATTATAAGTAAACCCATAGGGGCCTTTCCCACGATGAATATTATCACGCGATACGCTCATATCATATCACGATACGTATCACGTGAATAGTGATATATATTAGAGCAAAATCCAAAATAATATGAATACCGTGATAATATTGACAACCCAGTATTGTGATAATATTAACCATGTAAAGGGCCCCATAGTTGAAATAAAAATACTTGTGGCTTGTACGAATAAATGAGATTTGAACTTATACCTTAAAATAACAACAATTCCTTATTAACTATCGGAATTAATTTATTAAAGTAAGTTCCTGTACTACTTTTATGTAATAATAATGATTAAAATAAAAACTAAATTATTTTCATAACATATTTCATGAATAATCTTCTTTTTTTTCATGAAATGCTTTCGATACATTTGAAGATTTTGTAAATTAGATAGAAAGTTTCATAACACATCAGTTTTGTCCACGTTTTGTCTTTATTATAATTTAACATAATAATATTTTGTATACCTATATCGATACGACATAGGTATCGACAATCTGTATAACGTTTATGGACATCGAACATCACTAGTCTGACGCCATTTTTGCTTTAGATGTGTTGTTTCGCTGTGGATCATCTTACGAAATAATCTCGTAATGTCTTATATACGTCGCATTTCGTACAGTTTATTTTATTTTTAATTAATAATTAAAACACAAGTATTGTGTGTACACAAACAGTGAGTGGCGCAGTTGCCTTATTGTGGATATATCGTGTGCGCGGGAAATCAGTCCAATGCCTCTGCCCTCAACCAAACATATCTAAATATTTATGTGGGTTTACTTTAAAACTTGCCTAGAAAATGATTTCCCAGCGAGTTCGGGATATGCGGAAGGGAAGAATCACAAAAATGACAAAAAATGTGGAGCGTATTTACAAAGAAGGAAAGTGTCGTGATTGTTCAGTTGTGGTAACTCGGATGGACTTTGCCAAAATCTTGGGTAAATTTACAAAAGTTAAAATTCAATATGAAAGTAGTACGACGCTAAAAACGAAAAAGGTAAATGATACTACTTTACACTCCGCTTCAAGATTGAAAAATACTGAAAATGGGATGGTTCATATGCGTAGGAGCGTCTTGAACCAACACCCAATCAACGAGTCAACAACCACTAAAAAGCCAAGGAATATGAAGCCAGCTGCAGCAGTTTCATCGCCACGTCAGACTAGCAATGTATTGAAGGAAAACAACAGGTTAAAAAAAGAGCCCATGGTAAAAGATAAGAATTCCAATTACAATCAACAAAAACCTCATTCTAACCTAAAAAGATATGGCATTATTTTCATCAGCCCTAATGTAAATAACAATACTAATGACAATAAAAGTAAGTCAACATTATTAGAGTTACTGCCTGATATTAATAAAAATATACTCCCTAATGATGAATGGGCGATAGATTACTTCCCAAAAATTGATGAACCGAAGGAAGATAAAGTATATGATCGAATTGCAGCCGAGTTAGAGGATCTAATGTATAATGAAAAGGCATCAAATTCCGAGGCCAAGCCTGCTGACATATCTGACAATAAGGTGGATGAATTTCCCTGTATCATGGATATTCTGAATGAAAGTACTCCTAATAGTACTTCTAAGCCTGCAGACCAAAGTGATACATTTAAACCCAATTTAGAGTCTAGTGATGTAGAAGCCATGCTGCTAGGTAAAAGCAGTGCAACCAGAGAACCAGTAGCTATGCCTATGGATGTAGACAACACTGATATGGCTAATTTGATAGGAGAGGTAGTGCCTTTAGACAACATTCCTGACACAGCCAAGAGTCAAGAGACTAACATGCAAGGGGAACCCAATGAGAAGGAGTCCATTCCCAGTCTAAGTAGCCCTTCTATAATTGATGAAACATTACAGAAAGGTATAGAAGAACAATTAATATTTGATAATACACCAAAGGATGGTAATGAAAATAAATCCATAAATAAAGTATGTGAAGGGAGTAAAGTTACTGCCATGGGCACAGATGTTCCGGATGACAAAAACAAATGTGAAAGTGATACCATTGTACCCAAATCTGAAGTAGTCACACATGTAATTTTCAAACAAACTGTGGATGGCAAGTGTTATCGGTGTGTAACATGCCCCAAGAACTTAAAATACAGCATTGAACTAAATGGTAAACCTGTTGAGTTCATTGGAGCACCCAAGTTTATATCCAGTTTAGAAGACTTACAAGTTCTGCTACAAATTGTGAATGAAAGTCACCTTGACAGTCTCTATGTACTGCATTAAATTATAATTATTTGCTGAAGTAATTTCTTTTATATCACTGCTTGAATGAACTCTATGGAGAAATAATTATTTTCCAATTAATAATTAAGACAGATTTGGATACATATAGTTTAATTTTGTGTTTTAGTTATATCTTTGCATTGTATGTACATTACACCAAGCACTCACATTAGCTCTATGTAACACATTTTATTTACCTTTAAAAAGGGAAGTAAATTATTGTTACTGGAATTCTATTGCCTTTCTTGATTATGTCTATAGTTTTAGAACTCTTAATGCTGAAAAATTTATGTTAAGAAATGCAATTGTTATGCTTATTAAATTAATACCTTGTTAAATGCTGAGGAAGGTATAAATTTTAAATCAATATTTATGAATCATGTTTCAATTTGCACATAGCAAGTATGAAAGTGGTTTCCCGTGATTCCTTAGATTTTGTAATGTAATAACACATTTAAAAATTGTAGATATCTAAGTGATACCTTTAAGATTTGCATAGAATATTGGCTTAGAATTTAATAAACAGAAAGGACATGTCTGAGAGATAATGGATTAAATTTCTGTTATGGCCTTGAAAGGTATGTTCATAAATATAATGAGCCTGGATGGTTAAAGTTTGTAACAAAGAGTTTTATTTATGTCTTATTCTATAAGTAAATATCACAACTTTATATAATCATATTCTTTGGTGAAAGCATCAAAGTTAGCTGGGTAGCTTGTCTGGGTGCCTTCTTTTGTGACTGATATAGTGGCCACTTCACATGCTGCTCCAATGATTTGGTGTAGTGGGAGATCTTTATGTTGCACTATAAAGGTTGCTAAAGCACCTACAAAGGCATCCCCTGCACCCTGAAAAGGAAATAATTGTAAGTTTTGATCCTAATTAACAAGTATTACTATTTGAATGAAAGTCTTATTTCCTTACTGTGGTGTCAACTGGTTTAACTGATCTGCAGAAGACATGTATAGGCTGAGGATCTCTCTTGGTTCCATATACAGCTCCTTTCTCCCCTAGTGTAATTACCACTGTTTCACATCCGGCATCAATTAGCTTTGCCAGTACTTGCCCAATATTCCTGAAATGTGGGCAGTGTTACTAAAATTATGATTGATAAGTACAGTATCATATGCCCAATGTAACTTACCCCATTGTAACTTCCATATTGGTGATTAATGAAGCCTCTGACTCATTAACACATAGTATAGTGCAATAGGGTAATATTTGTTGAATGTCTGCCCTAGCCGGTGCTGCATTCAGAAGCTTTACCTAAAAATTAGTGTGTATTAATAATTAGTGTGTGATAAATAACCATGGTTTAACCACAGGATACCTAAACATAAAACTTACTCCTTTATTTAATTTAAATGCTTCTAAAGTTGTTTCTAGTGGAGTCTCTAGTTGACCGATTAGCACATCAGCATCTTTTATTAACTCTGCAGATGCTTGCACATCAGATTTATCCAAACAGTTGTTAGCACCAGCTACAATGACTATTTGATTTTCACCACTTTCAGCAACAGAAATTTGGGCAATTCCTGTTGTAATATTTGGGGTGGTATAAAAATGAGACACATCTACTCCTTCCCCTTCCAAATGCTCCTTGTACTTCAGTCCCCACTGGTCATCTCCTGTCTATAAAGAAAAATATGCAAATAAGTCCTCTCCAGGAGGGCGAATTTAAAAAGAGATGTACCTATACATATATATTATGTACTGGCTGTATTCATAAGATACTGACCCTACTAATTATGTATGTGTTTCCTCCAAGTTTTGCAGATGCTACACATTGATTAGCCCCTTTTCCTCCGAAACTAGTAGAAAATTTGGAGCCGTGTAGCGTTTCGCCGGGCATAGGTAATCTTGGTGCATATCTGAAAGTTTACGGAAAGTTACATTACGTAATGTTATTAAATGTAATACGACATATAGGTAAAATATTTAAACAGTACACGTGGAGGGTAAAACTTACGTTGTAAAATCAACACTGCACGATCCAATAACAACTATTGTCGGAGATTTTGAAGACGTTGACTTAGAATGCATTTTTCTAAATTATAGTCTAGAAACTTAGATGTAAGTACAGATATAAATCTTAGTGACTCACTGGCAAGTTAGAAATATAATGGCTTATCAATATTGTATGTTACATTTTACTATAATACCTATCACTATTTGTAATTGTAGATATCTGATAAGAACGACATTTTGACGGATAAAAACGGAAGTAAACAGAAATATTATAAAGAGTGTGCACATCATACTTCGCAAACCGTTCAGAGCGTGTTCACATTTCATGACACGATAACGTTATCGAATCTGCCTAAAGCCGGGTCCACAGCGCTATGTTTTTCGTGTTTGCAAACATCAAACATGTTTTTCGAACACAAAATAGGCGTGGCCTCAATGTTAAGGCCGGTCCACAGCACCAAAAATCCAACAAAACATGTTTGATGTTTGCAAACACGAAAAACATGGCGCTGTGGACCCGGCTTAACTCGCACGACAGGATTATACCGTCGCGTTTAAGTACATTAGAATATTGGGGTCTGCTAGACAGTTATTATTATCACAATACTGGTGTGTCAATATTATCGCGGTTTTCAAAATTGGCTTTTGCTTCAATATTCATTAAAATTATTTAAAATGCACGTGATATGAGGGTATCGCTTGATAATCATAACAGGCCCCAATATGGTTCAGTGATATGGTCACCTTACTTTACTATAATATTCACATAGACAGAATAATAGACAGTCATGCCCATATTTATTAAAAATGGTCTGAAATTGATGCAAAAATTACACAAATAGATAATGTAACTTATTATTTCATTACTTACTAGCGACCCGGCCCGACTTTGCACGGGTCTATTTCTCTACATTTTAAATATGTAATATCTTCTAATATATTCATTTAAATTACATGCGGTACAGAGCCATATTGATCTATATTAAATGCACAATATATTTAAAGTACTTAATAGGATAAGGATTAATGCTGTATTGCTTAAAATCGCTTCGTAAATAAGCCATTATTTCTAGTCAAATAATGACACATGAATATTTTATTTACTTGAGTAAACGAGAAAGACCCCGTTTTGGAAATTTTACTGAAATAAATAAGAGAATAAATAAATACATACAAACGAAACGAATCGTAGGAAACCGTTAAGAAACCAATAGAAAACGTGAAAGTAAATTTGACAGTTGTCCCCGGTAAGTGCACATTTCTGCCATGGTGTGCGCTACGATCGCCTAGCTTACCCCCACCACCTACTTCGCACATAGCCAATATATTGTACTTTGTGCTTAATACGGCTGTTAAGTTACTTACGCTGCGCCGCCATATGCAAATTAGACAGCCGTTCGACACAGTTTTGATGCCTCGCCTTCTTTGACGCAGATTTGGTGGTGTCATTTTGCGACGCTTGTTGTACTTCCATGTTTTTTTCATTCGCTGATTGGATCCCATAACATCGTGTCGTGCAATGTGAACACGCACTTATAGATTCATCAGTATTAAGCCTCTCCAGACTAGCGCGGCCTGGCCGCGGCGGTCAATAGGAAACTTGTCATTAGCCGTCAAATTTACTATTGGCCGCCACCGCAGGCCACGCCAGTGTGATTCAGGCCTTAAGCCTCTTACAGACTGGCCGCGGAGGTCAATAGTTAACTTGGCATTAGCTGTCAAATTTACTAATTGACCGCCACCGCAGAGGGCCTACTCCGAACTTCGTGTCGTGCCGTCCCTTTTACTCTCATATTATACACTATATCCACTCGGAGTAGGCCCTCAGGCCGCGCCAGTGTGATTCAGGCCTTAAGCCTCTCACAGAATGGCGCGGCTCCTGGCGGAGCCGGCAATAGTAAGGCCTGAATTACACTGGCGCGGCCTGTGGTGGCGGTCAAAGGTATTTTAATTTTTAGGTAAACTAACAGTCACTACAAATGGTTCTTATACTTATCGTTTTAAATCAATGCTTACAATATGTATGACCCTCTCCGTTTACCACATATTAAATAACATAAGTTTATCATTCGGAGATATTCATAGTACCGTAAAGTCTTAAGGACTTTCAGTGTCAACAATAACAACATAAAATTATTAAAAGTGACAAAAACTATTTGTGAAGCAGTCTATTTCACATCAAAACAGTAAATTATATCAATTCTTGCGTGTTAGTACTTCGATAATTAGTTTTTTATGAACACCTATACTATTGCCAAAAATATCTACTTGATAAAATCTTTTATTTTAAGTATCAACGAGTCTGCGTAGAGGCGCGCGCACACCGGCGTGTGTCCGGCAACGGCCGGTCACGAACAGCCGGTGCGGGCGCGCCTCCCGCTGTCTACAGTGGTTGGGGACTTTGTAACTAAGTTTATTGTTAAGAGCTATGCAGTCAAACTGATTATTACAGAGGCCATACAATACCATTGCTTCAAGTAGGGAGCGCCTAGAGCTAAGATCTAACATGGAATATTTCCTTAACAGTTGAGTATTGGCTATGTGCGAAGTAGGTGGTGGGGGTAAGCTAGGCGATCGTAGCGCACACCATGGCAGAAATGTGTACTTACCGGGGACCACTGTCAAATTTACTTTCACGTTTTCAATTGGTTTCTTAACGGTTTCCTACGATTCTACGTCGTTTGTATGTATTTATTTATTCTCTTATTTATTTCAGTAAAATTTCCAATACGGGGTCTTTCTCGTTTACTAAAGTAAATAAAATATCCATTGTCATTATTTGACATCTCTGAGTTTTGTCATTGCCTCGGGACCTTTGACGTTTCAGACGTGCACATAGCCAATAAGGTAATCTGTCGCGATAGCAACGATAGTGCATATTGTTTAGAAATTTCTTTTGGACAGACTCAATAGCGACTGAATATTTTTTATAATAAGGGTTCCAAATTGAAACAGCATGTTTCAGTTGCGAGCGAATTAGTGCTTTAAACAGGTGCAAAAAAAAAAGGTGTGTTAGGACGACGAAATTCGGTGGAAGAACGCATTACAAAACCATACATCTTATATGCTTTGCTGATTATGGAGTCCACATGCGGTCAAGGTGCAATCTTGAGTCCAGTATTATTCCTAAATCTCTTATTGATTGAGTTATATCCAGTTTAGTATTACACAAATAATATGAGTCGTTGAAAATTAACCATTTTTTTGTAAATTTAATAAGTTTGCATTTGTTTATATTTAATTTAAGTTTATTGGCAACACAGTAGTCTGAGAATCGATCTAGGTCCTGTTGAAAATTCACGCGATCATTATCGTTGCATATAGTATGATATATTTTCAAATCATCTGCGTATAGTAAGATATAACAAAACTTAAAACAGGAACTGATATCGTTAATAAATATTGTAAATAATAAGGGACCCAAAATTGAACCCTGTGGAACTCCAGAACTGACGGTAGCAGCATATGACTCGCATCCATTTACAGCTACCTTTTGCGTACGATTTGTGATATATGACTTGAACCAGCGCCACAAGTTCCCACGTATTCCATTATATGCAATTTTTTCTAGTAATAGTTGGTGATCCACTCTGTCGAAAGCCTTACGAAAATCAGTGTAAACACTATCTACCTGCTTATTACTGTCTAGACTTTCAAATAAATATGTTGAGTAGACAAGTAGATTAGTAGTTGTTGATCGATTTTGAACGAAACCGTGTTGGTATGAAATTAATTGATTGTGTATATAAGGATAAATTGCTTTATGTACTAATTTTTCGAAGACTTTGGACAGAGTGGATAAAATGGATATGGGTCTATAATTTTCGACCAGTTGTTTAGAACCACCTTTGTGTATGGGTACAATGTTAGCTGTTTTTCATATGTTAGGGAAGACTCCCTCATTTAAACACTTGTTATATAAGATTGTGAGCGGTAAGGTTATTGCTAAAGATGTTTTTTTAAGAAAAATAGGAGGTATGTTGTCAGGGCCTTTGCCTTTGCAAATGTCAAGTTGATTTAATTCGTGTGTAATATTACTTGCTGAAATGTATAAAGAGTGTATATTAGTGTTCGATGTTGGGTTATTTTCAACAATACTAAAGGAGTCGGTTAATGTTGAAGGTTCGTAAACAGATTGGAAGAATGCTGAGAACATGTTGCAAATTTCTGCATTGTTACTGGTTTTTAGATTTTGGTATGACATTATATTTGGTATGTCTGACGCATGATTACGATTAGAGACATAGGTCCAGAAGTATTTTATGTTGTCGCGTATACTATTTTCCACACGATCTATATACCTCTTATAACAAATGATAGATTCTTTTTTGAATCGTTTCCTTAGTGTAGAAAACACCTCGTAATCGGCCAGATTTTGGTAGATTTTCCACTTTGTCCACGGTTGATTTTTATTTTTAAATATATGTATCAATGCAGGAAAAAACCAACATGGAAATTTGCCAGAAGATATTCTTTTATACGGAACGTGTTTTTTTAGCACTTTGTATACAGGGTGGCCCATTCAAATCGGTCAGTATGGGAAAGTCTGAAACTATAAGACATATGAAGATTTGTTCTTAGGAACCATGTCACCGATTTTGATAAAAAGAAAAACTGCATTCATACATTTGAAAAAAAACACTGTACCCAGCTAGGGAATCGAACCCGGTTGTTTTGAAAAAATAAACTTACACTATTTCTATTCAGATATCGTTTGTGTAGGTCTTAAGCAGTAAATGTCTCTAAGAAACATAATGTCTAAAATGAATAAAATGCATTTTTTTCACATACTTTAATTTATCATAGTAGGTGTTCAAAGTGACCACCGTTACAATATTCAACAAGTTCAGGCATGTAAAATTGTCTCTATGGTTGTTTGTACCTCTCTACTTGTAAAATCGGTGACATGGTTCCTAAGAACAAATCTTCGTATGTCTTATAGTTTTAGACTTTCCCATACTGACCGATTTGAATGGGCCACCCTGTATATGTTCATAGAACAAGGATACCGCGTTTTCGGCCGATAGGCCGGTTAAGAGGTCACACCACGGAATGGATTCAATTTCTTTGCTAATAGTAGTAAAAGTAATTTGACAGCTAATGACAAGTTTACAGTTAACATGAGAGGTTTTAGGCCTGAATCACACTGGCGCGGCCTGCGGCCGCGGTCAATAGTAAATTTTGACAGCTAATGACAAGTTTACTATGACCGCCGCGGCCAGGCTGCGCCAGTCTGTGAGAGGCTTAAACTTATTATTAGCAGTCAAATTTACTATTAACCGCCTCTGCAGGCCGCGCCAGTGTGATTCAGGCCTTATTCTCTAAGGTAAAACCACAAACCAATAAGAGATACTACGTATGGTAAAACAGGGTTTACCCTGGTCCCCTGGTATTATTCTAATAAACTTTGTAAGTGTGACAGACTCTGTCAGTCTTTCTTTTCACCGAAAATACTGGACCAAGTTGAAATTTGGATTACAATATAATTTACTATTTTAACTACTTTTTTATAATTTTAGGATAAATAGATTTGATGTTAGTAAAGCCCTATAAAAAAAAATATTCTGAGACATTAGGACCCTTGTAAACTGTGACTAAAATTATGAAAAATAGGTCTTTCTTCATAATTTTAGACTAAGGACTTTAGAATATACAACACCAGATATAGGGTTCATATTTATTTTATAAATAGTACTCACTATTAGAAAGCTTTCCACAAAATTTCATGTTGCAAAGACATTATGGTTTAAGAGAAAATAAATTGGAGTTGAAAGTTTCTATACTAGAATTGGTAATTAATACCATGCCATGACAGTCAGACTCCACCTTAGCTCTGGCTCTGCGGGATGAGCAGCCCTTGCATAACAAAGCATAGTCATCAATGCTCCGCTCCGCAGCTTCGCCTTGCTGGTCACCTTCGGCGATTCTAATTCGGTTTTTGATATACCTAAGCCCCAGTGACGTAAATCATCTGACTGTCATGGCGTGGTATTAATTACCTATTTTAGTATAGAAACTGCCCAATTTTTTTTAAGTTTCCGAAACTTTGTGGATAGCTTTCTAATCATGAGTTACTGACGTTACTGTTTATAAAAAATGTTCTTAAGTTGAACAATTTTAGATCACAGGAAAATCTATAAGAAGTTGATGGTTACTGACATAGCTACAGTACCCTCTCTATGCCAGTTTAACTCTCACTGGTCCAGTTTTTTAATATGTTTCTGGTGAAAGTAAGTCATAGATGAGGGAAAGGTTGTATAGAAATAAATTTTAGACTCAACTGCTACATTATTTACTAAATAATACCTACTTACATAAGAAAACACTAATTTTTATCACCACTCTCTTGCACTGGTTCAGTTTTGGCATTAGATGTTTGCTCTTCATTTTTACCCATTTTTTCTGCCATTTCCAAGTATTTAGCCTGGCGATAATCATATTTAGCTGCATCGAGGAGAATATTTTGAATCAGCTGTCTATTGTTGCCCTGCTTATTAACCAGACTGGGGTACGGGTTTCCTCTGAGCTCTAAAACGGCTTTCTCCTGATTCCTTGTGTTCATTGCCCTTGGCGCCTTGAGCATCCTAGTGCATGACTTGTCAAAGTTCTCATATCTTGGTACTAGAACTTTAAAAAGTTTGTGTACCAGTTCTTTCTCTAGGAGCCAGTAGTCGGCAATTTCCATGGTAGGTTTGTGGCAGTCTCCATGTCTTATAGCATCAGATATGAGCTGAAAAACGTTAAATATTAAAGAAGAAATTTTATTAAATATTACAAGGAAAGAATAAACAATAAAATGGAATTCGTATTTAAAGAAATATGCTCACCCTTTCAGCGTACTGTCTGGCTTCATCTGCTCTGTTGTAATTTAACTCGATACGCTCATGTTTTATCAAGCCGGTCACAGTTTTACGTAATTTGTTTAGTCTGCCTTCGGGACCCAGCGGGTTCCTCAGCCTGCGGGGTTCGGGTCGTAGTTTAATTCTTAACTTAGAAACTAATTTAGCGACGTCTGCTTGGTTCATATTCGATAAGTTTTAATATGAAATCACAATGTTTTCCTTTTTTTATGTCGCAGAATACTTCAAATATGATTTTATGTTGACAATAATTTGAGGTTAACCAGTCTAAAGCACAGACTGTCTAAGGGAAATTAGGTTTAAAAAGTTGCCTGCCCTGAACTATAATGAGAACACAAAGTAAGGATTTCTATAGAGATCCTATGGCGTATGCTACACGCTCGATATTTATCGTGATATTTGGAGAATCGCGATGTTTATCGCGTGTGTAGTATTGGCTATGTGCGAAGTCGGTGGTGGGGCTAGGCGGCTAGGCTAACCTAGGCGATCGTAGCGCACACCATGGCAGAAATGTGTACTTACCGGGGACCACTGTCAAATTTACTTTCACGTTTTCTATTGGTTTCTTAACGGTTTCCTACGATTCGTTTCGTTTGTATGTATTTATTTATTCTCTTATTTATTTCAGTAAAATTTCCAATACGGGGTCTTTCTCGTTTACTAAAGTAAATATAAATATAATATTCATGTGTCATTATTTGACATCTCTGAGTTTTGACATTGTCTCGGGACCTTTGACGTTTAACGTTTCAGACGTGCACATAGCCAATAGGCGTATCACATATCGTGACACGGATCGCTGGATTTCTAGTAATCTAAAAATCCACGATCTGTATCAACGATCCAAATATCACGGTAAATATCGAGCGTGTAGCATCCGCCTATAAGAGTTTCACCAAGGGGGACAGAAAAGGTCTTATGCAGCTAAACTTGAGAACTAGTCTTAGACGTCTGGCGGCTTACAATAAACAACCTCTTTAATTTGGCGAGCCCGGCTAGTATGATAGCTTATATGTCGGACATATAGCATTCGTCCCTCTCGCTCTTACATACTTGACAGAACGGGATGAGAGGCCTCAAACTCAATGACAAAGGATTCAATGGACCCGTTATCTAGACACGCGGCAGCGTTGCCAACCAAGTTCACCCCAGGAACTGGCGGACAGCAGCCCGGCTAGTATGATAGCTTATACCGTCACGTTATATGGCCAAAATGTACTGAAACGTCACATAAAACGTGACGGTATAAGCTATCATACTTGCCGGGCAGCCGTGTGTTATATTACACGAACCGTTTGGAGCCACTTTTGACCCCCCAATAACTCCAAATCTATCTAACATAAAATCCGTTAGGACAACTAGAACCCCAAATTTCATAAATATAGGTTTAATAGTTATTGAGATAATAAATTCCAAAAAACGGCATTTTTACCACTGACTGACTGACTGACTGACTAGTAATCTAAAACCTAACCCACTTCCAGCCCGGCTAGTATGATAGCAAAATGACAACTTATACCGTCAAGTTTTATAGTCATGACCGACATAAAACAATTTACCGTCATGGCCTAACATGGTATCCCGACATTGACGTAAAATATAACAATTTATATCGTCACGCACATAAAGCGAAAATTTTAACGTTAAGTGCTAATATGCTCACGATGTAGGCACATATAAACTGACGGTATAAACTGTTGACGGACCCGGGTATGTCCTTAAACTACGACCAAGACCACCGGGGAATGGGCAGCAGCATTCCTAGAGTGGCGGTGGAGATACTGCGATCGCCAACCCGCATGCCAAGCGTGGCGATTATGGCATTTACCCCCCATGAAATTGGGGGAGGCCTATGTCCAGCAGTGGACGTCCTAGGGCTGATATGGATGGATGAATGGATTATGATTATTGTTCTTATACATTTATTCCTATTAGGTACCATACCATGGGATACATAGGAACAACATATGAACTGTCTCAAGTCACCTTACTGTATACTCTACAGACTGTACAGGCGAGAAATTTGATTTCTGGGCCACTTCGTACTTTGTCACAGTGAAAATCAATGTGAAAGCTGCTAGAAATCTCATATGACTTGACACTGTGACAAGGTACGAAGTGGCCCAGAAATCAAATTCCTCCACTGTACATTAAACAATAAGCATTTATATTTAGTAAGTATCTTTGAATTAAAAACAATTTAAATTGCTTTTCGTATTTTTATTGATTCCAATTTAAAACTTAAATTTACCCTTATATTCTGTAGTACTTATCTTTTTCGAGTGTGTCCCATCACTACACAAAATTGCGCGCATCACGCACCGTACACGTGATTGCTCGTTGACCTTGTACTAGCCAATCACAGTGCACTTGTCGCCCCCCGCGCCCCGCCAATTTGGCAGTTTGAGATTCAAGACAAAGTTCTATGAAGCGGTGTCTATAGGGTTAAGTGGTCAGTGACGGACATACATCTATGCGGGTCTCTCGGGACCAAAGAATATAATACTCTCGGGACCCTCGGTAAATTATAACGCTGTCAAAACGTCAAAACAAATGACGGTTTTGAGACTTTACTTAGCGAGTTCGCTTGCATTAATTAGAACTTTGTGATTATTTGCTCAATGGCATTGATTATTTGATTGATACAGGTAATTTACTTTTATTTAAGACATACAAATATATGATACCTATTCGTCAAAATAAACTAACCTCTCCGAAATTGTATTTAGGATGGCCTCACCTTATGTTTCCTATATAATTGCTTTGCAAGCCGATAAAGAGGCACGCAAATTGTATCGGCGAACTATACGAGATGCGTTTGAGTTGCCGGAGGCCAAAAGACTTGGCATTCTATATATGTGAACAAAAAAGCGACCAACTCAATGCACAAAGCTTGCTCGTCCATATAAAGGTGAGAAACACTAATAATGCTATGCAATTATGGAAGCTTTCCAAAATTACATATTGACATGAAATCAAAGTGGTCTAGTTGTGCTTGGCATGGTCAAAGGAAACAAGGTCTGTTACTCCGAATTGTGACACAAACCTTTGTCACTGCACAGCGTGTACAAACACGAACTCACAATACAACCGCTAACCACGAATAGGCTCAATAGCAGTGATGACATAAGCTTGTGTCAATGAAATTTGGAAAACCACGATAATATTGATACCCCAGTATTGTGACAATATTAACCGTCTAAAGGGCCCCGTTAACCGACTTCAACAAAAGGAAGGAGGTTCTCAGTTCGTCTCCATATTTGCTTTTTTTTATGCATGTATGTTCCCCGATAACTCTTGACCACGTTGGCCGAAATCGATAATTCTTTCTTTGTTTCAAAGTAGGTATCCCCAAGCTGGTCCCATATAAATTTTATGAAGGTCTGATGATGGAATCTAAGAGGAATCAAGGGAACTCCTCGAATTTGATAGGCACGCATATGCCAACAAAAGGTTTTTGGTTTGAGTCACATACCAAATCCAAGTTACTTTCATTTTGGGCAATATATTATAATTTATTGGCGCTTGCTTAATGGACAATCTGCACGTCGAACGGTTGGAGTCGGTGCGCACCCCACTAGAGTCAAAGGAATTCGAACCCAGAAGTTAGATTTCATATTTGAATGGGTTGCGGGCAGCCGGTCGGCTGCCGCCGGCTCTGCCAGTGGCGGATGGGAGCCTGTTCTTTTACCGAAATATGTTTGACCAAATTTTGTTTCCCAACCAAATTTTGTTAACATATTTTTTCCAAAAAATGTTTCCCATATATCTATTTGCCAAATCCATATTTAGTCAAATGATCACTTGTCAGAATATTACTTTAGCAACTTTCATTACAGCAATAGTTCTTTTGCCAAATGTGTTAATTAGGCAAAATATTCTTAGTGAAAAATAAAATTATGCAAATAAATCAGAGGTCAAAATATGTTTGGTCAAATAAATGTTCTCCATAGGCTTCGTTTGGTCAACATTTTGAAACAACTTATCATTTCCCAAATTTCATAACTCCTAATCCTAACCATTCGAAAACACATACACATACTAAAATTTATATTCATAACTTTTTTAATCATAATCTGACCTGTTTAGCCTAGTTTGTAGTGACACTGCCTCCTAAGCTAGAGGTCCCGGGTTCGAATTCCGGCCAGGGCATTATTTGTGCATTTAGCACGGATTTTGTTCTTGGGTCTTGGATGTTCTCTATATATTTCAGTATGTATTTATCTATATAAGTATGTATATATCATCGCCTAGTACCCATAGTACAAGCTTTGCTTAGTTTGGGACTATGTCGATATGTGGAAGATTGTCCTCCAATATTTATTTATTTTATTTATAAGTATTACTTATCCCTATTTCGGGGCTCCGTTGAATCGCTGGCGGATCAGAATTGCCCAACATCACAGTGGTTTTCCGCAGGTAGGATCGTTCGTTAGGTAGCTTGTGTGCCTCAGAGAGGAAAGCTCCGTCGACTTGCTGGTGGGTCGGAATTGATCAACATTACACTTGCTTTTCCAAGGAAATCGAACATTGTTGTAACAACAAAATAATATATGTAACGTTCTTATAGTAATGACATTATTAGTAACCAAATAATGAAATTATGGGGTGCGTCTCACGAGAGATAAATGGAGGAAACGAACGTTTCTGAAATAAACCATGATTAAATTAAACAATGTCTAAACATGTATTTGCAAAGTGATATGTTTGCTATGTTTCTTTTGTATGTTGTATGTTTTGGAATCTGATGTATTCGGGTAAATAAGAATTGACCACCTAAATTAATGTCTAAACATGTGTTTGCTTAAGCTTGCTAAAAATAGTGGTCAAAATATGTTTGGTCAAATAAATGTTCTCCACAGGCTTCGTTTGGTCAACATTTTGAAACACCTTATCTTTTCCCAAATTTTATAACTCCTAACCATTCGAAAACACATACACATACTAAAATTTATATTCATAACTTTTGTAATCATAATCGGACCTGTTTAGCCTAGTTTGTAGTGACACTGCCTCCGAAGCTAGAGGTCCCGGGTTCGTATCCCGGCCAGGGACCACCTAAATTAATGTCTAAACATGTATTTGCTTAACATTCGTTTGCAAAAGATGTTACAATATTGATAAATGATCAGTTGGCAAACAATTGTAACCCGTGGCGGATACATATGCCCCCACCGCATGCCCCCCCCCCCCCATGCGTGTCCCGTACCGGTGGCAGCCTTGAGTTTTTCCTGTATCCACCACTGGGCTCTGCCGCTGCCGTTTGGATACAAAGTCTGACTACGAAGGAAATTATGAAGGAGTTAGATTCGGTTTCATGATTACAAGAAGTATAATAAAAATACTATTGTCAATAAATTAAAACATGTAGTAATTAGATTAGCCCGCTTCTCCTCGGCCATCCTTAGTAAATGTCCTCGATGCGGATTGTGCGGGTGCGCGCTACCTTGTTCTTCTTGAGCAGAGGCCTGGAAGCCTTCAGATTCCACTCTGTGAAACCAAAAATCGCATATTCATTTTAGTGACATTCATAACTAATCCATTAATACTGACGACCTGTTTAGCCTAGTTGGTCGTGACACTGCCTCCGAAGCTAGAGGTACCGGGTTCGAATCCCGGCCAGGGCATTATTTGTGCATTTAGCACGGGTTTTGTTCTTCGGTCTTGGATGTTCTGTATGTATTTAAGTATGTATGTGTATCGTCGTCTAGTACCCATAGTACAAGCTTTGCTTAGTTTGGGACTAGGTCGATTTGTGTAAGATTGTCCCCCAATATTTATTTATTATTTATTTATCTATGTTAAACGAAATCATTGAAAATATCTAACATAGACAAAATGTTGGTAAATACCGGCCAAGTGCGAGTCGGACTCTTATTTTATTTATTTATTTAATCCATCCATCCATCCATACACATTATACATGCGAAAGTAACTCTGTCTGTCTGTTACCTCTTCACGCTTAAACCGCTAAACCGATTTAGGTGAAATTAGGTTCAGAGATAGTTTGAGTCCCGGGAAAGGACACAGGATAGTTTTTATTCCGGAAATCATTCCTTAGGGGGTGAAAAGTTTGTATGGGCGACCTATATTTAAGCCTGCGCTTATAACACTAAGATATTTTTTTATTTTAATAAAAAAATTATAATTTCTCGTACAACTCGTCATATTATTTTTTTAAATAATTTCGATACTCTTATTGTTAACATATAGAAATTTATATGTTATTTTTTTAATATGTCGAGTTGCACGAGGACGGTGTCAAGGGAAAAAGTTAGTATTACATTATTTAGAATCACTGTAAAGTACCAACGTACCCAAAATACTACCGCATATTGTATAGGATACAACATGTATATATGATAGATGAAGCCTTTGAAGAACTCGATGGATTATCGAGACAATGCCAGTTGGTATAAATTTCTTCTGTACTATTTGAGACAGCATTTATGATTGGAGTCATTAGCCATGGCTCCAGTGCATACCTCAAATCGCCTACAAAATAAAATTCCGATAAAGAAGTTAATAAAATAAATTTCATATTGGATATTATAGGTCTTACAAGTAATATTACATATACATATAATTATTATTTTTACGCTTCAGGCTACTAGTAGATATTTATTTCAGTTGTACTTCTTCTTTGGTTGTATCTTCATGTTTAAGACGACAACTATGGGTGATTCTCTCGACCACTGCTCTCCAGACTACTTTGTGTAAAAATGGAAACAGTTCAAATCTGTAGTGTGTAGTGGTGTATTTGGTGGCAATATATTATACTCATCATCATCATCTTTGAGTCTATTACAGACCAGTAGTGTCACATAGAGGGAAAATGTCAGTCTAAATATATATTCACCGATCCTTTGTTCATACAATCTCTCATTTCCTGTTTTATAACAGAGTTATTGAAGATGAACTGATCATGCACACTGCCAGGGAATCGTGCCAGAACTCCCAAAATGAAGAAGTCTACATCCACCACCTGATAATTTTTTTTAAATTATATAACCTAATATACCAAGTAGGTACGGTAAATCAATTTGATTTTTGGGCCACTTCGTAGCTTGTCCCCATCACAAATAATATGAAAGCTGCTAGAGATCTCATATTATTGTCACTGTGACAAGGTAAGTAGTAGTGGCCCATACATTGAGACATTGACATTGGTTGACTGTACATAGAACATGGCATCGCACAGTGCACAGTAACATCATCAATACAAAGCTTATTTGGTTCAAAGGAGTATAGCTATTCTTCCTATATTTTTATTTATGTACCTACATATCATCATCTTATCAAAGTTTTCCCAGTTGTACCTATAACCTTCTGGTGCAGTAATGATACAATTATACAAGGTATGACACTCCAGGGAAAATTCATTGACACAAGCTTATGTCATCACTGCTATTGAGCCTATTCGTGGTTAGCGGTTGTATTGTGAGTTCGTGTTTGTACACGCTGTGCAGTGACAAAGGTTTGTGTCACAATTCGGAGTAACAGACCTTGTTTCCTTTGACCATGCCAAGCACAACTAGACCACTTTGATTTCATGTCAATATGTAATTATGGAAAGCTTCCATAATTGCATAGCATTATTAGTGTTTCTCACCTTTATATGGACGAGCAAGCTTTGTGCATTGAGTTGGTCGCTTTTTTGTTCACATATATAGAATGCCAAGTCTTTTGGCCTCCGGCAACTCAAACGCATCTCGTATAGTTCGCCGATACAATTTGCGTGCCTCTTTATCGGCTTGCAAAGCAATTATATAGGAAACATAAGGTGAGGCCATCCTAAAAACAATTTCGGAGAGGTTAGTTTATTTTGACGAATAGGTATCATATATTTGTATGTCTTAAATAAAAGTAAATTACCTGTATCAATCAAATAATCAATGCCATTGAGCAAATAATCACAAAGTTCTAATTAATGCAAGCGAACTCGCTAAGTAAAGTCTCAAAACCGTCATTTGTTTTGACGTTTTGACAGCGTTATAATTTACCGAGGGTCCCGAGAGTATTATATTCTTTGGTCCCGAGAGACCCGCATAGATGTATGTCCATCAACAGTTTATACCGTCAGTTTATATGTGCCTACATCGTGAGCATATTAGCACTTAACGTTAAAATTTTCGCTTTATGTGCGTGACGATATAAATTGTTATATTTTACGTCAATGTCGGGATACCATGTTAGGCCATGACGGTAAATTGTTTTATGTCGGTCATGACTATAAAACTTGACGGTATAAGTTGTCATTTTGCTATCATACTAGCCGGGCTGATGACCTAGAAAGCTGAAAATTGGCATGCAGCTTGGTAATTATGTATATACACGGACTGATGAATATTTAATTTTCTTCAAGACTCCATCAGTCCGTTGGCTACAAGATCCTGTGTTCTGACCAGCCGGGCTAGTATGATAGCTATACCGTCACGTTTTATGTGACGTTTCAGTACATTATGGCCATATAACGTGACGGTATAAGCTATCATACTAGCCGGGCAGAAACATAGACTGAACTGACGCCAAGTCTAATATTTGTAATGTTAAATGTTACTGTCATGTCACGTCACATCTCATGTCATCATGTCAATGTCATGTCAATCATGTCAGTGTCATTTCAGTTGTCATTGTATATTGTATTGTTTGCATGTATGTTTGAATTTCGTTACAAATAATATGATCCGAATGTATTTGGAGTTTTCGTGCATTAAGCTTGTTTTTAAGATTTAGAGTATATTGAATTGTTACTTTGTCTCACAGCGTATCTATCGCTCTAAGAACTTTTAATTCAAACATGGCTTCGACGGTAGACCGGAAAGACGATGGAGTCTTTCAACTTCTTACAGAACTATGTGCTAAAACAGCATCACAGTATGATAATCGCAGCAAGGTCCCTCAGAAGAATCTGATAGCAAAGATGAGGTCACATTCCTATGGAATAATTTTAGGAAAAAATAGTAATAAGACGCCTGACATAAAAATGGAGCCTGTGTCAGAATTGTGGTCATATTACTTTATTACTCAACAAAATGTGAAGAATGTCGCTGAACATAGAAGAGTAGTAGAGCTAAAGAATGTTATTAGTAAAATGAGGAACACTGATTTTGGTGATGACCAAGAAAATGTGACTAAAGTATTGAGATGTCTTCTTGTACTAAAGAATTCTGTAAAAGCGGATTTTTCTCAGGAAATATTTCAGGTGAATGTACCATTTGTACACTAAATTAGATTTAACATGCTGCATGCGGCACCTGTAGCATTCTTATGCCTGACATATATTATGTACGGAATAAATCTGTGGTTTTCAGCAAATTTTGTAAAACTAAAAGGCCTTTATGTCAAAAAATCATAGTCATGCTATTGGTATTAGTTACTGAACTATTTAGAATATAAACTAAATAATTTACCTGAAACCTACCCAAATTAACTGTACATCTCATTTTTGTTTAAAGTACGTAAGTATTTATTTGTAAACATAGGGAGTTAAAGTGGTCGTATTCATTATAGTTAACACTAGGTTTTGCTAATCGATATACAAAAACATTGAACTAAACATTTAAATACTCCCAATATTTATTTATGTCTATTGTGATTTTCAGAATCCCTTCACATTTGGCGGTCTAGATGCGATGCTTCCCAAACTTCCAAGAGAATCATTCGGATCTCCTGACCCTTACCATTATTATCCATCCCATGTATTTGAGCTGCCCTTTGCTTTGAAAAGTCAAGCAAATATATTGGACAGGCAGAAGTCAATGCATCCTACACAGTATACAGTGGAGAGTTATGATTCCTCATCATGTTGGTATTCATATTTTACACTTAGGGTGGGTTGCATCAACATACAATTACATACGGATCTCTGTTGAATAAAGTGCTGGCAGCTGTCACCCTATCAAAACTCAAACTTTCCATGCAATCAGATTTTAACGAACACTGCTGACAATTACAATGCTTTGGTGCAACTGACCCTTCATCTGTAGCACTGAATTTTACTGGTCATAAGCTTAATATGCGAAGCTCAAAGTGGGCGCGGGCGGGGTGGAGGCGGTTTTACATTAATGATCTTTAATAATAAATAAATATTAGGGGACAATTTTTACACAAATCGAACTAGTCCCATAGTAAGCTCAATAAGGCTTGTGTCATGGGTACTAGACGACGATATATTTAATAGATATATACTTAAATACATAGAAAACATCCGAGTCTCAGAAACAAATGCCCTTACCGGGATTTGAACCCGGAACCTCTAGCTTCAGAGGCAGTGGCACTACCAACTAGGCTAAACAGGCCGACAAATCTTTTCACTGTTGATTGCTTCATATGGTCACACACACCACCTCCGCTCTACCGAAAACACAATTTTTTGGTGTGACACACCCGCAACAACTTGTGTTTCAAGCTTAAGGGTCATAAAAAATTTCCAATTACAAGGCTTTGTGTGGATGGCATTAATTAGTTAGATTTAATAATTGACAGAATTGATAAAATGTCAATAATGAATATAATAAACTGCTTATTTATATTGCTTTAAAACTTATACATATTCAAAGAATGCAATAATATTGAAGAATTCAAATAATATCCCCACATGTATACAAAATGATTTCGATGAAATCTACCCTATTATTACTGGCAAAACTATACCTTTTCCAGGACCTTCAAATAAATTTGCAAATTAATTATTATTTTCCTTTCAGTCAAATTAGGCCAGTCTAATATTCAAATGGATAGCAGTACCAAGAGACTTGTCAGTCCTATGTCCATCCCATCTATAACATCAGTTGACTTCTCACCATATTCTGAAACCAACATATGCAACTTTCCCAGACTTACGGGCCAGAGGGACTTGCAAATACCCAAAAGCAGCTCCAGCAATGCCAATATTCAGGTTGGTAGCAAATTTGCGTTGACTGCTTACCATTGTGGGGTCCATACACTTGTCCTTGTTTATGGTTATCGGCTCCTTTTTAGAGTTCCGTAGTAAACAAGGAACCCTTATAGCTCCGCCATGTCTGTCCGTCCGTCCGTCTGTCTGCTGCTTAGCTCAGTAACTGTTACTACTAGTTAGCTGTATTTTGATATGGGTTTACATATACCGGACCCGGCTATGTCCTAAAACTACGACCAAGCCCACCAGGGGATGGGCAGCAGCATCACTGGAGTGCAGTGGAGATACTGTGATCGCCAACCCGCATGCCAAGCGTCGCGATTATGGCATATACCCCCCGTGATTTTTGGGGAGGCCTATGTCCAGCAGTGGACGTCGTTTGGCTGATATGGTAGATACATATCAATTACGCCAACAAAACAGTATAAAAAAGATAATTGGATACAGGTTTCATCAGTTATTTCAACTGCCTGCCTGATAAACAAATAATAAAAATAATAATAATAAAAAACAAAACGGTTGCTACTGGGTATGTGAAAAAAAAACATGGTAGATGTGTAGTATATATAATTAAATTAAAATTAAAAGTATCACAACTATAAAGACATTACTAGTTAACGAGTAATTGCCGAGCTTAAGAAATGTTCAAATTGGAAAAAGCAAACTATGTAATTTAAAGTTTTCGACGATGTCACGGGTGGACAAATACGGAACCATACATTGCGCGTGGCCCGACATGCACTCGGTCGCTTTTTCACTTTCAATTCTACCGATTATTATTTATCTATGTAACAAAAATATCGCAGTAGATAGATGACAGGTTAATCTGTAAAAGTCGGACGAAACGTAACACATACGTTACGTAAATGCCGGCTAGGGATCCACCCAGCCTAACTCTGAACGGGAGCTAGCTAAGGATTTGAATCCATTGTATAGCTACACTTTAGCATTCCAGGATGATGAGGGGAGCTGTTTCATAGACAATGAATTTGTTTCTCACCATCATAAAATTATTTATAGAAAATAATACACAATGGCAAAAAAATGGCCCAAATTTGGGTAGAATCGCATACATTTTGCTACGATTTTGAACCAGTTTTAGCACTGAGTATAGTTCGTTTGAATATGCGTAAGTAAGTAGTGTTTTATATATTTCAGATATCCTTACCAGACAGTGATGAAGTTGCAGAGCCTCATATTATGCATAGTGAGAACATTTGGGAAATGGCCAGCAGAGTTGATAAAGATATTCCTGAAGACATATGGGAAGTGGTTTGTAAGTCTAACATCAACTAATCTTTGAAAGAAAGTCAGACAATGAGATACTTTTTTTTGATTTCTGCAGTGACATCATACTATAGATTAAAATAGCCATTTAATAAAACTAAGAAGCATACTTCAGATAATTTCTCTAGAGGGATAGATATCATGCCTTTCGCGCATATTCGAAGCAGTTATACGGGGGAAGTATGTCCACTTTACATGAGATTGCAGCCATATGATAACACTATTACTTGCTTGTTAGGTATGAGTATGTGGTGTTATATTCCCTGTGGTGAGTAAGGTTGCCAGAGCAGACTTGCATTTTACTCTAAATGTTGACAAAACAAATCTTTTTAAGGCACGAGTGAATAGGCATCTTCTGGGTGAGCTCGCTTCATCGTCAGCCTCATCTTTGCCCCCTGGCTAGATGCTGGCCAAGAGCAATCCCATTTTTAATAAAAAAAAAACCTCAAATAGAGGTATATGGCGAAAACCTTGCTACTCCTCTGGAACTGCAAGTGTCTATGGGCTATATGCCTGTTTGCCACTGCTGTGGTATGAAAAAGGGTTGAGGATGTTAAGAATGTGTTTTTTTTCTAGCAAAAATGCCGTTGTTGCAACAAAGGCGGTTGATAGCCGCCTCGTCTAGAGAAGTGGGCTTATGGCGGCGCGAGTACAGCGGTCGGCTATGCGATCTTGATATCGTGCCGGAACGGCAGTTCATCCGGCACGTCATGTATCTGATCAGTAAGTATATATACTATTGTCTAGCCTGTCCACTTGTGTCTCAGTGGAAAAAGCGTCATATTCACATTCTGATAACAGACACATTGAAGAAGAGTTTTTACACATATCACTCATCCTAATTTTTGACATATGACCGTATTTTTATAATTACATGATTATTTCTTTTTTTTCCTGATTTTGACTTGTAAAAGTGCCCTCCTTGGGGCCTATTTGCAGAATAAATGTTTTCCCTTATTATTACCGAATACTATAAATAACTATATTTTTTGTTCACATTTCTCCTTATCTTCTTATAGTTGCGAAACTTGTCTTTTAAAGTCTTCCCTTCTATCTAGCAAAGGCCATGCCATCTTTGAACCTTATTACAATATGTAATAAGCTAGTTAAGTATGTAATAATTTGAGCAAAGACCCGGGAGAGACTGCGTATTTATAGCACCAATCGACGCATATATGAAATGAAATTATTTTATTCCGACGGTGCCTATTAATTGAAATACCTAACATAGAAATAGAAGTTTAATTAATAATAATAATATATAATTGCAATGAAACGCTTATGTACACATATTACCTTTCATTCTAACTTCGTATAGATGCATCTTTATTGGTTGTTGCGTTAAATTGGTACGTTTGTAATGACGGCCGACGGCGTGACCCTTACGGTGTTGGTTATAAGAATTTATGTTTTTTTTTTCAGTTGGCGTAGAGACAAGTTCGTTTCCATTCAGCCAAGACTTCAATTGTTTTTACACCAAGGAAAGCTTGGCTCTAGAAGGAATATCCGTGGGGCACCTTAAAGGCTATGTCAGAGACCTGCTGCTGATTGGTACTTATTACAAGCGTTTGTACAAGTTCGCTTTTAATCACTCAGTAGAAGATCATTTTCGGAGTAAGGGTCTAGTCTATGAAGTAAGTACCTATTTTTGCTAATTAAAATTGAACGATAAAAACTTTTGGCTCAGATTTTGTTTTGCGTAAAGAACACGAAATATGATGCACTTTAACCAAAAGTTTTTAATCTGATATTCGAAATGTTTTTTTTTATCTCGGCGTCGCTTGATCCATAATTTAATTTGCCATAACAATAATTTTTGTCATAATAGTCACTTGCCATCAAATTGATTTACTCTGAAACCGAAAAACTTTCAGGATAATTTAGTTGAGATTAGGTTTGTATTGTCAACATTATCAACAATCCTGAAACAAACAGTTTTTGAGAAAGAAGACTTAGGGTAAATTGTGATTATGGCAAACTTTCTTCAGGCTTGCTATCTTGTTAAACAAAAACAAGGATAGCACGAGTTCGCGAGATGCGGGTTCGGAGGATCATTGAAAATGAGCCTTTATTCCATAGTGTGTTTGCCCCGACTGAGACAAAACTTCGACATTTGGCATTATAAAAGCAGAATTCATACTTAACTGACATAATGCTCTCTGATACGTCAGAGCCATCAGATGAATGTGAAAATACCTTACGAAAACAATAGAAATTTTGCGATCAAATATTTGTTAATAAAATTTCAATCTTAGTTCTGAGATATAAGTTTCAATATAGATTGCATTTTCGTAAAAAGTGACTTGTCTTGAAATGAATTATCAAAAGCGCTATTTCAAGGCCTGTGGTACCACAGGCCTTGAAATAGCGCTACTTTCGCATATTGTTATGATATGACGCTACTTTGTCAATAAAACGCTTTACTAAAAGGGATATTTGGCGCGCATTTATAGCGGTATCCATTATAACGATATAAGTATATATATATATACTAGCATTTGCCCGCGGCTTCGCCCGCGTACTGAGCGAAATTTTTAACCGTCTACAAAAAACAGGTTCGTATGTTTGTCCACTGAACCGATTTAGATGCGGTCTCCAGAAAAGTAGTTGTTACATTCTGGGGGTTTCGGTATACGAAGTTTGGTGATTGTGATTCATTAACAGATGAACAGATGAAAAGTCAGTATACATTCTGAGAACCGGCAAACTGTTGAATTTCATTTGATTTTGCCAAAAATAAGGATCGAAAACTATTATCATACATTTCCCAGAGGCCGAAGGGGAAAGGGCCGATGAAATAAAAGCATGACTTAAATGGCCCTTAGTAAAAGTATCTGTGTACTACAGTAACACCGATAGGTCTGTAAACGACCAAGCAGCACGCAGCGGTCATAAACTCTGGTCCTTTGAAGTACAGAAATACGGCTAATTCAATATCACGTGTAACATTTATTTTTCCTAAAATTATATTTATTACGTAGGTTTTGCCAGTACCCATTGGAGCATCCAAAAAAAAAATTTGACCTCACTTCCATTCGCACTCCTTACTTCAGTCCGTCTGTTACAACCAAGTTGCTTTTACTGGACCGATTGAATTGCAAATGGGCACAAACTATCAAGAATTTAGAGCGCTCGTGGCCCAGCGGCACCCGCCTACCGCGTGCGGTGTGCGAGGTTAAGCAATGTGGGCGCAGGTCAGTTCTTGGATGGGTGATCGCTTTGAGTGGTTACTAAATGACTCTCGTGCTTTGGAAGGCACGCTAAGCCGTTGATCCCGGCTGCAATCGTTAAGCCAAGTTAGAGGCCTTCGAGCGGCTTGCGAACTTCTAACAGTCAAGTTGCCCACTCACTTGACAAAGGGCGTCGAAGTTGCACCACGTCCGTAGGGAGTACCCACCGTTACCCTACACGTGACCCCTGGGTGGTGCTAAAAGTGCAACAAAAACTGGCAACCGTACTTGTTGATTTAAATGAAAAAAAAATCGAAACCTCTATGTTGTTTTTAAAAGCAAGTCCATAGATACCCCACACGCCTATATAGTAACATTAAACTTTTTTGCATACAGGCATGTATGGAGTGCCAAATTTTACCTCAAATTCGTATTCAGTGACCTCTCAGACGCTCAGATATCGATTTACAACGAAATTGGGACAGAAAAAAAGATAATCAATATGGCCGCCACTTTCACAAATTTTACCTCGGATTCGTATTAAGAGACCTCTCGGACACACATATATCGATTTTGAACGAAATCGGGACGAAGATGAAGAAATTTAATATGGCCCCCACTTTTTCCAAATTTTACCTCGGATTCGTATTAGGGGACCTCTCGGACACACAGATATCGATTTTGAACGAAATCGGGACGAAAATGAAGGAAATCAATATGGCCACCACTTTTCCCAAATTTTACCTCGGATTCGTATTAGGGGACCTCTCGGACGCTCAGATATCGATTTTGAACGAAATTAGGAAGAAGATGAAAAAATCAATAAGGCTGCGACTTTTTCCAAATTTTACCTCGGATTCGTATTAAGAGACCTCTCGGACGCTTAGATATCGATTTTTAACGAAATCGGGGACCGAAGGGGAAAAAATCAATATGGCCGCCACTTTTTCCAAATTTTACCTCGCATTCGTATTACGAGACCTGTCGGACGCTCAGATATCGATTTTGAACGAAATCGGGAAGAAAATGAAGAAAATCAATATGCCTGCGACTATTTCCAAATTTTACCTCGGATTCTTATTAAAAGACATCTCGGACGCTCAGATTTCTATTTTGAATGAAATCGGGACGGAAATGAAGAAAATCAATATTGCCGCTACTTTTTTCAAATTTTACCTCGGTGTCGTATTTGGGGACCTCTCGGATGCTCAGATATCGATTTTGAACGAAATCGGGACGAAAATGAAGAAAAGCAATATGGCCGCCACTTTTGCCAAATTTTACCTAGGAGTCGTATTAAGAGTCCTCTCGGACGCTCAAATATCGATTTTTGTCGAAATCGTATCGGACGGCACTAATTAATAAAACTACTTACAATACATTGACTCAAGAAAGGTCGTATCTTTATAGGGAATTCACGGCACTTCATGCGCCTTTAGACCTTATAAGGAACCTACATGCCAAATTTGGTATCTCTCGAGTCTCGAACCAGCAGTTTGGGCTGTGTGTTGATATGTCACTCACTCAGTCAGTCAGTTTCTTCTTGCAATTTTGCACCTACTTTTAAGTTTTCATGCCCGCAATATTAAATTTCAAAATCAACGCCATTTTCGAAATTAACGACCCAATAAATCATAAAAATCACACCCATATTAATATTTAGACATTCCAACCCCCTCGCACCCCAACAAAGGGGATGGTATTTCACGTCCTCCACGTGGGATTTTAAAATTATTGTTGTTTTCGTAATCAGCGACCCGATAAACCATAGAAACCACACCCATATCGATTTTCAGAATTTGTCACCAGATTTCTCCCTTTTAGGGGTTGATTTCTCAAAAACCTGAAACACATGTTTACTGATTTATCGTTAGAAATACTCCTGTGACGTTTCGAATAAAATAATCTAACTAATCTTGATTTCCTATACAAACTTCGGACCCCCATTTCACCCCCTTAGGGGTTGAATTTTGAAAAATCCTTTCTTAATGCACCACAAGACCTTATATGGAACCTACATACTAAATTTGGAATCTCTAGAACCAGCAGTTTGCGCTGTGCGTTGATATGTTGGTCACTCAGTCAGTTATTTCTTGCAATTTGGCACAAATTTTCAAAAGTTTTCATGTCCACAATATTTAATTTCAAAACCGATGCCTTTTTCGCAATTAACGTCCCAAAAAACCATAAAAACGACACCCATATTAATATTTAGACATTTCATCCCCCTCGCACCCCAACAGGAGGGGATGGTATTTCACGTTCTCCACGTGGGATTTTAAAATACTTGTTATTTTCGTTATCAGCGACCTAATAAACCATAAAAACAATACCCATGTCGATTATCACAATTTGTCACCACATTTCCCCCTTTTAGGGGTTGATTTTTCAAAAAACTTGAAACACGTGTTTACTCATTTATCGTTAGAAATACTCCTGTGAAGTTTCGAATAAAATAGTCCAGCTAATCTTGTTTCCCCATACAAACTTCGGACCCCCATTTCACCCCCTTAGGGGTTGAATTTTGAAAAATCCTTTCTTAGTGCACCCCTAGACCTTATAAGGAACCTACGTTTGGAATGCCGAAAATATATATATTTATATATATATATATATCGATATTTTGTGAACTGCTATAATAATGTTATAGGCTATCTCTGTCTCGCACACAGTCTCGCCCTTTCGTGCTCTGTGACCTGTACGTCTAACTTGAGCATGTCATTGTCTTCTCAACTTAAATCAATACATATTAACGATATTATAACTTTATTATAACATTATCATATAAGGTTATGATTTTTATTTTGTTATGATATGAAATATCATGAGAAATATTGATTATGATTATAACGAAATTTTAAACACTTACGATATATATCGTTATAATATAGCTTATTCTCATAACGTTTTAATGCCCTAAACCCAGGGATTATTAAAAAAATTCTAGCCATAAACCTCTTTTAAAATTTCAAAGATTTAGCGAAGTGTGAGATATAATTAAATGTAAGTTTTTAATTCTGAAATGAACAGTTTTTTAATCGTAATAACAACTATATACGTCTACGCGTTAAGTCGCGATTCTTCAGACAATGTAAACCCGGGTAAAATACGGTCTAGTTAACAAACTAGCCCAACAACAAACAACAACAGGCAATTGAATACGACTCATCCTTCGTTCATCCTTATTTCCAGGCAGCAAGAGATATTGTACGGAGATACTTATTGAGCTTCCGTTTGGCTGCGACGGAGATCTACGAGGAATGTACGAGTGACACGCAGAGTGGCAAATGTTTGCCGACCTTACTGCAAATACTGTACCATATGGAGCCGTTGAAATACGAGATAGAGACTGTCGCATCAATTTACAAGATGATCAATCATGGTATGTAGAAATATGCGATTGTAGACCTTGTTTTTATAGTAATAGTCTAATAGTAGTAATAGTAGTCGTACTCATTTAGTGATAAAAATGAAATTTTCATGGCAAAGAAAAAAAATTAGTATGGTTTAAAGTGCTTTTTTTTGTTGATACAGTCAAGTGCAAAAATACGTATCGATTTAATCCTCTCATAAATACATACCGCAACCTTAATCCGCCTACATAAGAGCCATGGGTCATATTTTTGAGCAAGTGGTATGCTCCCATATTTTTATACTTGACTGTACACACCTTTGACAAGTGTCATACTTAAGTACAAAAATGTCACATTAATGTACAGATGTAGTGAATAATGCTTTCCCATCGGCAATCTCGAAATACGACTAGAGCCGAAGTGGCTTTCAGTTATCGTATTAAATGATTGACAAGTTCATGTCTCCTTTATTAACACTTTGATGAACACTATTCCAGACACAATAGAATTACGCGTATAGGCGTCTACTGTCCATCAATTCATTAACCAATGTGGTATGTCAGAATGAAAACTGGTAATATTTTGCCATATGACATGACCAGGGCTCGAACTTTTCATGCCGATGACGTAAAATTGACGTCACACTGCATATAGGTGATTCCAATTGGTGCTATAGTAAATATCAATCTTTAATCATCATGCATTTATGATAGTAATTTTTCAAATAGGCCGTATTTCAAAAAATACCATCATAAATGCAGAGAGTTTACGTTCGTATTTAGATTCAACATTCCTATAACCTGTTATAAAACTTGAAGGAATATGAGTTCCTTACCTGCTTGTAAATTAGAATTCTAAATAGAAAGAGAAATTCTTTATGCTTCGGATGCAATAGGCCGTATTTGAAAAAAGACCATTATAAATGCATGATTAAATGATTGATGATTAAGATTGATAATTACTATAACACTAATTGGTATCATCCTATATGCAATTTTACGTCATCGGCACGAAAAGTTCGAGCCTGGACATGACAAATGTTAAATTATACGGCAATTAATTGACACTTCTTCGGGTCTTGTCGTATACCGTAGTTTAGCCAACTACACCTGTATTCTTAAGGAACTCCATACTGTAGTCCCTCGAGAAAAAACCTCGGCAGCTCCCTCATTCCACAACCGGAGCGTCTGAGGGAGAAACCGTACCCGCACGGCTATTTCGGTTCTAAGGTGTGAGGATGATAATTGATAATAAAGTCGGCAACACATGTGACACCTCTTGAGTTAAAAAAAAAGTCCATGTATAGATAATTTTTTCACGTCCGTAGGGAGTACCCCCCGTTACCCTTCACGTGATCCCTGGGTGGTGCTACAAAATGTGCAACAAAAACTGGCAACCGTACTTGTCTTCTCGAAGACCTCACAGTTCTAAAATAAATGCCATACGATTATTATTATTAGCACGAGGCCCGCGTAGCTACTTCTGCTGCTGACTGTTCCTTACCACGTTTCGACTGTTCCTTACCACGTCTTTTGTTCCTCAAGTTACCTCTTGTTTCAGACTCAAAAACGACGATACCACACGGCGCGGAGTTGATGTCGTATTTGTTCAACGAGATCTCCCTAGTTACACACACTAACACTGCGTCAATCATGTTCAGTGCTCTGTTTTCGGTGTGCCGAGTGTATTTCAGGTAAATAGACGTCTTGGAATATACAACAATAACATAAAAAAACATGTTTAATAATTACAGAAAGTTTTACTGGCGACTTTACAAGCTGCTGGCGTCTTCTACGACCTCCTTTGGTTGTTCAACATCATCATCAACATGTCAGCCGAAAGACGTCCACTGTTGGATATAGGCCTCCCCCAAAGACTTCCACGAAGACCGGTCCTGCGCCACCCGTGACCCTATCAGGTTACGCCTTCCGGTACGTGATCGCCACTCGAGAATCCTTCCGCCCCAACGGCCATCGGTTCTACGTTCTATGTGCCCCGCACACTGCCACTTCGTTCGCTAACTTCTCTAAAAATTTCAATTTCAGGTTCATCGAACGGTTCATATTCGAAGGCGAACTGGACGACTGGTACAACGAATTCTTCATAAAGAAGGACGCTCAGTACGCGAACAGTCGTTCCAAGCGTTATTGGGACAAAGGGTTCCATATAACTCAGAGCGTCGCTGTACCGGAGTTCCTACGGGTGCTAGCTAAACTGATACTGCTGTGTGGGAAGTCTCTGAGGCTGCTTAAACTGTGTAATCCTAACGTACGTATAGTTGATATCATCGATTCATTCGTATTCGTAGGCGAACTTAACGAATAGTACAAATTCTTCATAAAGAAGGACGCTCAGTACGCGAACAGTCGTTTTAAACGTTATTGGAACAAAGGGTTCCATATTACTCAGACCATCGCCGTACCGCTGATACTGCTGTGTGGGAAGTTTTTGAGGCTGCTTAAGCTGTGTAATCCTAACGTAAGTATAGCATTACAAAATCAGATGACAATATTATAACTTGCATATTGCCGTTGTAAGTTGTAGATAAACTCATTTAATAATCAATTGCGACAATCTGTTCGCGGTGGCTGTGGCCAAAATACCGCGTAACACATAAAAAAACGGAACGTTTTAAAAAATCTGCGAGTATTGTCATCAAATTTTAACTATTTATACATACATAGACATATACAGAAATATTCTGACACCGCACTCAATATACATTACATGTTCAACACAACATGAGTCATCAGAGCCCATTTCTGTGTTGATATTACTTATATTTTTTGTTATACGAAACTTTTCAGGACCCCCTAGTCCTCCTAATCTCATCGGACCACCCTTCTGTCAAATGCTGCGCCTCCTTCGGAGCTCTAGAGCGGCAACAGCAGCTTCTAGACGTGTATCGCACTCGCTGCTTATTCGTGAGCGGGGAACCGGTTACCTTCGACCAGATTCTGCTGAAAAACGAGGCAGAGAAGAAGGCTTTTACGGAGATGGCTTCTATGAAGCAGGCTGAGACTTTGGAAAAGATTGTTGGTGAGTTTTCTAGTTAACTTTGAATTTATGATTTGATATATGATTTTCTAAAGAGCTTACTCAAAAATAAGCCACGCGTAGACGGTTCCCCTGATATTGTATGTTTACAACCTGTAAATTATAATGTAAACTTGTTATGGAACTAGGTATGCATTGCAGTTGGCTGGTTGCAAATGTTGACTGAGCGCGTCTGCCCGGTCTCAAACTGCCAGTTACTCGCTTAGCATTGAAATATACGGAACTCAGTTTTTCGGCGATTTTTCCACCGTGGTTCTTTGTCCGATTTTCAAGTTTTTTTAAAAAACTCAACCTTAAATGATTTATTTGTAAACATATGTAGAAGAGTTGTTACAAAAAGTGTGCGTGAACGCTATGTTTCGCCCACAGGCATACAAATTTGAAATTAGGTGTACACATACCAATTAAAACACATTATTGCATGCAAATGTACTTAACTAAGGAAAAAATATAAAAATATTATATCAGTAAATTATACAGTAAATTTAGCCGTCAAATATAGTAAAGTCATGTTAAATTCGAAATATAATTGCGCGTATTACAAACTCATAATTATTTTTAAAATCCATTCATATTTTTATGTCAATAAGTCATGCATATATACAATACAATTACTTACAACCTAATATAAAGTGTCACCAAGAAACTCTGGCAACGAATAATAACATTTAGAAATTAATAATTTATTCAAATCATTTTTAAACAAGGGCAATGGCTTCTTTCTTAGAGCTATTGGAATTTTGTTAAAAATCTTGCTAGCCAGACGGAACACACTTTTCCGCAGTTGCAGTACGAGAAAATACTGTACAAAGGTTGTCGGCACGGTACGTATCTCTGTTAAATATCTTTGACACTTGTTTAAATAAATTCAGGTTTGTTTCTACAAATACAGCAGTTTCTAATATGAAGAGACAAGGTAGAGTCAACAGTTTTTTTTTAAATATGGAATACAGCTATTCAATTGGTGCAGACCACACATTGATCTTATGCACCGTTTTTGTGCTTTGAAAACTAAACTTAATCTTAATCTTCTTAACCATCGTCATGATTTCACCTAACGACATGCAAAATGTGAGCGTGATCGGTTGAAGCATCTAGGACGAGTACGAACTCAAACAAAATACATCTGTCGCCTAAGAATGAGTTTCGCTTCGCTCAGCTCAATAAATGCATCTAATCTAATTTATTTTGAGAATCGAACACTGATGTAATTTTAGACGTTGGTGCCGTTAATAGAAGCCTAAGTCTTCTACGGTAGATGTCGCTGTGCAGCTCCCTAAGGCGTTGTAAGAGGGAACTAGTGAAGGATTTCGTGGACGAGCTTGGTTGTTTCGATAGCTCAGAGGCCAGAGCGATTGGCCGCGTATGCCAGATGTCGCAGGTTCGAATCCTGCTCGAAGCATTAAAATTTTCATTTTTTTCCCTCTTATTTGAAATTTTCGTTAGCAGCGTTACTGCTTTAGTTCACACATTTCGAAACCTATATTATATTTTATGATATACGTATTCCAGCTGAGCGCAAGCGTCTCGCGCAACTTATAGTAGCGGAGAAGCAGCATTCCCTGCGAGTGCTGGAAGCAGCCATGGCCGAGGCGAAGGAGGCTAAGACGAGGGCGAGGCAGCGTGAGCGCAACCGATTCCGCGCCGAGAAGGAACTCGAGAAAGCCACGGATGACGTTGATGCTAAGTTGCGGGATGACGAAAGGTACTTTTCCAGTTAGGCCTATTTTGCAAAAATAAGGTTGTCAAATAGGTTAAAACTAAAGAAATGTATTCAAAAGTATCATTTGCCAGATAACAAGGCCATGACAAGTATGTAATTTTATAATACTATGGATAAGTGTTATTGGCATTCTGCTGTGTAACCAATCTGATGTAAAATATATATTTACGGCTGTTGTTTTCCTGAATAAATAAAAAAAAAGATTATTGTAACACTGAACTTGTTATTTGTAATTGAAAAATAAAAAATCCGTGTTACAAAAGTGATACAAACCTTATCCAGAATACAGGCTCTCAATATATCGAATCGATAAACATTTATATGCACTTTCTTCGTCATAAAATAGTCTTTAACTTTTTGTACTACATATTTCAGAAACAAAATTATGGAATACTACTCAAAGTTAAACATGGAAGTAGAAAGGAGTAAAATCCACACGGAATGGAAAATAAAACGATTGCAGCTTGACCAGAGCAGAATGCAACTTCTGTCTACCGAAGAGCGAATTCTTAAAAGAGAAAAACTAGAGTTAGAACATCAACAGAATGAGAAGAAACCTGATATTAAAAGTCATTATGAGAATGTAACTCTCGATAAATCTACATCTGACAGTTGCCTGGACGAAAAAGAAGTTAAAGTAATTATTAATCCAGTAGAATCTATTTCTCAGACGGAAACTGCTACTAATCTTGATGATGCTGACAAAGAAGAAGATGCCATTTCAACCCTTGATACTGTATTTTTTACACCCATGACAGACTCAACGTCATCAATTGTCATGACAGACCTTACACAGACGCAGACCGCAGCTTTAGATAATAACAAAGCCAAGTCTATGTCTTCTTCAGATGTTTTCAGTGCCATATGTAATGCTGCTAAGAACATATTCAGCCTGAGAACGTCTGACGATAAAGAATGTGATAATAAAAAACCGCTTGATGCTCAAGGAAATATAGTCACTGAAGGTTTGAAAAGTAAAACTTCAAGCGACGTCATCGGAGGGAATTTAGACAGCGTCTATGATAATGAAGAGTTTCTCAGAATCAGGGAAGAAGCTGTGAAGAACAAGCAAAAAGTGATGACACATGAATTCGGCGCGACAGATCAAGAAAACAATCGGATAAAGGAACTATGTTTACAAAATTCGCTTGACGAAGATAATAATATTGATACGCCCTTCGCTCAAGCGAAGCGGAATAGACTCAAAGTTCTTGGAGCAGAATGCGATGTAAAGACAACTAAAGAAGAAAAGCAAGTTACAGCAGAACCAAGGACTGACGCTCAGAAGGAAGCGATTTTGAACAAGCAGAGGGTTTTAGGGGTTGAATATAACCTGCCAGCCGTAGCTAAAATACGAAATAACCCAGCGAATCGGGCGCAGGAAGAGGCCGTTCAGAACAGGGAGAAGATGTTAGGATCAGACTTTGATGGCCCTCCTTTGAGTGCTAGACGCGAGAGAGGAGAAAGAGCTGGTTTGACTCTGAATCTAAAACCTTACAGTGAAATATCGATGGCTACATATACGATACCGACTCCTAGTAATGCAGTAACTCCTGGAGAATTTCCACAAGTAAGTTCTTTAAATTCTGACCTTTCTAGATGCATCATCAGTGTAACTAACCCCCTTATTCATAAAACTTAACAAACCTCTGTTAACTAAAAGTTGTTTTGTCCCTTTCTCACAAACATAAATGTCAAAGTGACAGATAAGGACAAACCAACTTTAGCGGCTTGTTAACTAATAGAGGCTTGATGGACGTTTATGAATAAGGGGGTAAGTCACACTGCTGGCCATTGGCAGCAAATGGACCCTAGCCCCGGTAGAATAATACTTCTTTGAATTTCTTTGATGTTATTATGGCTGCGAAGTATGACGTTTCAGGTGCGGCTAGGACAAGAGGTCGTTAATGGAATTTCATACAAATCTTGCAGGCCTAGGCCGGCAAAGTCCTCTTTTTTAATTCCATTCCACATAAATTTGTGGCACAGGAATCATGACATTCTGCCACTATGCGTATTAAAAATAAAATTTTGTTTTTTTTGTTGTTTATTTTGTTGCATGTTTGAGAAAAGCACTATACATACCTCGGCGGGAAATTTGGGGTTGCCCGCCTTAGACCTATACGGTCTTCGGCCGGCAACCCCTTTCGTCCCGGCCTCTGTAGTAATGAATGTACTATTACTCGCGATTTACATTAAATTACTTATAATATTCCTGTTAAGCTGCTAGCTGAGAAGCTACGGCGACCTAGTGGTTAGCGTATGCGGCTGCCAAGTGGCGGTCGTGGGTTCGAATCCCGGCTCGTACAGTCAAGGACTTTATTTGGGACTCCCTTAAGGCCCTGTCAAAATGTATAGAGATTCAAAGAAAAATATTAGGTCCCAAATTAAATAGCGTGACTGTACCAATGAGTTTGTCGAACTTATGGTACAGTACAGTCAACAGCAAAAGTAGATGATAATTTTAGTACCTTGTCACTTACACTACTTTGACGCATCCCTACCGTCGCAATATTGTTACGTTAGTGCGACATAGTACAAACATGATCATCTACTTTTGCTGTTGACTGTACTTACAGAGTATCATTTGATATTTACCATCAGCTTTTTGGTGAAGGAAACCACCGAGAGGAAACTTGCATACACTTGCAAAGAAATTTAAAAGGTGTAAGTGAAGTCCCCAACGCGCACTAGGCCAGCGTGGGGGCTACTGCCCGTTCGCTATCATCTATGAGAGGTGGCCTGTGCCCAGCATCAGCAGTGGGACGTAATATAGGCTGAAGATGAAGTTCGGTTACAGCATACCCTTGTATGATTGGCATCACGACGAGATTTGCATATAATTTGAATGACATTCTATGTAATAGCTTCCAAATTATAATGTAATGTGTTCTAAATTTAAATCGAATGTATTCATAATAATAATTTCACTGCACCCGACATTAAATAATGCATGTTAGTTATTAATAAATGTAATGACGATTAGCACGTAAGGTTCGACCGTTAGTGTTAATTGTATGCAATAAAAAATAAATAAATAAAAATAATTCATTGAAAAAAGCTTTTATATCGTATTTGATAATCATAGAAATTGTGTATTTCAGTTGGATTTAGAAACACCTACAACAGCGGACCTACCACTTAACGGAGCGATGACTAGCGATGTCTTTACTCCTCGAAGTGAAAACGGCAACTTGGAATCGGCTAGGATAAAAACTGATAAAGAATTTCTAAGCGCAGATGGATTCGACTTCTCAATATTAGTTGACGAAGAGGCAGAAAGGGAACCATCGAACATGGAAATGGACGTACTTTCAGACAAAACAACTTTAAAAAATTCTGAATGTGGAATAGAGAATCTGAAACCGAAGCGCATCTTCAATTTGCTGGAAGGCACTTACAATCTCGATGATTTCGATCCATTTGGTACTAGGAACATAAAGCATTATTCTAAAGACTACTTCAGTAGTAAAATGTCAATGGATGCATCAGATTCCTGCTACACTCATCCAGCGCTCATTTTTGAGGAAACCAAGAAAAAGCCTTACACGAACATTTTTGCTTCCAATTTAGTTGAAGACCAGGAGCGCATAACTTGCGACAATATAGCAACTTTAACCGCCTGCTTGCAACGCTCTGTTATGTTACCTTTGACGTATCAGTTGGAAGTAGTGAATAACGCGATTTTGACGCATTTTCTGGTAAACCTCGATATGTACGAGCATTTGAGGAGCTTGAAGGATTACTTCTTTCTCATGGACGGGGAATTTTCTAGTAGTATTTGCAGGAACTTGTTTACGAAGTTGACGAAAACGCTGAATCCACAGGAGTTGCTAAACTTCTCGACGCTGCATCATATACTGGATAAGGCGCTTGGGTCGTCGATTACACGTAAGGCTTTCATTGATTCTTTTTTACAGTAATATATAGTTTATGGTTACCAGTAGTATTTATAGCACAAGCCGAAAGTGAGGGTGATAAGCCTTCTTTATTATCGCAATTTAATGCAGTAAAATACATAGATTACAACGGCAATATTGAAAGTTATTTATCAAAAGGAACCTGTTTTATATTTTATCATTCAAGAGTTCATGCGCTATTTATAACGGGGCATAACTGTGAAAGAGTTTATAACTAAGCATTACAAAATGTGCTTGCGATGTATGAAGGAGAAATTCTAGAAGAGAAAGCAGATGACAAGGTGTGAGCATTTAAGATACACTGCCTAGTATAAGAATAAAACGAGAGATTTTCATTCTTTATTTTTTCTACTGTGCCTAAATGTTTCATTGTATCCCTTACAGACATCCACAAGTTCTCTGAGAACCTTTCATTCACGATCACGGAATCCCCCCTCAGCTTCCAACACACTTCCCCCGACGTGCTACAATGCCTGTCCCTGACATACACAGTGTCGTGGCCGCTGAACATTATCATATCGCAAGATGCGCTGTTGCGGTACGCTAAAGTGTTCCAGTACTTGATCAAGATGAGGAGGATATTTTGGACGTTGGGCGAGGATTTTCAGGTACGATATTAAGTTCGGTTGTAAACCGTTTGTATTAGTAAGTGGTGTGCTTGGAAAGTTTGACAAATTTCTATGGGATGACAGCTGCCGGCGCCATATTTAACGTTGATTGGTCTGTAATCGTATGTTGGTGCAACCCGCCCTATATCTCTCTGGTTGTCTGTCATCAACCTTCGAATCTCAGCATAATGCTTAACTTAGTTCGTCTTTAGTATTTTATTTATTTATTTATTTATTTATTTATTTAATAACTTAAGTCTATCATTACAGGGTACCTAATGCGACAGACAAGAACGTAATTGGTATTATAATAGGAAAAAAAAAGCCATAACACATAAAACTTCTAAATAACTAAAGTTCCATCATAAAAAATAATATTAACTAACAAACTAAGTAAAACACAATACAGTACAGTACAGTATATGTCGCAATAGATGTTTGTGTCATAAGTGTTTGTAACAATATCACAAGGAGCATTCTATTAATCAAGGATTGTTAAGTTTTATGAATCAAGGGGTTAAAATTTTATACAGTTATAAAAAGTAAATGAATTAAATTCAGAAACCATTATTTTCTTCCACTTTATTTGTTACACCAATAAGGCAAGCTTTTGAAAAAATGTTTTTAATTAAACTTTAATTAATATTCAAAATTATACCATTTCGATTTCAAGAGCAGTTGAGTTGAGTCAAGATGAGCTTACTTTGACTGTCACATTAATAATGGGATAAGTAATATCATCCTTATAAATTCGTATATCATCAGAGTATCGTTATTCTGATAAAGTAACTATTTTTTACAGGCATTGAAGTTAGCGGTCAAATTGTCAAAACAGCAGTCTAGAAAGCTCCTAAGATCACCACAATATATTTCCGTGCAAATATACAGACACATAATGTCGTCTTTCATACGTGCTTTAGACAACTACATAGTGACTACCTGCATACTAACGTCTTGGAAGGAATTCGAGAATGATCTGAAGAAAGCACGGACATTAGATGACCTATATGAGTGCCATGTGGTGTATATAAAGAAGGTGTTATTCAGGTGCTTGCTGAATAACAGATCGACGCCGGTTATGAAGCTATTAAACGACATTTTCACGGTCATATTGAAGTTTAGTCGCGTTTTGAAAGCAGGGTAAGTTATGTTTTTAACACGCTTTGTGATAACTTTATATACCTCTATTATGTATCTTAACGACAGTTACAAACAGGCTAAGAGAGACCAACAGACCAGACACATTTTTTTCACTGAGAAATATTGAATCAGAACAAACTACCTATAACAAAGTTCCTAACGAACTAAGCCTTCCATTGGGTCCAAACCCATAAACACCTTTTTACAGTCAGATATATTGGAGCGAACATGAACTCTAACGCTCGGGTAATAGAGTCGTCTTCAGATTTTTTGAGCAACCTGTGGATGTAGACTGTAGAGTCAAAGTCAAAATATTCTTTATTAAAACAGGCCTAGCAACAAACACTTTCGACTCGTCAGTTAAAGTTAATTATTTAGAGCAATATTGTTCTAAAAAAATATTGAATTGCTGTATGTCTAAATTAATAAATTATTATCTAATTAAGTACACAATATATTTGGATATGTCACCGTGAAATTGCAAATATTGTTAGATTATCTATCTCGCGAGATTGTAAACTGTCGAAAGATTGTGAACCGTAACATACTGCTTAAAATTTAACGACGACTAATCATCATCAATATTAAGAGGGCCTGGTTCTCTGTCGTTGCAGCATTATCCATTCAAATCTATCTTAAGCCTTCGTCTTCACTTCTTGATATGTGTGGCGACAGCAACATTCTCGTCATCGTCTTAACGTTGACTCGCTTTAGGAAAGTCCTAGATAATAGGAATCTACGTTACCTTGTCTCCCTTAGAGCGCAGATAAAAGCCCCGCTCTGAGCGGGTCCACAATCATTGTATAGTTTATAATCTCGCGAGATAGATTGTAATCTAAAGGCATTTGCAATTTTACGGTGACATACTCGTATACAAACCTTTGGCATCGACTGTCCAATTGCAATATGAAGTTATTAACTATATCGCCACGAATTAGCTGTCTGCGCTGTTTCTTAGTATAAACAATTATATTAAACCAATTTCTTTTTTCCAGAAAATGGCATCAGAAAGAACTGGACCGCCACTTCACCCACACCAGTTACCCTCAGCTCGAAGAGTTATACCACTTATTCGAGAAACTCACAAAATACTTGCATAAAGTCGTCACCAAACTTATGGAGTGCGGCTACCAGAGACATCTAGCGGAACTCCTCACTATGGTCAACATGAATCAGTATTACGATCCTGATAAGTCGAAGGAGGAGCGGAATTGTAGTATAGTTTCTACGACGTAATTGTTTTTGAAAATAGCGCCATCTGGCTTGAGCTTAGTTGGTGTAAATGTGATAGTTGTATGCATAACTGCACAATCATTACAACCTACAATGCCCACCATGGGTGTTACTTAGTAAAAGTACATGTGTTGAACTCATTGGTTTATAGTTACTTTGTATATAGATAGAAAATAACTGTGACGTAGTTTCCACAGTATTGAATTTACAAATAAATAAAGTAAAATAATGCACACTGGGCCTCGCTACTGGCCAAAAGAGTACGTACCGTACCGTTATTTAGAATGTTATAATCTACCATTAATTTAATCCAATTGTTTTTCTATGCGCGTACGTAACTTTATGCCACCAATGATACAACTGAGTATGAAGCGATTAAACTCGTAATGCTATTTACATACTCATATCACCTGGTTATTAAGAGTCGCTAGTACGCTCGGCTGAACTCGATTCTCCATACAAACGTAGATTCGTTCTCATTTTAAAACGCCTTGCTTAAATAACATGAAACTTTGTATACACAACGGGAGCCACCATTTCTAGGTCAGAAATTAGATTCTGTTGCTAGAAATTGTAATAGAAAAAAAATACAGCGAATTTTGAGTTTTTTACGTCTTGTATGAAGAATAATCGCTGTATTTTTTCTCTATTATAATTTCAAGCAACAGAAACTAATTTCCGACCTAGATATGCCGGATCCATTGTGTATACAAAGTTTCATGTTATTCTAGCGTGGCGTTTTAAAATGAGAGCGTAACTACGTTTGTATGGAGTACTGAGCTTACTGCGGACTCTTAAGGTGTTTGATCGTTTGTGTTATGCTAAAGGCCTTTTGACGCCTATGTACGAGTGTATATGCAAATTATTATATTATTTTAGTTGCGATTGTAATGTCGCATAGTCAAGTAATAATATAAGTTACTGAGGAATATGCTACTATGCCTATTATATTAAGTTACTTAATACTCTAATTGTGATATTTATATTCCCCACCTATTTTAAAATACGGCTTTAAACATAGCTTGTTAATTATGTACTAATAATGCATAACAATTTGTTGCGTTTTGTAGCTACACTAGCGTCATTAGTATAGAGTTGTATTGCTTTATTTATATTTCTAAATGTTTGGGCAACCATTAGATAAATGTTTATAGTTGCTGTCATTCCTGCTAATGAATTCTATGGTGTTTTGTTGACTTTGTAGCAGAATGTATTGAACGTGTATCAAAAAGTGAATCTGTTATATTTGATCTGATCATGGTTTTAACATCTATTAAAGAAATATGTGATTTTAGCGTTACGTTTTATTAATAGTAGTATTCGCACTAGTGTTTACCAAGAACTTGAAAAGAAATGGCGATTTCATAAGTTTCATAACGTTTGAGAATCGATCACAAAACGATTGTCTAACGTATTATAAAACATCTGATATAAATATAAATAACGTATAAATAATAAATTGATACTCACGCCGGTATCCCTTGATCTTGATATTCTTTGGTCTCTACCAAAGAATATCAAAAACCTACTGCGTTCCAGAGATGGGCAAACACTCAAACAGTAATTTGAATAACGATTAAGATCTTGTTAAGATCAACCTACTACAGGATGATTCGGGAGACGTGAGCAAGATCAACACTACGAATTCAGTAGATCATAAGCTACTGCCTCGTGCCACTATTAGTCAAATTAACGTTCATTTATCTTTGGTATTGAAAACAAAATGTTTTAAATTATTTACGAAATTTATGGTAACTCTACAATCAGAATACTTCAGTCAAGTCATACGTGTCAAATTGAATGTCATCTGAGTCCGATTACTTTTGAAATATCGTATCTGACTCAATGTGACAATTTACTATCTTCATAATCAAAGTTCTGTCATAACAGTTAGAGGTTTAATCTTTATAAACAAGTTGTTGTAGGGTGACCATGATTGTAGAGAATTAAACTTTAACAAAAATTAAAATACAGGAAAAAGGTATGGGTGTTTCACTTAAATACACTGGTGAACGATTCATTGTCATTTACCATGTATGTAGTGTTAGTCCTGCTCACGTCTCCTGAATCACCCGGTATATTAAATACAAGGTGGGCCCTGTAACAAGAGTAAATATTTAACAGGACGCTTCCTTAGAGCATCTGCAATAACTACATGTGTCCTTTTTTTATTTTTGTATTCGGAGAAAAATTGATCTAATGTTATAATATTACCACAAGATTATAGCGCATCAGTCAATGCAGTGTTTGAGGTAGTATCAAATGAGTCCTGATTGTTTTTGTATATTTTTTTCAAGGATATTTTTGATTATTATTATTGTATTTTACAATGTTATGGAGTTTTTAAAACAAATTGAAAATAATATAACTTCAGAAGAGTAATTATAAATAGACATAAACTATCTTTGAAGAAAAAAAAGTAAGATTTTTTTGAATAATTGAGACAACTTCTTGGAAATAATCAAATAATTGCTGGCCTGCTTAATGCGTTTAAGTTTTTACTCCTATTACAGAAAATTCGACCATTGACATAAATGCCATCTGGTGGTTTTTACAAAAATAATTAAGCTTCCACTTAACATTATAACATATGGCACTTACTAGTCGACGATAGATGGCGCTAAAATAAATGTTGAACAGCGGCATCTCTTGTTTAGTAGCAAAAGCAATTTTTTTCACGTATTTTCGTTAATTGAAATCTTTTCTAAGGAAAATTGAGTAGTATTTTTCCATTTTATTTTTTATCACGTGTCAGGCATCTTTCAATTAGCATTAAAGTTTAAAACACCATGATACTAGGCTGAATCAAGTTGTTTTCAATAGTGACCGCTGCGACAGTGGCGCCGTCATTTTCCATATATCAGGGTTTGTTTTCACAAATGCTTCATTCCACCGTAAATCGTCCTCGGGTCAACATCTGATCCTGACCGGTCCGCGCACGTGACATTCAAGTGAAAGCCGGTTTTTCCACTGTTTGTCCTTCACAACCGATCAATAAAATTAATATTTCACTGTGTTTTCCTCTGACGCGAGTCGAATTTTTGTGAAAATCAACGGAGAAAAAGTGCACTAAGCAGCGCTTCAGAGATATCGATCCGCGTGCAATTTTCCGCGTTCAGCGATAGCTTTTCGTTGCAGCGCAACCAATATTCCAACAAAAACGTTAAAACCGAAGAGTCATCGTCACCGCCGAAGAGATGGCGTTCATGATGCCAGTTATGAAGAACGATTGGGACATATACAACTCGCAGCGCTCTCGGCGCACGTCCGAGAATACGGAGAAGGCGGTCGGTGGGCGCGTGCGGAAGGTGTCGGAGTCTCGGTCCGAGGGTCCGACGCTGTCTCCGCGGAGCGCTTCCACGCTCAGCCCGCACCGCTCAGCGCCGGCCATGCGCTCGCTGTCCTACTGCCGCGCGCCGCCTTCACGCGCCTCGCTGCGGCACACCGACAGCCCCAAGGGCTCGGCTAGCCCTCCGACTCCAGTCTCCCGTGACGCGGACAAGTTCCACAGCAGGTTGGTCGAGAAATTGAAGCGGGCGCTCGGGCGTTCGGAGTCGCGCGAACAACGCCGATCATGAGCTAACCCTTGCTTGTGTGCAGGGCGCGCGCCGAGTCTCCCCCGCGAGCCTCGCGCTGCGGGGCCTGTGTGCCCTACCTGTGACGCCGGGCCTGGCCCGGAACGCGCGCGCCGGCACACTATCTGTGATATGTACGAACCGGAGGACACGAGAGCTGAGTAATGTTTGAATGTGCTACTAACCGCCTGCAGGTTCTCCGACTGAAGAACCTTATTCGCCCTAAACATTTCAGTTCCATCAAAGCAATTGTGTACCTAGTTTGCTTCGCTAGCTTTGTAAAATCTGGCCGAATATTTACCGCTCCTTTATATGTCAGATTAACTACCTATACATACCACTGTGTATGTATGTTTACTTTTCCAGTTGCATGTTCATTTGCGAATCGTTAGGCAGTTTTTTTTTTTTATTGTAACTAGTAAATATTTGTAATAATATGAAGTATTTTTTCGGAGAAGGTTGTTACTGTAAGTCAGTATTAGGCTGTAATGTAAAGTTTACTACTTGGGCTGTTTGATGAATGGATTAAGACTGCGTTTAGTGTAAGGTCGCTGTTAGGCGTGTCGGGCATCAAATACCCGGCAATGTAGAGACGACAGTAATCTGTGGCAGTTTCAGCATGATATCTGTGATTTGTCGTTTGTAAGTTTATGCGGAGTTATTTATTTTAGAAGTATTGATAAACACCCACTTATGTGTTTGTGTACGTTTCGATCTTTCTGTAACTTGTATTATGAACATCGTTTTCGCCTACTTGAAAAGTTCAAAATTGTAATAGGGGGTTACACATATTCAATAAGTTCGATTAAAATTTTTGTCTTTAGAATACCTACCCCCTTAAATATCGTATGTTTATTTAGTTTTGTAATTGTGTATTAGGATGAAGCAGAACCTTTGCTTTTTAGAGTCTATAAGAAGGTTTTTGAATCGCAATCACCGTTTGAAAGAAAAAGACTAATGACTTTGGGCATCGACAAAATACAAAAAAGTTTCAAAAATATATATGAATACTTAATGACATTAAAGAGTACCTTATTATTATAGAAATATACAAGTATTGTTAATGACAACTGTCGATATTGTTACTCGTACATTTAGGCAAAAGGAGATTTAGTCGTCAATAGACAGTGAGAATAATAATAAATTTTAGTTAGTTGGTTGACAATGAGGGGTGTAGCTCCATTTATTTTAATCTTTTTGTTATGGATTTTGCATGAGTTTAATGTGATGTTAATATAATCGTGTATTTCATCAACTTGACTGTGTAAATGGACCAGCTTTATAAAATGTTTATAATAAATAATATGTATAGCAATTTGAATTGTTAGTGAAACTGAATCGGTTACTTACGGATTTGTCACAGAATACTTAGGAAGTTCTAAATTTAAGGCATATCGGAATCTTTTCTATATGTAAGTTTAAATAAAAAGATTTTCACTTAAAAAAATATCACCTCTTATTTATAAAATCCATCATACGAAAATTTCGAGTAACCTTGTACGTTGTACGATTGAAATTTTTGGTAAGAGGTGAGTGTGATACACGTAACTACGTCATATAGTCACGTTACGTCACAGTCTTGAGTTCCTCCTGTAACCAAACTGCCATACATTTTGGACTTGCCACTATGTCGCTGGCAAAGTTGCGTTTTGCCATCGAAATCTTTTTAAGATACAGGGCCCTGAATATTTCTTATTGAATCTGTAATTGTTAATGTGTATCTGGTTTTTATTAAGTAAATATCCTATTGTATGTGTATGTACTAATAGTACCTATGAATGTATGCAAGCAGTGTCTGATACAAATACATATAAAGCTTATTATCTAGACATTTTTTTTTTCAATATTTCCTCAACTTTGACTCGGTCGCGTTGTTGTCGCGTAGGTGCCGTAAATTTGGTTAACTTGGTCTGAAGCGCAATTCGTAAACTCTCTGTAAAGAGAAACTCCTGAAGTGTACCTACATGTCCAATTGGAAGTCTATTTTCACCTAGTTGTGTAATAAATAAGTAATATTTACAATTTAAACATCATAATGCCTGCGCATATGTTCAAGTATAAACTTTATTTTATTTCACCTAATTGTGAAATAAAGTTTCAACTTAAAAATGGTATATTTCTTGTTGGAGTACAGTCAGCTGCAAAATTGGCTGACATGAAACGCCGCTCAAGAATGTCTGACATGTGTTTCCCCGTTGAACGTGGAAACGAAATAAGGTCAACTGGCAAAGCAAATGCAAAAAAAATTAGGTACAACCTAAATCAAGTGCCTAATGAACGGATAGCCATCAGCACGTGACGAGCACGTGACAGAGCGACTTGTCCTGTCAGCTACGCAGCTGCCTGTTGTGACTGTACAATCGACACGCAATAGGTCATTGGGTATAAATATATACTTTCATTGATTTTCGTTCACCATAAGTACCCACGTGTCGATCGTGATATTTCAACCTTATGTGATATATTTTCTTACATAATAAGTAAAAAGATATCTATGACAGGGGGACGTCAAATGAAGGGTCCACGGAAAAAACATGTCCAGACCACTTAAATTTCATAACAAAAAGCAACCTAAGTGATAAAGACATAAGGTGCAAATTGCCTTTGAAATTTCAGACATGATTCTAGACATGTTCTTTCCGCGGACCCTTCAAATACTCGTATTGTAGTATTTTGCCATTACTTCAGTTTTGTGATGAATTAATGAATGTACATGAACACTGCGTTGCGGCGCCGCGCAGCCAAAATCGGCGGTGCCCGCCCGGATAACTGCGTAGAAATTACATCATCGTTTTTGCGGTGCAGCGTGGCCACGCTCTTTAGGGTGGATGGTGCCGATGGTGGATTACATTTAGGCAAATTTAGGTAAACCAAACCGTCTAATCGTAAGCGGTATTAAAAAGTGTTGGTCATTACTGTCATTAGTCATCAAACTTAAGTGGCGAGGCATATTGCACGTAGAACCGATGGCCACCCACCACTGCTATAATCGCGACGCTTGGCATGCGGGTTGGCGATCGCAGTATCTCCACCGCACTCCAGGGATGGATTTTAGAACATGCCCGGGTCCATGAACCGATGGCCGTTGGGACGGAAATGTTCTGCAGTAGCGACCACGTTCCGGAAGGCACAACGTGGGTAGACCCCAGTGAACTGATGATATGGTAAAGATAGCAGGAGTCCGTTGGATGCGGGTGGCGCAGGACCGGTCATTGTGGCACTTTTTGGGGGAGGCCTATGTCCAGCAGTGGACGTCCTACGGCTGATATGACGATGATGGAAAGTTTGACAAGTTTTTATACCTAACTTCGATCGGTCTGTAATAGTAAGTTAGTACAACCCACCCTTACACACAAACAAATAGCGAAGACTGGGGATATTGGATTCCTTGGTAAAGCAAAAAAAACTATATCATTCTAACAATTGTAGGTACAATTTAAAATTGGTTGCATTTTGGATTTCCACGCATACTTACCGTGCATAATTGCTTAAAATATCTGTATTGCTTTATAATAGTGGTCATTTGGCATGGAATATATATATTAATATATTATACAATATAATATTATTTATTGATGGGCACCATTTGCAGCCCGAGCCAATATTCTCTTATGTAAATAATGATGACGGTGACTTCGGCAATTAATTAGTAGACCTTCATACGAGTATTACATAATATACTGTATTCGACTGAGTTGATGACTAGTACGTAATCGGAGGTTGTACTGGTTGTTCTGATACATACAATCTGGGTCTCTTCAAGACAAGAGTGAATAGGCTATTACTGAATCAGTGAGCAACATCTTAGGCCTTGTCATCGCTTTCCATCAGGTGAAACTAAGGCCAATCGCTGGTCAGTCTATCATAAAAAAAAGGTTTTGAATAACAGCTTTTCACAGCTTGTCTCGTCTCACCTCCCTATCCGTCACTAGTGCAATTCGATCTAGAGATTCTTAACGGGTATGTCCGGTATACGTAATCAGAGGTCACTGAGTGCTGGTCCCCCAGTAGTGAAGTCGTCGAGATCATGATTACCAGCAGGTATACGTAAGCAGTGACGTTATGCCCCAAATCTAATCCAATGCCCTAAATGACTGATATGAGCCCAATCTACCTATATATCAGCATAATAAATTAACACGCATACTCGTAGTACTTATGTAGTAAACGTCAGAGATGTTGCATTTAAAGTTTGGTAAAAATTAGATTTTATGTTTATAGTGATAAGGGCTATTCGGGTAATTAGGCTTATATAGGACTAATCAACAATCAATCTCTTGACGCAACGGCATCGTTGTTAATGTGCATTTACGCTATAGGTAAAAAACTTAAGTAAAGGACCTGTTGTATGTAAGTAGTGGTGAATTTTTATACTTATATGTAATGTCAATGTCTAATGACAGATATTAATAATAAATATGTCATTATAATATGTTACACATACCTAAGCATGCAGCCAATACAACTCTTAATTTATTATTTATATTTTATTATAAATGGACAGACGGTCATGTAAAACTACTGTATTACTGGTTAGATAATATTTCACAATACTCCAAACTTGACTAGAATATTCCACGTTAAATCGATAATGACAATAATATGTAGTAGGTATAGATAGATGATCAAAAAACATGCTCAATTTCGATATTGCTATCCTAATCTAAACACTTTTGTACAACGGTCTCGTTGTTACTATTTTCTACAAAACATTTCTTATAACAGTTATAACTTATCAGTCATTGACCTTATTAACTGAATAAATAAAAACTCACAAAGTAACGAGCAATAATTTTATTTCTCATCCGTTACAGTTATTTATGAAATTATGAACAAAGCTTAAGCATATCCAAAACATTGACAGTAATATTTACGTCTCGATAGAAATCCTCCCTGGTGGCTATTCTCGCAGCTGTAGTTCTGGTGACTCCTGTGACAGTGATCCATGCATGTATCTTGACATTCCGACCATTCAAGTAGCGAGTTCCCCGGGTAGGCTTCGCTGCCAACGATTGTCACCACGACCAGCACCACTGCTACCAAGCACAGCTTCATATTTTGATTGCAGCACGACCGACCCGCACAGAACGAGAAAAGGATTGCTATACTATGCCTGGGTGACTTCCTCATTTATACTAACGTCCTGGAATTCCCATTCCTTAGTCATCGAGTGCTATAAGTAAAATACGGCCAATGAGTATTAATTTTTGTACAATTTTCCTCAATCAGAAGCAAAGGACAATGATATAATTACTCATAATGAGAACATAACACCTATAGATTTAATTTTATTAAGTTATGTCATTAACAAAATAATAGATTGGTTTTTGTGCTCTTGGTAACCAGGCTTTAGAAATTATGTGCGTTCATAGATTATCTATGTGTGTGTTGAATATTTTATCTAGTCCACCAAGGAAGGTAAAACAAAATGGATTTAGAAAAAACAGGTCCACCACCTTAGCTACCTACAAATACCTACATGCAAGAAGTGTTAAATATCTTAAACAAAAAAAAGTACGCAATAGGTATTCTCCTTGATATGGCGAAGGCCTACGATAGGGTACTGCACCATATACTCCTTGATAAACTATATGGAATAGGGGTAAGGGGTGTGGCGCACAGCTGGTTCATGTCATACCTACAGGACCGGGAACAATGCGTGAAGTTCAACATATAGATAAAGAAACCGGTAAAATAAAGTATGTGCGGTCAAAGACGAGACAATTGAATAACTCAATTCCTCAGGGAGGAGCCCCCTTACAAATAGACTTTTCATTTTTAGGAACACAAATTGAGTGCGTAGATACCTCACGCTCCTCGGGTTAGACATAGACTCGCATATCAATTGAAAAGCACAAGTAGGCAAAGTCAAAAGTAAAATGTCCAAATTCATATTTGCCTTAAGGGAGCTAAAAAAATGTACCGACCTAAAAACAGCGTTAAATGCATACTATGCATATGCCTACTCGTGTTTAAAATACGGTATTCTACTTTGGGGTAATTCTACAGACATTGACGATATATTCACCCTCCAAAAAAAATTCATACTCATACTAGCCAATATCAGGAGTCCAGAAAGCTGCAAACCATACTTTATAAAATATAGGGTACTAACACTAACGTCGATATACATTTTTTAAGTAGTAAGTAAGTAACATTAGTGAAGCAAGTTTGTGAGGAAATACCCACACTTTTTTACAAAGCTAAGCGACCAACCGCGGCGCTTCGCGACAAGGTATAAAAATAACCTCTCACAAAACACCAACTCCAAATTAAAACTACATAGGACCAGTCCCAACGCAATGACTATCAAGGTCTATAACAAACTTCCACACGAGATCAAAAATGAGGGATGTGACAGAAAATTTATTAGACTTTTAAGAGACATTTTAGTCAACAAATGTTATACTACACGCTTCAAGAATATTTCGACTACACATAATAGAATACTTATATATATATATATATATATATATATATATATATATATATATATATATAAAAACTTCGGTCTGCTCTCTATTCAACTAAACTTGCAATGCCCTCTGGGGGTTTTGCATGTAATGTAACCTTATTACGAATCCCGTGTAAAGCAAGTGCAAAGTAGAATATGGGATCATTTCAAAGCACTAAATAAATAAATAATAAGTACATATACCTAGTTAATAAGATGACATTGTAATGCCCTTACAGGGTAGCATGTACACTACCTCACCACTATGTAACATCATGTATTTATATGCATTGAAATTGTACATGTACACAATAAATAAATAAATATAGGTCTCAATACAAGTCGTCATTGAAGTATACCGTGTTAGTATGAGTAACGTTACTTTATAGCGTTATAAAGATGATGATGATGTAATTAATTGTTATTTTATATAAATAAATAAATAAAATTATGACTTTGCTTACTAACATAGTTCTAAGTATCATTATTATTACTAACATTTTGTTTTTGTTTATTTATTTATACAAAATAAAGTAACATTAATTGTACCTAATTGTGTGTATGGAATCATGTTCTGATAATAAATTATTTGAATTGAAAACATACAGAAAAGCAGCACGGCTAGCGGTGCGCGAGCTTTATCGCGCGCGAGATAGACTATCCGTCTCTTTCCGTGTGTACAGAAACAGACAGACACACACATACCTACACAGAGACACAGATATACACATATTAAACTTATAGCCCCCCTCTTTTGCGTTCCGTCGCAGGTTAAAATACATGGGTTCTCAACAACGGTTGTAACCATTTCGACGTAGGTACCGACTTCTGAGGGGCTAGTATGATCGCTTATATGTCGGACATATAGCATTCGTCCCGTACTGTCAAGTATGTAAGTGCGAGAGGGACGAATGCTATATGTCCGACATATAAGCTATCATACTAGCCGGGCTGGTGCTTCTGGTTCATTGTAGAGCAAGTATTCTAAAGATAGATGTGCTCTGCATTTTCACAAAACCGGTAAAAACTGGTTAAAGAGGCGGTTAAACCAGCTAGGCTTGTATTGTCATCGCACCTCTATGGATTCTTTTTAGCATGCAATGTAACAAATATAAAATAATTCAATTATACTCATCCTATTACACCTAACGACTGCAAGCGAAGCGCGCTGAACATTACAATAATAATATTTTTTAAGAAAAAAAAACCGACTTCAATGGAGGATGCCGGTGAAAGATTATTATACTTAGATGGTGCACTCTTAGATTCCATACAATAAAATAAAAATGGCTATAAGTATGTTTATAATGGTAGAAGACTAAGTACCCTCAATTCCTCATGGAATCATGGAAAACCCTTGCTTGCTTGACAAACAAAACGAAGAGAACAAATCGCCAAAATTGAAGTACGCGTCGTTGAAAAGTTCCGTTCTGTCATCATCAGCAGTTCCACTTCATCAAATGTCACTTTTATCAATGAAAATACTTGATTAGTTCGTGAAAATTATAAAATTACTATTTGTGTGCCTTTCACATTTGAGGAGTTTCCTCGATTCCTAATGGATCCCATCATCAGAACTCGAGCATGACAAAAATCAATCGTGAAAATAGAACTTGCTTAACAAACACAGCTAGAAGGACAAATCCCCCAATTTGGAATTTTTCGTCATTGAAGAGTTCTGTTCTGATCATCATCAGCAGTTCCACTTCATCAAATGTCACATTTTTGTATGATAATGCTCGATTTGTTGATAAAAATACAAAAATCACTGTATGTTTGCCTTTAAGATTTGAGGAGTTCCCTCAATTCCTCATGCATCCCATCATCAGAAATCGAGCATGACAAAAATTAATCGTGAAGATAGAACTTGCTTAACAAACACAGCTAGGAGGACAAATCGCCAAACGTAAACTTTTCGTCGTCGAAGAGTTCTGTTCTGATCATCATCAGCAGTTCCACTTCATCAAATATCACATTTTTGGATGAAAATGCTCGATTTGTTGATAAAAACACAAAAATCACTATATATTTGCCTTTAAGATTTGAGGAGTTCCCTCAATTTCTCATGGATCCCATCATCAGAACTGCGTTTTGACAAAAACGGGACCAACTTGGATATATATACTTACAATCAAAAAAAGAATTTTCCAAATCGGTTAAGAAATGACGGAGTTATGGAGTAACAAACATTAAAAAAAAAAACATACCACCGAATTGATAACCTCCTCTTTTGAAATCTTGAAGTCGGTTAAAAATACTTGTCAAGGATTTATTTCAAATCTGATCTAAGTTAGACAAGTAAATAGCTAACTTATTCTCATTAACAAATTACCTATTTGTCTGGACAAATGATCAGATCTACAGAATGTTCTGTATAACAACGACCTAATTAAGACCGTACCTATATGTCTGTCACATGCTTTTTTAGGGTTCCGTAGGGAACCCCATATTTGTGACCGGGGGATAAACATTTTTTTCGATGGACATAGGTGTGTGGAATATCTATGGATAGGTCTTTAAAAATTAAATGAAGGTTTCTAAGAAACTTTTTCATTTAAGTCAACCGTTGGTGAGATAATCACTGTCAAAGTCGTAAAAAGTGTGCCCCCCCTCTAACTAAACTATGAAGTTTCAAATTCTAAGAAAAATTAAGGTGGTGGACCATAATAAATACTTTTAACGATTTTTGGTTTGAAAAAGATAGGTTGAACGGTTTTTGAGTTATCGCAGAAAAATTGTGTTACCCGAACAAAAGGATGTACCTAAGTTCCGCAATTTCCCTATGAAGATATAATGTTTTTTGATTCAATGTATTGTATAGTTTGTTTTAAATACGGACTAGTAGGTGTCGGTACTCATAGGGGGTAAATGCCATAATCGCCACGTTTGGCATGCGGGTTGGCAATCGCAGTATATCCACCGCACTCCAGGGATGCTGCTGCCCATCCCCCGGTGATCTTGACATACCCGGGTCCAGCCGGGGCGCAGCGTGGGTAGCCCCCCCCCTAGGACTGATGATCTGGTAAAGGTCGCAGGAGTCCACTGGCTACGGGTGGCGCAGGATAAGTCATTGTGGCACACTTTCGGGGAGGCCATACCAGCAGTCAAGTGGACGTCTTTCGGCTGATATGATGATGAGGATGAGGTGTCGGTACGGAACCCTTCTTTGTGCGTGATCCGACACGCATTGCTCGAATGTTAGGTACAGTCAACCAATTTGATTTCTGGGCCACTTCGTTCGTACCTTGTCACAACTCAGTAACAATCTGTAGTAGCTTTCATATTGTTTGTCGCTGGGACAAGGTGCGAAGTGGCTCAGTAATCAAATCGGTTAACTGTACAGTCACGTTCGTTAATTTGTGACCCATTTCGCAAAAAAAAAATCTTTAACTTTCAACACGGTTTGATAAGGCTGTCAACCTTAAGGGGGTCCCGAATTAAAGTTCGTGACTGTACCTAGGAGATATCCCATGAAGTAATAAAATAGCTTAATAAGTTCGCGTTAGTACAATACCACAGTATTACAATATATTCCCTACAGTAGTGAAACGCCTTTGACGTCGGGCGACGCCGCCTCTCGTGTAAGTACTTACGCTGTCACGCGCGGATGTGCCAGGGTTGTCAAAATTGGAAAATAAAACAAACGTTATTATTATGCAATGATTTATTTACCTACATGTGTTGCACAGCCAGATATTTACGTGAGATTTTGTTTTTAGATGTTTTAAGTTTTCTATTATTAAATTTAACTATGTAATTTATTTGCATGCGTATGAACAATTTGAGCATAAATGTTTGTGGGAAGCGGTAGGTTTAATGCCTACCTACAAGCTCACGCGGCGTTAGTTAGGTAACACTTGAACTTGAAACTACAAACTGCTTTATTCATCTCGCACGGCACTTCTGTTTACATTTACGGGCTGTGAGGTCACACAGGTATCTTGAAACGTTACAAAGTATAAACACAAAAATTATATTTACAGTCGCGCAATGAAAAGGTTTATCACTTTTCAACTCTATTTCAATATCGTTAAGGTCGAAAAGTGACGAACCTTTTCATTCCGCGACTATACCCCAATTGTTTGTGAGAATTTAAAATAACGAAAGCATCAAGTGGGTTAGAACTTAGGCCCGTATAAACAAACCACACTAAAGTTCCGAGATAGCGTTTAATATACTGTTTCATGAAAATTCAATAGCCACTGATTTATAAATCAATTTTTGTGGACAGATACGTAACTCGCTATAGTATTAATAATTCTATAGGCCATAGGTATAACATTAAAAAAAAACAAATGGGCAGGAGCGCGATCCAAACTATTAAAAAAATATGGTTTCCACGGCAATTCCATCGCTTAACGCTTAGTTAGGTACCTACCTACGTACCTAATTAACGAAATTAAGTATACGAACTTACCTCTCATCATGGGGAAATCTATGAAATCTTTATTTAATATTGTTGTTGAGGTTTAATAATAAAATCACAATCACTCAACTCAAAAACATGTACGCGCCTGCCTTGAATGTTAGAGAACGCAGACTGAATGAGTTTGCGTCGGAATATATTGTAATAACTACTGTGTCTATGTTTTATTCTGCCATATATACGGGTAAACGTCCCATTACTCGACACAATGCCCAGTAGATGGCATCTATTGATCACCTCAACGAATCCTCAAGTTAATAAAGGGTCGGTAACGTGCTTGTGATTATTCTAGAGTCGCAAGCGTTCATAGACGACAGTGTTTGTTTACCATCAGGCAGGCCGTAAGCTTGTTTGCCACCGTCGCAGTGTAAAAAACTGTCATTATGTCAAAAATCATTAAGTCACATAAGAATGAAAGTGCCATGTATTCGGTCATTTACCTTATGCTTATAGCTCTATTAGGTACCTATGCAATAATGTCATTACTTACTAGTAGTATAGTAAGTAATAAACAATATTACTACATTTAAGTATACTACATATACCACTACTACCTATTTACTCGTATTTAAAAGTACTTAATGCGTACCTACCTACCTATTACGCATTACTTTCAAATACAAATAAACGAAATTTGTTATAATGTTAATGTGGATTTATAAAGAACGCGACCAAATATACTCGTAAGTATGGCCTTGTAGCGCCGGGTAGGGGTCAAGGTTATATTCTCAGATCATAGAAGTTATATTATAGCTACTGTCGACCTTGAGGAATTAATCATATGTTGTTGAGATGAGATGACTAATCTATAGTAGGGCCAATAGAACCAGTTTTACTCACAAATGAAACTATCCATAGCAAGAAGTACTTAATCGTCTTCTTCACAAGTTATAAATACGAAGTTTTAGGTTTATTATGTTCTACAGCTTCATTTATATTGTAACCCCACCTTATATCCGAATCAATAAAAAAAAACATCTCTCGTTTAAATTTAAAAACTATAAATAAAAGTCAAGCTACATACCTAGTTATTTATTGAATAATTATTGCACAAAAGAATAGCCCTATTGTACAAAATGCGAACTTAATGCCATAAAGCATCCTCTCCCAAGCAACCCTAAGGTAAAGCCAGAGTAACTGAATCTATATTCGGGATATAAAAAAAACGAGCGAACGTAACTATCGCTGGCCCGCTGCGAACATCTCTTGTTACTTTTGTTAATCTGTGGCGTTCCCCTTCCCCCCTCCCGTTGCCCGCCGGCGGCTCGGGGCACTTCGGACCAGTTCGGGCAGTGGGTAACAAACATTAGGCAGGGGCGCACGCTGATTGTTACCATTACAAATGTGATCCAAAATGTCCAAAACACATTGCTGTGTTTACGGATGCCTGAAGACGAAGGAAACGAACCCAGAGTGTTGGTTTGCGAAGCTCCCTAATGATCCGGAGAGGTAAGACATTTCATACTGATTATTTATCCTTATGTTAGTTAGGGTTGCCGAGTTTGCGCTAAACTAAAGTGTGAGTGACGGGACCTGAAGGGACGCTTGCTTACACTTGCAAATTAACAAATTTCTTTTACATATTGTATGGGTGCTTTTTCTTCGTTTGTTTTTCTATATTGTTTTCTATGTTTGTTTCCAGTCGCTTTAAAAATTAAGGACGTAACATTTAACGACAACGTGATATTTATAAATGTATGCCTACTTTGAATCTTATTACACTGAAACAAGTTCCGGAATATAATATGTAGGTACTTACTTACTTACCTACTAAATTTCGCGTCAGTGTCGCAGTGGCTATGGCATTCCGTCAGCATAGCACATGGCCGCCACGATCGCGTCTTATCGCAAGTATTAAATTTGATACCTAAATACTGGGGAATAAAATTCAAAATAGAATGAATAATGTATAATGTATATATTTGATTTTTTGTTATTGCGACACATTATGTGGTGAATTTTATAAATGCAGCAGTATAATTTATTGCCAAATGTGAGTACTTACCATTGTTACGTACTCAATTTTATAGGACTGTTTACCGATTCTTTTTTATACCACGCCGTTGGCAAACAAGTGTACGGGCCGCCTGAGCGCCTGACAGTAAGCGGTCACCGCAGAGTATGGACACCTGCAACTCCTCGGCGCCTCGGCGGTCACATGCGCATTGCTGACCCTTAAAAAAGTTTAAAATATTATACATTTCAGTCTCGAAGAGCCCCACTATTTTAAGGCAGCTTGTGGAAAATATTATGATTATTAAGTAAGATTTTTTTAGGTATTATTGTTATTTAAAGTTTGTAGAAAATAAATAAATACCTACGTAAGTGAAAATCGAACACAGTTATACCATTTTCAATAAAGAGTTGTATAAATCTCATCCAAAGTAAAAGCCTTTCATGAATCGTTAATATTAAAATGCATAAAACAGTCTATTCCTACCTTAGTTCGGAAGCCTGTGTTGCTCGAAGATTCCTACATTAAATAAGTCACATAATATTATTGAGTACTCACTGGTAACAGAGGCAACATAAGGCCCAAACATATTTCAGTCTTTTCACGAACTTAACAGCATTAAAATTCAAATATTATCTTCTGCTCTGCACTGCAATTTATGAATTTATAAATATAAGTAATTATCTTCATTTTACTCTAGCTTTAGAACAAATTAAAACATAATTATACTAATACGTGATACATCGTATCGGAACCTTTTCTTAAAAACTAACGAACTTAAGTTCGGAATTTGCTTGAAACGTTAAATTTTGAAACAGAAAAATACATTTCAAAATTATTTATTCGTTACGTTTCTTTATGAATAAATGTAATACATATTAAAATTATAAAATTAAGCTAGAACAATTATTATTAATTTGATTATATCAATAAAATTCAATGAACCATTCTATTTCATCATATATTTCTATCCACCTAGTAAGGACCGCTCATTGAAAATGAATTGGAAGTCATAATAGGGATCCTTACGCTCATTATTATTACCTTAAAAAATGGAACACATAATAGTGTGTCATGTTCTCATGTTTCACGTTTGAATTTGAAAATCACTTTACCCGCTAGCGGATGAAGCGATTTTTTTGGACGCAGATTTAAATCGATACCTATAATTTAACAATAAACGTATTGATTGATTGATAAAGGAATACTTTCCGAGCTGCCGAGCGATATTTATTGCCAACGAAGATATGGGTACACAAACACAACATTTAATTACCCACAAATATTTATAAAAATATGAGGACTAGCCCGAAGTCAACTCGGGCATTGCGCGGCTGAGTCACACCTATCTCAGTCGCACTGTGAAAATTAAAAACAGGAGGGTATATATTTTTCGAGTCCCGTGTCGTGTCGCGGCTTCAGTTGCGCTAGTCGGTAGTCGCTATAGCACCTCTGGTATTTTTATTTATTTATTTTTTATTTTTCTCATATAGGTATACAGAGATACACTTATGTCCGTCAGTAATTACAATGTTTCTTATCGCTAATCATTACCATTAATGAATACTAGTCAGTTACACAATTTTCCAAACATCCTTATCAGCTAAATAATCTGAGACTTTGTTGTAGGATTTCTGAATTAGTTTATCTTTAACAATCTTTTTAAATTTAAAGTCTGGTAAGTCAGTTACGTGTCTGGGTCAATTGCCATTTAAATGGGTTCGCGGTGTCAGCATATTTTCGAGCCTGTAGCACTCAGGTCATTGTTGCTGCTAAGCTGACTGTATATATATATATATATATATATAATCCGACCCTCACCGTTTATGACAATAACCAATGTGATTATTTTCTTTGTTACAGGCAAAATGAATGGCTTAAAATTATAGGCAGGACTGATTTGATTTACCAATCTACTGTAAACCCAAAAAGTTATCATGTGTGCTCTTCGCATTTCGAGGACCATGACCTTAAACAAACCAGTGTGCTATTGCCTGACGCAGTGCCTTGTCGGCATCTTCCAGAAAAATCTTTTATTGATACACCACAAGATCTCCAATTCGCCAACTCTTCTGTCGACTGGGACGAAATCATTCTCAATCCTTCTATGGCTAAGTCCTTCCGTACGAACGAAAGTCCAGAACACCGATTGGTAATTGTCGAAAATAAAGACAACGAACCCCCACGAAATAATGTTGCACTTACCGTTCCTGTTTTGCAAGATGATCTCACTCTTAAAATGCATAAACTAATGCAGTATCAAACGATGATAACCATAGATAGGGACAGCAAGGACTTCATATATTATGCATTGAACCTGTATCTTTTGAATCCACAAGCGTATTGTTTTATAAAGGACGCGTTGAATTTGCCTAGCGAAAAGGTATTCAGAAAAATGAAACTAAGTCTTTCTCCAAAGTTGAATAAGCGCGTTCTGGATTGTTTATCTTCGAAATTGAAATCGTTTCCAGATAAAGCAAAATATTGCACAATATGCATAGAAACCCTATATGTACGGAATAGTTTGTTCTATGACATCACGAATGATGAATTGATAGGTCTACAAGAAGTAGACGGTGTGAGAAGTGATCAAGTGGCAGGCCTGGTGTACGTAATCATGTTGCGGAGTATCCTGGTGAAGTGGGATCAGCCTGTTACTTACTGCTTGATTAAGAGCGTTAAGAACTTCACACAGTTGGAGTCGTGGATTGACGGAGTCATCGCCAGTCTTTTAGACATTGGATTTGAGATTATGGCTTTAGTGACGAATCAGGGAAGCAATTTCAAGAAATATGCAATTGAAATAAAAAATGTTACGCCAAACTGCCACTATTTTACCATAAAGAACAAGAAGATTTACTACATTTTCGAAATACCGCAAATGGTAAAGTGTGTAAGGAATAATCTTGGCACCAAGGACATATATTACAACAATAAGAAAGTGTCATGGCAGTTCATTGAAATGCTGTTTCGACTTGAAAGCAAAAACAAATATAAAATTATTCCAAAAATTACTACCGGGCACGTATCGCTTAATAATATAATAAAGATGCCATCTGTGAGATATGCAGCAGAAATTTTTAGTAACACTGTGTCGCGGGCGATACGTGCATATGTAGATTCAAAGGAGATGCCCGAGGAAGCTAGAGAGACTGCTGACTTCTGCGTTTTTATGAATAACTTGTTTGATGTTCTGAATTCGAGCACCTACAAAAATGACAATGTATACAAGTGCGCCCTCGGTTCAAATGACTCCCAAATGCAACTTCTTCAAGAAGCTTTAAATATATTTGCCATTATAGAATGGAGAACAAGGAAAGACGTTAAAGGAAATAAAAAAAACGAGCGCATTCTCACTAACTACTCCTTACCGAGTATTCAGGTATCTCTGAATTCGATTATATCTATCTCACAGGATTTGGATGCACTGGGACATAAACTTATTCTGACAGATCGGTTAAACTTGGATCCGTTAGAGAAATTTGTGGATTTGGTTCGTCGTTCAGTTCAAAAAAAGTGTGATTCGAACGCAGCTAAACCTACTCCGATTCAGTTCTGCAGGAACTTTTCCAAGCAGTTTATGACACACGTTCTTGCTAAATCACCGCTTTCAAACCGACCGAACGCTTTCCGTAAATATTTTGATGACGCTATACAGCTCGAAACAAATAAAATTAATCATATTCCCAGTAGATCACAGATATGTTTAGGAGGCCGCCCAGACTATCGTATACAATTACCTGAAGATCATCCAACTATATATGTAGCCAGTTACATTTTTTACAAATGTCAGGAAGCGCATAGATGCGATGTACTTGATGCGTATGCAAGGTTGTTACCAGAACTGGCGAAAACGAGAGTGTATGACAGCTACAACAAAAATGCTGAGTTTTACGGCAAACTCAAATTGTTGCAGTATCCGTTTATCCGGTACATAGAACAACTCGAGCGTGCGTTTACGCAAATATTTAAAAAATATATTTGGTCTAACCCCGGAGCACAATTGTTTAGCAATTTGAAGTGCATACTATTTGATCCACCTTGTCAGTGCTTCCCGAAAATGTATGCAGTAAAATTGCTGATCAGATTACGAATATATACGACAATTAAGGAGTATAACAAACGAATTAAACGCCAAAATATAAAGTTCTCTGAATTTATTTCTGAATTGGATAAAGGTTTACAAGTAATAAAATAAACATTGTTGAAGTGATATTGATTGATTTTATTGTACACCTTTTGTTCAGTTCCTTTTGTCCAAGTCCTTCCTTACATCTTCGCAGTATCCTAAGAATTAACGACGTCGGTAGTTTTTGCATAAAAACATTTTTATACTAACTCGAGCAGTTTTCATAAAGTGACAAGAAAGTACACAACAACAATAGACAAAGAACACGGTACACAATATATGTATTTGCCGGGTCCATTACATTACCTTGGAGATGTAAAACTACTTATTAGTTACATGTACATGTATATTGTTACACAAACAAGCAGGGATGTATTCAGGGTCGTCTTGCTAAATGCAGGAACTCCCACAATCGCTGTAAGTAATCAATCAACACCAACAAGCCAATTACCGTTCGAGAACCAGATGTAACCGGTTAGTCGATGTGGCGCCGGTACAGTAACGAGACCGAAGCGGAAATCAGAGGACACTTGCTAGTAGAAGTAGTAGCACGCGGGAAAATATTGTGTACATACCTACATCTATTACAGTCGACTGCAAAATTATCTTCTACCAAACAATATTTACTCTGATATTTGAACTGCTGTATTTTTTAGATAGCGCAAAGGAAACAGTATGACACGCCTTTGTTTATATTACGAAATTACAGTGCTTGTAATTTGTGATGACTGATGATGATCTTCGACATTGACCGAACGAGCGAAGCGAGCGAAACGTCTCCGTTTCTGCTTTCGACATAAAATCTTTCGTATGTCTGTCTGTCTGTCTATCCGGATGTTCTCCTCAAAGGTCGCATTTATCAACCGATTCTCGTGAAATTTTATGAGCAGTTCGATAATTAATATAGTTTTTTTTGTCGAGTCAGTTTATGGAAAATTTGAAATTAGAAAAAAAATCTAGAGGTCTACAGCTCAAAGAGCCACTAGTGGTAAATATATTTAATACTTAGTACCCATTTTACTTTAATATTAAATACGATTCTAATTATTTTCCCCCGAACCTACTTTTTACAGATTCAGTGGTTAAAACGTGAAACCGAATGACAAACAGGGGGCCAATTCTCGGTCCGATCGAGATGCATGTCTATCGTGACATTGTATAGAATGGTAGAGTCACTTGTATGGAATCTCTAATAGAGATCATCTCGATCGAACCCGAGAATTGGCCCCCAGAGTTCCTCTCACATTTATAATACATATTAGGGCTTTATTCGTAAAACTTACAGAAGTATTGGAGATTTTAGATTCCGAGGCAATTTATTGAAACGCGTCTACACTCATTGTTATGTACAAAGACAACAAATATTTTTTTTACCATTAGGTACCTTTATTGTGCGTCCATTGAGCCAGTAACAATTTGAGGTACAAACCATTGTTTCAAACTAGTACCTCATTGCCTACTTCAACCATAATCATTGGAGTTCATTTGACACAACGTTTCGCAAAATGGTATCAGTGTACGTATTGTGCGTATAGGTACCCTCGTAGCTCGGCGTATTTAAAGCCAGAGTGCGCTTATATCTTGCCTGCCCCTCTTTCTGCTTCAACCAAGCTCGGGTCATACGCACTTTCGATGTGAATTTCCTTCAAACGGGGTTGACAGTGAGACTCATCGTTTTATGGCGGGCGACGCGGGCGGGGCGTTGTGCCACGCCACGACGATGCCAGTACGATGCCAACTTGTATTTCATCTGTGACGATGCCACGCAAACGTGACGACACTAACTAGATGAAAGAGCACAGTGCTAAACAGTAAATAGAGATGTCATGATTTGTGTTTTTAGCTGTCAGTAATCGGTTTTGTTAGACAGTGGATCTTCTGTACCTAAAAGTACTAGTTAATAAGTATTAGTTATCATGTCGGAATGCGAAACGTGGAGTCAAATGAACCTCCAGGCCCAACCCTTTTTGTCGGTTACCCAGTTCTATAGGGCATCGCAAACGATGTTTAGTTATAGGTCAGCCTAGGTTGTTGCGTTAGTTCAAATTCTAAACTAGGTTGTGTTTTCTATTTTCGTTAGGTCGAGATATTTATGGGGAGTTTTTTGATACTGCCAAACAATAGGTAGATGTTCTCCAGCCAAACTCTGTTTTATTGTAAGGTTTTTGACACTCTGCTGTTGATATTATCCTAAATGGATCACCATTCAGGATAATATAAGTGGAGATTTTAGTAGACCACCAGTGAATTTGAAAAAAGTATATCTTCTTTACCGGTTTTTTTTTTTTTGTGAGCTAAGTACTTATAGTTTATCTTCATGTTGTCTATTTCTTTCTGGAACAATCTAAAGAAAATTGTGTCCCACTTGCCTAATATTAATATTTAATTGGTGTGACGCAAATATGTGTCACTTGGTTTGATGTACAGTCAACAATTAGTGACATGAAGATTTGTGTGTAAGGACCAAATTATTGGACCATCGTTAAGGCATTTAATTCAACTACCATTATTTTTTTCTCTTGTGATACGAACATTTGTCATACAATTTATATGAGTCACTTTCGTGTCAAAACGTAATCAATTAAATTGTAGACGAATTAAATGCCTTAACGATGATCCGAATATTTGTTCTTCACCCTTGTTCATTGAAGTATATATGACGTTGACTGTACCTATATTAGTATGTACTCGGTAACCAATAAAAATCGGAGACCAAAGTCATTTATATGTTTGTGTGTGCAAGTGATTTATATGTTTCAGCGAGTAAGCAATTCCTAATCAGTGGTGCTGATTTAAAACACGAGCGATGCGAGTATTTTACACCTATTATAATATGATAATATGATATACCCTTCCGTACATGTATCATTGAATACTAAAATCTTATATTAATAATTGGTATATTTTGTTCATAAAGTACGTAATAAAAGTTGACCGGTATGCTTTATTGTATACCCATACACGAGTCGCCCTTCACAGATCAACGCACATGCACGTAAACAGATCTCTGCGATACATACAGAATTACAGGTTATAAATAAACTTGAAATATTATACCTCAATTACGTGGAATTCCAGTGAAATTGTATTTTATACTCTAAATAAAAGTTATTAGGTTGGCTTCGTTCTATTGAACTCCGACTTATATTAAGCTTCTGAGTAAACAGCAGATTTCACAGAATCATATATCAGTGACAGCAATAATTCAAATGACAGAAAATTAACACACCCTAAGTAATAAGATCCGATAACTTGGTTGGTAACTATCAGAAGGAAATATTTTTCAAATGATGGAAAATGGAGGTAAAATTATTGACAAAAAGGATTGGATTGGATTGATGTGTTTTCTGTTTAATTTCTAGGCACGCCTTAGATACAGTTAGAAAGCTTTATAATTTTTCATTCGACGCGTATTGAATACGTACTCTTCTGAATGAAACCCTCTTTTCAACATTTAAAAATAAGCTCATATAATTGCTAAGTTAATTTAGATGATTTAGTACAATAATAGCACTACCAACAACGCCACCTGTTGACCTATTACTTTACTATAATATTCTTAAAACATAGAAACTATATTGTTATGTTAATTAATGACTTAATTATACCATAAACAATTTATATTTTGGTTATTTATCACATCAGACGTACCGTTTTTGTTGTATTTAAACGGAGAGTTTATTCGAAGTTTCAAACCTCAAACTGTACAAACTTTGAACCCTCTTTTCACCCCTGTACAGGGGGGAATTAGGAAAACGCTTAAATACGTATTTGTTGTATTTAAACAGAGAGTCTATATACGAAGTTTCCAATCTCTCACTTCGAAAAATATTTGCTACTCATACAAAATTTTAAACCCCCTTTTCACCCCTTTTGAGAAAGAATTTCGAAAAAACGCTGATATACGCTATTGATATATTTAATAGAGAGCCTATACACGCAATTTCAAGTTTCTAAGTCCAAAAATTTTACTTTTCCCATACAAACTTTCATCCCTTTTTTTACCCCCTCAGGGTATGATTTTCGAAAAATCCTTTCTTATCCCTAGCCTATGCTATAAATTTAACCGACTGTACAAAAATCAGTTCTCTAGCGTTAGTAGTTTCGGCTGTGTGTTGATGAGTCAGTCAGGACTTCTTCTTTTATATATATAGATTAAGGCGTAAAGTGAGAAATATTTTGTAGGGTACTTTCTTGAAGTTCGTTTATCGAAATATTTTTTCAAGTATTTCATTTGGTTTATTGACATTGTGTATTATTTTGAGGACATTCAATATTGTGAGGACAATCCTTTTTGTTAGTTTACTCATTTAGTTTATTTATTTCATTTTATTTAGTATAATTGATCTTTAAATTTTTATATTTATTTGATACGGAATATTCTGTCTATATTAATGCCTATTTCGATCTATCAAATCACATTTTGTGGGAATTATAGTTGACATTGTTTATTTATTATGTACTGACGATACCTTGTGTGAGATACGAGTAAATACCCATTTTGTGTGTTCAAAATTGGAACCTTATTTTTTATTGACAATAATTCTGAAATCGTGATAAAATAATATATAAATATGCAAATTTATATTGCAATTGTGTCTTGAAATAAATAAATCTAAATCTAATTTAATAGACGACAGGGACTTCTGAATCTTCTGATAATTTTGCCTCTATTTTTATTCATGATTTTATCAATATACTCATTTGCCTGTGATTAAATCTTCCATAAACTAAACCAAGTAGACCCTCTTATAGCGAAGCGGAAAAATTGGGCGTGGTCACACTGTCTAATGAATTGACACAACTGACACACACGTAATGAATTTATTTTATAATTGATATTTTAGATAGTGCATACATTAATATTAAATTAAAAATATATGTAATATCTGCTGATGAGTTGATGTTAGAGAGCATGGTTTTACGGGTGCTGAGAACTGTAATTTGCAATAAGTGTTACGACGTCAATTGATATAATTACTAGACGCTAGACGTCATAAACTGCAAAACACTTCAGTGTGGAATACACTACACTTACCATTGCAAATTACATATTATCTTTATTGAAGACATTGAAGTGCTGATTAGGTAAATAATGTTGATACGTACACATAGTACGTATGAGGGAGAGATCGCCCTTTAGCGATAAGACCGTCTTCTTGCTTTACCTCTGAATCTCAGTTAATTCTTTATGTATAACGTTTTATTTATTAGATGTGTTTTCAGTTCTATAATTGCGCGTGCATCTATTTTTAAAGCAAATAAATATAAATATTACCTTAATTTATGCATGTGTATGTATTTACTGATACGAAAATTGAATACCATGTATAATATTCAGCGCTTGGCCGTTTTTGGGAAACGTAAAGGAAATATGAAAAATACAGGTCAATTGATACTCGTGTGTGACCGCCTAACTGGCGCCCGTCAGTCATCCTGAAGGACAGGCTCACCTATAAGTATTAGATAATAAATTACCAGATAGATAGATACGCCTTGCTCATCATCATCAAGATAATGAGTATTACGATTGAAGCGATTCAATGTTATAAGATAGCCAACAATTACTGCAGTCAGTATGTCGTATTATGTCATAATTACTGAACTTCTGTGATTATTTATTGTACCTAATTACATAACTGCCTTTTTAGTTGTATGCTTGATAGAGCCACCGTATTATGGGGTCATTCATTGATTATTTATGGCTGTACTCGTAGCTCATGCTACAAGTAAGTCTTTTCATCTATCTCTGTGAGACACATATCGAGAAAATTCGATAAAGAAAGAGTTGGTATCGTCCTTTATTTGGGTTTTCAAAAAAAGAATCAATAATGTTTATTCGTAACACAAACGATACATATAATGAACAGAAGGAGAGACAAACAAAAAAGGGCCGTGCCACGAAATGGACCCAACTCAGTATATTGCTGGCTTTACAGCCAGCGCTGGTCTTGTGTAGGGCCCATTAAGTGAGGAAACGGTGGGTAGCACAATATACAGTATAGAAACAAACATATAGTACTTGAAGAACAAAAAAAAGTATAACATTACACATTGCACTAAAACCCAGATCATAAAACAACAGTATAGCTAATATTATACTTATATAAAACATAATACGACTAACATCACAATTTTACAAACAAAAAGAAAAAATAAAAATAAAGTAATACAATATAATAAAAATAAAGTAACACAATATAATAAAAAGGGTCTACGTGACAATTGGGGTTTTGACAATTGGGGTCTCTTGTGTTCCACTCTGAGCTTCTATGGGCGCTACATCAAATAGTGTTTTATGTAGGCAGTAACTAGCGAGCTGTGGCTATAACCGAAAGGGTAAAATAACCAGCCCTTTTATTAAAAAACCGACTCGTCCTAGCCTGTCACCTCTCACCTCACCCGTTTTTATATGGAAACTGTCAAATGTAATTTTTCACCGTTTGACAGTTTCCTTATAAATACTTGTCACCTCACACCTCACCCGTTTTTATATGTAGTCTGCCAAATGTCATGTTTGAAATTTTGACAGTTTCCATATAAAAACCTCACCCGTTTTAATATGAAAACTGTCAAAATTTGAAAAATGACATTCTATTCTAGGACTAGTCTGTTTGTGAATAACACCCTAGTACGTGGTTCGCGATAAGCCACTCACAGTTACTTTCACACAAGGCCCTCCTTGCGAGTAACTACTACTGCAACTACCAGAAGAAGAGGCCAGTTACTGTTGCTTATACATTTGGTATTTATAAGCAAACATAACTGGCATATCTCCCAATATGAGACCATCTTTGAAGTAGAATCCAACAGAAATAGAAATATAATAAAAACCCATGGATTTACTACGTTCATAAAAACCGAATTTCAAACAAACACACGCGCATGCGTCAACTAAAAACTTTTCCATGGATTAAGACCTGAGTACCTATGCTTCCTCCTTCAGAAACTGACAGACGAGGAAAATCTTACAAAAAAATATGATGCTAATTAACTAATGACACGTAGCTCGGAATAATCCAGTAGTCCCATATCATTATTAAATAAGGCTAGGTCTACTATTGAATCAGCAATACTGATTCTTCTACATCTACGAGTATCTACCTATACTACTAAGCTACTAATAAGGAGGTAACCTTTGTGAGAATTGTGATATTTTGAAGGTATGTTTATATGAAGAGATAATATCCGGAATTACTAATGCGATTCTAGAAATCTTCTAAGAATTTTTAAATGAGTAATAATTTAATGATTATATACAACGGAATTTTATGTTCTTCGAAATAGATTGTGCTTAGATAATAAGCATAGTATTAAGTTTATGTTGCTATACCCTTGCAGTTTCATGTTGAGACTATACTGAGTTTATATAAGATCCCCTGACGTATGATGGTGTATGATGTACTCAATGAAACGCAATAAACAACTTGAACTTGAACTGAACGAATAGCATGGGTCTTCGGGATGAACATAGGCTATGATTTATCCCGCGGGTTCGCTTGCGTTAATCGTAATACGCAGGTGGACCTGCGCGAAGGGCTAAATAACCAAGGCTAGACCTACGAGGGCTGTTCCGAAAGTTTTTAGCTGCTCTCACTCTATTCATGCCATATATGTTTTAATGATACCATTATGCGGGTAATTTCGATACATATGTGTTGGGGTGAAACTGTTGATGAAAGTCGCTTGGTTTTTTTTTTATTGTGTTTTAAGTACGACGTGTCAAAAGCCCTATCTAATATGCGATGAACGGGTCACAATACCAATTTTGCGTTGCAGGTCAATTATGATTAATACGTCACCACAACCACCCACAACTACGAAATTTTATACACCGCAAACTATGAATCTTCCCTGTCTCTACCCACGTAATCTGTTTCGATTGCATGAAAATTAGCGACAATGAGCAGGTGTGTCGAATATTAGTCTAGGTCGCCAGACTAGGGACTGGTCATCATCACAAAAATAACTTAAATTAAATAAAATCATTTAGTGATTTTACATTAAAATCAGCAAAACTAAGTTAGGAAGTCATCCCGTGCAGTTTCCACTACAGCTGTTAGGGATTTCGTTGCCGATACTATTTTTAGGTATCAAAAATAGTACTATTTTCGCAAATTTTTACAAGCCCATACAAAAGGCCTTTTGGTAAAAGAAATGTTGTGAAAAAAATACTTGCTGCTTACTAACGATTTTATCACAGCTCATAACTATTGAAATTACCCACATAATGGTGTCAATAAAAAATATATCGCGTGAATAGAGTGAGAGCAGCTAAAAACTTTCGGAACAGCCCTCGTATTGTTGAATCAGCATTACACATTCTATTATAATATTATACAAACTGCACTAATTGTTTGACTAAGTATATTTGCGCGAGGATTATGTTATGGGCTGGGTAAATATTGAACATTGTGGGAAAAGTCTAATACCTACACTCTAGAGCACATAAAACGGATACACTTTTTATCGAACTTCCATACAAAATATACCCGTTTTATTTGCTCTTGAGTGTATGTTTAAACGAGCAACGAGCAACTTATCTTGTCTATTTATTTATTTATTTCGGATATTTGGAAACGCTTCTAACGATTTCGATGAAATTACAATTGAGGGGTTTGCGGGGGAGAAAATCGATTTAGCTAGGTCTCATTTTCGGGAAAACTCGTATTCTCCGGACAAACGACGCACGAACAAAGTTGAAAAAAATCTCGAGGAAAATAAGCTCGAGAGAAGTTCGAGATTAGATGAATACATCACTGCGACCGTTGGAGTTATAAAATATATGTTTTTGCTGTCCTAAGGCACCTCGGAGGTGCTAAGGGCCTGGATGAATCGCGCCACGCCTTCCTGTCTTCAGCTACGCTTCTGCTGGCCTCCAGCTCAGTCCGACGGCTCGCAGCTCACTCTCGACGGTCCACCGCCATGTATGCACCGGGCGTCCACGGTTACGCCTACCGGTGTATGTGTATAAACTATGCACATACATATAAATCTCCCGCTTGTTTTCCCAAACGGTAGGCAATTAAAAAAAAAATTCAGTGCCACTTCAGTATCTGCAACGCTGCTGTTTACCACTGCCACTGCAGTATCATATTTTTTGCACCTGTGTATTTTCTGCCATGTGGGAAGTGGTTTCCAACCCATCCATACTTAATATTATAAATGCGAAAGTCACCCGTCTGTCTGTCTGTTACCACTTCACGCTTAAACCGCTAAACCGATTTAGATGAAATTTGGTATAGAGATAGTTTGAGGCTCGGGAAAGGATCATCACTAAAGACAGCGACACCTGGGACTCGGCAGTAAAAAGGCGGTGACGCTAGCTTTTGCCCGCGACTTTGTCCGCGTTGAACTCGTTATCGCCTTAGACCCTTAGAGAAATAATAGTCTTAGGTATAGCGTTTAAGAGGGCGCAGTACGATCGGTGTGGATCGGTTCTCCATACAAACGTATTTATGCTCTCATTTTAAAACGCCATGCTAGAATAACATGAAAATTTGTATACACAATGGGATCTGGCATATCTAGGTCGGATCATAGTTTCTGTTGCTAGAAATTGTAAAAGAAAAAAAATACAGCGGCTTTTTGAGTTTTTTACGGCTTGTATGAAAACCTTAATAATCGCTGTATTTTTTCTCCATTATAATTTCAAGCAACAGAAACTATGATCCGCCATAGATATGCCGGATCCCATTGTGTATACAAAGTTTCATGTTATTCTAGCCTGGCGTTTTAAAATGAGAGCATAAATACGTTTGTATGGAGAACCGAACGTACTGCGCAGTCTTAAGGCGCAGGCTTAATTATTATTATCCCATACAATCTTCTACCCCCTTTTCATCCCCTCAAGGCATATAGGTAATGTACATACTTAACATTTAATATACCATGTTTTCGGCCGCGCATGAACGAATTTTTAATCAAAATTCATGTTGTCAAAACAAATGATTCAATACCTAATCTTTTTCACCCCTTCAGAGGGCGAAATATCTAAAACGCTGAAGTTAATTTTCTTATCAACTCTTATAAGTACTTTGATGCCTGGTCTATAAACAATGTTTCAAGTTTCATTTATAAAAATATAACTATTTTCTCCCCAAACAAACTTTCAACCTCATTTTCACATCTTCAGAGAGTGACATTTCAAGACTCTTTTTAAAAAATAATTTTGTTCCCCGTACAAATTGTTACTCCTGTTAACCCCTTAAGCGTGTGAATTTTGAATTAAATTATATCCTAGGTATAATTCTCATGTTTAAGCTACAATACTGGAAAGTTTCCTAGACATAAGTTGAATCAGTTCAGTATACAGTCGACTACAAAGAGATGGATACACTTTTTCACCTAATATGAATTACTAGTCTATAAAAAAGTAAAAAGGAGCAATCCGAAAAATTATAGACCCATCTCCCTGTTACCCACACTATCAAAATTGTTCGAAAAATTGCTTAAAAGTCGACTACAAAACCACTTATATTCACACAATTCTCAACAGAAGGCAATTTGGGTACCAAAAAAGTGTAAGTACTTGTGACGCGATATCTACATTTATACATGACACTCTTACTTTACTAAATGAAAAAAGGAAAGTTCCAGGTTTGTTTATGGATCTAAGCTCTGCATTCGACACGGTAGATCATGACATTCTTTTAGGTAAATTAGAATATCAGATCTCATGTAAAGCCAACACCGTTTCGCTACCATCGTGGAGGTTATGCGAATATTTAGTTTCTGATCTGAAGTAAGTAACGAAACAGCTAAGCCATACCACCAGCACCACCACCATAACAGCCCAAGGACGTCCACTGCTAAGCCATACATATTTACTGATATGTAGAATTTGTTGAAGTTAGGGTCGGTAGAGTTAGGCCGTGTAGATTCAGAAGCTTGGCTCTACATGAGATCTGATATATTTTTCACAGGGCAAACCTTATGTGGTCATCTTGGCAACATTTTACATGAAATCTTTTTGGTGGGATATCAGTTCGTTTTGTAAGTTGCGGGGCAGTTTTATTAATAGGTTTTTTATTTACTGTCTACAGTCCCGTGTAAACTTTCATGTCCTAATTCATAAAATTGGTGAAAGGCTCATATAAACTTCCACCCCCCCATTTTAGGGGATGGGGGGCGAAAGTTACAAGTTTATCAACTTTTTTGTTGGTTGTATACTAAACTTAGATTACATACCAAATTTCAGCTTTCGAGCACTTCAGGAAGTAGCCAATCATTTTGATGATCATCAGTGTGTCAGTGAGTGTGTTAGTGACGAAATCGGTGTATTTTAGATATCAATAATATCTAAAGTATTAGAGCTATTCAATTGAGGCTTTGTATGTTTAATTAGTATATTATTGACATTATATCCTGAGAATATGAACTATCTGGTACATCAGAAACCAACTTTATGAGGGTTCAAAAAAAACGACGAAACACTTCTAGAAAAGGTAGGTAGTGCCCTTGCGCTTCGCTTGGCTCGTCTTGGCGGGGGCACTACCGTGCCCCCAGATTTAACATTGCAAATGTTTCTTCGAGGAAAATTAATGTTACATTAAACAGAGACGAATAAATCACTGGACGTCAGAGTTACAATCGGTTTCTAAAAATAATATTGTTTGTACAATGAATGTAAGAACAGTACTTACTCGTAGCTCGTAGGTAAACAAATCACATAAGCTTATACCATACCTCGGTCAAGTATGTAAACAACTGTCAGTTAAGTTCTCTTAATCTTATCATAAGAAACTACACTTTTGGAAAAATTATATCATATTATCATGAAGTTTTTTTAACATCAGAGTAATTAACTTAAGTAGAGTGGCAATAGAGTGAAGAAATCCGCGCGTAACGCGCACTTGACAAATTTTGTTTCTACACCGAAAAGATGATAATAGTAAATAATTATCAGAATGATATTCTGCTAGGCACATTTCCAGAGCTCGACACTGCCACAACAGTGGATACTTTAAATGTTAATTAAATAATCATAGCAATAAAGATGACAACCAGGTTGTAAATGTCATCAAGTTAAGGTGTCGAAATTGTGAAGTTTGGTTACCTTGGCTAAGATCCGCAAAATCTTTTAGTTTATCTAACAATAAATATGTATAACATAAATTATTTAATATATGCAAATTATCAACAGGAATGAGGGCATCCGCAGCAAAACCAAAGTGACCGATATAGCCCTTCGAATCGCTAAACTTAAGTGGCAGTGGGCGCGGCACATAGCACGTAGAACCGATGGCCGTTGGGGCGGAAAAGTTCTCGAGTGGCGACCACGTACCGGAAGGCGTAGCGTGTGCAGGCCCCCCACACGGTGGACTGATAACCTGGTAAGAGTCGCGGGGGTCCGCTGAATGCGCGTGGCGCAGGACCGGTCATTGTGGAAGTCTTTAGGGGAGGCCTATGTCCAGCAGTGGAAGTCATTCGGCTGACATGATGATGATGATGAGGAAGCAAATTACGAGTGTGATGATTTCAGGTGTTTACAAACTCAAATTGCGGTATTTTTAATATCTAATCGCATCAATCATAGATGATAGCGAAGCGACGCCTTGACATGAATTATTTCGATGATAGCAACTGGCGCCAAACTTTTTACAATGCGTATTTACTAGTCTACCTACAGATAGACTGTGATTAGCCTCGATAACTATATGGTATCTGGCTTCATTTTTACTTCCATTATAAATATAAGCTTCCGGGTGAAACCTAAAAAAGAAATATAGGCCACAGTTTTAGTAGGTACAACGGTACGCTGTGTGTTGGAAGAATTCTTCTAAATTCATACCACAAAATCATAATACTCCGTACTGTCCGTACACATCTAGGACATTAGGTAAGTTACATATCCACCACCACCATATCAGCCCTAAGACGTGTACCCTGCTAAGACGTCCACTGCCCTGGACATAGGCCTACCCCAATTTCATGGGGGGTAAATGTAAATATGCCATAATCGCCACGCTTGGCATGCGGGTTGGCGATCACAGTATCTCTATCGCACTCCAAGGATACTGCTGCCCACCCCCCGGTGTTCGTTACATATATTTATAAATAATAAGTATAATAACTGAAAGAGCTCGGTCAAATAGTGGCAACTTTACAGAGTCCCTAAATAAGGATTATTACGGATAATCTTCCACAAATTCATTAACACGACACGTGTGCTGTCATTTGTGGCGGTTTGCCGGTCCACACCTACACTATCATGTCTAGAAAAGTGCCGAAATGGATCTAAATATATGTCCTGTTTTCGTTGTTTTCATTTAAAAAAAATGTTTGATTATGTTTTTCACTCGCCACAGCGTGCTTTAAGTACTAACTAACGAGCTCTACGACAATGGAACTTTTATTTAAGGCGACTTCCTGAGTTGGCGGGGCGGGTGCGATATGTCATAGGTATTTTGCTATTTGACGTGAATTTACCGATGTAAGATTTCCTCACTTGACGAAATACTGTCAGTAATACGTTTGCGCAGTAGTAATACCATGCGCAGAAGTGGGGCAGTACTCAAAAAGTACAATATATTTACTGAGATAGAGATACCAGTGAAATACTCCACATAGATCGTAGCGCCGTTGTGTATTTAGTAAGAACTAACCGCACGAACGCTGCATCCACCATATCAGCCCTAGGACGTCCACTGCTGGACATAGGCCTCCCCCAATTTCATGGGGAGTAAATGCCTTAATCGCCACGCTTGGCATGCGGGTTGGCGATCACAGTATCTCCACCGCACTCTAGGAATGCTGCTGCCCATTCCCCGGTGGTCTTGGTCGTAGTTTAAGGACATACCCGGGTCCAAACAAGTTAACTAGTTTACAGTACAAACAAGTTAAACTAACATCCCCATAGAAAAATTCGTACTCCGAGCTGAAAGGCCCCTGGCAGTACTGCATTAGTATCGGTTGACACTGTCAGCTGGCAGTTTTCTCATATCGTACCGCCCCCGCATCGACAAGTCAGGAAGGCGCCTAATTTAAACGACGTAAGTACCCTTTTTGTATATAACAAGGTAAATGACATAACAATAACCGCGACACAAAAGACAATGTGTCGTCGCACCTCGATCAGCAGACACTTTCTGAAAGCTTGAAAGATGAATCCCATCTAAAACATAAATGTGAAACTGGGAGCCGAGTTAATAATAAAAAGCGATGCTTGGTTGTCGTCTTAACCGACAAAAGAATTGAGATCTAAATGGGTGCCAAGTTCCGTATATTCCCTGAAATGGTGTCTACATTGTTTACAGTAAAACTAATTTACTGCGGCGTTCGGTTCTCCATACAAACGTATTTACGCTCTCATTTTAAAACGCCATGATAGAATAACGTGAAAATTTGTATACACAATGGGATTCGGCATATCTAGGTCGGAAATTAGTTTCTGTTGCTTGAAATTATAATGGAGAAAAAATACAGCGATTATTAAGGTTTCCATACAAGCCGTAAAAAACTCAAAAATCCGCTGTATTATTTTTTTTTCGGTTTCTAGCAACAATAACTAATTTTCGACCTAGATATGCCGGATCCCATTGTGTATACAAAGTTGCATGTTATTCTAGCATGGCGTTTTAAAATGAGAGCGTAAATACGTTTCTATGGAGAACCGAGCGTACTGCGCCCTCTTAATGCATTTTGAGCTTTAACTTGGCAGTTTTCTTAAATATCCAACAGCTTTTATGGTGTTATAACATACTGCATAGAAAATTGCCGACCATAAATAATAATAATAATTAGCTGTTGCCCGCGACTTCGTCCGCGTCTTCGCTCCTATTGGTCGCAGCGTGATGTTATATAGCCTAAAGCCTTCCTCGATAAATCCATCCAAAGACTATCCAAAATATATTTATATATATAAAATAATTTTTCAATTCGAAGCAGCAGTTCCTGAGATTAGCGCGTTCAAACAAACAAACAAACTCTTCAGCTTTATAATATTAGAATATATAAAACTAATAAAAAAATCACTGTTTTCTGATTTTTTCTGGTGTAAACACACAAATACCAAGCTGCATGCCAAATTTCAGCTTTCTAGGTCACCTGGAAGTGGGTTAGGTTTTTGATTACTAGTCAGTCAGTCAGTCAGTGGTAAAAATGCCGTTTTTGGAATTTAATATATCAATAACTATTAAACCTATATTTATGAAATTTGGGGTTCTAGTTGTTCTAAAGTATCTTAAGAGTGCGCAGTATGCTCGGTTCTCCATACAAACGTATTTATGCTCTCATTTTAAAACGCCAAGCTAGAATAACATGAAACTTTGTATACACAATGGGATCCGGCATATCTAGGTCGGACCATAGTTTCTGTTGCTTGAAATTATAATGGAGAAAAAATACAGCGATTATTAAGGTTTTCATACAAGCCGTAAAAAACTCAAAAAGCCGCTGTATTCTTTTTCTTTTACAATTTCTAGCAACAGAAACTATGGTCCGACCTAGATATGCCGGATCCCATTGTGTATACAAATTTTCATGTTATTCTAGCATGGCGTTTTAAAATGAGAGGGTAAATACGTTTGTATGGAGAACCGAGCCAGACCGAGCGTACTGCGCCCTCTTAATACATGTACCATTTTTTTTATTGGGGAATCATAAGTGGCTTCAAACGGTTCGTGTAAAACATGTGTAAAATAACACACGGCTGCTGTCCGCCAGTTCCTGGGGTGAACTTGGCTGGACACGCTGCCGCGAGTCTAGATGTTTTGTTTTGATTTGCAAAGTCTGCGCATTGCACAAATGGTTTGTTGTTCCCAAATCTCCTCCACGGTAGAATATCGTCGTAAGTGGTAATGAAACCCGTAGGCCTTTGTGACATTATTTTAATGGCTCTTTCATGTTATTTTCCTGCTGCTACGGTCACGCTTGATTAATGTTATGAGCTAGTGTTGTAAGAGTTTCATGCCTCCTTAAAACAAAGATATCTACACATTTGGAATTAGGATTCCCAAACGGAGATTTCACGCAAAATTATTATTGCTTAATTTGCATGATTGTTTTTTTTTTTCCTTTGAGTAGCCGTTTACGCAGTATTGAATGAATACTTTAAGGTTAGACAGATTGATTGATGACAGGTTTGGGACGGATGAAGATTTTTGTCCCAAACTTACACGTCAATGTAACGGTAATTACTTATGACGTGGTGCACTAACTTCTGAAATACATACCGATTTACATTCAAAATGGCGCCGACAGCTGGCATACCATAGAAACTTACACCGGACTGTTTGGTGCAGTCAACAGCATAAGTACTTATAGATGATCATTTTAGTACCTTGTCACTTTCACTACTTTGACGCATCCCAACCTATCGCAATTGTTATATTAGTGCGTCAAAGTACTAAAACGATTATCTACATTTGCTGTTGCTGTTTACATAAAAGCCACACTTATTTATACCATCAGAAGACACGTAAACTTTATCTTGAGATTCGTAGCGAATATGGTAGGTCAATCTATTCACCTCACAGATTCACATGCGGTGAGTTGTCGATAATCGTTGTGCTGTGCCAGAATAAATAAGTAATACCTTCTTATCAGAAGGTCTATTGTCTAGCAAAACTGACGTTTGACAACTAGAAGGATATGCGTGACCGCGACGATGAGTGTCACTGTCAACCACGATCAGGTTGATTGTCATTACCACCTCGGAGTTGCACGAGGCCTGGCGTTGTGAATATAAGTTTTAACTAGTCTTTTACGGCACGGTCGGAACGAAATACATGGAGGACCTTTCGATAAAGTTTCGACTGTTCCGCCTGCATCACTATTGCGTAGGTACTTTATGCTATTGTCGCGTCAGTTGGCGATTTAGTGTGGAAAATTCCGCCTTAGTCGCATTTTGTAGTACCTAAACTACGCAGTGAGCTGTAATTCACACCACTCGACGAATCGGCTGTTTTTTTCCGTTATAAAAACACGTGACAGCTAAATCTGGCTGGCGACACATTAGAATTAAGTTAGAAATAGTTTGATTTACAAAATAGAGTCTAAACACACAGCAACAGTTAAAACGAAACACGTAGGTACCTTTTTTTACCACTTCGTTGGCAAACAAGCGTATACGGTCCGCCGGTGATGGTATATAAGCGGTCACCGCAGCTTATGGACGCCTGAAATCCCTGCGTGGCACATGTACGTTGCCGACTCTTTAATGGTATAAAAATTATACATTCCCTTATTGAAGAAACTCCAATACTGTGTAGTTCCTCGGGAAAACCTCGGCTAGGAGCTCATTCCACAACCGGAGCGTCCGAGGGAGGAAAATTTCTTTAGGTCAATCTATACTATATAATATTATAAAGCTGAAGAGTTTGTTTGTTTGAACGCGCTAACCTTAGGAACTACTGATCAGAATTGAAAAATTATTTTTGCGTTGGATAGTCCATTTATCGAGGTAGGCTTTAGGCTATATAACATCACGTTGCGACCAATAGGAGCGAAGACGCGGACGAAGTCGCGGGCAACAGCTAGAAAGGGATAATAATTTTTAAGAAAAAAAAAACCGACTTCAATGGGGGAGGCCGGTGAAAGATTATTATACTTAGATGGTGCACTCTTAGATTCCATACAATAAAATAAAAATTGCTATAAGTATGTTTATAATGGTAGAAGACTAAGTACCCTCAATTCCTCATGGAATCATGGAAAAGCCTTGCTTGCTTGACAAACAAAACGAAGAGAACAAATCGCCAAACATGAACTACGCGTCGTTGAAGAGTTCCGTTCTGATCATCATCAGCAGTTCCACTTCATCAAATGTCACTTTTTTGAATGAAAATGCTTGATTAGTTCATGAAAATACTAAAAATCACTATTTGTGTGCCTTTCACATTTGAGAAGTTCCCTCGATTCCTAATGGATCCCATCATCAGAACTCGAGCATGACAAAAAATAATCGTGAAAATAAAACTTACTTAACAAACAGCTAGAAGGACAAATCGCCATACGTGAACTTTTCGTCGTTGAAGAGTTCTGTTCTGTTCTGTTCCACTTCATCAAATGTCACATTTTTGGATGAAAATGCTCAATTTGTTGATAAAAACATAAAAATCACTATATGTTTTCCTTTAAGATTTGAGGAGTTCCCTCAATTCCTCATGAATCCCATCATCAGAACTGCGTTTTGACAAAAACGGGACCAACTTGGATATATATACTTACAATCAAAAAAGAACTTTTCAAATCGGTTAAGAAATGACGGAGTTATGGAGTAACAAACATTAAAAAAAAAACATACAAAAGAATTGATAACCTCCTCCTTTGAAATCTTGAAGTCTGTTAAAAAGGTAGGTATGTGTACTTACGACGTTTACTTCACTATACATACTTACCTACCTCTAATCAGGGTACACACCGATATTGCTCTTGGGATCCTGACAGCGGTCACGTAGTTTATAGTCTAAGGCCAGGCCTCAATCGTGATTCAAAATACGATGTCCTTGGCATGACATTGATCCCTATGGTTCTGTTTTACGAAGATGTCGTGTCATTAAGAGACTATAATATGTATAAATCGCGTACCTGAAAAACTAAATGTTCCTATCCTGTTTCTGAAAGATAATTTTTTAGGACTAAATACTTATGTAGGTACTTAACGATTAATTACCTAGTTTACCTACTATAATTTGAATCATTTGATATGCAGATATACAGATAACTAGATTAGTGTAGACTACAAAGGAAGTAAGAGTAGGTACCTACTTAGGTTAATAAAAATGATAATGATTATACACTGCATAGTTACTATGAGTTAGAAAATAATCGATTCCGGAAACAGAACCGGCGTCATCCTTGAATTTACTATTCAGTAGGTACTTCAACCGATGGGGCGGAAAGGTTCTCGAGTGGCTATCACGTACTAGAAGGGGCAGCGTGGATGGGCTCCCCACAAGGTGGACTGACAACCTGGTAAAGGTCGCGGGAGTCCGCTGGATGCGGGTGGCGTAGGACCGGTCATTGTGGCACTCTTTTAGCCTCCCCGCGTATGTCCAGCAGTGCACATCCATCGGCTGATATGGTGATGATGTCATAAGGTACTTGAGTCCCCCAACATGCAACAGTTCATCTCATGTAAATTAAGAATATCTTCAGTCATCACCATCATTATCATCCTAGCTTAATCCCAGTAAAGTTGCATCCTGAAGAATGTCTGGGGTCCGCTACCTAATCCCCAGAATTGGCGTAGGCACTAGTTTTTACGGAAGCGACTGTCATCTGACCTCCTAATCTAAGGCGGAAACTAGACCGTATTGAGATTAGGCTTGTCAAGTGAGTGAGCAACTTGACTGTTAGAAGTTGTCAAGCCGCCCAGGATATTTTCAGTCTAACGTCAATTATTTGGTTCAACATATACTACCCGAACTATTGTTCTAATTTGCGCTAACTGAGGCGATTTCGCACTTTCTTGTTAATACAACGAACACATCACAGACACGGCTTTTCGGCTGTACACTAGGTAACTAAAAACTTTCCGTGTCAACTGTTTTCCGGACGGAATTTTACTGGCGTCATTCACCGTAGACGTGACGAGACATCTCATGATGGATGACTTTGTTTTACGTGTCATAAAAGTTTCTACGAAACTGGGTAGGCATAGGTACCTGAACTAGCTGCTACTAAACTACTCGCACTATACCTATATGTTTATTTACTCCTCTGTTAGCTAATATTTTTTCCAATGAATTCCTTTTATATTTCGGAGGAACTCTATTTCGAAATTAAATTTTTGTATTCTAGTTCAATGAGTATCATATTTTTATTCGCAAATGAATAATGCTATTCAAAAGAGAATGGCCTAATAATAAAGTAATAATGCAACATTCAATTAAATTACGCTCCTTGTAGCACTAAATTTCAAAATCGAATAACTATTTATTCGATTTTGAAATTTAAACCAAAGGTTTCAGAGTCAATTTTGCGAGTAGCTATCTCTTCAGCAGGTCGGATAGATAGCTGCGAGACTACCTATATCTAATACTTACCCCGTGACGTCAAAGGGTGGGTCGACGGGGGTCGACGACCCCTCCTCCTGTGGACTTGACATCCTCAAACATTTGCCTTCCTTTATCCCTCTTTCGTCTCTCTTTATATTAACTGTTTTGCTTGCATTAATAAACGATATTGAGAACTAGTGTAGCAGTGAAATGTCTCTCACGTAAATGTTTATTTTTAGTTTTAATTTGAAGTGTTTGATTTCTACCATACACAAAAAACAAACGCTTTTATTCCCGAAACGGGTAGGAGGCACAGTATTAGGTACTTATACTTAAAATAGTTTAATTTGACTGCATTATATAAAATTAGTCCGTTCAAGAAGCGACTTTCTAATCCAAGCAAGAAGGGTCTAAATGTAATGGCAGTTCTTTTTAAATTCGGACGTTTTTTTAATAATTTCAACTACCTATAGGTACAGTCAACAGCAAATGTAGATGGGCATTTTGTACTTTGGCGCACTAACATAACAATACTGCGACAGTTGGGATGCTTAAAAGTAGTGAAAGTGACAAGGTACTAAAATGATCATCTACTTTTGCTGTTGACTATACTGTCAACCAATTTGATTTCTGGGCCACTTCATCCCTTGTCACATTGACTATAATATGAGATTCAAGCAGCTTTCATATTGATTTCCACTGTGAAAAGGTCCACTCAAAAATTAAATTGTTTGTCCGTATAGGTACTTACATTCAATTTCTGGGTCATTTCTAGCAACTATAGCCAAGTAATATATAAAGTTTGAAAAAAGATGATTTTACAGTGATAGGAAAGTAGCCCACGCCCATAATGTTTGAAACAACCGACCCCAACGCACGCGTCTTTGTCTGTGCAAATAAAATTGTGGTACCTAGGTGTATTTCCAGCTAACTCTACACCAAATTGATCCTTAATTAGATTGTTTGTTCGGAGCAGACTAAACAAGCTCTCCGAGTTGTTGATTAACGTCTGGAAATAATTAATCAGCATTTAATCAGTGATTTTATAACTCCACGGCCTACCCGAGCTTACAGCCGCCCAAGAAAGTGGTAGACTTGTCGACTCTATTATTTGTATGTTTAAGGTTCAAAAGTTGACATTTAGACTCATTTAGACTCGATTATTTGTAAGTTAAGGTTCGAAAGTGGTAGACTTATCGACTCTATTATTTGTATGTTAAGGTTTGAAAGTGGTAGACTTATCGACTCTATTATTTGTATGTTAAGGTTTGAAAGTAGTAGACTTTTCGACTCTATTATTTGTAAGTTAAGGTTCGAAAGTGGTAGACTTATCGACTCTGTTATTTGTGCGTTAAGGTTTGAAAGTGGTAGACTTATCGACTCTATTATTTGTAGGTTAAGGTTTGAAAGTGGTAGACTTTTCGACTCTATTATTTGTATGTTAAGGTTCGAAAGTGGTAGACTTATCGACTCTATTATTTGTATGTGAAGGTTTGAAAGTGGTAGACTTATCGACTCTATTATTTGCATGTTAAGGTTTGAAAGTAGTAGACTTTTCGACTCTATTATTTGTAAGTTAAGGTTCGAAAGTGGTAGACTTATCGACTCTGTTATTTGTACGTTAAGGTTTGAAAGTGGTAGACTTATCGACTCTATTATTTGTATGTTAAGGTTTGAAAGTGGTAGACTTATCGACTCTATTATTTGTATGTTATGGTTTGAAAGTGGTAGACTTATCGACTCTATTATTTGTATGTGAAGGTTTGAAAGTGGTAGACTTATCGACTCTATTATTTGTAACTTAAGGTTCGAAAGTGGTAGACTTATCGACTCTGTTATTTGTACGTTAAGGTTTGAAAGTGGTAGACTTATCGACTCTATTATTTGTATGTTAAGGTTTGAAAGTGGTAGACTTATCGACTCTGTTATTTGTACGTTAAGGTTTGAAAGTGGTAGACTTATCGACTCTATTATTTGTACGTTAAGGTTCGAAACTGGTAGACTTCTCGACTCTATTATTTGTACGTTAAGATTCGAAAGTGTTAGACTTTTAGACTCTATTATTTGTGTGTTAAGGTTTGAAAGTGATAGACTTTTCGAGTCTATTATTTGTGTGTTAAGGTTTGAAAGTGGTAGACTTTACGACTCTATTATTTGTACGTTAAGATTCGAAAGTGTTAGACTTTTAGACTCTATTATTTGTGTGTTAAGGTTTGAAAGTGATAGACTTTTCGAGTCTATTATTTGTGTGTTAAGGTTTGAAAGTGATAGACTTTTCGAGTCTATTATTTGTATGTTATGGTTAGAAAGTGGTAGACTTATCGACTCTATTATTTGTATGTGAGAGTTTGAAAGTGGTAGACTTATCGACTCTATTATTTGTATGTTAAGGTTTGAAAGTAGTAGACTTTTCGACTCTATTATTTGTAAGTTAAGGTTCGAAAGTGGTAGACTTATCGACTCTGTTATTTGTACGTTAAGGTTTGAAAGTGGTAGAGTTATCGACTCTATTATTTGTATGTTAAGGTTTGAAAGTAGTAGACTTATCGACTCTGTTATTTGTACGTTAAGGTTTGAAAGTGGTAGACTTATCGACTCTATTATTTGTATGTTAAGGTTTGAAAGTGGTAGACTTATCGACTCTGTTATTTGTACGTTAAGGTTTGAAAGTGGTAGACTTATCGACTCTATTATTTGTATGTTAAGGTTTGAAAGTGGTAGACTTTTCGACTCTATTATTTGTACGTTAAGGTTCGAAACTGGTAGACTTCTCGACTCTATTATTTGTACGTTAAGGTTCGAAACTGGTAGACTTCTCGACTCTATTATTTGTACGTTAAGATTCGAAAGTGTTAGACTTTTAGACTCTATTATTTGTATGTTAAGGTTTAAAAGTGGTAGACTTTTCGAGTCTATTATTTGTGTGTTAAGGTTTGAAAGTGGTAGACTTTACGACTCTATTATTTGTACGTTAAGATTCGAAAGTGTTAGACTTTTAGACTCTATTATTTGTGTGTTAAGGTTTGAAAGTGATAGACTTTTCGAGTCTATTATTTGTGTGTTAAGGTTTGAAAGTGGTAGACTTTACGACTCTATTATTTGTACGTTAAGATTCGAAAGTGTTAGACTTTTAGACTCTATTATTTGTGTGTTAAGGTTTGAAAGTGATAGACTTTTCGAGTCTATTATTTGTGTGTTAAGGTTTGAAAGTGATAGACTTTTCGAGTCTATTATTTGTGTGTTAAGGTTTGAAAGTGGTAGACTTATCGACTCTGTTATTTGTACGTTAAGGTTTGAAAGTGGTAGACTTATCGACTCTATTATTTGTATGTTAAGGTTTGAAAGTGGTCGACTTATCGACTCTATTATTTGTATGTTAAGGTTTGAAAGTGGTAGACTTATCGACTCTATTATTTGTATGTTAAGGTTTGAAAGTAGTAGATTTTTCGACTGTATTATTTGTAAGTTAAGGTTCGAAAGTGGTAGACTTATCGACTCTGTTATTTGTACGTTAAGGTTTGAAAGTGGTAGACTTATCGACTCTATTATTTGTAGGTTAAGGTTTGAAAGTGGTAGACTTTTCGACTCTATTATTTGTATGTTAAGGTTCGAAAGTGGTAGACTTATCGACTCTATTATTTGTAAGTTAAGGTTCGAAAGTGGTAGACTTATCGACTCTGTTATTTGTACGTTAAGGTTTGAAAGTGGTATACTTTTCGACTCTATTATTTGTATGTTATGGTTTGAAAGTGGTAGACTTTTCGACTCTATTATTTGTACGTTAAGGTTCGAAACTGGTAGACTTCTCGACTCTATTATTTGTACGTTAAGATTCGAAAGTGTTAGACTTTTAGACTCTTTTTTTTGTATGTTAAGGTTTAAAAGTGGTAGACTTTTCGAGTCTATTATTTGTGTGTTAAGGTTTGAAAGTGGTAGACTTTACGACTCTATTATTTGTACGTTAAGATTCGAAAGTGTTAGACTTTTAGACTCTATTATTTGTGTGTTAAGGTTTGAAAGTGATAGACTTTTCGAGTCTATTATTTGTGTGTTAAGGTTTGAAAGTGGAAGACTTTACGACTCTATTATTTGTACGTTAAGGTTTGATTGAAACGTACTGTACGAGAACGCAATGGCTGGTGAGAATGAGCTCGCTGGCGATGGCGAGAGGTGCGATGATGAAAGGTAGACGTGGGCATCATGTCAAACAGTTCTCCAGAGCACATCCACACAGGCGGTAGAACACGCACAAGGAGGTAATGTCCCTCCTGAGACCAAGCGGTTCAATTCAAGGTCGCCTGTCACAGTGTGATCGTCGATAATTCTGACTGCAAGTCTAGCGTGACTAGCTTGTTCAACCAACCAACTGATCGGCACAGCCTGACCAGACACCTCCAGGAGAACTCAGGTACCTGTGAGATATTAGTTGTCAAAAGTCATAAAATTAAGTTCATAATTCTGAAACAATTGAGGTGGTTAACATTAATAAATAATTCCAATGAATTTTGGTATAAACAAGAGTAGGTCTAAAGGTTTTTGAGTTATCGCTGAAAACTGGCTTGCCCAAACAAAAGAACGTAAGTGCCACGAGTGACCTATGGAGATACGGCCTTTTTTGATTCAATTTATTGTATAGTGGTACGGAACCCTACTTTCTTTGTACGTGAACCGACACGCACTTAGCCGTTTTTTTTTCAAAAAACCAAGTGGCACGAGCCTTTTACACCCATCATTTGACCTACATACGTAATTCGCATTGTATAGAACCAAAATGGAGAGCGAGCTGAAAGGGATGTGAACTGTAATGTAAGTTCGAATAACACCTACCTGTACTCGTAATGTGTCGTGAATGTGTGACGTGGAACTGGGAACACTCACCGCCCTCGTGCGCCTGACTCATCGCATTCGCCGCTCAGGTAAAATATGCACGCGTTGTTTTGATAATGATAATCGTTAAGTAGGAACGTAGATTAATCAAATTATTATTATTTCTTGATAATACGTATTCAATGGCAATCTTTATGTAGCGTAACATGCGTAGCCGATACCATCCTAAACTAGTTTAGCATAATCCATTATGGATACCACCGCACCGCGGGGACAGTGCCGTGGTTATGTCGGACTTGCACCGACTAAAAACCCCCCGATCGTCCTCCACAACTCATTTCGGGCGGCTCTGGGATCTCCTTCGGAACGCACCAGTGCCGCCCTAGAGTCTGTGGGTCCCACCATCTGCTTTCATAGGCGATCACAGCCCCCAACTGTGACCGCCTTCGACCCCAAGGGCCCCCTTTTAGTCGCCCTTTTTGACGACGACAGGCAGAGGATACCGAATTTACGAGTATGTCGGTCTTAACCTCTATCCGCCCAAATGTTTTGTTTTATACAACGACGGTGGCAAACAAGCTTACGGCCTGCCTGATGTAAAGCCGTCGTCTATGGACGCTTGCGTCCCCAGAAGAATAACAAGCGCGTTGCCAACCCTTTATTAACTTGAGGATTCGGTGTGTTGACAGCTAGAGACACAAGTATGCAGGTTCCTCATTCCCAACACAGTGTATTCTCGGGAGCTCTGGACTTGTTGTAAATGTATGTGGAATTAATATCTTTCAAAACTGGAAAACAGTTGCATTTGTTTTGTTTCGTTCGATTTCGAAACAAAACAAAATCTACTATATTTCCTGTTTCAGTATATTAAAAATTGATAGTCAACAACTGACTATGAATATATCTAAGACTAGTGGCTCTGTGAGCTGTACACCTCGTATTTTTTTTTAAATTTCATATTTTCCAGAACAATTGAGAAATGTGACCTGTGGAGGAGAGAAAACAGCCGGAAATCCGGAAATGCACCGGACATACATACGCTTTTTTTTAACTTGTAAGTTTCCGAAAACTGACTCGACAGAAAAAATCTATATAATTATCAAACCTGCTCACAAATTTACACGAGAATCGGTTGAGAAATGCGACCTGTGGAGGAAAATAGCGGGAAATCTGCCATCCGCCGGCCGCCCGGCGATGCGAAAGCGTTTTTGCCGAAGCTGAAACGGAGACCTTCGTTTCACTCGGTCAATTACTTGGAAATAATGATGTGGCGTGAGTTTGGAAGATTAAACAGTAATATAACTTTGTCATATGTCACAACGTCTATCACTTCGCTATGTCCAATCAATATGAAAACGATCTTCTTCATTGTTCTTGTAATTATTGTTATGTTGTTGTATTCTACTCGTGTACAATAAAGAATTTTACATACATAAATACATACAAACCATTATATCTCTTAGCACTGTTGAATCTCCGTCGACTCGTCAAAAGCTCAGACCATGGTCTGAGGCCAAAAGTTGTCATGTAATGTCGTTACTTAGCAGTGTTATTTTTCAATATACATTATCTTATCACACATTATACATACCTACTTGCTTCGATCCAAGGACGTTCTGAAAAGACATGAAAATATGCAAGTTAGAGACTTAACAATCGGAAAGGAAAGCAGCACGACGACGTCCGGAATGGCGTCGTTTCATCCATGAGCAGGTTAACGCTTTTGAAACTGAGCGATGTAACGAGATCGATAAAAAGCGAGACGGTGAGTGTGAACGGGTGAGGTTTGAGGTGGGGACGAGTCGGTTTGCGAATAACACCCCTGGTATTTTTCTCAACTCATGTTTGGCTTTTAGCATGCCACTGCATTAATGCACAGTATGAGTATTGCTTATGCTTATCAATTCGTATCAGCGAGTACTATCGATTTCCATTAAAGTAAAGATAGTGTCTACATGTACGCCATACTATAGCTACCTACGTAAAGCCATTATACTACTTAAATGTATGTACCATTGTACACATGTTACGTAAATCATGATCATGAACCTATTGTTAGATTTCATGCTTAGGTGGTGTGAAAATAGAATTATATTCATAAATTCATAACATAGTGCTTATTTTCTTATATTAAGATTAATGTCATATTATAACGTGTCAAAAATAAAAGAATAGGTACTTTATTATAATAAATTACCGTGGTGACGTGTCTAATTGACAGTCGATTAAATTGTTTGTGTCATAATATGGCTCTGACACGGCATTATACACACAAGTCATTTTTGACCGATACAACGAAGCGAGTGAAGTGTCCGATTCAGTTTGGGCAATATGCTTTCGTATATCTGTGTCGTATATGTTCTTCTCTACTGGCCGCATTCTCAACCAATCCTCGTGTGATTTTGTGAATAGGTTCGAGAATGATAATTTTGGTCGATTCTTTTTTTAAATTTAGAAATTTTAAAAAAGTTGTTCTAGTTCTACATTTCCCAGAGCCACTAAGTAGTTAGTAAATTATTGACAGGAATGTATTATTAATAATAACAATAAATAATAATAAATATTGGGGGGACAATCTTACACAAATCGACCTGGTCCCAAATTAAGTAAAGCTTGTACTGTGGGTACTAGACGACGATATACATACTTATATAGATAAATACATACTTAAATACATAGAAAAGATCCAAGACCCAAGTACAAATATCCCTGCTAAATGCATAAATAATGCCTCGGCCGGGATTCGAACCCGGAACCTCTAGCTCCGGAGGCAGTGTCACTACCAACTAGGCTAAACAGACCGTCAGTATTAGTTCTGGGCTACGGTTACTATAGGCTGAGAACCGGTGTTATCCAAAGTGATTAAAGATCAGATGAAAAATCTCTCCGGAATTCCCAAACTATGTCCTTGTAGCTCACCAGGAGTCAACCTAATTAGATTTTTCATATTACAATCTTGTCGTTAATAGAATACTCTCAACAGTCAAATATGTATTTTTTCTGAACGACCCACCTGTTAGGCTGTTACTTATCCTCAGTTTTCCCCATACTTGTAGGTTCAATGAATCTTCGTTGATCCCATCAATCACACAGCCAACAGCCAGCACACAACAGCCAAAAATTTGAGATCCACAATATCTTCAATTGGCGTACATGTTGTAAGACCGGATATAAAAAATACAAACAAATATAACTGTGCCTGATATTGTCGTTCGTAATACTATAGGTCAGTTCTTCGACACATTATTCAGCGGGAGAAACCGGACATTCCTGTAATAATTTTTGCCCTCAATAGAGGCTAATTGACCCTGTCTACGAAGCTGGAGGTCCCGAGTTCGAATCCCGGTCAGGGCATTATTTGTGTATAATTAGCATGAATATTTGTTCCTGAGTCTTGGATGTTTTATCTATATACGTACATATGTATATCGTGGTCTAGTATCGACAGTACAAGCTTTGCTTAGTTTGGGACTAGGTCGATTAGTGTAAGATTGTCCCGCAATATATATTTATTTATTTAATTATAGGCTCGTCCGTTCTTAGACCACAACGTAGAATTTTACTGATGACGAACTTTTGGTCTCCCAAGTATATGTAGGTATAAAGATTCATCTCTCACGCATGTAAAATACATCTCAGGTAAAGACCTTATACGTCTATCGGGATAAAATTCAGTGCTGTAGTAGTAGTAGTATGCAATAAAAGTATTCAGTGTAGTAGTATACAAAAAAATTGTTATTAACTTCCTGTAAAGTACTTTTGTGGCGACCACTTACTGGAAGGCTACCTGGTAAAGCTCACGGGAGTCCGCTGGATGCGGGTGGCGCAGGACCGGTAATGTGGCACTATTTAGGGGCGGCCTATGTCCAGCAGTGGACGTCCATCGGCTGATATGAGGATGATGATGATGAAAAGACTTTTTTTACAATTACGTGCGTAACGTATTCACAAGCGGAGACAAAATAATCCGACATTATTTTAATTCTCAACCCTCCCAAAACTTGTGTCCGAAATTGCCGAACTCAACTTCCGTGTTCGATCAAACAAAGACACAAACTGACTGATGGTAAACCTTATCTCCTTGCAATAAGATGTACAAATGTTCGGTTAGCGGTGGGTACGTTAGAATTTGGGCCACCGGGTCAAGGGCGGCCGAAGGCACGGCCATGGATCGCGAAGGCCGTACCCTTATCGATGTTTCGTTGGGTTAATGTTAGAAATACTACGTCCACCTTGAAGTGGAAGGAAATTCATAAACGTATGATATATGTATAATAGTGCAGCACCCGGCTAGGTAAGTAGCTCATCAGTCAATTTACACACACTCCTTGGTCCAGGGACCTGGACCGGTGAGGTCCGGGAATAACATACTTAATCCATGTAAAAAAATATATTCAAGACGAGATATTTTTAGCGAAATGATTTTACGTCGTCTCCGGACAACTCTAAAAATAAATTAGTAGCCTTTATTTTATCCATTGCGTGATAGATTAGAACAAATTTTGTTGTGCCTATTTTAATGCCGATCAGCAGAAAATAACTCCCAGAATAGAATGGCCTGGTATCAAATGACCATAATAAATGTAATAATCCCTGAGATTTTTCTCTGTCAACTGAATTTATAGGTCTAACCGTGCCCCATTTTTCGCAGACTTCCGGAATGCTCGCAAAATAGTCCCATATTAAATCAAGCTTGATGCTTTTATGTTTACCAGCATATCCCCAGTCTCTGCATTTTGGCAGCTTCTCTCTTCCTAACTCATTAGCGAATTACAAGCATAAAAATATCATGTGACGTGTATTTGTTTATATTTCAGGGCGCCTGGGGTGTCCACCTTGTCTAGACCTCTTTCTCCCCTCTGAGACTTCTATCTCGTTAACAAAAAGGGGAATTTTGGCGCAATGTCAGGGATCATCCAAAGTTGGTTTATGAAGTGTGTATTCGCACTTGGCTCTGGCACTGACATCGAAAGCAACATAAACATGGGCCGCGGAATTCGGCAATTCTAATCTTGTCTTCGCGCAACACCGACAGAATATGTATTATAAGGACAGACGAATATCAATTGAAATAATTCATAACTAGCCAATTTCGTAGCTTAAAAAGTTGTAAAAAGTCTAATTTTTCAATTCGTGTTTGTGTGTATGTTTTAAGCTGTAATAATAATTGTATTTAAATAAAATGATTGATGGTATTTCGTAGAATATGGAAAACTATGAAACATAATTTTGATTAAAAAAAATATTCATGGGTATTAATCACAATAACGTATCTATATGATGAGAAAGAATGTATCGATTTTCTGTATCATTCGTAAATGAATAATGTCACAAGGCAATGGTCCTTGTCCCTATTACCGATTGCCACTATGCAATATTCATATCCAATGTTACCTGAAGCCCCTGAAGGCTACCTCATTTATTGATCTGTCTTAAAATAGCCACAAGCAAAGCATCCAGATCAATCTAGTATTATAATCATTTTGTTGTTATAACATCTTCAAGTACGTCAGAGACATGAATTGTAAGCACAATGAAGCTTTATCGGGCCGGTCGGGAAAGATCTAGAAACTCCAATTGAACACTTGGGTCTACCAGTGTCCCGTACAATCCGACGGGAACTGGTCTCTATTGTGGTTTTGATTGGTTCAGAGAGGCCAGAATAGTCAGGACTCTGAAGTGCCTGGGAGTTCCCCTTAGAAAGCCTTTATTGTGTAGGAGTAGGGACGGGCTTGGGGGTCTGGGTAGGCTGGTTAATATGCTGTCGCTTCTCTGACAAACATGGCTATTTATAGGGTCACCGAATCGCCAATTATTCGACGGTCATGCGGTGCCGATTTTGCTCGGCGTATGTTGGTATTGATAATGTGCATGTTTGTATGCGCTGTTTATATTCAGCGTGGGATGCATTGTTAGAGATGCGTCGAATATTTGGAATCTACCTAATGATTGGATGTTTGGTAGATTCGGCATAATTTGGCATGTTCGCATTTGGCCGAATTATTCGACTGTATTGCTGAATCTTTATATACATAGGCACTAATATGATTTACATAGGATTACGAGTGGAACTGCGCATTATTTTGTTCATTATCTGCTGATTTTAATCCAATAAATCCGCGAAATTGAATAAATAAAAAATCCAGAACATTGTCACTTTGTATACTAATACGTATAGATGACAAATAACACTAATGAAATAAATGATTATTTTATCATATTATTTAATTTTAATATATCTGTGACATACGGGAATTTTCTATATAAAACCTTACACTTATTTTTTGCTGGTAGTCTCATCAAGTCGTCACTACTAGGTACAGAAGGTACTCGCGTAAATAATTAATTGATTATCATTACCAATACGTTCACTAGATTCAGTTTAAATATGTAATGGATCCACTGACTTGTATTAGAATCTATAATTTCCTATATGTTTTAAAGTAATCTTCACGAATTATCTGATTTCATTGTGTTACCGCATTTTTACAGCATATTAAGCGATAATAACCTCATCGGATGTCATTGTATCTAAACCACAAATCAGATTAAGTGTCTGTGATGACTAAGGATTAGATAATTTATTGCGTTTTAATAAATAAATGCCTATCTACACTACGGACTCAAGTTCGCCTAGACTTGTACTATTACTTATTCTGTGCCTAGACATTAAAGAAAAGATAAATGTTACAATCGGATATTAGTAAAAGTTGGTTGATTCAGATTGAGTAGGTACCTACATTTATGCGCGTATTTTGGTCTGACTTTTTACAGAGGCTTCTATTGACCATTAACAATATAATTTCATCTATTACCTATATCAGTTCGTGACGTGACACTAACATACAGTTGGCTATGTAGAAGTAAAACGAAGCACGATGAACCAAGACGATTCCAATCCATTTCAAAAGTCGTAGACAGATAAGTCAAACAAGACTAAATAAAGCTTCAGAGCTTATAAAATGTTGTAGGGTAGATTGTATTTATATTAAGTAAATATTTTACGTAGGTATTTATGTAAGTACCTATCCAATTTAGGCTAGGTATGTACCTACCAGTACCACTAACACGGCAGCCGTATTAAAACTAGTTCCACGGCAAAATAAAGCAAAGCCAACCCCTGCCAATCCCCATCCATCGTAACGCTAACAAAGGGATTTTTTGCGCGTGGTTAATGCGACCTTTTTAGGAACAATCTTATATTTGAAATATTTGAATAGCCGGGATTGAATAAGCGGCGAAGCTTCTAGTAAGCTACTAGTAGCTCTCAAAGTCTCAAATAGCTACATTCGATAGATGGTAAAATGTAATAACTAGGTATTCTCGAAATGCAATGTACCAAAGAACGTTTTATACCATGGCCTTGTAGGTATCAAGAGTAATAAAACGGGGTAGGTATAGAAATTTAATACAACCCAAAGTAAGGTCCGGCCTCATCGCTGCTTAAAATGCACTGACACACCGTTTTTACAGTTGTTGTGGTATAGAGCATTTTTAATAAGTGAACTGTCAACTCATGTTCAACGAAGGTCTTTTGCACGACTTCCTGTCATCGGCGACGTTTTTTAGGGTTCCGTAGTCAACTAGCAACCCTTATAGTTTCGCTATGTCCGTCTACCTGTCTGTCCGGCAGTCTGTCTGTGGCTTTGCTCTGTGAATGTTAGTGATAGGAAGCAGCAATTTGGCATGTATATAATTATAAATCAATAAATCTGACAAAGTGATACCCTAACAAATGGTCGAGGGAGGCGATGGCTGAGATACGCGTCATACTCGTGGACGGGTGCTGTTTGTGGAGACCGGTCTGTTCATGCTTGCAAGGGCATGATTAGTGTTATTTTATTGGAGATTGACGAGAGACATCATCCTGTTTTGGATTAATTTTATTGTTATTGACGCTTAGAGACCTTATACATCTCTGAGAATATTAAATTACTTAAGTGCTATTTTCATTTACTACTTATTTTAATTTAGACGCTTAGAGACCATGTAAATATATAAGGACTTAGGAATAATGGACGCTCAGAGACCATATACATCTCTGAAATATTAAATTTATTGTATATACTTTTGTGTATTCGGACAGAGACCGTATATATGTATACGTTACAATTTTTTTTTATATAATGTATTGTAAGTTTATTTTAATTGAATATTGTGAGTTTGTTAATCACTATAGTTTTGAAATCATTATTATGATTGTCTACTTTTTTTTTTGTTCTGCAATTCTGTTTTGAAAACATAATAATTATCATTGTCAGTTTATTTAATTGTATAATTCATGTGTTGACTTGTAAAAGTGCCCTTGTGACGCCACATTTGCAGAATAAAAATTTTGATTTTGATTTTGATAAAATAAAACCTATTTTTTTATGGGTGCCTCCCCTGCACCTAAAGTGGGGATGAATATGTTTTTTTTTTTCAACTGTATGGTGTGGATGTGGAGTGTTGTTGTATAGGTCTTTCAAAATGAATAGAGGTCTTCTTGAAACATTTTTTGATAAAGTAAATATATTCGGAAATATTTACCCCAAAAAAAAATTGTGTCACCCCTCTAACTTTTGAACTATGGGTCCAAAAATAATAAATAAAATTATGAAAGCAAAGCTTAATAAAGACTTTCACGGAAACTATAGCGAAAATGACCAGTTAAGTTTTTAAAGTGTCTTAAAAGTCTAAACGTATGAACGCTGCGAAGGAATTCCCCTTTGCTTGTTATTGATTTTTTAACCGACTTCAAGATTTCAAAAGCGGAGGTTATCAATTCGGTTGTATGTTTTTTTTTTATGTTTGTTACTCCATAAATAAAGTGATTTTTGTGTTTTTATCAACAAGTCAAGCATTTTCATCCAAAAATGTGGCATTGGATGAAGTGGAACTGCTGATGATGATCAGAACAGAACTCTTCAACGACGAAAAGTTCACGTTTGGCGATTTGTCCTCCTACTCCTCCTAGCTGTGTTTGTTAAGCAATTTCTATTTTCACGATTTATTTTTGTAATGCTTCATTTCTGATGATGGGATCCATGAGGAATTGAGGGATCTCCTCAAATCTAATAGGCAAACATATATTGATTTTTGTCTTTTTATCAACAAATCGAGCATACAAAAATGTGACATTTGATGAAGTGGAACTGCTGATGATGATCAGAACGGAACTCTTCAACGACGCGTAGTTCACGTTTGGCGATTGGTTCTCTTCGTTTTGTTTGTCAAGCAAACAAGGTTTTTCCATGATTCCATGAGGAATTGAGAGTACTTAGTCTTCTACCATTATAAACATACTTATAGCCATTTTTATTTTATTGTATGGAATCTAAGAGTGCACCATCTAAGTATAATAAACTTTCACCGGCCTCCCCCATTGAAGTCGGTTTTTTTTTCTTAAAAATTATTTAAAGTTAGTTCGACATGCTCTTGGCCAATTTTTTTATTGTTCGTTTTATAGGGTTTGAGAATTCGCCGTAATGATAGCAAGACACGAAACAGACACAAAATAAACAGATATACTGCTAACAATATCCTCCGGTATTTAAAACACAGATATAAAAAAATATATCTGTGTTTTTAATAAATAATAAAAAAATAATAAAAGAAATAATTATGTACAAATAACGACTATGTTCAGAATAGCCTTGAATTTTGTGTAATGGGGTAATTCTGGCATGGTTTTGCCAATGCTATTTTTGTTTTCAACACGTATATTATTAGTTTGACATTTTGTTGTTCCGGATATTGTTTTGGTTAATGGCTTTAGGCTCAAAGCACATAGCAGTATTTGCAAATATAAATAGCCAAGATAAAATTATCTTTATTTGTGACTCTTCATTGGTATCTTTAGCAAGTAGCAAGTGGAAGCATGACAAACGTTATAAATATAGCCACGCTGTTCGGTCAGTAGGTACTATGCTAGGCGTAACGCCGGCATCCTGTCCTGAATTTAGCATCCTGAATAGGGAAAGGGAATTGAAACCTCGCGCTCTAACATATATGTTAGAGCGGGACGTACATATATTATATGTACGTCCCGCTCTAAGGGTTCTGAATTCAGGAAGGTGTAATAACTCCTTAAAAGTAACTTAAAGCTTTTAAAGCGTACTTACTACTTACAGTACCTACGCTCGAGCAGCTATTAGAACTAATTTCCCATTGTTGTTTTTGTCATCGTATAATGGAAGTTGGACAAGTCTTTTGTCTACTTTTAATGGATTCCGCGTCGATCAATAATGATGTTTAGGTACAATGTGCCGTCCCTTGAAAACTAGGTAGTACCTATTTTATTTTATGAAAGTGCGAGAGTTATGTTTATCCTTTGCCCTTATACGAGTGAACTACGAGTAAGCACATCATCATCATCATCATCATCATCCCAAATGGATACTTAATCAAGTGGTAGCTTGAGTTAAGTTCCTAAAATTGGGAATATACTTTTATTTAGTTACATGCTTATTTAAGGTCGTAACCTGGTTGCATATTCATGTCTTACATACACATCCACCACCACCACCATATCAGCCCTAAGACGTCCACTGCTGGACATAGGCCTCCCCCAATTTCATGGGGGGTAAATGCCATAATCGCCACGCTTGGCATGCGGGTTGGCGATCGCAGTATCTCCACCGCACTCAAGGAATGCTGCTGCCCATTCCCCGGTGGTCATGGTCGTAGTTTTAGGACATACCCGGGTCCGGTACATACACATACATAACACATAACATAACTTATACATAAACTCACGCCTATACGGCATCACGGCAGAGCACGCGAAAATTAATTTCCGTGCCACTTTTAGCAATTTATAGATGGAGAAAATGTGATATTGCAGTGACAGGTTGCTAGCATATCGCCCATGCATGTCTTGAAATTAGTAAAATATAATTGTTTTTTTGGATATACGCTAGCATAAGAAGAATGTGCTATGATTACCAACATCATACGAAATGCTGAAAGATAAAATAATCTTATTAGTGGAAATCTGTATTTTAGCTACATGATAAACCGGCTGTTTTTCTAACATTTCAACTGGCTGAACTGCGCAGAACGCCGTAACGTAAATATTTGTACCAAAAATCAGCACGTCTCTAAATGACCTAAGAATGATCGTAACAGATGCGACGGTAGACGCGAAATAGAAAGCAACTGGAGTCAACGACCCCGTGACCGGCGTGCGTGTCGGCCAGTCACCATAAAGGAACCTTTAGGATTTAGGAGCACAAAGCGGTACCTATTTACTTCAGACTCCATTGTTACTAATAGCCGTATGCACCAGTCCATGTAATTCAGGTGAAAGATAGACATTTGACGATTGATCAACCAATAAGATGTAGGTTGTGTTGTGGACCGCTTTACAAAGCCTGTCGTCCACTTTACTATACACGGAGTTTAGAACAACAAAGCTAAGTTTACCAGTGTAAGTAATGGTTTGCAAAATAAATTTTCTTTTTCTTCTTCTTCTAACCTACTGTAGAAACAGTGACGTGATCTACAATATTAGTAAAAAAAATAAAATTAAAAATTTTGAAAAACCCACGATGGTTTTTCCTAATTGCAAAATAATAAAATAAAACAATTAAAAGCCCTCGACCATATACGAAGTAAGTACATAAAGATAAAAGTAGGTTTCAAAAACGGTTGCATGATTGCGAAGTATAGTTACAAACCCAGAAAAATCCGTCGGGGGCTGCCATTGCCTGCCCTGAAATGAAGTAAGATTATGTGGTCTGTGTAAAAGGCACCTCGATTTAATCTTGAGTTTTATGAAATTAAGAACAGACATGGCAATGGCAGCCCCCGACGGATTTTTCTGGGTTTGTAACTATACCTCGCAATCATACAACCGTTTTTGAAACCTACTTTTATCTTTATGTACTTACTTCGTATATGGTCGAGGGCTTTTAATTGTTTTATTTTATTATTTTGCAATTAGGAAAAACCGTCGTGGGTTTTTCAAAATTTTTAATTTTATTTTATTTTATTATTTTTATAGAATAATGTATATACATTCCTCCCTAACACGCTTCAGTTGTGGAATGAGTGTATACATTTTTAAAGAGTCGGTAACGCGCATTAACACCCCTAGAATTACAAGATGGACGCTTACTGTAGTCCCTTGGGAAAACCTCGGCAGGGAACTCATTCCACAACTGGAGGTTGCGGTAACCGCTTACCACCAAGCGGACCGTAGGTTGTATATCACCGATGTGGTATAAAAAACTAGTCGTTTCTCACCTAACGCTATATATTCTGGCGAAAGGGGCATAGTAGACCGAAAGTCGAGCTCAGCGTAGGGCCAAAGTTCCGAAATGTTCCATCGGAGAGCACTCTCTACGTGAGCCCGAGGGCCGGAGGTCCTAAAGGCGAGCCCACGTGTAAAGGATGATTCGAATTAGACGGAGTTAGTTCGGAGTAAGCCCTCTGAGCCTTGGCCGTAGCTGGGTCGGCCGTCAAACGCTTGGGTTGAACAAAGGCGGCCAGGTCGGACCGCTTCCGAGCATCACCGGGCCCGGCCGCGCAACGGCCGTCGTTTTGTTGTCATAGAAAATGGGCCGGCCCGGACATGGAGCGGCCTACTGTGAATCATCCTTAATCTTCCTACCCCCGAGTGACTTACAAGATAACCTGGGGCCGAAGGCTGGAAGCTTCCTTTGAGAGAGTTCTCTACGCGAGCCCGAGGGCCGAAGGTCAAAAGGGCGAGCCCACACGGACACTCACTATCTATGAGTAGCCTTACAAATAGAACTTGAGAGCCGAAAGGTAAGTGGCGAGGCACGTCAAACCAACGGCAGAGCCTGACCAAAGGCAGAGGTCAGAAGGCCCGAAGTGCCTAAAAGCCCGAACGTGGAGGGTCACGCTCCCTGCGCGTGCCTACGCGGATTCTCACTATTGCTGAGTTTTCAAAGGGGAGCGTCGAGGCTAGTGGGACTGAAAGACCGAAGTGTCTCACCAGGGCGCTTTCTACGCCAGCCGGCGAGCTAAAGGTTTGAAGGTCGAACCCACGCGTGAGCAGCAAGGCACGTAAGGGTAAGTACTGCGACTACCGCGAGGCCTAAAGTATCCCAGTATCCCTTCAGTACGCGCTTACTATGCGAGCCATAGCTATAAGACCGAAGGCCTGAAGGGCGTGCCCACATGGATACTTTCTATCCCAAAATGTCTTAAAAGAGAACCTGAGGTCCGCAGGCCCAAAGGTGTGTGAGGAGGCACACGAAGGCGGAGGCCGAGTTCTGCGTAGGACCGAAGGTCCGAAGCTTTTCCCTTCAGAAAGCGCACTACGAGTAAATGCGAGCCCACTATAAATGCGAACCCACTAGAAGCTCGTACTCATATGCCTCTTTCACTAGAACAGATATATTAGTTAATTGGACCATTCATTTTAAACTTCAACTAGTGGCAAAGTGGAAATAATTAAGTATGCCGTATATCTAAATTAGGGAAGCTATTTTGACCCTGAAATTATTTTATACAGCATAACACGATGGTTTACTAGTGCCCCGTGGAATATATACGTCATGTATCGCCGATGGATCACAAACCCCATAATAATACTGAAACCAAAACCATAATATGATTATATATTTAAATTCAGCAGAAGTGTTTGGGGGACATACAGCTTACACGTAACCTTCCGTTGCGGGTATAAAAAGCAAAAATTCTACTTTTAGCAGTCCTTGTAGAGAAGCTATTCATTAAACACCTTTAAAAGAGCCGTATTACGAAATTCTATCTATGAGCCTTCACAAAGTTCCTTACTACATTATTCTGTTTCATCATACCTGAAGCCCTCAGCAGTTCGTGCACAGAAGCTACCGAGAAAACACTATCAAAATAATCACAAATCACAACACAGAAATACACATATGTGTATTCACATGGTTTCCTAAGGTGATATTCTGCTCCATCATCAGGCCTTCAGCATTTCAGGAGAAGAGGCTTCTCATTAAATACTATTAAAAGAGTCGAAACACGGTTTACTAAATAATTACCTGAACAAGATTCCCTGCAATATTGTTCTGATCCATCATCAGACGCTCAGCAGATCATGTACAGAAGCTACTCAGCAAACACGATGAAATGTGCCCAAACACGGTCAAGTAGCTATATGCCTTCGAAAGGTTCTGTGTGATGTTGTTCTACTCCATCATCAGACCCTCAGAAGTTCATTTACAACGGCTGCTAAGCAAACATAAACAAAAGCGCCCAAAAACAGACATAAAGATATCTAACCCCTTAGCAGTTCCCTATTAATTTTTTTTTTGCTCCATCATTATCCTCTGAGTTCAATTACATGTACTCCTAACCAAGCGCTATCGAAATCTTCTATGCTGTTCAAGCAGAGTTCCAGAGAAAAATCGTTCAAACGCACTTTCAAGAGGAAAATGGTAAGGGCTGCGCCCCCTGGCGAGTTATGGTCGTAATTTTTTATGGGGGTTCGTCCCGAATAAATCACTAACCCATTGCAGAAAACCGTATTCAAATCGGTCAAGCCGTTTTGGAGATATTGAGGCGCACACACAAACAAACAAATAAACAAACAAACAACCTCTCACCTTAAACGCATATACCTTCTCCGTTCCGTCGTGGGTAATTATCCTCAGTCGTCAATCTAGATTACATTACAACCCGTCGGAATCTCTGCGAACCTGGCTGGGAACAGTGGGAACAATATTTCCGACGGCTTGTAGCACACCGCACGTGCACCGCACTTATTATCAATTCTATCGACTTCTTCACGGATTTTTTTTATTGTTAAGGAACCACTGACATCACTCAAGTATAGTTACACCTTTGCTATCAATCCCTCTGGTAGTAAGATATTTGAAACATATTTCTTTCTTTCATATTCGTATCCATACCATATCAGCCCAAGGACGTGCACTGCAGGACATAGGCCTCTCCCAATCGAATGAGGGGTAAATGCTATAATCTCCACGCTTATCGTGCGAGTTGGCGATCGCACCGCACTCCAAGGATGCTGCTGCCCATACCACGGTGGTCTTGGTCGTAGTTTTAGGACATACTCGGGTCCCATACTCGTATAAATAGATGGAATAGAAATATAGGCACTTAGGTAGTATCATGAAAAATCATAAAACATCTTAATCCGTTCTGCAGTTTATCCACAATTAAGAAACAACATGTACATAAATATTACGTTGTTTCGTAAAAAATGTGACGTTCAAAAATACACTGCGAGACATAAGGATAAATTGATAGCAGTAAGTACCAGACTAAGAAAAATTCAGAAGTCGTTTATGGAATTGTGTACACTTGGTTTTAATAAGTTACCTAAAGCCATTACAAATATGCCAGAACACAAATTTAAGACGATTGTAAAACAAACATTAAGTAATAGAGCCTACTACAAATTAGATGAGTATTTGCGAGACAAAGATGTATGGACAAATGCTATACCGCTTTAGGGCAATTAGCGAAATTCCCACTATCAGTTAAGTTCTATCAAAAGAGGTAAAGATATTATTTCAGAAACCTCATGAATGAATTATATGTATTATATCACATTATAATTTACCATTAAATTTAACGACTCCACTTCGGGATGAAACTATTCTATAAATGTAATTTTTGACATTCAAAAAGTATTCTTTATGTTTCTATTTTGAATATAATATTATGACTTATGACTTGACATATACATATATTATTAGAATAATGGCAGGACTTTAAACAATAAAACAGAAGAGAAAGCCGCAAGGTTGAACTCAATACCAGACTATAGCGGCCTTCACGAGTGAATCACTCGTAGGAAACACCTGCTCACAAGAAATAAGCATACGTTGTCTGCTACCTTAAATTCTTTAACTAGGTATTCTGAGACATAAACAGAATTACCCTATAAAAGGCAGAACAAGAAATTAGCCACACACCTGTGCATATTTATATACTCCTTGTTAAGAAGCACCTTCATATATATACCGGGTGGAAAGATCGAATGCCACACGGATGGCAACTACTTTAAATATTGGAAATAGCAAATTCTGTCAAAAAGAGACCTTCCTTTGTTGTTAAAAACAATAAATTCTGCATTTATGGATTTATGAAAAATCGCTTATCTTAATGGGACTCGAACCGGTCAAATGTGACAAAAAATAATCAGCCGTATTTTATGATGCAGATCGAAAGGGACTGATAAGGTTCATTTATCTCTAAATAAACAAACACAATCAAAAATAGAAGGCCATGAAAACTAACAATTACCTTTTAATTTTTTTTTTCACCCGTATATAAGCCATTTTTTCATAAATCCATAAAAGCAGAATTTACTGTTTTTAAAAGTAAAGGAAAGTCTCTTTTACACAGTATGTGCTATTTCCAATATTTATGGTAGTTGCCATCCATGTGGCATTCGATCTTTCCACCCTGTATACTCAGTAGTTGCCTAATGGGAACGAACTGGGTAAGGTCGGCAACACGCGAATGACGCCTCGCGCCTCGCGGTGTTGCAAGCGGCAAGCGGCCCTAGGCGACGGTGACCACTTACCATCAGGTGGGCTATTATCAGCTTGTTTGCCACGGAAAAAACTTTCATCTAAAATCTAAATGCTTCAAATAATATTTTTTCCAGACGTAGTACAATAAGCGGGATTGAAGAAAACGGTTAAGCAGCACTAAACATGTTTCTTTAGTCCGAGAACTAGATCTATATGAATAGAATGTCGTGAACGTGAATTTAGAAGTTATCCTTTTATACATTTATTATCCTTTTGATTGTATCTAGACACGCGGCAGCGTGTCCACTTGTCCAGCCAAGTTCACCCCAGAAATTACAATTTACTGTACCTACTTAGTGCGAGGTCTGCCTGCATACATACCTATAGTTGACGATTCTTTTATTCGCTCTATTATCAGGCTCACGTGAATTGCATCTTCCAGGCTATTGTATAATGGGACAAAAACAAGTTTCATGACCCTACGTCATCGCGATGCCGATGAGAAGTGTCATAGTCACACGACTATGGTTGTCTATAAATAACCGACATACAAGTTAGTGTTGAAGCTGTATTTAACTATATAGGTAATAGCTTTGCAAGATATGAATATTTATGTGGCGTATTTTAATACACACGAGCATATCTGATACTACTTAATTGGTCGTTAGGTAACCTAGGTAAATGAGGGTTGTGTGGAAGATGTTGCTATAAAGTAGTCCTCGTAACTATTATATTAATCTGTGCTTCTAGTAATTGTATCAGCCGACTGTCACAACTTTTTCAGATTAACACGCATAGGACTCGATAAACCGACCTTGATTACAATTTATTTTTCGGTCGCACTGTGTACAGAATAACTGTTACCAACAGTATGCATTTATTTACCAGGGCTCACGTCGGGATTTCTATAATTTGTGCTTGTGTTCTAGATCGTACAGATGTACTAGTAGAGCGGCTTCTAAAAAAGCTACACCTGGGAGGCCCCCCAAGTGTAGCTTTTTTACTACCTTTATAGGTACCACAAAACTTTACAAGCCTACAATTTGACAAATTCTATGGAAAATTCTATATTTTTGCTACAATTTTGTCAAATTGCAGACTTGTAGAGTTTAGTGGTATAAGGGTCTGGCATAAACGGCAAGCGGGGATGAAAGTTTGTATGATAGTGCGATTGACGAGTGCTACACGGGCGGAGCCGATGCTCAGTTGGCGTTTTCATATTTTCGTCGGTTAATCTGTTTAGCTAACTATTTTTAATGTTGACTGTGTCCATGGAGCAATGTCTGCGTAGGTAGAAATCTTCGACCCACAATGAGACGACGAAATGCCGGAAGGCGGAAGGAGATATATTGTAAACATGTAGTTAGGATGACTTAGGATTAAGCCTAATACAAGGTGAGGCAGCTGTATAGCAAAATTCTGAGTGACGCTCTCTGTGTCATTGAGATCTATGAATGTTTATGAAATAATGGGGAATCTGAAGATGTGTTTGACAAGCTAACGTGACAAAACGAGCGCGTGTATGTACATAAGTTTTCTTAAATATCCAACAGCTTTTATGGTATTATAACATACTGCATAGAAAACTGCCAAGTTACGGCTCAAAATGCATTAAGCCGCAGTATATTAATTTTAATGTAAGTAAACAATGTAGCACAGTGCCGGACTTGTCACCATTTCAGAGAATCTACGGAACTTGGCACCCATTCAGATCTCAATTCTTTAGGCGTGAATTGCGAATTGCGCAGGCGTGGCACAGATACGGCACGGACGCGATTAAAGTTATACAGAAGCGGCGAAGAGACGGTACGATGCGTCATTATACAGGCTGATTTTATTGCGATAGCATGTCTTCCTCTTCAGAAGACGAAGATGCGCTTGCTTTGCTGCAACTCATTAATGTACAGAAGCACAGAAGATATTGGGTCCACCATGTGTGGAAAATGTCAGAAAAACAAAAATATTTTAAATTAATGGAAAAATTACATGAATATCCTGATCGTTTTCGTACAGTGTATAAAATGTCACAAAAATGTTTCCAAATTATATTGTCGAAAGTAAAACTCTTCACCAAAAGAAAGAAGCAGCATAAAAATTGGAGAGAACCAGTCTCTCCATATTTTATCCTGAATATTTCTATTACTGTACTCCGGCCTGGTATAGTCGTAAAGAGTTGGATATTCTTCAACTATCTCGCAGAATTCTATATTATATTCAACATCGTCACGCATTTTTGATGTTGATAAATTTATACGGCTCATACTGTATAACAAGCGACGTCCTCCTCGCGCGGCGCTGAAATCGTGTCTGCTAGCGACGCGGAAACGGCGTGGCGAAGGCGCGGCACAGGCGTGGCGAAGGTACGGCGCAGGCACGGTGCCGCTTCAAACGTTTTTATACGAAATGTAGGAAGGCGACGTGCCGATAAATTACACAGAAGCAGCGCGGCGCCGTATCTGTGCCGTGCCTGCGCCTCGCCTTTGCCTTACGCCGTCTCAGTGGAATTCACGCCTTAGTCGGTGAAGACGACAACCAAGCATCGCATATTCTTAATATTGAACTTGGCTCCCGTTTTCACATTTATGTTTTTGATGGGATATCATTAATTTTTGGTAATCTTCACCAAATGCTGCTTTTTAAGAGCGAATGCACGAGTTACTATACTAAATACCCAAATTGCTATAGGCGGACCTCAAATATTTAAAGAGTTCCCTCGATTTCTCCAGGACCCTCTGATCAGATTCTTACCTGATAACTATGGGACCAACCCTGAAGAATACCGTTTCAAACAAAAAAAGAATTTTCCAAATCCGTTAATAAATGAGTTCTGAGGCATACTAGCAACTAGAATAAATAATAATAATAATAAGCCCTTAGTCCATCATATTCACCCAATAGTCCGGTTAATTTAGATTCCATCAACCAGCAATAGTCCCTGTATACCCTGGCGGGTGCTGTCTCTTTGTGCGTCCCATGACACGGGCAGGGACAGCATCCGCTCGGTGTACCCCTTTATTTCATTAAATTGTCAAAAGGGCCTCTACGTGTTGGCTATGTGGTACTCGGTTGGTACTTCGGCTCCGCGCACGCCTTCCAAAGGTCCGGGACACCATTGTCCCGTGAGCGGAAAAGACATACAATAATAATAAAACCAATAAAAAAACACTGTTTTCTTATTTTTTCTGGTGTACACACACTCAATTACCAAGCTGCATGCTGCATGCTGCATTTGGAATTTAATATCTCAATAATTATTAAACCTATATTTATGAAATTTGGGGTTCTAGTTGTCTTAAAGGATCTTTATACATGTACCAAAATATTTTTTTTTTATGTTAGGTAGATTTGGAGTTACTGGGGGGTCAAAAGTGGTTCCAAACGGTTCGTGTAAAATAACACACGGCTGCTGTCCGCCAGTTCCTGGGGTGAACTTGGTTGGACACGCTGGCGTGTATCTAGAATCGGCCCTTGACGGGAATTTTGTAGTTGCCCTTATTATTATTATTATTTATTTATTTATTATATATCTTGCCCGATGTAGGCGGACAGGTCGGTACTTGTAACATTTGGCGTTGTAAGTAGGTACTTAGGCAAATTTTTCATAAAACTAATAATTAAAAAATAATAAATATTGGGGAATAATCTAGAAGAAATAGACCTCCCGAACTCAGCAAATCTTGTACTATGAGTAGGTACTGATCCACGATATATATATTTATGCATATACCTAGATAAATAAATACATGGAAACCATCCAAGACTCAGGAAAAATTGTTCGTGCTCATCACACAAATAAATGCCCTGACTGGGATTCAAACCCGGGACCTCCGCCTCCGTAGGCAGAGACCCTTGTACTATACAATCATACATTTTAAAAATATGAAAGCTTACTGTTTCAGATAAATTTATAACATATTCAACGAAAGCATTGGGTGAAATCTTCCACTAGTGACTAGGTCAATGATTTTCGAGATATTACCTAATCTAGCTAGAAGTAGTGTTGGTAAAGACTCAAGTTTTTGGAGTCTCGAATTCAAGAACTCGACTCATACTTACGGGACTCCAAGCTTAAAAGACTTCCGAGTCTTTTGAGTCATGAGTCGAGTTCTTTTTCGAGTTTTATCGAGACCTGTAGTCACAACTCGAGCCTTATAAATGACTCGAACGATCGTATCTTTTATAGTATTTTTTTTTACTTTACGTGTGCCTCAAAATCCTTGAATCTAATAGCAAAGACTCACTTTTGAAGTTTCTAACCGATTCCTACAGTACCTACTTTACACTGAGTAGGCCGCGTAACTTTACGTATTTCTACAAGTATACTTGAGTTCTAATCATAATGAGTTAAAAGCCTTTTGTTTATACTTAGTAAACAAAACTCTCAAGTCTCTATAGGAGTCGCCAGTCTTTTTAGAGGACTCGAGTCTCTACAGAACACTCAAGCTTCGATTAGTCTAAAAAACTAAGTCGAGTCTTCGGGATGAAGACTCCAAAGACTCCAGTCTTTACCAACACTAGCTAGAAGACACATTGATGTGTACACGGGCTGTCCCTAAAACCAACGCCTAGACTAGACTAAGAATGGATGGCCATATTAAGCAAATTAGACTTTCATGAAAATTTCTTAGTTTTCCAAGGTACTTGTAGGCGGTATAGATGTAGTCAACTCTCGAAAACCTTATACAAATTGATCTAGTCCTAAACTAAGCAAAGCTTGTTCTATGGGTACTAGACGATGAATACGATGATGATATAAATACTAATATAGATAAATAAATACTTAACTTCCATACATAGAAAACATCCAAGACTCGAAAACAAAATATTCATCACACAAATAAATAGACCGGAACGCGAATCCGGAATCTCCGGCTTCGTAGGCAGGGTACTAATTTCCAGATAATGTTAAAAATGCTTTATCTAATAGCTTATGAGCTGCTTTATCATTATCAGTCATTTTATGTCGTCGTCGTTGGTTTTAGGGAGCCTCTGTTATTGTGGTATATCCATCATTAAATAGGACATTAAGTTTGCTCAATGCAGTGAACGACAGCCCTAGCAATTATGGAGGTAGGTATAGTTAAAGGAAATAAGTGCACTAAGATGGAAATAGACTACCATATGGAAATGATATGCAACGCCGCGGAAACTGCAGACGCGGGCAAAATTATTCAGTATTACATCCAATTTGAACCAGTATTATGCCTTGGCTTTGAGGAAAATGATTTGCCAGACCACTTTAAAAGGCGTGCGTTCTAACAAGTTTTAATACTTGTTGCCAATGTTTACATAAGTACGATAAGGTCAATAAGTAAAGGTAGTTTTGCTTCTTATTTTTTGCCATTATTGTGTATTTAAGTTGTATCGCTGCCAAATTTTAATGATGAGGCCAAAGTTGTCGCCGAAGACAGGAAGACGTGGCGTAAGCTTACGAGTATGAAGACCATTTTCACCTCTGGGATGCCTTACGAAAGCAACTTTTTTTTGCTCAAGCTTAATTTTCATGGTTGATGTCAAACTAACGTGAAACTAACCTTAGGTACCTATCCTATCTTAGATAAATGTATAATGAATCTATTTTGAACCTATACTATACATAATTACCTCTATCTATAGTAAACTTTTTGGCATTAATAGCTTCACTAAACAGAAATTCTATCAAATGACACATTCGGTGAAACAATAAATCGGAGAAACCATGTTGATGTATACGAATAACGAGTAAAGGTAACATGGGGTTTATGAATTTTATGATTTATCATCTCCACTCTTTATTAATGGGAATAGATTGGTTGATTCACAGTTGGCCGTTCCGTGTCCGGGCCGGCCCGTTTTCCATGACAGTAAGGCCCCGGGCGGGGCCGCGTTAGGGCCCGGTGACGCTCGGAAGCGGCCCGGCCGCCAACACAAACCTTGTCGGCCGATCTAGCTACGGCCAAGGTTCGGAAGAAGCCCGATCACGGCCCGGCCCAGAAATGAAACGGTCTAGTGGGAATCATCCTTAATCCGCAATAAAGTTATCCGGTCTGGTGGTCTAAAACGACCGGAATGGCTTCGAGAAAAGATAGGCCGTGCCTTTGTTTGTTTTGCTCGACTTCGCGGAGCCACTTCTGTGCCCCCGGATGTACTTACCTGCGTACTCTATACAGGTTGTGGCATATAATAGGAGCAATCAAATTAAAGGTTTGTGTCCAGAAAAAAAGATCTTTTTCGTAAGACCTACAGGTAATTGATCTTGGCACCAAGAGATTATAGCGCTGCAGTCAATGCTTGTTGCATTTTTGGTTTAAAAGCATATTTTTCTATTTTATTTTTCAGTTATTAGTGTTTTTTTTAAATAAATATGTAGTTATTAAAATCACAGTACCCACAGTGAAAAAGAATACTTAAGCAATATTTGCATTAAAAAAATACAAAAAACATATTTTTTTCAATTTTAAACCATTTGGAGATAATTGCTGAATAGTGTACCGCTTGACTTTTTGCTCCTATCACAGGCGGCAATACATAACTCAAATAGCTGCCGTACATACTTACACACCCAAAAACTGGAAAATATTTCGCAGATAAAATGATGATCCTCATCGGAGTGTTTTTTGGACGCGTTACGCTTTCACGGAACTTGTTCCCAACAACATAAACATCTATTAACCTATGAAATATGTGTCTCCCTGCGTCCAAGCGTCCTTTATATTTATGTTATTAAATAAATTTTGTGTCTGTTTGTGCAACACTGATACAATAGCGTACCCCTTAAGGTTTAGGCCAAGGTCAGACAAGACCGGAGCAAGCGCCCAGCGCTGGTGCAAGTGACAAGCTGATTCATTTATTAATCTATATTTTTATTTACTGAGATATTCTGATTTAACTTTATAGTATTTTATTCAACAGACTTTTCGAAGTTCTACTGTTAATTATTAAAATAAAAATCGGCCAACAGCATGTAGGGCCATGCTGAGTATAGGGTTCCGTAGTTGCCCAATGAACTTAAATTTATAAAATCAATACTTAACAAGCAAAAGGGAATACCTTCGCAGCGTTTCATACTTACTTACGTATTTTACTAAGAAGGGACGACTTTTTACAGCTAAACTTATCATGTCCGCTATAGTTTTCGTTGAAGTTTTTATTAAGTTTTACTTTCATGATTTTTTCCATATTTTTGGACCCATAGTTCCAAAGTTAGGAGGGGGACACATTTTTTTTTTTGTAGTATTTATTTCCAAAAATATTCACGTTATTCAAAAATATTTGATGAAGACGTTTATTCATTTTAAAAGACCTACCTATCCAACAACATCCCACACCATAGGGTTGCAGCAAAAAAAAATATCCCTACTTTACGTTTAGGGGAGGTAGGTACCCTTAAAAATATTGGGCATGTTCGCGGAGGAGCGCACCGCCTGCTTCTTCACCAATCCACGCAAGCGGTGCGCGTCCTTGCTGTGCAGAGTGCGTGCCAGCCCAACATCATCTTGAACATGATTTCAAATAGTTTCGATTGTCCGTACATGAATCACTGCATGCGGTTGGATGCAGATTCATGTAGACCAAAATATTAAGTGATGTCAATTGTTCATTAAATCAACTTTCTTGTATTTATATAAAAAAATACTTCCTATTTTATTATATTGTAATTCTGATTGTATAGTCGAGGAATGAAAATGTTCGTCACTTTTCGACCTTAAGAGCATTAAAATAGACTCGAAAAGTGACGAACTTTTTCATTCCGCGACTGTACTTACAATACAAACAATAATACAATACAAATGGTTTATTGTTCAAAAATCGATAAGTGCATTACAAGAGATTCTATCAGAGACCAAACTAGGCTTAGCCTGTAACTTGGCCTTCTGCGAGTACTTGATTCTAATTTGCTTTATTGTTAATGTTAACATTATTGTGTGGACCATTTGTTGTCTGATTAAATGAAAATTATTATTATACTTAAAGAATAAAAAGATAACTTTCTGAATTAAGAAGCATTAGTTATTCTGAAATAGTATGTCACCGGAAAGCAACTGGTGATAAATCGGTCATAATCTAGCTAGGCAGGCTCCGCAAGAGTTTGATTGGAATGGAACCTTATTTGGTCAGAAATACGTATTATAGATTATAGTACTTATGTTCATTCGTTCACCATCTTCTGCCAAGATACTATAACTCGAAGTTCTCGAATACATGTCAAACATAATACAAATTAAGCTAATACAGTGTGCAAATATATGACACGAGTATTTAAACAGCAGTAACGCCCATGCATGGTATGACCCAAGGCCAAACCTTTACCTAGCGCAAACTTGCATATGTTACGCTGATTTGAAATGAAGCGCTGTAGTAGTACTATAGCACCTTCTTAATAAGATGAGACTCCTTAAAAGTTTCTACGTCATCAATTTTAACTTAAGTAAGGATGTAAGTTAACACGTGCTGTGTAATCTAATGCTGTGCTGTGCTGATTGTGACTACTATCACAGAAGTAAAGTAAGTACTACACATTAATGAAAAATAAAATTCCGGTGGATATGGAAAAACCCTATTACCAGTCATGTGTGTCTTGTGTCTTCCGGCTGAAATTATGGTCATATTTTTAATAATTAATTGTAACTATAGTGTAATCTCGTTGCGTTATCAACAATTCTATTCAGTCCTCAATGACAAAAGAAGATGCAAGGTTTCACGCTTACCTATTGGGTTCCAAAGTGCATATTGCTTTACCGGATCCACTACTGCATGAACAGGCCTTTCAAATATACATTTCTTCTCTCCACCCTATTTTATAAGGCTCAATATCACTATCCGTTCATAATTTGGCTCGACTTGCAACGAAAACATTGGAAAACATTGGAAAACAAGCGAATTCGTGCCTTAATCGTGAGGTGTGGACTTGTGGAGTCAAGTGTGGTAAAGTGTCGGGTGTCAGTTAGCACTTCTAGCAAAGCAAGCAGACTTGGGCGCAGACATACAATACAATACAAACTATTGTGACCGGTAAGCACTTGCACGAGGTGACGCAAGGGACTCGTGTTTGTATTCGTATGCATGTGAACGGTGAACATTGGCCGGAGCCTCGCATTTTTCGGGATGTCCCGATTTTTAGCGTCGATATTTGGCCATGTCCCGCATTTCAGTGAACCCAATTGAGGATAGAGCATTTTGTCTCGAATTTTAAGCAATCAGTTCCTACCGAAAATCAATATATTTTTTTTGGGAAAAATATGTAAAAATACGTAGTAAATTAATAATTCGGTTATTATGATTGTTATTTGTATTTGTACTTAAAGTTATAGTATGTTTTATACACAAATGTTTAATTGATGGTATTCCTTTGATTTGTTAGTAATTTAGTATAGTTGATAGTATTGTTTCGAATTTTATTACAAAGAGTAAAGAAACGTTAATTTTAAGACAGTAAGTAAGTTATGTTATTTATTTATTTATTTATGTATTCCTTAGGCTAACACTTGCAGTCTAGCTAAACGTATTAGCAGGAGTGACAGTTATTATAAAGAAAGTTACATGATACAAAACTAAAAACTAAAATGAAGGTAGCGATTCCAAGCTACGTCCATGCGTGAAAGATTGTTCTTTAAACTTCTTGGATGTACTTCTTCCAGGTACCGGGTGCTGAGCGTCTGGAAACTGGATTCAGTACTGTGAAATATATCCAGTTTGCTATCGCTGTTGAGGATTTCGTTCAAAAGAGCCAACACACAATGTAGCGGTGAATAGGATAGAGCGTGGGTCCGCGCCGGCGGAACAGCGATTAGTATAGGCCGGCGAGGACGCAGATGTATGACGGGAACAGGGGGTACTCGTAATGGTATGAGGGCCAGCAACGATTATAGATTATACTACGTATCCAATTATAAAAGTATTTTACTAGGAATATGTTCCTTCTGGTCTCAAGGGAGGTATATAGTTCACCATTCCCAGTATGTACAGGGTCGGATATAAATATGGGTAGTAACCGTATAGTTTACTGAAAAGGAAACGAACAAAGGATTTTTGAATACTTTCAAGGATAAGGATGTACTGATTTTAATACTGTTGTCCCGAAAATTAGGAAATCATAACCGTATACAGAAGTTAGTTTGTGAGCAGGCCGCTGCTGTTTAGATACCAAATCTAATACCTTCTGTATGGAGGGTTCTAATTCCTTTCACTCTGGAGGGTTGCGCGCTCGTCATTCCCATAGAAACTTATCAAGTACAATCAGAGGAACATAGGTACTGCTTATGATTATAGACGGTTTGGTACAACCCATACTTTAGCCGTTTCGCCGCCATTGACTTGATATAAAGTCAGTACATTTCGTGTCAGTACACAAGTCGATGTAAAGGCAACCTACGTGCTATGACTATGAAGTAAGGTTCATTTTCAGTCTTTTGCTACAAAACTGCGTGTGAGACACAACTTACGGAATCAACTGTGGCTGTGAAAACAGTAAAACTACGGTATGTTTCGGTAAAATCGTGTATGTACTTATTACATCTAGTTGGAAGTTTATATACTTAACTATAGCAGTATGTCTGTAATAGATTTACGATACTTAGGAGTCCCCGTCCCCAGTACGCTCGCTCGGCTGAACTCGATTCTCCATACAAACGTAGTTTCGTTCTCATTTTAAAACGCCTTGGTGAAATAACATAAAATCTTTGTATACTTACATAATGGGAGCCGCCACATCTAGGTCTGAAATTAGTGTTGCTAGAAAGTAATAGAAAAAAAAATACAGTATGTTTTTGAGTTTCTTACGTATTGTATGAAAACCTTAAAAATCGCTGTATTTTTTCTCCATTATAATTTCAAGCAATATAAATTAATTTCCAACCTAGATATGCCAGATCTCATTGTGTATACAAAGTGTCATGTTATACTAGCATGGCGTTTTAAAATGAGAGCGAAACTATGGTGGGTGTTTCCAGAATTACGTCTGTTTAGATCATAGTCAGTTATTTACTTGTGAGATTGTGTATTTTGATCCGAAATAACAGAGGTCTATTTAAGTCTGTCGCCTCCGCTCACTTTTCAGTCTGTTTCGCGTGTTCATTTCCCCGCACGCTGTAATAGTGTTATGAGTGATTACTGAGTTAAGTAGTTAAGGGGCATTAACTGGTATATTTCATTAACAAATACTAAGGTCATTTAATAGTTAGAATATTCTTACTTAGCTGCAAATGTCCTTTTTTGTATTATCCTGCATCATGCTCTTTCGAAGAAAGCGATATTCAATTCAATTCAAATGTTTATTTCAACCCATATTAGGAGATTCATATTATGTTGTTAGAATTAACCGCCTGTAAAAAAATGCTGTATTGCAAAATACTTGTATTTTTCTTTTTCGTGAACAAATAAAGTACTTAACTAGTTAGGGTTGGCAATGGGCATGTGATACCGCAGAGGGCCTACCGCGAACCGAAAACGAAGTATCTCCCTCTCTGTCGCTAGAATAATTATGCAAGTGCGACAGAGAGGCAGATATTTCTTTTTCGGTTCGCGGTAGGCACTGGAGTTGCAGGCATCCATAGGCTGCGGTGACTGCTTACCATCAGGCCGATACGCTTGTTTGCCGCCGTCATGGTAAGAATCTTGCATTGGTATTGATTGTGTCTGTACCAAATTACTAGTTATACAGGACGTAAAGTTTACCAAGACAGTAAGTATGGGAAGTTTCTGGCTTTACTTTTTCCGGCGGCATAAGTACGGAAACATAAGCAGACCCTGACTAACTTTTAAAACTACTGTGATTTGTCACACAAACGATATAAAAGCCTCACGATTTCATTTCTATGTAAAATTTATGTTATGAACTCATGACCTCATTTACTTAAATCTTTCTTGTGTTTAAACCTAACGTTTGTCTCGTTAACTTCTTTTTTTCAGATTTCTAATAATCGATTACCTACATGGTAGGAAAAGATTCTCTTAGAAACATTTTTCGTGATGTTTGAGATCTCAAGTATGGTATGAAGGTATCTTGACTGTTTTTACTGAACTATTTTTAAGATTTTATCTGTTTTAATTGCCTTTTACTATGAATATTGAACGTATTCGGTAGCTGGATCTTTCCAACTCCTGTCGTTGGTGTTTTGAATTAAAAACTATACTGAGAACGCAAAAAAAAAACACATGAGGGCCTTTCAACAATGGAACACGTTATCAGTATTATTAATTTAAATGGTATTTGCAGATGTGCCTAAATGTTACCTATATTATGTACCTATTTCATGTTTAGTAATAGAGTTAGTTACGCGTTCCAAGATAAGGTGGTTCTAGGCAGGCCACGTAGCCTGACCGTTAAAAATAATTATGCAAGCAAGATTGGCGGCGAAGCGGCAACGACCAGCGATAGCGGAGGTAGGGTGGGACGGTTGGAGGTCGTTTGTTTATCGATATCGATGAATTGACATTTATTTACTTTGTCTATCGATTGGTCACATCATATTGTATTTAAAACTAAGGTAGTAAAATGATAATATTAGGTACGAACAGAGTACCAAAAATAGTATGATTGATTTTTTAAATACTTATTTTGATATGGATAAAGTTATTAACTCAATTCGCAAAGGTAGACCTAGGTCACATAGGTTTGTCTGTCAAGTAGTTTAATCAGGTCTAAAAGTCTAACATTTTAAGGGGCTACGGCTATTATAACGTTTGATATAAGGGAACTCTAACCTAACCAGATGGTTTGTGTTTTGGATAAAATATAAATATATGTAGGCAGAAAGTAATCATTTAATGAAATTGAATAATACTAAGGATTACATTGTATACATATTATTTTCCTTTAAAATATACTGGTAATACACTGAAGAGCACATAAAACGGGTACTTTTTGTATAGAAACTCGATGGTAAGTGATTACAAAAATTATTTGCTTTACTCATTTTAAAAGCAATAATTAATGTTATACGCGGTATATAACATTAATAACACTAGATTAGGTGGGTGCATAATTTTCTGCAATCAAAAGCAACCACTATGTTCACGTGTAATAAAAAAAATATCTAAAGAAGTATTTTCTTTTTCAGGAAATATACGTGTGTGTGGCTTTATTTCAGAAAATATTTTTATCGTACTGATCGTACACAATTGCTTTATGCGCTACACTAGACATCACCACTCGTTCAAGTTTCATTGTCTGCATCGGTCGACAGTGGAAATTTCCACACTTAAACATGCAACCTTAGTCTCCACCGCTTTACCTTGTGCGTCTTGACATAATTCTCTCTCGCTCGCACGAAATCAACGCAGACGCTCTGACCTAACCGGTTCGCACCGCTTCAACCAATTCATTCGTCCATAACTCGTTCTCTTTCGTTCGAGGCAGCATGCGTTCTATTTTACGAATAGCTCTGCGCTATGTATACTTCTCGGTCGTCGGCCAAGCAATTTTTGTTAGCTGTCTTTCTCTAGAGCTTGAATGAGGTAAATTTTGTTTTCTTGGTGCAGAGCTACAGCTTCAAATCCAACAAAATACTATAGTTACGTTACCTTACTACAGCCACGTGCTTGCGGGGTTAATGACTGATATTATAGATAGCATTGAAAATAAACAAATAATAGGCTCAATTCATAGGAGCTCGAGCGTATACCGATTTTTCAAAACACTTGCAGTAAAAAAAATGTTCGTAAACGTCTCTAGAATAAAATTATTACGAATCGTAATAATTTTATTCTAGAGACGTTTGGCTTTGTTGGTTATGGAGGCATTCTTCGGTTGCGAAAACCTCTCAAGACGATGTTCTTTTTCCTAAGTGAGAAGGTAGGGTAACGGTGTGTATGTAGGTAACCTAGGTATGTTTGATAGGTAAGTACCTAACAGAAATTCTTATTCTTAAATATAGTTGGCATAAGTTAAATTATACTAATTTATTTAAATTCAATAGGTGTTTATGTTACTTATAGCGACCTCATAAATTAATTTTAAAATCATAAAATAATTAAATGAGTAATGAATGAACCGATAGAATAGATACCTACAGGAAAACATCATTAATTTTAATTGTTTGATACTTAATTCGCATCATGGCCATGCATGGGTTTTATGGGTTAATTAGGTATGTGGTAAGAAATATTTATTCCAGTTAATAAATAATAGAGTATATATCCATAATTTATATTATATAGTTTTATTTATTCTTCGTATGCTGTTTTAGTCAGTCGGTAGATTGCATGTTATTAAGTAATAATCTTAGAGTAGGTAATTAATTTTACGTTGAAGTTTTATTCCCACACATTTTAAAAATAAAAAATGAAATAGGTAGGTACCATTCGTTCATCTACCTGTAAATTGATTTTGAATATTTATTTTAAGCAGTGGTATTTGTCTAAGGTCTGGCTCTACCTTCAGTATTGATTTCGATATTAATTTGGAGGCTGTTGTATTTTCGTAATAAAAGGTAAATTAGCTCTAATAACATATTTTAAATAAGTATATTTTCGTTGCAAATGTTGCATTGGGTCATTTGAGTTTATCAAACAATCAAGTATATTTGATAATAAATAAACTACATATGTATAACGTTCAATATCATTGCCATTCATTATCATTTTTACGGTACCTAGGTATACCGATCCTGTGCTCCTAGTAGTTAGGTCAATACAGATGGGAAAATATATCGATAATTTAGTTTTAGTACGAAATTGTGCAATTTTTATTTTATTTTTTCTCTATCGCTGTGAATACTGTCCATAAAGTTTTCCATACTTTTTCTGCGTAAAGGTTTGCAGCGCCAAGTCATTGTGTAGTCGACATAAGTGGAAGGCGTCGCCAGATTGGAATAAATATTTTTAGAGATGTTTATAAACGAGACGACCGTAGTGTCACCACTGAGTACGTCGGTTTCAAGATTACTTACTTGTATGAACTAAATATATTTTTCGTCATTTACAATTTTACATGTGTTACTTAGGTAAATTGGCACTGCATAACTCCTTTAATAAAGTTTTATTATTATTTACTCCACTATACCTACCACCTATTGTAAACTGTTCTTGCAATAAACATCTTTATCTTTGTGCTAGGTCCTCTAGATTCCTAAGTAGGTATGTAGCAGGTACTTATGTTAACCGGGTAGGAAGTTAGAGTGCATTTATATTTTTCAAACCTGAATGATAAAATATTATAATACGGTATACATACGTACCTATTTTAGTTAACATAAGCCAGTGCTTAATATTCAATTAGGTACACTCTTGAAAAACCGACGTAACTATTGGTATGTATAAAAGAAAAAAGTTATTTCATAAGACCGTTCCACTGAACAAGCTTATAGACGTGTTCAACAAAAAGATTATATTAAAGCAGGCCTCAAGCAGGCACTACATTGTTTACAGTAAAACTAATTTACTGCGGCTTAGTGCATTTTGAGCTTTAACTTGGCAGTTTTCTTAAATATCTAACAGCTTTAATGGTATTATAACATACTGCATAGAATGAGGCCGACTGTATTAATAACTATTTCTTTATACGGTACATCGCGTAAAGTAAAAATAAAGCTTGTACCTAGTGAAATAATAAGTTGAATACCTAAACGATGCCAAAAGCGCTTCATTTTTAGGCGGAGCCATTTTGTAAAATTATGACCAACACGTTTTAGATTTTGGCACGGGCGACCGTCGACAAGTACTCCCAAAAGTGTCTTAAAGTGGCTAATTTAGAAGTCATTTGGTTATAATTAAGACCGAGTTTCTTTGTCGAAAATTGTGCTTTAAATAAACCGCGCTTCAAACGACTTCAAGCGTTTAATTTTAGTAAAAGAATCATTAGCGGACGCTTTTATTTCGGGTACAATATTTTGCTCTTGTGTGTATAACGGCACGCATATAAATTATATAATTACCGATGTACTAACGTCTCCTTGTAAATTAGGTGGCAAACCACCAAAATTTGTAAGAACCAGATATAAATAAACAAGGATTGTCTCCCGCAATCCCGAATCTTGGAATTGCGGTAGTTCGAATTTAAACTTTAATTGTACGCTCCAAAGATTTATTTTGTAAATCAATTATTTATCGAGATAAGAGGTTGATAATCATTCCTGAGATGCAAACAAGTTGAATGGGGTGTAGAAATACATTGGGTTGTGTCATAAATCCGAACTGGTGACGTCGAGATACGCCTCATTCTTGGCACGGGATTTGTTTATCCCGATGCCCGTGAATCTGTAGGAAGACCGGGTTCACCGACATACATAGGTAAGACATATACATGCTCGCTGACCAGAAATGGAGCGAACAGCGGTCAAGTGCAGACGGAACTCGGATGGTCTGAATTTGACTAGGGCTGCCATCCGTCCGGATTTGTCCTAGTTTGGAGGGCGTCCGGGGGCCGTCCGGGGGGGTTTTCACAAAGTGTCCCGAACACTTTTATTTAATGGGTAAAGTGCGTAACTACTTACCATTTCTCGAGTTTTTTTTAACTCTCTAATTTTTTTTAATAATATTATTTTCGGACACGTCCGGGGAAAAAAATGCGATTTACGCCAAATGTCCGTGATTTTTTAAGTCTTTGTCCGGGTTTGGCGAATTTAGAGATGGCAGCCCTAAATTTGACTGAATGTTTATCGAGCCAATAAACACTAGGGCAGCTTTGATAACCACATTTTTGTGGGGAAAAGTTTCGTTTCCTGTTTAGAAGAAATCACTAGGTAGGTGCGTTCATATATTTTTTAGGCTGATATAATATACGTATGCGGTTTGGCCCTCAGAGAATGCAACATGGGATTAGTGACGTTGATGTCTGGGAAAATTCCAGAGGAAACCTCTAAGTACAAGCGTTTATTAGACTTAAGTTTGTCATCTAGTGACTTACTTCTTAAAGCGGTTCGACCTAATTATATGTGAATGTGACGATGCAATAAGTATATACCTTCCTAATTAATAATTAAGTGCTCTAAATCAACTTTTTTAGAGAACACTGGACATCAACAAGCGTGGACGTTGAGTGATTTCATTCTCTATTAGAACCAGTACATAATGTACTCTTTGATTAGAACCTTCTCGATGGTTCCCGCTGAACTGAAACAACATTGCTCATGCATGACAAGCCCTAATAACCTATTAATTATTATATACCGATGCGGACTAATGGAACTATAAATATAATTTACACTCTATTACAAATAATCATCAGCACAGAATAAGGAATTCATCAGGGTAAATAAACTTGAAAGCACTCGAAATCTACTCTCTACAAATAAAGTAGGTATTAATACTAAATACGTAAGACCTAACTATTATTGCCGGTGACTGTTTCTTTTCCAGACTCACAATCTACAGCAGAGTTCGAAATCAGTTTTAGTATTTTCATTATTCAGCACGTTGTTGTAGTTACTTTACTACAATGTAACAGAAATTGTAGGTACAGGTTGACATCTGCCGCCGAATAGCTGCATTACTACTATAGAAATACAACTGAATCAGTATCCTGTTTGGCTATTCGCCACTAGATGTCGTTGTCAGCGTAGCAGTAAACCACTCAACTGCTTGTTTTGACGTAATTGTCATAGGTGGCAGCACTAGACTTGTAGCATTGTTCTTTAATTCGTTGTGTGATTATGACTAACATAACGATAATATTGTGTAAGAAACTAATATTTTGAGTGTATGAACAATCTTATTATACAAACATTATTATATTCTTTGGCTACATTATAATTGTAACCAAAAGAGGAAAAACGCAGTAATTATGCTACAGCCTACAGATAATACAAATGGACCCGCGCTAGCACACTACCATACCTACTGAATCTAAAGTTTAGATTTCAATTTATATATTTGCATCCAATCATCTAATCATCAATTTTTGGGACTAGATTTTATATTCACTAGGTACCTACACCTAATCTCTGATTTTTAACTTTATATTCTTATAAATAAATAAAATGTATATTTGTGGTCAATCTTGGGTCAATCTTACACAAATCAACTTAGTCCCAAACTAAGCAGGTTGTACTATGGGTACTAGGCGACGTTATACATACTTATATATGTTGGTAGATGAATACTTAAATACATTGAAAACTTCCTAGATTCAGAAACTTTTCAGAATTTTTGGTTTGAACAAAATAAGTCTAACCGTTTTGAGTTATAACTGTAAAACTGTCTTGTCAAAAGGATGTAAGTGCCGTGAGATACGACCTTTTTTAATTCAATGTATTGTATACTCTTATTTATGTCAAGTATAAAGTCACGTTAAGTATCTATTTCATTCTTGGATAATTTGGCTATGTGCTTCATTTAACGGTTACATTTTTTATCAATAGATGCACAAATACCAATAGACGCGAGGATTGCGAAGCAGTATAAACAGATTGCATTATAGGTGATTATAGTGTGAGAACGTCATTCCCCCATAGGGTATGGCATCAATTACCCATCATCAGCAAGGGCGAGTGATTTCCCTTGACAACGATTAGGGCCATCCATCTAGAACACACGACTTGTCAACAGTTTTGGGCGCACGTATTGTATCTGTGCTGTGTTCTTGCATTAAGTGAATAAAACTTAGCTGGTTATTAATGAGGTTATAATTTAACTATGGGGTGGCAGTTGTATGGTATAGACGGTATAGTCAACAGCAATAGTAGATGATCATTTTAGTACCTAGTCACTTTCTCTTCTTTGACGCATCCCAACTTTCTGTCGCAGTATTGTTATGTTAGTGCGACAAAGTACTAAAATTATCATCTACATTGCTGTTGAATGTACCTATTAAAGTTTAGGTCCCGTGCTTAATGTTCTGCCAGTACTACGATGAAGATTTTTGAGATCTTACATTTTGGTACTGTATAATGTCGGGTCACAGAATAATATAATGTTGGGTTCTGTAACCAAAATTATAAAAAAAAACCGGGCAAGTGCGAGTCGGACTCGCGCATGAAGGGTTTCGTACCATTATCTATAAAAACGGCAGAGTCCGACTCGCCTTGGCCGGTTTTTAATATTTGTTGTTAAAGCGGCAACAGAAATACATCATCTGTGAAAATTTCAACTGTATAACTATCGCGCTTCTTGAGATACAGCCTGGCGACAGACGGACGGACAGACAGCGAAGTCTTAGTAATAGGGTCCCGTTTTTACCCTTTGGGTACGGAACCCTAAAAAGGATATCAATCCACAGAAAAAGTAATAGTACAAACCAATCTCATATTTACTTATCCATGCATGCTATTCACGAAAATAAGCAGATTTGACCGATTTTTCTTATACTTACGTACTTAGAAACAAACAATATTCCTTTCCATCTGGCGGTCTATTGCACTAAACGTAATTGAATTGGACTTGGTTTTGTATTTGTGTTGGTACGTTATCGCATCCATATGCGCCGAGCCGTACATAAGTATGATTAAAACAGAAAACTGCAGTTATATGTTAGTTCTACAGATCAGGCGAATATTGGTGAATGGGGCATCACCGGAAGGTGTGGGCGGTGGTTCGGTGGTTTGTTCTTCTTCTTCGCCCTCGTTGAGTGGAAAATCAAGGGAGAATCGTTACAGCAAACAGCATTTCCGGTCATTAGGTCATATATGGTCCCATCGGAAGATCGGCACTGGTATTATCTCTAATGCCCACATTATGCTAAGATGAAAACGTTTCGTGAAAATACAATATGTCTTACACTTTTATGGTTCCGTAGCCACTAGCCATAATGGTAAAAAAAGACCCCTACTACTCCTACTAGTTTCGTTGTCTGTTTATCTGTTGGTGTGACACGCACTTTACTTAAAACTGAATTAATTAAGGGGGAAGAACCTGTGTGAATAATTGCTCCTAAAGTAACAATAATTGTCCCTCCCCCCTTGGATATATAAAAAGTGGAATCAAAAATGTAAAAGAAAACATGGAAGTACTAGTTAAATAGATATTTTCAACGAGTTAGGTTACGATGGTTTCGAGACGGCATTCAGCGCCGAGAACCCGATTGTCGAGTACTCTGTTCGTAGCGGGCCTACGACCGTAGCGCGTTCTTAGGCGGTAATGAAATCGTTAGGTTAGGTTTCTATTAAAATGATCATGCCTCGTGGATAACCAAACCGGACCAAACCTAATTTAAACCTAATTGCAGCTAACGTAACTGGTGCTATCCGAACTCAATAATAGGATTGTGACTTTAAATTAGGACGTACTTCAATGTGCGTAGTCAAACGTCAAAAACGCTGGTTAGTATGAACTTATATGAAGTTTGTAGGAAAATGTGTTCTATGGTCAAACTGCGTTCGTTTTTCAATAATGTTTAAAATTGCATATATAAACTGAAGTTTAATTTTTTCCGAGTATTTTCGTATGATTTTATTAGAGGTTTGACGCAATGGAAAGCAAAGAAAAGATTATTTGAGCAGAATTAAATAATGAACGTTTATTGAACACCACTTGGAAGCAAGTATACGTCCGTACTGAATCAAAGAGGGTAGCGAGAGAATTGCCATTTACAAAATATAATAGTGTTGCCAGATCATGATTCAATTTGATTTGACGTAGTATCAATTTATACATGATTATTTTAGATTGATTTTTGCATAATAAAATGAATATAAACCAACAGATTTGTCTATTGGTAACGTAAAAATAATATTTTTTAGCGTTGTGATATACCCTATTAGGCAACTTTAACGAGGTGGCAACTACATCTAAATTTCCATTACACGAATTAACCGACACGTGCCACAGACCGTGTTACATTGGCGCGAAATTCACTCTCACCCCTAACTACCCTAATAAGATTACGCCCCAATTACTAGGAAAACGCACTCGTTTTATGGCCGTGGATGGTTTATCTTTTATGTGAGTTCTTCACAGTTTGGCAAATAATAAAAATTGAATAATATTTTACTATAGGCAACAGTGCATTAAGTGCATAATAGTACATTACTATAGATAGAGGCCGGGAAACGAAGGTAGCGAAGGGTTACAGGCCAAGTAGATATAGCCGGATAGGGATACGCGGCCTGCAGCCCAATGTTTCTCGCCGAGATTTGTATAGTGCTTTTCTCAAACATATGCAATAATATAAAAAAATACACCACTCAAAAAACAACAAATGCCATGTTTGACATTAAAATAAAATAAAATATTCTCCCGAGTTGTTTCGTCTGCCACGTGATGCTTTGAAGCCTGTTATAACTCACGTAATTACGAAAATTCATTGATGTTTGAGAAAAAAAATGTTATACAATCAAGACCACCGGTTTGATTCCCAGAAGAGGAAAACATTTTTTGAAGTCGATACTTCTTTGTTTGCGGCTTTACTTGTATGAGTTATCTGCCCTAACCCTACTACACTATACATTTTCAATTATAGTTTCGTTAGTACCTAACGCTTGATCGGTCATTATTTATTCATCACCCAGATACTAAAGCCTACCTAGCTAAAGTATTATTATTAATTATTATGTTTGGGATTACTTTACATTTCTGGATATTTTATTTGATGACTAATATAAATAGGTAGGCAACGCTAGAACTATTCACTTAATATAATTTACGGTTGTATCTACGATACAACCCGCTGGCTTTTTAAAAAAAAGATAAGAGACCTACTTTCCTCTCATAAAAATATAGACCGTCTTGGTCGGTAAAACTAATTATGATGATTATGAGTAATATAAACTGGTGCAATGTATTAATTTTAAACCTATCGCTAAACTTAGCAAACTAAGCAATATCCTACCATTCCTACCCAACCTTATTTTTAACAAGACTAATTAATTAAAAAACAAAAAACCCGACTGCGTTTCTGTGCACTTTGGAATCTGGCGCTAAAAATCCGCCATCGGGTTTTGTTTTTATATACCTACCCAGTGTCACTCTCACAGTAAATACAAATCTAACGACACCTTTCAAGCTAAAGTCCATCAAGCCGTTCAGGCTGCAGAGCATGCCAAACAATTATACATACATACATACATAAATACATACATACACACATACTCTCAAAAAACATAACACTCCTTCTGGCGCAGTCGGGTAATAAGAAACAAATAAAAAATGGCACGCAAACCCTTCTCTCAATATCTGTTGACATTTCGCAAAAACTTTATTGCGAACGTGCCCTGATAAAATCTTAAATTATTCCGGTTTAGTGTGGCAGTGTTTCCGCATATTATTGGCTCATGGCGAATGCATGGGCACCAGCGTCGCTGGGGACTGGTCCCGGGGGAGGTACGGGCTTACACTCGCACCTGCTACCGCGTCGGACACTTACCAGGGAACGAGGGTCCCGTGTCACAAAAGCGTGTAACTTGTACTACAAGCAGAAGTTTCTTTTTAATACACGAAAAGGACTTCCACTGGTATAACTATTTCATACAAGCATTTTATAAAGCTGCATGTTTCAATATGTATAGGTACCAGCCAATAGTCGATGTAATGATGAATAAGTAAGACTTTTTGATCCGTATTTCTGGTTTAGACGTTATTTAATAATTAATAATAGTATAAATCTTTACATACCTAACCAATAAAACAAATTTACGAGAATACCCAGAAAATTATAAGTACTTATTTTTGCGGTGTAAAATATAAAAAAACCGGCCAAGTGTTATTCGTACTCGCGCACAAAGGGTTCCGTACTGTTATCTATACGACACACACACACACACACACACATACACCAAGTATTATTACACTTTATTATAACCTAATAATCTAATAATTAATTTAAATAAAACAAATATAATGCATTTCTACCAACGCACATTAACTAATAATAATTGGAATATCAATATTGACTATGAAGGTACAACAATTGAAAATGTAGCCGTTACTAGATTTTTATGATTATCGATTGACAGTCAGTTAACTTGGAAAAACCATATTGATGAATTATGCAAGTACCTCAGTAAATCGGCTTACTTACTTTACAAACTGTCAAAAATAGCCAATCGTGATGCAGTGTTAATAGCGTACCACAGGCTAGTAGCATCAAAAATTAGATATGGCATTATCTTTTGGGGTAACTCTGTAAATCGCGAAGCCGCTTTTATAGCTCAAAAGAGATGCATACGTGCTATCTGCGGTGTAAATGTAAGAGATAGTTGTGCTCCTCTATTCAAATCACTGAGAATTCTGACATTGCCTTCATTATATATACTAGAGGTAGGTCTATTTGTTAATGGGGCGCTAGTCGGGTAACCTCCACGAGTGTCTGGGCTCTTCCAGTTCCCCTGGACCCTCGCGGGTCTGGGGGAAGGGGAAGGGTTCTGGCCGGTGCGCCCTGGAGGCAACGGTAAGTGATTCATCTTCGGAGGGATCGCTTACCGGTGCTACCAATAACCCGGAGACGGGGTCGCTCTGGGTGTTCCTCTGTTTAGCGGAGGACACTCCAGATGCGACCAATGGGGGGATGGGGGTTCCGCATCAGGGAGTCGCATGACTCCCCAGGTGCGGCGAGAGGGACAGGCCATGCCGTACTCGTATGCCTGTTTAAAGAATTACGGACCCGTAAACCTGACTTCGGCAGAGGGCCGCTATAGTCGGGAGCGGGGGCTGTCACCGTCAGGCCGGGGCCGGGTGGTGGCTGCGAGAGAGAAAACCTCTATAAAAAGTTACAAGGGGACCTGAGGGGGTGAATCCGGGGTTTTTCACTCTCTCCCGGCGTGGAGGTCGCTTGTCTCAACAGTGAGGGAACAGCTTCGGCTGTTGCAGCAGGCGGTGTTCGCGGTTGTGTGCCTTGGCGATCCCGTGTCACCGCCACTAATGCTGCGTGATGGGCATACCCTGGTGGTTTTAGACGGTAGTCCGGGCGGTTCCCGGGAGTCCGTCATACTCGTCCTAGTTCCCCGGCTAGGCGAGATGCATAAACGCATTTCCCCACGTAAAAAATAAATAAAAAAAAAAGTCTATTTGTTAAGGCCATCCTGATTTGTTCACTCTTAAATCAGATAGACGTAAACTCCCCATTCGCCCTCAGTATGAGGGACAGTTGTATATTCACCCAATGAGAACAGCATTAATACGTAATTGGAATGGCACCAAAAATATATAACAAAATACCATCCTCTATTAAACATCATGGTATTCACCAATTTAAGAAGAAATTGGTTTTGTATTTGATTGAAAAATGTTTCTACTCAATAAAAGACTTCCTAGATGCCCCCTAACATATGTGATATGATAAATTATTTTGTTATGGAATTTATAATTTATTGATATTTTTGTGTTGATGTGTTTTTTTTTTTATTATATAAGTTGTTGCTGTAAATTCATATTGTGTACCAATTTCTACGCCGACACCGGCAGAATGTGCTGTTCTAAAAATATTTTACTACCTGATATTGTACCGCATTCATAGAAATAAATATATTGATTGATTGATTGATTGAACCTAATTAATTTAAATACTTAATAATATTTTATATCAGTAATTAGAACGTTAAATTTTATCAAGTAGTATAATTTTTTGCTCCTATTACAGGCCGCACCCTGTATATACAACAAATACTTGGGAAACCAAACCCACGTCATAGCATACTTAACTTGACCAAAGGATCTATTGTGGTAGAACTCATAGTTTATTTTTAGAATCTTTGTTAAATTTCCATCGCAGCAATGCCCTTATGGAATGTAGAAGCAAATTAAAAGCCATGTAATTGTGCTCAAGTGTCCTTCAAATGTAGAAAAGTGTTGAAATAATGATATTTATTATCTAGCCACCTGCACTAATTTCTGATAAAACTTATCGGCTCGACTGTATTTAGATTACTTTCGGTCGATATTATAATACGTTGTTCATTTAGAAGTATGATCTCGTGCCGCGCCGGTTAGTGTGACACATCCGCTTAGTTTTTGACGATGAGGACTTTGTGATAAAAATTGTTTTTCTTAGACACTAACCATGAAGCTGTTGTCAATATTTGCCATATTCCTCTGGCTGAGGTGTGGTGTAAGAGCGGATTGTGTGATGCGAGAAGAATGCGGCGTCTTTGGAGGTTACGTCAAGACTTGCCCATACAATGGAGAGGCTCTGCCAGTTCTGAACGATGAGTTAACACCAGAAGAACAGAGCGCAACTATAGCCATCATAGAAAATAGATGCCCATTTCTCTTATACGATGACTACGGTAACAGAATACCTGACAATCAAGTTGTTTCATGTTGCGACAGAGCGCAGCTTGTGGGCATGGATCAAAGTATTCTGATGGCTGCAGGCATTCTAGGTCGATGTCCAACGTGTCTTCGAAACTTCGTGCGCCAAATCTGCGAGATGAACTGCTCACCTGATCAAGCTCGATTCGTAGAAGTGGAAACAACAACGGAGTTGGGTCCACTGGGTGAGCCTGTTACGTATGTCAGTGAAGTGAATTACAGAGTGTTTAGCGACTTTATGATCGATGCTCACGCTTCTTGTGCAGGCGTTTTAGTTCCGCAGACTGGTTTGCCGGCTATTAACATGATGTGCGGCAATGCTCCTGTTTGCGACGCGGACGCCTTTTTCGGATACACTGGAGACACGTCAATTAACCCTCTCGCACCTGTTCAAGTGAATTTCTTAAGGTGGCCAACTCCGGAAGACTCGATGAACGTTCGCGCACCGCCGTGCAATGAAACAAGCGAAGGCGATTTCCCGTGCAGCTGCGTCGATTGTGTGACCGTCTGCCCGTCCGGGACGGAACCGTATAATCCTGAAATGTGCACAGTGTTTTCATTAAATTGTGCAGCCATTTCAGTTTCAGTAGTTGTTTTTGTACTAATGATTAGCATATTTACATTTCTAGCGGTAAGAGAAGCTAGAAAATATAAAAACAATTCTAATCAAGAGAGGCCTAAGCCACCTACTTTGAAAAAACCTAGGTTAAACAAGTTGCAGCTTGCATTTCAGCTGATATTCTCCAAAATAGGCGCCTTCTCAGCTAAAAATGCCGTACTAACCATTATGTTGACTTCGTGGCTCGCTTTCGCTGGCTTGTTCGGTGTACTGCGATTAAATCTAACAGCAAACCCGTTAGAGCTCTGGTCTGCGCCAGATTCTCGAAGCCGGGCTGAATTGGATTATTTCAATTCTAGATTTGGTCCATTTTATAGAACTTCTCAAGTTTACATGCAAGTAAAAGGATTAGAGCCATTTGTAGTTGACAATGTGACGTACGGACCGGCATTTAGATTGGAGGCAATAGAAGAACTTGTGAGGTTGGAGGACGCCATTTTGAACATAGGAAGGGATACTGGTGGAGTGGCCCTGGAGCAAGTGTGTTATGCACCGCTGCGTCAGCGCGGTGGGGAGCCGCTCCTCGACCAGTGCACTCTTATGTCAGTGTCCGTGTACCTCGGCAGTAATCGGAACAACATTAACAATGACACGTACTTACACCAGATTATAGGTTGTGTGAACAACTTTTATGGACTGGAATGTTTGGCTTCGTGGGGAGGTGGTTCGGAACCGGAAATAACGTTTGGCGGATTTGAAGGTAACGATATATTCAGTGCCGATACCTTGTTAATAAATTTGCCTATATCTAACCACCTTTTGCAAGCGGACTTAGAACCTGCCCTAGAATGGGAAAAGAACTTTTTAGACTTAATGCACGAATACGCTGCTAATGGAAAACCTGATTTTATAGATGTATCGTACGCAGCCGAAAGATCTATAGAAGATGAGATTGAACGAGTATCCGTGGCGGAAGCCATCCCTATTGCTATAAGTTATGTGCTGATGTTCTTTTATGTTACCATATCTCTTGGAAATGTTAGATATTGTAAGACGTGGTTTATTGATAGCAAAATAACGGTAGCTCTAGGAAGTATACTGATAGAAGTTGTTGCAATTCTTTGTGCCATGGGCACGATGGGATATGCCGGTATAACATTAACTTTGCTGGCCATTAATGTAATTCCATTCTTCGTGTTATCTATTGGTATTGACAACGTATTTTTAATGGTAAATACAATACATAAGATTGAGAGTAATTTAAAATCATACGATGATTACAACCCAAACATGAGTTTTGAAAAAAAAAGAATATTTGTTTTCAATAAAATGATGGGCAAGGTAGGACCTTCCATGTTTGTGTCATCCACCACTCAGATAACATGCTTTGGTATTGGAATTCTGGCCAATTTCCCCGCTGTCGTTACGTTTTCAATTTTCGCTTGTTTGTCTTTGGCGTTTTTGTTTATTTTCCAAATAACGACCGTCGTGGCTATATTATCTTTAGACTACAAACGAGCATCCCAAAGCAGGTTTGACATTTTCTGTTGTGTTCAAAAGAAAATTCTCGATGACGTAGATCCTCTCAACTCCGATAGTCCTCGCATAAGTCTCACACAAAAGTTGATGGAGCCATACGCCAAGATTCTTCTTAATTGGAAAGTGAAAATTGTTGTTGTTATTGGCTTCACTGTTATGTTAGTTACTAGTATAGTTCTCATCCCGAAAATCGATGTCGGTTTAGACCAGGAAATGTCTTTGCCGAAAGATTCCTACGTATACAAATACTTACAGTCTGTGGACGAGCTCCTCCGCCTCGGACCGCCAGTATACTTCATACTCAAAGCCGGTTTGAACTTCACTGATACAGAACACCAGAATATCATTTGCGGCGGTCAATTATGTAATTCAGACTCTCTCATTACTCAAATATTTTTAGCCGCTCAGCATGAAGAAATCACCTACATAGCTAGAAGTTCCAATTCATGGCTAGACGATTATTTTGACTGGTCTAGTCTACAGGGTGCGTGCTGTAAGTACAATATCACGGATGGAAGTTTTTGCCAAAGTTCAGATATGTCTCCCGAATGTCAAGACTGCGTTATCGAAAGAGATGAAACAACGGGGGGGCTCCGCTTGTCGGCAGAGGCATTCAATCATTACCTTCCATTTTTCTTGCAAGATAGTCCTACAGAAACATGTAGTAAGGGCGGTTTAGCCAGTTACTTTAACGGTGTTAATTATTTGTTAGATTCAGAAGGCAGAGCCACTGTGCATGACTCCCACTTCATGGCATACCACTCTCCGCTGTCTACGTCTTACGATTATATCACGGCCGTGAAATACGGCTACGAAATCAGTGAGAACATAACAGCTGTTATCACGAGTCACACGAATTTAGATGTAGAGGTGGTCCCTTACTCAGTTTTCTATGTCTACTTTGAGCAATATCTGACTATGTGGTCCGATACATTTAGTTCAATCGGTTATTGTCTTATTGGTGCGATGATAATTAATCTGATGGCTTCCGGGTTTAATGTAATAACGACATTTGCTGTATTGTGCACCACGATTATGGTGGTGGTTAATATGATGGGTGTTATGTATATTTGGAATATTCCCCTTAATGCTGTCTCAACTGTTAATTTAATTGTTTCTATCGGTATTGCTGTGGAATTTTGTTCACATTTGGCTTATGCGTATGCTTCTAGCCCGGCTCCGAAGGAGGACAGAGTGGAAGACGCGATCAAGGCAGTAGGGGCCACTATCATTACTGGAATAACCTTTACTAATATACCTATCTTTGTCCTAGCGTTCTCTTACACTGAAATCATTGAGGTGTTTTTCTTCAGAATGTTCTTTAGTTTGGTTGTTTTAGGCTTCTTACACGGGATGATATTCTTCCCGGTGTTCTTAAGTTATCTAAATAATATTAAATTAAAGTGAATGCTGACAATATTAATATTGTTAAAAAGAATGGCAGGGCACATGTATTTAGATCGTATAGCGAATGTTTGCTGGTCGGTAAAATAAGTACCTAAAGCCAAATGTGCAAAGATTTGAAAGACTAATTTAATTGTAACTAAAATTAAGTTGTAAATAAATTAATTATACTATATGAATTCGTTAATCTAATTTATTTACCACATAATATAACAAAGGAAGACATGAAATCGACAATAAACCCAGATAGTGAGCAATATTAAGTAAATTCACGAAAGTTGGAATGCAAAAAATGAATGTTGTTTATCATTGTTGTGTTAGCCTGTTCAGGCATTTTGAAAACGACACTTTCAATCACTCATTTAGTTCAATCCCGACAGATAAATTGAATTTACCTATTTCGTTATTGCAAAAATGAATAATGATATGTAAGTACATGGAGTAATGATAGCAATAAGAGATCTCATCTACTCTTGAGATCATCATGCTTACCATCTGGGGCCCATTTTACAAAGATTAACTTGTAACTTATATACATATATAGGACCGAAAGTCTCTTTCGAATAAAAGTGCTGAAACGATGCTTCCACTTGTATGACAAGATTTACAAGTTACAATCCTTTTTGAAATGGCCGCCTGGATGTTATAATATAATTATATTGAATGACTAGATAACTCAACCCAACTCTTAAAATCTATAAACTACGCGTCTAAAACATGGTTCAAGTACGCAATATAACAAATAGCAAGGCGTAATATTTCGATCTTGGAAAGTTTCTTGTCAGGAGGTAGGGTTGGTAGTAACCGTCTGAGCGATGCGAAGGCCGCGTTGAAAGCTTCGACTCGGATGCGCTCGCGGGTGGCGTGAGCTGTGCGGTATTTGAGGGTGGCCCGCCGCCTGCGCCGGCGCTCTTCGCGTGACAACCCTGCGCAGGGGGAGCCGGCGCCACTTGACAGGTAAGCTTCCTCAGACAGCGCGCATGGCTCGAGTGTCCTGTCTCTGAAAAGAAAATTCATTATTTCCTGTATTTATGGGTCATTCTATGGGTTATCTGGGTTATCCCAATGAAGGGTACCGTTTTTGTGCTAACCAGTTGGTGACACTGTCGAATAAGGTCCAGGTGTCAAAGTTTGTTATCCTATATTATATATCCTATTAAACCAGAAACATGTGTATATTTATTTGCTTGTTTCTAATTGAAATCTCGAAAGCTGCTCTAACGATTTTAACACGATTTTAATGAAATTTATAATATAGGGCTTTAAGAGGGCGAAAAATCGATCTAACTTGGTCTCATCTTCAGGAAACTCTTAATATTCAACCGAAAAAAGGAGGATATTTCGTTTCCGAAAGATAAAACAGTCGGCTAGCATTGACACTCATTGACCCAAATAGAGACAGTTTGCCAAGCAATTTGATATTTCGGAGACCTCACGCTACACTAGCTCGTCTAGCGCCGAATTCATACACGATAGCCCTCATTAAAACAGGTCTGTTTTTGTTTTTCACTATCATTATTTAAATTGCAAGGTATTTCCTCGAATAAAAATGTCTATAAATGCTCATACGCATACGCACAGATCTATAGACATATTAAAAACAAGTATCTATTTAAAAACCGGCCAAGTGCGAGTCGGGCTCGCGCACGAAGGGTTCCGTACTCTTTATTATCTATACAACATTAGACACGTTATTAAATAAATAAATAAATATTGGGGGACAATCTTACACAAATCGACCTAGTCCCAAACTAAGCAAAGCTTGTACTATGGGTACTAGACGACGACATTCATACTTATATAGATAAATACATAGAAAACATCCAAGACCCAAGAACAAATATCCGTGAAAAATGCAAAAATAAATGCCCTGGCCGGGATTCGAACCCGGGACTTATAGCTTCGGAGGCAGAGTCACTACCAACTAGGCTAAACAGGCCGTCAATGACGGAAAAAATTATCAGTGGTAAGAACGTTAAATAATATCAAGTAGAATTTTGGTCAATTGCGAGTCGGATGTTAGTTTTCCCATACATATTGAGGATAGGTATTGAGACCCAGTGCCTGATGAGATGAACACAACAAGCAACTTTTTAAAAGTTTTTTTTTAATGTATGGGAGCTCTCTTAAATATTTATTTTATTTTGTTTTTAGTATTTTAACCGTGTAACTATCAACAGCCCGGAGACAGACGTACAGACACACAGACATACAGACGGACGGACAGCGGAGTCTTAGTAATAGGGTTCCGTTTCTACCCTTTGGGTACGCAACCCTAAAAACCACCTAAAGATGTAATATTCCGCAAACACTATTAAGTTTTAACGTAAGTAAGTATATATGTTTTGTACTTAGTTCAAAGCAGACCACTTCGTTGATACCTTTTAAAAAGGTTACAATTATTGGACAAGTTGTAAGTTTACAAGTATCGACCTTGGACAGTGAAACTGCAAACAACATTAAAATATCTATGCAGTCTTTGCACTTATCATACATCAACGTTAAGTATTACAAGCCCGGGATTAGATTACGATCGGAATAGCTGTCATTTCATATACACTTTGACGTACGAGTAAGTATAAGTATATGGCAAAACTGACACCTCTAATCGTATTCTAATTGCGGCTAAGTATGTATTGAAAGATCGAATGATCAATTTGATAAAATACCTATATACGTCATAACATAACGTAACAATGACCTGCATTAGTCATGTCATGTGATTGGTTTGTTTACCTAATAGGTACGTACTTTAAGAATTCCTACTGTGCACCTGTCTATTTAATTGAAACTATTTACCTAAAATACAAACGGGCGAACATAATGAAATAGATACCTAATTGCAATATTATTATATCTTGAAATCTCTACTTATCTGATATATCATATGTGAAAACTGATAATGATAAGATAATAAATTATATCCAATCTTATAAAAAATCAGAATGCTTAAAATATTTTAAAATAGCCTGCAATTAGATGATAGGTAACCTGTTCACTGAAACTTTCTGGGACGTCATAAACCATGTACCTACTAGTAGCATGTTGACTTTAACAGCTAACCAATATTTTTAGCTTACTACTCTGAAAGATTGGATAGTGTGCCTACCTACGGACTGAACCTAGGCCGAAGGCAATAAAATCTTCTTGTAGAGAAAATAAACTGTCATGGGTATATTTATAACACATGTGATCCTATAAAATATTGTAGGACAGGTACGAGTATCTATTGAAAAACAGATAATTTACCGAGCGAGCCAATCGATGCTTTCGTACGTTCGGAGGATTTTCGGATATTATCCTCTACAGGTCGCGCTCAACTGATAGTCGTGAAATTTTGTGAGTGGAGGCGATTTTAGAGTTTTGAACGCTCGACTCTTTCACTCGAAAACTGCCCGATACACTGAAATGCTATTTTTACGAGTCTTAGAAAGTTTAAAGTCGAGTGGTATTGACCACTAATATTCAATTAATTATACCAGCTGAAAGTAAGTAGTGGATCCTACGAGTAAATCTATATTATGCTTGAATTTAATATCGTATTAATAATATTTATATACATATGGTGCTACTTTACCGCACGAGTGCGATAATCAGTAGATTACGTGCATATGTCGAAATTTTTAAGAGCCATATGTACTGTAAAACGTTGTACGATACACGTGCGAATAGGTAATTCGCAACTCGTGTCGATTTGAAACACTCCCTTCGGTCGTGTTTTAATTTATCACCACTCGTTGCGAATTTCCTGTTCTCTGCACTTGTATCGTAATGTACTATAATGTAAGCTTGAAACGCCCAGACCGCGGCGCAGCAGCGTCGTTGCGTGGCGGAGGCGGTTTTGTGGTAAAGGTAAAGCTAACGCGGTCCCCGGCACTAAGCACCAAAAAACACGTGGTATTCGGTAGAGTAACTATAAAGGTTCCTTGTTTACTACGGAAACCTAAAAAAAGGTGGAAACACTTCCATGTACAGTTGTTCCCTGCCTCTCTTGCCACAGGCGTGAAGTTTCCTACCACAAGTAAGCAGTAAGCAGGAAACTACAAATACCTAAGAGTATCTACCTCTTCCTTGGGGCCAAGTTTTCCCTGCCGGTGATGGGAAGGAGTGCTTCCCGCGGCTCAGCCAGCATGCAGGACAGGGAGCCGTCATCCATCCCACTCGCCTCCAGCCAGCTCTTCATGGTGTATCTGTCAAAGCAAGCTGCATGTAAGTTGAAGTAAATATGCACCTCTTCCTAGGCGTCAAGTTCTGTCTGATTTTACTGGGATTCGAACCCGGAACCATCGGCTTTGTAGATAGGGTTACCTAATAATACTAAGCCAATAATTTTTAAGAAAAAAAAACCGACTTCAATGGGGGAGGCCGGTAAAAGATTATTATACTGAGATGGTGCACTCTTAGATAGATATACAATAAAATAAAAATGGCTATAATGTATGTTTATAATGGTAGAAGACTAAGTCCCTCAATTCCTCATGGAATCATGAAAAAACCTTGCTTGCTTGTCAAAACGAAGAGAACAAATCGCCAAACGTGAACTACGCGTCGTTGAAGAGTTCCGTTCTGATCATCATCAGCAGTTCCACTTTATCAAATGTCACTTTTATGAATGAAAATGCTTGATTAGTTCATGAAAATACTAAAATCACTATTTGTGTGCCTTTCAGATTTGAGGAGTTCCCTCGATTCCTAATGGATCCCATCATCAGAACTCGAGCATGACAAAATCAATCGTGAAAATAGGACTTGCTTAACAAACACAGCTAGAAGGACAAATCGCCAAACGTGAACTTTTCGTCGTTGAAGAGTTCTGTTCTGATCATCATCAGCAGTTCCACTTCATCAAATGTCACATTTTTGTATGATAATGCTCGATTAGTTGATAAAAACACAAAAATCACTATATGTTTGCCTTTAAGATTTGAGGAGTTCCCTCAATTCCTCATGGATCCCATCATCAGAAATCAATCATGACAAAAATTAATCGTGAAAATAGAACTTGCTTAACAAACACAGCTAGGAGGACAAATCGCCAAACGTGAACTTTTTGTCGTTGAAGAGTTCTGTTCTGATCATCATCAGCAGTTCCACTTCATCCAATGTCACATTTTTGGATGAAAATGCTTGACTTGTTGATAAAAACACAAAAATTACTATATGTTTGCCTTGAAGATTTGAGGAGTTCCCTCAATTTCTCACGGATCCCATCATTAGAACTGCGTTTTGACAAAAACGGGACCAACTTGGATATATATACTTACAATCAAAAAAAGAATTTTCCAAATCGGTTAAGAAATGACGGAGTTATGGACTAACAAACATTAAAAAAAAAAAACAAAAAAAAAACATACAACCGAATTGATAACCTCCTCTTTTGAAATTTTTAAGTCGGTTAAACAGGGACTTTTTTGATTAATACCTACCTCTGTGTTTCTATATATAAAAGGTAGCAAAGAAGTCTTGTCAGATCAGCACATGTTACCCACGCTACGAAAAAGAAGTAAGGCGATTTTGCCCATTCGTACATTTAGGTATGTACTATTAAATTATTATGTAACCCGCGCCACAACGGGGCCACTATTCCTGAACGAAAATTCAACACGGAAATATTTTTGTCTGATTTACCAAACGCAACCCTTTGACATTTAACGAACGGAGATGGCTTCAGCGGCTCTTAACATCTCAAAGGACACGCGCAAACACCCGCAGTTGTTTTCACTGCCGTTCAAATCAAATTGACTGCCCGCAAGGGTAGTTCAGATAAATAATACATCACGAGTTCGCACCTCGCACTAAGCGAGCTCTTTAGGGGATAATAAATCCGTATTTATTCTTTTTATATCGCCCCTAACCCTTCGAGTAATCGAATCACGCGGCAACCGTATCGAATCGATTGTGTCGAGTTTTCGGTAATTGATGTGCATCTGTGATGGAATTGCCGAATTGCGAGTAGCATACGATGTCCTTATTTCGATTTAGTACGCGTGTCGGTACAGTAAACGGTACTTTATATAATAAGAAAATGGAACCAAAGTAGTCATGTAGAATGTATCGAGCACCTAATGTACACAATGTACTGTATACCAAGTAATGGAAAATAAGTAGTTATTAATTATGTAGTAAACAACAAGATTGTTAGATTACTTATTATATCACATATAACGCGAAAATAAAGGCAATAATTTAGGAAAAAAACCTGCTTTGTTCAAAGACGGTTCATAATTTCGGGTTTACGGTATATATTTTTATTTGTATTGTTTTTGCATCTGTTAATTTATTTGATCACGATCAAGGTCTATTAAAAGCACACTGCGCACCAGAGCTGCTACTGTGAAACGCAAACGAACGAAGTTCGAATATCTCCCTCTCTGTCACACTTGCATAGTCGAGCGACAGAGAGGGAGAAATGTTTCTAGGTAATTTTCCCACATCCGCAGCAGATACTTTTCGTTTTGCGTTTTTTCCTTTTTTTTACTCGATAATTCTATTAATGGGACATTGTCACTACTTTCAGGTAGCTTTTTTAAGAAACGGACTCCAACTGGCCATCTTGCCTTTTTTTCTGGGAAAGCTACTTTATAATATACCTACTCTTAGAATAAGTGTTTGTTTTACTACAGATTTGAATGTAGAATTGCTAAGTTCAGTAATGTGTTTAGGAATTTTATTGTAGAATTTGATACAATTTCCCAAGAACGACTTATTAGCGTTAATAACGTTAATATTAACCTTAATTAACTGTTTAAATTGTATTTGTCCATACCAACTCCGTAAACACCACTATGCTGTACCGAAAATACTTAAAAAAGTTACGATCACTGGTAATTGGACACGATATGATGATGATGATAATCCTTAAATATTTTTTGTAAAAACGTACACTATAAAACTGTTAAACTGCAAGGGTCATTGGATTTCTCTATCTCGGTGTTCAAGATAAATTGTTATATAGGGTATTAAAGTTTATAAAATAATAGTATTTTATAAAATAAAAACAAGGTTTATAGGTATACCGTAATAATATGAACTCTGAATAAAACAAAACGATAGTTAATAAGATAGAGGCAAAAAGAACGTAGAAAGTTCTTAATAAACCGGCCAAGTGCGAGTTGGACTCGCGCACGAAGGGTTCCCTACTATTGTTTATACAACATTAGACACTTTATTATAACCTTTTCTAAATTAATTTAAATATATTTTTTATCAATAATAAGAACGGTAAATAATATCAAGTAGAATTTTGGTCAAGTGCGAGCTGGATTTTAGTTTTCCCATACATTTTGAGACCCAGCGTCTGATGAACACAACGAGCAACTTTTTAAAACTTTTTTTGTATGGGAGCTCCCTTAAATATGTATTTTATTTTGTTTTTAGTATTTGTTATTATAGCGGCAACAGAAATACATCATCTGAGAAAATTTCAAGTGTCTAACTATCACGGTTCATGAGATACAGCCTGGTGACAGACGAACAGACAGACAGACAGACGGACGGACAGCGGAGTCTTAGTAATAGAGTCCCGTTTTACCCTTTGGGTACGGAACCCTAAAAAAGCGAAAGTCCTGGAGAACGGCCTATGTTCCCGACTCACTGCAAATCTGTCAAATCAAAACGCCTATGGCGCCAGAAGATCGACAACATCACTCACTCGAGAGGTAGTGCGTCGAATTATAGGTGCCCGTAAGATGCAAAAGCAGGTCGCCATCCTGTGCTGTGAACTATCGAAGGCTTTCGATGTAGCCAACCATGCCTTACTTGCAGCCAAACTCCATAACTACTCTCGCTCTACTAATTGATCTCATGAATAAAAGGTCACAAGTTGTGACTGCAGATGAAGCCAGAGTAAAGTCAGATCCTTTAACAACTGAACTGGAGGTAGCGCACGGTTCCTCAATATCTTACATAATTTTCTCCCTCCTAATGAATGACCTGCCGGAGTCTGTAGCATTTGCGAACATATACATGTACGCTGACGATGTAGCTGGTGTAGTAACCGCCGTTTCCGTCGACCAACTCGAACTAAAATTAAACGATCTAATATTGCTCAGCTATCTGAATGGTTTAGAATTAGCGGTCTGGTGCTAAACCTGAAAAAGATACATTTTATCCATTGCCACTTATCAGGCGGCGCGTCCAGGCCCTTATCAGTCGCACTACAGGGTACTCCCAATTGTCAGGTAGTCAGGTTGACGCCACAAATTTTCTCGGATTCCAAATGGACCGGGGCGGGGTGTTACGTGGGAGCTGCACATCAATGTGTTGTGGGGAAATTGGGTAGTGCCTGTTATGCCCTATTCCGCATCAGTAGAACAGTATCACTTGACGAAGCGCGCTCATGTTACTTTGGAACAATACACGTTCTATTACAATATGGCTTCAAATTCTGGGGCCTCGCAGCTGACTGGGAACGTGTCTTTAGATTGCAGAAACGGGCTATCAGAGCTATCGTGAGAATATCGCAACAATCCTCCGCAAAACCCCATTTTAAGTCACTAGGTATTTTGACACTTCCGTCTCTCGTGATCTTCCGAGTGGCGGCGATTGTTTATGAGCACCGGAATGAATACTGCTCTAGAGGGCAGAATTACAAGTATCCAACACGCCACGGTCATAAGCTAGCATCGCTTCATGGAAAACTGACCTAATATCGTAAACTCACGCACATAATTGGGCCGAGCGTATTTAATAAACCGCCGGAGTCAATTACCTACTTCGCAAACTAGTCTCAATTAAAAACGTGGCTTGTCGAGCAGGCCTATTATAGCTTTGGTGAATTTATGAATGTTTGTCAAATGAATAGTTAAGCTAAAAATAGAATGTCTTTGTTAAATAAAAGACTAGGTGTGGCTTTCCAGACGACCATTTATTAACTGTTTGACATGAGCATTCTTAAATCTACCCGCCAATGTACACATATACAACACCTCCACGGTTATTCCAAGAACCCTTACACAAAATATAAAAGTAATACAAATAAGGCTTAGACTAACCGCTCGCTCAAAGACCATTTTAGTTGACATAAGCCTATCAATAAATAAAAACTATTGCTAAAGCCACTAGCGTTAAATGACTCTTGACAAAAGGTAGATACACATACGCGTACAAATGAATCATCACTACCTCACCTTCCACCAATTTTCAAGTTCGGTAATTTAGTTAAGTAATTATTATTACGTGGAAGTATCCACCCGTTGTCTGAACAACAGCTTTGCATACACCAGCTCGAAGCCTTTAATAGGTTTGACTATAATAGTCTTCGCCATTTGGAGTAAGACGAATTAAAATTACAAATTTGATAAATAATAATGCTGTTGCTATTATAATGCTGCGGAAGTGCCCACTGGTATGTTTAATTGTTAACAACAAAAAAAAACTTCCTATTCGTCATTAAGTCTAACAATTGCATTATTGCTTAGTAGGTAAATTAAACAACAAGAATAATCAAAATAACAAGTTTGCAATATTTAAAATATAATCTTATATAATAATAAATAGGTATCCTTGATGACATTAGATGACTGTGTCTTATCCAAAAAAAAAAAAAAAAATAGAAAACATCGCACACTGAAAGAAAATGAAATTGTTACTAACTAACAGAAAATACTTCCTCGAAACCATATCGAATTGGAGGATTTCGAGTTCTAGGGGGTTGATATCTCAATGGCTGGTCTGACGGCGGCGCATGGGCCTCGTCCGCACCACCACCGCACCCGCCCGGGCTGTTCGGGCCTGCTGTTCCCGATTGTGCCACGTCACTCGGAATAAGTAACAGATTATTTCGTGAACGCCGTTTTAATTGGTCAACATGTCGATGAGTCCTTTCCCCAGTAATAGCTTCTACTGCATAATCTGTGCTACCTAAACTCTCTTTGATAATACCTTTAAGCCACTTGTCCGGATTCCTAGCACTAAAATTCCTATACCAAACCGTGTCCCCCTCTTGAAAACCGCGCTGCGCGCCGCCTACCGCGCGTTGTTGTCGTACCTGAGCCTCCCGCACGCGCGACCCTCTCTCTGGTTTTAAACAATCCAGCCGTGTGCGCAAACTTCTGCCCTGCAAAATGTTGGCTGGACTGTCTCCAGTCGTACTATGTGCCGTATTTCTATAAATTAATAGGAATCTATTTAGAGCTATTTCCGAATCGAGTTGTTGTTTTTGCGCCTTAAGCAAAACGTGTTTACATATTTTTACAGCACTCTCTGCTGCCCCATTCGACGAGGGGTGGTATGGGGCTGTAAATATATGTTCCACACCATTACTCTTAATGAAATATTTAAATTCTTGACTAGAGAAAGGTGGCCCGTTATCTGATACTACTTGTTTAGGTATTCCAAACCTGGCCCAGATTTCCCGTAACTTAGCGATGACTGCGGACGCCGTAGTGCTCGCCATTTGGATAGCCTCAATCCACTTAGAGCACGAATCTACTATTACCAAGTACCTATTTCCTGCAACCGGGCCCAAAAAATCTAAGTGTAACCTGGTCCACGGGCGCTCCGGCCAAGGCCAGGCGCGCGGGGCGTGCGCAGGCGGCGCGCTGGCCGTCGCCGCGCACACAGCGCACGCGCCACATGTCCGCTCAATCGCTTCATCGATGCCCGGGAACCAGGCGTAACTCCTCGCTAATGATTTGGTTTTTACTACTCCCATATGAGCTTCGTGAAGCTCCCTAATAACTTTGTCTTGACAACCTACCGGAATTACTACTCTGTGTCCCCACATAATGCACCCGAGTTCTAAGTAAAGTTCCCGCCTACGGTTGAAGAAAGGCCTCAATTGATCTATCTCGACATTCTCGACGGAATCAGGCCAGCCATCTAAAATAAAACTTGTTACGCGGGACAGTAACGGATCCTTTTCCGTTTCTTTCTTAAGCACCTTGTAATCTAACAGCAGGGCGTCGGACGCAAAATGGAGATAAGTTTGCTCTGGCTCCTTTTTCTCACTCTCCACTTCACTCAATTTATGCGCTTTAATAAGTCGCGACAAGACGTCCGCCACATTTTGTTCCGATTTGACATATTCTATGTCGAAATCATATGCCGACAAATATAAAGCCCATCTCTGTAATCTACTAGCTGTCATACTAGGTACACCTACATTGGGTCCAAATATGCTGACTAAGGGCTTATGATCCGTCCGCAAGGAAAAATGCCTACCATACAGGTACTGGTGAAAACGTTTTATCGCAAAATATATAGATAACGCCTCTTTATGAATTTGGCTATAATTGCGCTCAGGTGCGGTGAGCGCGCGCGATGCGTACGCCAGGGGGCGCTCCGAACCGTCTGCGTAGCGCTGCGCCAGCACGGCGCCTAGCGCGAACGAACTGGCGTCGCTCGTTACCACCACGGGCAACGCGGGGTCATAATGCGCGAGTACCTCGGCACTAGACAACATACTCTTCACTTTATTGAACGCTTTAATCTGTTGTTCACCCCATTGCCACTTGATGTTTTTTTTTAACAACGCATGAAGTGGTGTCAAATGACTACTGAGATGCTTGACGAACTTAGCATAAAAATTAACCATGCCTAAAAATGACCGGAGCTCACTAGTATTACTCGGGTGAGGCATCTCCACGATTGGTTTTATTTTTGATTTATCTACACTTACACCACTTCTGTCAATAATATATCCTAGATACGAAACCCTTTCCTGTAGAAAAACGCACTTTTCCTTTTTTAATTTTAATCCATGCTCCTGCAACCTAGCCAAAACTGTGTTTACCGTTGATAAATGCTGTTGTAAGTTACTGCCCGAAATTAATATATCATCGTAGAAAACGACAACATTATCAATGCCTTGTATTAGGTTACTCATTAACCTCTGGAATATACTCGGACTAGATGATATACCAAATGCTAATCTATTGTAGGTAAATAACCCTCGGTGCGTGTTAATCACCGTATATCGTTTTGATTCATCATCCAATAATACCTGGGAATATGCTTGTGACAGGTCCAGTTTAGTAAAATATGCGCTACCACTGAGACTACTAAATACATCTTCTATTTTCGGAACGGGGTATTTGTCAACCATTAAAACTTTGTTCAATGTTACCTTGTAATCGGCACAAAGACGTAAGCTGCCATCGGGCTTACGTATCGGTACGAGTGGCGTGGCCCAGTCAGAGGCATCAACAGGCTCGATGACGCCGGCGCTTAGCATGGAATCCAGCTCAGCGTCGACGCGCTCGCGCAGCGCGTAGGGCAACGGGCGCGCGCGGTGGAACACGGGGGCGGCGCCCGGGCGCACGCGCAGCGTCGCCGTCCCGCCTGTGAATCGCCCCAGCCGGCCATCAAACAATTCTTTATGCCTGAAAAAAATATCGTTCACAATTTCATTTTCCGACCTTGGCTCAACAAAATTTAATGCTGCGGGTACGCTTACGGTTAAACCTAACTCTGCCATCCACTGCCGGCCCAATAAATTTGTGGTCCGGTTCCCGTTTGCGATAACGTACAAGTCAAGACACTTTTTAACATTATTACACTCTACTGGTACGTTAATGTATCCCAGTGGTCTAATCCTACTGTGGTCATAAAACTTTAAAATTAGATCACATCTGTTTAACGGTATAGACCGGAACAGTTCTTCATATACCTTGTCACTAACACACGATAAAGCGCACCCGGTGTCGATCTCCATTTTAATAGTAACATTGTTTACACTGACTAATATGCTCACCGGTTTGTAGTTTGCTAATGACATCTGATTAATGCACTCGTCCTCAGACCCTTCCTCCACCTCCGCCGTAGCTTGATATTCATCTTGTAGCCAGTGTGCACTAGGGCTCCGGCGTGAGGGCCCGCTACGCCCGCGTGGCCGCCTCGACCGCGCACCCCGGCCAGCGGTAGCCCCATCTCGCCCCCTACCCGCCGAAACGCTGACTTGCTCCACCGGGTTTGGACACACACGTCTTAAATGACCCATCTTTCCACACCTACTGCAGACAAAATTCTGGAATCTGCATTCCATAAAGTTATGATAACGGTCACCGCACGCCGTGCAACCGTTTTTAAAATGTCCTGTACATATGTTTGGTTGACGTAAGGTGCCTCCGAATGTCGATGTGCTCGGCGCGGGTGCCCCTCCTGCGCCTGCGCGAGCATGATACACCCCCTCCGCCAACACCCCCGCGGGGCTAATAGCTTCGACCGCTAATGCATCTCTTTCCGCCGCTTCTAGGTTCGATGCGATAGCAACAGCTTTCTCGAAATTTAATTTTGATTCGGTAAATAATCTTTGTCGAAATAAATCATTACTAATTCCGCATGCAAATTGATCGCGTAAATTCTCGTTGAGCGTTGTTTCGAAATCACAATAACGAGATAATTTCTTCAACTCTGCGACATAATCTTTTAACGACTGACCTTTGACTTGACGACATTGTCGGAAGCGAAAACGTTCTGCCAGTACTGATGGTCGTGGTTGCAAATGATTTCCCATTATTTTCACCACCTCTGCGTATGGTATATCTCCTGGTTTCCGTGGGCTACACAGGGTTACCATTAACTCGTACGCTGCATCGCCGATGGCCGAGATTAAAATCGGTAGTTTCATGTCGTCCTCGACCTTGTTGACCTTGTAGTACATTTCCACTCTGTCCACGTAGATTCGCCAGTTGCCGTTAGCAATATCGAAAGCACTTAACTTTCCGATATTAGTTGCCATATTTCACACGCGATTTTCTTCGAAAAAGACTGTATTTCCATCCCGTCGCCAGTGTTAAATAAAAGACTAGGTGTGGCTTTCCAGACGACCATTTATTAACTGTTTGACATGAGCATTCTTAAATCTACCCGCCAATGTACACATATACAACAGTCTTAATGTCTAATAACATATCATAATTAATATTGATCCACTTGTAATTTATTAATTAATCAAATAATCATGCAATTGATTTTATCTATTTCTTTCATTCTATTTGTTTTATTTCTTTCATGTACCTATTTTAATCAACTCCTATTTCTCTTAGTAATGTTCTTTAGCATAAATAGTGTCATATGTAAGGAATTACAGTATGAGTATGTCTAGCTTACATTAATTAGGTACTGTATGACTAGAAGTAATTTTTTTGAGATTCTTTATCACCAGGGCTCGAACTTTTCATGCCGATGACGTAAAATTGACGGCACACTGCATATGAGTGATTCCCATTGGTGTTATAGTAATTATCAATATTTAATCACGCATTTATGGTGGTATTTTTTCAAATAGGCCGTATTTGCAAAAATACCATCATAATTCATAAATGCAGAATGTTTACGTTCATATTTAGATTCAACATTCCTAATAGTTATAAAACTTCAAAGAATATGAGTTCCTCACCTGCTTAAAAACTTAAAATTCAAAATAGAAAGAGAAATTCTTTATAATATTCGAATGCAATCGGCCGTATTTGAAAAAATACCATTATAAATGCATGATTAAATGATTGACGATTAAAGATTCATAATTACTATGACACCAATTGGAATCATCCTATATGCAATTTTACGCCACCGGCACGAAAATTTTGAGCCCTGTTTATCACTTGAACGTTTATATATCACGTTTGGTCGATAAACTTCCGCCTTTCTCTATTTGTGGGGACTTAGACATAAAAAATTGTACTCACGCTAGAATTTTTCCAAAATAGTTATTTAAATCTTCATGATAGTGATCTCCACCATTTGAATTCACTACTGCACATGTGACACTCCACTACAGCACTGGTCCAGAGGGCAGCATCCCTCCGCTTTTATCCTTCGACGAGAGGGTGGGTCGCCCTCCCAGTGTTAGGGGCGGGACTTCCTCCAAAAATTAAAACAGAAATTTCAATTAAATTGGTTAATTATCTATCTCAATACCTGATAAGGTCCTTGTCACGTTACACGTTACCTACGTCGAATTAAGTTATTTATTAATAAAAAAGTGTATATAATGGGGATTGAAGGATTCATATAAATCTCAGTAAAAATTACAATCACTATATTGAAAGAAATACATTATACGGAAAAGACAAGCGTCGCCACGAAATGAGTTCTACCATCCTTTACATAGGGAGAGGAATGTAAAATACTTGCTCTATATTTTTTTTTGTTTTCGTCATAGAAGATGTGATAAGCAGTATATGCCATTCGGTACCAAAATTATTTGTAAGAAAAGCAGTACTATGTGTCACACGGTAGCATAATTATTTCTGTCTTGTTCGTAAACACTTGAACCCAAAAGCCATAAGGCAATTAAAGAATAGTAATAAATATAATCGATGAATAAAATAGTATAAAGGTCCGACTACACTGATGCTCAAAATACGGTGACGGTACGGAATCGCAGTGGACGAGAGGGAGAAACTTATGAGTTAAAAACGTCATGCATGAGTTGAGTGAAATATATCAGAGTAAAGCAGATCCGCTCATTTAAGTTGAACGATTTCTGTACATCTGATTCACAAATCAGAAAGTTTGAGAGAGACAGACAGTGACGTCTTCATAACTGAAAATTGTAGATACTGAACTAACGTTGTGGTGTGTTAAGTTTATATCGGATTTAACAACATCCTGGTGTGCTTACAAATGGAGACAATACGCTAACAGCCGAAAATGATGTTACTATCTGTAGCATTCTAAATAATTTTGGTGCACCATAAGGATTTAACTATAGAAGTCTGCTTTTCTCTGATGTCTGTGTGCATGAGGCACGTCACTGCGCTTACGGTGCGTCAGTGCGTTTTACTTAAACAGCGGTGTGGCCGGACCTTTCATTATTAATGTTACCATTTAAAGTTTTTATATCACGGCGGTGGCAAACAAGCATTTCGCCTGCCTGACAGTACTTACATAGACAACGTAGCAAATGGACGCTCGTGATTCAGAGGGAGTCATAAGCATTTGACAATTCAATCCATTGAAAGCTAAAATGTCGCTTTGGTCACAAAAGCCACAGCGAATATTGTTTATATATTGGTTGCTACTCGTACTTACTTTCTCGGCGAGACGTCCCGACTCCCGAGATTTTCGCGAGTGCAGCCGCAGCATCCGCAGGCCCCGCCCACCATTGTGGCGGCCAATCCGGGTCGACCCCGCCTATCGATCCCGGGCGCAGGTGTCCCTGTAATAGCTCTGGGTTTACTATGCCCATTTTCTTTTGGGATAGGTACGAATTTAACTCGTGAAAGTTAAATTTTCTTATTAGGGTGCAACAAGAGACTGATAGTTCCTTTAGTTCTGATAATCATATGCACAAACATAGCTACAATCACTTAACTATACACAAGGTAACTAACAAAAGACGTTGATTGCTGGACAAAGACCTCCCCCAAGGATCTCCTAAATGACCGGTCCTGCACCGCCATCATCCAACGGCTTCCCGCGATCTTGACCAGATCGATCCACGAAAGTTACCCACAAGAATTGTATGACAAATATTCGTGTCACAATGGAATCGATTCATTTGTAGACGAGCCTTTAACTGTTTAACTATGTATATATTATAAATCTTGATCCTCACAACCACAAGTATAGTTCAGATGTACTTTCTTGGGAGTTTTACTAAGCCCTTATAAACAATCTTGTCTATAGCCAGCCCAACATGAAATCAGGCGGAAAAGAATGTAATGTAATAGAATACGTATTGTTCTGTGTTCAAGATGGTAAACAGGGGATACATTAGGAGCAGAGTCAACATTTACCCTGTGGGGACATACAATAATAATAAACCTAGAATACAATACCCCTTACACGTTAATATTACACGTACAAATTAGAACTACAAATTACAATATGTATGGAACTCTTCGAAGTGATTTGTGTTTTGACTTATCAGTGTCATATTTGGAAATCTATCATGGTCGATCACTTGTTTACCTTCTCTACGTAGACAATTAGACATGCCATAAATATTACAATCTTTTTTTGTAGCGCTATAGTATCGAAACATTTCGTCGCATTTTTAAGGCTTGTCCTTAGTAAACTATCGTTAAGTTGGCTAACATGACATGATGAAGGGCCAGCTAGCGTTGATAAATTTATGGGCAAAGTGAAATAACGTTGTACGATACACGTGCGAATAGGTAATTCGCAACTCGTGTCGATTTAAAACACTCCCTTCGGTCGTGTTTTAATTTATCGCCACTCGTTGCGAATTTCCTGTTCTCTGCACTTGTATCGTAATGTACTATTATTTCGTCATCATAGGTGATAAAATAGGTGTACAGTCCAAATAGGTCGCAGTTATATGACGTGCCTTTTGGCGCAGGAATTATTAAGTTATCATTTACATAATAAAATTGAAATCCCATAGAAACAATTAGAAAATATAAAATTACTTGTCAAATATTGTCTACTAGCTTTATTATCAGGCGCAAAAACAAACAACGCAGATGGTCTTCCGACCCGTGAACATGCCACGTATAATTGACCATGGGAAAAACATGAATGTTCTAGATTTAAACCACAAACTTTTAAGGATTGGCCTTGTGATTTGTTGATGGTCATGGCAAATGCAAGACGTATCAGAAATTGAAGTCTTTTAAATTCAAACGGCATATCGGTTGGGATCATCGGTATCCTCGGAATGAGAACTTCCTCACCTTTGAATTTTCCTATCATTATCGTAGCGTAAATTACATTGTTCATCAATTTTCTAACCACCAAACGCGTACCGTTGCACAGTTTTGGTTGGTTTATGTTTCGAAGCATGATTACTACGGAGCCAACCTTTAGGCGTAAATTGTGCGGTGGTAAGCCAGGCACGTCCAAAGAGTTTAAAAATTCAATTGGATAGTTGGTGGCTTCATCTTCATTTGTGACGCAGTCAATAGATTTGAATGAATGCATTGTTCCAATGATCTTATTTTGAATTATGTAGTTTAGGTCATCTACATATTATTATTGATTTCTTACAAATATCAAATTGTCATCCATACGTCATTACATAGCTGTCATTATACGTCAATTTTGTTATTCCAAGTCTGATTCTTTTTTGTTATACCACGTTTTATAGTGACTGACGTTACATGTCAAGTCACACGGGAATGCTGTCGAACGGGATAAAAAGTATCCTATGTCCTTCTCCTGGCTCTAAACTACCTCCCTGCCAATTTTCAGCTAAATCGGTTCAGCCGTTCTTGAGTTATAAGTGAAGTAACTAACACGACTTTAATACTACTATAATATATATATAATATATATAAGAATTACATTAAGTCACATTATTGAGATCTACATCATTGTCTACTAAAAAGTTGCTGATTTGACTATCAGTGAAATACCGTATTTTATTTTCGCCTCCTTGGTCAATTTAGTTGAATTAGCTTTAAGCTTGAAACGCACAGAGCACGGCGCAGCGTCCTTGCGGGGCGGAGGCGGTTTTGTGGTGAAGCGAACGCGGTCCGGGGAACGTCGCACTAAAAGACCGCGCGGTATTCGTTAACAGGGTAGAGCGGAGGCGACGTGTGTGACATATGAAGCAGTAAATGACATTGACAGTCAACAGTTTCGGAAAGATCAAAAATGAAAAACCGCCACCGCGTCGCGCCGCGCCGCGTCCGCTCTGTACATTGCGACCATCCCACTCAACCCGCGGGCCTAAATTACCACTAAGTATTCTAATATTAAAATGCGGAAGTGTGTCTGTCTGTCTGCTACCTCTTCACGCTTAAAAAGCTGAACCCATGTAGATGAAATTTGTTATAGAGGTACAATAATTTAATAGCAATTATTTCTCCACGTGGACGGAGTCGCGGGCGAAAGCTAGTATGTTTATATTTTTATTGTCGACTTAGCTTAGCCCGTTGATCCAGTTAACCCTTAGAGTTAACCACTCCTAAACTATAACTTAGCACACATTAGCCCACTCTCAGCCTGTGCTCCTAAATATCGGCGACGACGACTACTCTACTGAATGTCGAAATTCTCATTATTTAATGATAAACGATTTTTTGAGATATTCTACTACTTAATAACTAGTGAGCTGGAGAACTCAGGATTGTTTTTTTTTTCAAATATCAAAAATAAAAATAAAAAAACCACAATTATTGAACCTGCTTACAAAATTTCAAGAGAATCGGTTAGGAAATACAACCTGTAAACGTGAAAAATGGATACATGTTTTTGTAGGCGCTGTAACCCCCGACCCAAGACACGTTGTCAGGATAGAAAGAATACCTGTTCAACGATAGAATCAGTAAAAAAATTGATTATTATGATCGAGGGTTTTAAGTTTGTTTCAAGCATTATTCTTCGACTCATTACCTATCCTCCAACAAAATGAAACTTTTAACTGTAGCTTCAGCATAATTTCGTTAGTCGGTATTATAATATGGGATTTATGCTGAATTGATTTCTCGCTCACGAGTTATAACTAAGATAATTGTATGCAAAGAATCATGTACCGGGCGGGGACATCCGCGACTAATGCTAAACTCGTATTGCGATATTAATGTTATACCTAATAAACCGTTTTATACTAAATACAATACACGAACTTTGCGAAGGTCACGGCAAACTCTAATTTTCTTTATTGCGACATCAGTTCAGGACACGCGATTAGTAGGTACGCGGTTCAATATTCTTATCTTTTTATGAATTATGGTTATTATTTAAGTATCAGTCTGTCTGTAAAATTCAAGCATTCTTGGGCGTCATTTTTAGCCTAATTATGTTATCTTTGAATGAGTAATATTTTTAAGATTATGAAATAACGACTTACTTCAGGTAGGTATAGGTAACCTTAGCACAAACCATTAACTTGAAGAGTTTAGCATTGTTCACTTAGTAGGGTTATAAATAAACAAATATTCATTTTAGTAAGTAAGTATAATATTTCGGAATCAGTAACGAACCGACTAATTTATTTCGAAATCCAGTAGACATTTTTAACGATGGTTATTATATGCCAGTACTTTTTATTGCCCCGAAAAGGCAATGAACCTTCAGGAAAGCCTGGAACGCACAGGAGCCTCCGTCGCCGTGGAAACCAACCAGTTGGGCCAATAGATTTCCCCATTTCCCAAATACAAAGCCTAGCGGCTCATAGACAATCTCCGCGGTCGCGCTCGACCTAAAAATGTAAAAAAATAATAAGTTTTGACAGTTTTAAAATGCGTTGAACGTTGTTGTGTTGATTTGTTAGTGTTTTTAAGTTTTATATAGTTTATTGTTTTAAATAAATTATGGCTTTTAACTTCGATAGTGGCCAAGTAAGTGTATTAACTATGTTTTCCGCATGCAACTAACTTTTAATTTGCCAACAAACAGGAAACAAAGTTTTCAATGTTTGTTTATAAATTATGTTTATTTATCAATAAAATGAAAACTGTGAAGTTGTATAGGTATCTGTGTATGTTGACGGCGTTATAAATACGGCACTTATGTAGCACTGTTGTTGTATATTCATTACCGCTCTACATAGTTAGGTAAGCTATTATCTTATTATTGCCTATCAGTGGTGAATTACGCCCGTCGAAGCCGATTACCACTAGCTCGGTTTGCTTATTACTGAACTGACTATGCGAGCACTAAGTATTATTTTGTTGTTGATGAAAAAGTACCTTAAGCCAAATGACCCCTCGCTTGCCTATAAATAGGTACTATTTATTCTGTGCCTACGGATAAATTGGACTCCACGGGCTACGCGGTCTCTACCTATAGGTACTTATCTTTTGATGCAATACATTCAAATCCTTGTATCACCTAGGCACTTGTTGTTAGCATTTAACCTAACGGGCGTTTATTAAAGGAGAAGTGTTGGTGTATAAAATGTTCCGCAAGCAGAATGTATTGTCCAAGTCAATCCAAGTTAATCCCATACATTTTTTAACTAAGTGATGCGCACCTGCACTACCCATTACGCTCCCCGTCCCCGTTTACGAGCGTTTTTTACCCATACAAATTGTATTTCCTTAATCCAACTTAGATACATCCAATTACATCGTAAATAGTCTATGGAGTTTAAAACCTAATATGATATCTATTTCATTCTTAATAGGGTTTATTTTCTTTGTGCGTTCGGAGGAATCGGTCAATAAAAGGGAGGGGTGGACACTTGTTCGGGAGACGACATTTTTCACGCTTTGTATACAATCCTAATCCGTGTTTGACATCTCGCACTCTGGTCTTTAGTTTAATAGCTCTCGTGTTAAACTATTGTTTGCATCTATTGTTGTTTCAATAAAAAAATGAAACGTCAGTAAAACAGTAAACACCCCGACCCCGCTTGTACTTTTGGATGCATAAAGAAACAATTTTGCTGCTTTATCAATATATTCGATTGCAATTTTCGTCTCGAATAGTCTAGATAGATGTGTTAGAATTTGCGTCACAGAGAAACATTTGTTAATAGATACGTAGTTGCCTTGAGATAGTTTGTATCGCGGGCTGTTGGCATGAAGAACGTGCGTGATTTATGTCCCGGAAGGCTTGGGGTAGAATGTCGTGACTAAACGTAGTACACAGAACTGATACAGTTCTCATATTGAAAATTTAGAAATTAATTTGATTACACACGAATATTTTTGTGGATAATTTTGATACAATAAGTTATCCAAATCCAAAATAATATTTTGACGATAACATTTTTCAAATTATTGGGTTCGGTAACAAGAAGCGATTGTCCTTGTCACGTGACGTCAAGTTAGTGAAATAAGTACCTAGAAGTTTGTCAAAGAGTTGAGAAAATTATAAATTAACAGAGTTTTTTGAAAGGCTTCATTTAGTTGCCTTGTTTAATGTATAGGGGATGATACGTTAACTCTCACTGTTTGTAATATTAGACCTAGGCAGTAGGCAAATTATTTTAGAGATACACATATTTTATTCATGAACTTCATTCGTGAAACCAATGTCAAAATGGCGGGAAAACATGTAAAGTAATTATTGATAAGCCTGATAAATAATAAACATTATCACTGGCACGAAAATCAACATTACAAGATAGCGTTGTTGTAGTTACTATACTTATTTTCTTTAGTCCAATATTGATGCATTTCGCAGTGTTTTAATGTAATACCTGATAGTGACAAAGTAATGAATTGCGTGTGATAATCGTGCCCATATGCGGGAAAAATGCGTCTTCCCCTAACAAGAACAAGAATAGCGTAATCGCTTACGAGGAGCACATGTTATCTTGTTTTCCCTTTAGGCAACAAACAAGAATAGCGCAACATAAAACAAAAATAATACCTTTTTATTATACATCTCGGTCACCCTAACCCACTGTCAACTCTCCATACGTAGGCTAACCATGTTTATTTTATTTTGTATTTTTGTCATCATATAAATTATTAATTAAATGCCGTAATTTTGTGTCACTACATTTTTTTTAAATGGCTAACAGATACCAAGTCCGAATAATTGATTTATGATCACCACCCCGAAATCATCTGTATACTGAGGTGCGTGCTACGTATAACGACCAGTGAAAATAAGCCCCATCAGAGCCATGGAACTGACTAAATTCTTATAGGTAATTAGTATAATGTAGTTTTAATGTCGTACTGATGTTTTACAGGGAACTGTTCATCGTACAGTCAAAGGCACTATTTTGCAGCTTAAAATAGCCACCGATTTGTATGCAAAAAGATAACTTGATCGCGCCATTTTAAATCTAACTCTGTGCTGTCACAATACAAGAATAATCAAGCTGAAAAACATGTTCATTTGTAGGGTTAAAACTATTTTAGGGTAAGGACCAAATTTTTGGACCATCGCTAAGGTTTTTAATTTGTCTACATTTTAATTGATTCCGTTGTATCACGGAAATTTGACATATAATTTATATGAATAACTTTCGTGTCACAACGGAATCGATTAAAAAGTAAAAGTTATTTGTTCTTCAATTTGGGCATATTAATGCACCTATGAATGTCAATTAATAAGCTACCACCGGTTCAGAAAAATAAACCTCTGCCACGAGAATAACCGGCGTAAGAAACTCGGCCCGATTAAATTGTGGACGAAGACGAATTAAAAGCCTTAACGATAGTCCAAAAATTTGGGCCTTACCCTTTAGGTCTGCTACGAGTATTTCGTATTATTTTTGTGAATATAGTTTTTTTTCGGTAGCGTACATGGTTCGCGTAGTCACTTCTGCCGTTAATTGTGTTGACTAGACATGATATATAGATGCCTACATTCACGATCCACTTAAGGTTGATAATCCCGTCAAATTGAAATTATAAAGGAATACAATGAATAATTTACTAAGCTATAACTTAAAAACTAGCTATTATACCCGCAACTTAGTCCGCGTGGGACTCGTTTATATCGTACTTCCATGATCATACAAACTTCTCCCCCATTTCACCCCTTTATGGGATGATTTCTGGGTAAAAAATACCTATAAATGATTTTAAGAATATGATGTTTTTAAGTACATATTATTATGATTATATTAATCATCATCATCTTAGCGTTATTCCCAGTACAGTTGCATCCTGTAGGATGCCCGGGGTCCGCTACCTAATCCCACAATTGGCGTAGGCACTAGTTTATGATTATATTAATATGACTTATTTATTTAGTATGTTGTGTTGCGTTCTGTGGGTTACGTACGGTGCTGTCTGAAAACCAGCGCTGCAGGTGTCTGACACCTCAGCATAATGCTGAGACAGCAACCGATTCACTGCCGCGAAGACACACGTTATGTGTTTAATGTGCGTTACTTCCTTTTTTGTATATGTGTATGTTTTGAGCAGTGAATAAATGTCTTCTTTCTTTCTTTCTTCCTTTATTCTTATATCCTATTTCCTGTATCCTTTCCCAGGGCTCAAACTATTTCATACCAAAATTCACCCAAGTTGAGAGGTAAAAAAAAAAAAAAAAAAACAACGTTACTTTCGCAAATATAATATTACGAGTAATATAGATATCAAAACGTTTACAGTATTATTTTCCTACGAAAAAGGCTTTAATTGGAGTAATCACAAAGTGCTATGTTAATAATTACACGTCAATGATATGTCGAGGAAATTGGCATCGTAGAGTTGGTCTGGAATTGAACCGAGCTATCGAGCTGCATCGCATCAGTGATGCGGTGGAAGCTCAGAGTAAGAATTTCTATAGAGATCCTATATGAGTTCCACCAAGAGGGACAGAAAAGCTCTTACACCAGCTAAATTGAGAGCTGGTCTTAAACGTCTGTAATCGTTTATTTGCTTCAAACTATATGACATGATGGCATTCAGGCAAATAAAGAAAAGCGGAACTATGACAAGAACAAGAAATGATATATTTCTCTCTGTCGCTCTTATAATTTAGTATATATTATTTGACGTCTTCTCGAGGTACTCTGAGGGTGGAAGGCAATAAGTTTCAGCATAAAACCTAGTGTTAGGGTGAATTTGAATATTTTTGTAAAGACGGATTGAGAAAATCCATATAAGAACATAAAATTAAACAAATAAATAAAAGCCTTTTATAGTACACCTGACACAAAAAAAGCTTGATAAATAAATATAATTATTGGACCCGGGTATGTCCTAAAACTACGGCCATGCAAGACCACCGGCGGATGGGCAGCAGCATCCCTGAAGTACGGTGGAGATACTGCGATCGCCAACCCGCATGCCAAGCGCAGCGATTATGGCATTCCCCCAATTCCATGGGGGCTAGCCTATGTCCAGCAGTGGACGTCTTTCGGCTGATATGGTGGTGGATTGTTGCGGTATACTTAAGCGGTATAGTTATCAATCGCATGCTCTTCCATGCATAGCAGTCATGCAATGTAAAATTATAGGTGACAAGTGTTTGTATAAGTAGATGTAATATAGTACGACAATCGACAATTACATTTTTTCTACATATCCATACATATTACATATTAAATATAACGTAAGCTTGATCAAAAGCGCAAAGGACTAGATTTATTGCTACCAACAGAACAGACAAGGACGTCTAAATTTAGCTTAGAATGACAAAAGCGATGCGAAGGTCCAAATAACAACGTCGTCGAGTAATACGTCGATTGACGCACGACATGGAATGGAACCACTGTACCTATCTAATTTAGACGAGTAGAAATAAAGTTAATTGAAATGGTATGACGGTTATGCGATGCGATGTTCTTTTCAGGGTTCCGTAACGAAAAAATGATCCGTAATGAAAACGCCTGCAAACTCTTTTCCAAATGATCAGCCAGCCTGGTCCGCTCTCGCTCTCAACTAGGTAGTTGGTTTGGTATTTGTCCTTATGTCCAAAATCACGTTGTTTTTTAAGAAAACAAAGTATTTAGTATCACAGTATAAATTGATGTACCTTTTGACTCTTATAAAGTATTGCGTAGACTAAAATTAATACTAAAAAAGTGAATATCGAAAATACCGGTTTTCGATTAATTTAATATCGGTAATGGAATATCGGAATTTCGATACTATCGAATACCGGTATCCATGCTCTAGTTGCCTCCACCACCCGACGTGAGAGGTGCATAACAGGCAATATGTGCCTGGGCCCCGATTCGAGACACTATGTTAAGAGTCGCCAGTACGCTCGGCTGAACTCGATTCTCCATACAAACGTAGTTACGCTCTCATTGTGCTAGAATAACATGAAACTTTGTGTACACAATGAGAGCCGCCATATCTAGATCGATGTCGGTCGAAATTAGTTTGTTAGAAAAAAAAATACAGCGAGTTTTTGAGTTTTTTACGTCTTGTAAATATAAGCCATAAGGGTGCAGTATAATAACGCCTTTAGGATGCTGTTGGGATTGCCGAGATGGTGTAGCGCATCTGGGATGTTTACCGAAGCCCGCACAGACGGATTTCAGGCAATCGTTAGAAAAAAGATTGCCTCGTTGTTGGGTCGCGTTAGATATACTACCAACAGCATCTTAAACGCGTTAGCAGAGAGGTTTGACTGCGCCATATTAAGGTTTTGGGTGAGTCAAGTTAAGGGAATTGTAGAATTTGTGTTATAAAATGTAGTGTTTTGTATTGTTGTCTTTCATGTTTGTTTAAATGTACGCTTTACTAACCCTACTCTTTTAAGTACTTACTAACCTACTATGGATATAATATGTCCGAAATAAAGATTGATTATTATTATTATTATTAAATAAACCTTAATAATCGCTGTATTTTTTCTCCATTACAATTCCAAGCAACAGTAACTAATTTCCGACATACATAGATATGCCGGATCCCATTGTATATACAGAGTTTCATGTTTTTCTAGCATGGCGTTTTAAAATGAGAGCGTAACTACGTTTGTATGGAGAACCGAGCTTACTGCGGACTCTTATGTCATCGATATCTTCACTTTCACTGTACCAATGGTACAGTCTCTACCATTCTCATTCTATTCTGATTCCAAAAGACAGAACATCTTTAATGCCACAATGGAATCCCAGCCCCCTACCTCTAAGTATTAATTCTACCAGATCTTATTGTTAAAAAACGGGCAAGTGCGTGTCGGGCTACTCGCAATGAAGGGTTCCGTGTTCCGTACCTACTATATACTACTACTCCACATAACCACTTCTCTTTGCTTCATCTCCACTTCATCTTGTATTTTGAATTCAAAAAGGTCGTATCTTCATAAGAAACTCTCGGCACTTAAGTACTATTGTTGGGGGTCAAACAGTTTTTCAGTCAAAAACCGTTCGACTTATAGACTTCTTATATTAGGTTTTCCTGTAATGTATAGGCAAAGAACTATTTTTTATATATTTTTAAAATGTTAGGCCCAGTAGTTTCGGAGATAAGGGGGGATGATCAATTTTCGTCTTTGAGTCGCCGACTTACATATGTGTACCAAATTTCAACTCAATAATCCGTCCAGTGGTTTCGGAGCACATTGACTGTAACAGACGGACGACAGACAGACGCACGAGTGATCCTATAAGGATTTCATTTTTTTCTTTTGAGGTAATGAACCGTAAAAATTTAAAAATTGATGAACCTCTTGTCTTTCTTTTTCTTAATTGGTCTCGAGTCTTGGTTTGGAATCAGATTAGAGCATAACATTTATTAATGTACCCTTGTTTATTTTCCAACGACTTTAAAAGATTAACTTGTCAAACATGAATCAAATAATATATTCCACTGACTAAATAATTCTAAATTATTGCGGGCATTTATAATTTACGCAAATGGAGGCGTGATGTATGGGGTAAATAACAATTTGCAACCCTTTGTTGGGCTCTATGATTGTTATGAGTATGACGTGTTAGGGAGTGACACCTGCTGCCGGGAGCGTGTCTTTTGTTATTTTTTTCTCATCTCATTGAAATCAATCTTGAAATATTACTGATCACAGCTTGACACAAAATCAATAGTACCTAGCTATTAGCAAGCGTTACTTACTGATTATCAAAAACCTCTCATTCAGAATTTTGTAATTGTCCATCTCCTAATTTTATATGTAGAATCTATACCATTTTCATTATGGGTCAATCAACTTTTCCTTGTTGCTCGTTACCATGCATGGTTACGTCTCCTTGCTCCTGGGTCACTCTTTAAAACCGAGATTTTATAGGGTCAGGGTTGATTATAAACCCATTCTGACGTGGGTCATACCTGGAGCATGCTAGAATTCCATGTTATAACATTATTTCTAAGAAACTTGGTTACTGTGGTCTCCTGGCTGACAGGGCAGAATAACAACAAGAAAAAATTGATTGACCCATATGCTAGTACAATTCATGTAAACAAATCACATTTGAGTACTTTAAAAGGGACAACTTAAGTTAATAAAGGAAAGGAATACAAGAACCCTAATGTTTCGAGCTTTTCGAATGACTAAAACTTATTATGAGTAAATTTCCGCATGTAACATTTAATAATCGTTAATGTCATAATCAATAAAACAAAACAAGATGAGTATACAATAAACAATAACAAAAAAATATTTGGATTGACTTTATCTATAAGAGACCGTAATAGAAATCTGCAGTTTTATATCGTGATTACGTGATCATAGGAGTTGTCCGTTTAAAATACTCAATTGTGATTTGCTTATTGGTATAATTCACCTATACCTATTGGTATAATTCATATATACTTCATTTTAGATTGTTTCTTCTATTGTGGGTAAAATAACCGATGTAAGTATAGTCGCGGAATGGAAAGGTTCGTCACTTTTCAACCTTAACGGCATGGAAATAACTTGTAAAATGACCTTTTCATTCCGCGACTGTACCTCTAATATAGCTGCCTACATGTTTTTGAATCGTGTAACATTGCGGGAGCAATCTGTCAACGGTCCCTCGTATTGTCGATGGCACGTGTCACTGTAGTCACGTGCCTGTGTCGTCAAGTAATCTTTCATATGTAGATACAATAATAATGCGAAATAAATTATGTAACCGACATAATGCTTATTGTGCGCTACAATTTGCATTCCTCATACATGTTCTTGACGAGTGCCTAAGTTTTGGTACAAAACTTTATTGAAGATTATCTTTTATCCACACTCAACAACTACTCGTTGAGACGGTTCCAGTGAACGCAAACACGACAGGTTGATCTTATGTCTCCATCATCAGATCAGCTCGCTGGTACCATATTATTAGATTGTCACCGAACTTACTTAGGTAATCATTGACAATCGTTAGTAACAATTAATAACAGAAAGGGGTAGCACATTGTTACTATAGATTCTCAATGTAATTTGAGACGTCGGTGTCGTTTCAGAGTTGTAGCAACTTCGCGGTACTTAGGTAGATGCCCCTACAAGCCTCCCTAAGGCTTAATTAGAACAGTAAACTGATTGAAGGATTCGTAGCCACACGCGATACCCGCGGTAGCTCAGTTGGTAAGAGCGATGGACGGATTCCCTAGGTCGTGGGTCAAATTCCGCCCGGGATGATCATTTTTTTAGTTTTTCACTCCAGTTGGAAATTATAATTTGGCTAAGCTGACGATTCCGCTGGTAAGAATATTTACAATTAGGTACGAGTAAGTACGAGTATGCCAAATTTCAGCTCCTTCGGTTTTTCCGCGCAGCAGATTGACCGGTGTGTTAGTTCCTTTAGGGCTGTAGTATCAACATGACATGTTTATACGAATATTTCCACCATTTAGTTCAACAGGGAATCCACCCCGAAGAGCCTGGGCAACTGGGAGGTGCCACGATGGGCGCCGACGAGGGCTCGCCCTTTAGAGATGAGACCGGACCCCAAACCGATAGCCGACCTCAACGGGCATTTCCTGCCTGGCGCGCCGCGCGGCACTTCCAAGTGCTTCGGACACTATACTGGCACTTGGGATTTGCCTCGGAAGATCACTAGGAAAGTCGGTAAGTTATAGTTGATAGTTAAGTATAAGTTGAAGTATATCGTCATCAAGTACTCATAACACAAACCTTATTCAGTCCCGTAATATTTATTAAATTTTTTATGTATTTATCTTATCACACAGTTACAAGAAAACTATCTTTGACAGACGGACATATAGCGAGTGATCGCATGTGTTCCGTTGGACTAGTTTTGGTACGGAATACTAATATTAAACACCCCCTCCCAGCCAGTACGATAGGTCATACCGTTATTTTATTTTTTACAAAGACTGTGGCAAATAAGCTTACGGCTTGCCTGATGGTAAGCAGACGCGGTAGCTTATGAACGCTTGCGACTCCATTAAAATCACAAGCGCGTTGCCGATCCTTTATTGACTTGAGGATTCATTTTGTATGCAGCTAGAAACATATGGAGCTCCCTGTCTCTCAACACAGCGCATCCTTGTGGTTCTGGTGGACCTTACTCGCCACCAGGAACACAACACCACAAACAAGTAGTGGTGTTATGGCTGCAGTCTTCTGTAAGGCCATGAAGAGCACCCTACCTTCTCTCATGATGAGAGGTAGGTAGGGTGCAGCGGAACCCCGAACATCATTTCGCTCACATTTGAAGATGATTTTCTAACAATAACATTTCTGTGGATTCCTGTCCATTTTATCTGAAGCTATCATGCATGTTGCCAATTTCTAATTTTCTGAAAAATTGAGTCTCAGAAGAGATAGCGTTTGCTCAAAATTAAACTTTGGAAAATGCGACAAACATAAATCAACAAGAGCATAGCAGGATCGTAAGGAATTATGTTTGAAACTGCGATTACTGCCGATGCTTTAGGTATTATTAAATTAATTAGCAAAAAATATGTGGACACGTATATATACGTGGTAGGTCCAACTTCGAGAAAGAGGTTAAGTCGAATCCGACTCTGCTGGGCAGTGTTCGGGAAGCTACGGCACATCTTTTCGTCCAATATTCCGCAGTGTCTCAAGACGAGAGTCTTTGACCAGTGTGTGTTGCCAGTGATGACATATTGACACTGAAACTTGGTCGCTTACTATGGGCTTCATAAGCAGGCTCAAAGTCACCCAAAGAGCAGGGCTATGCTGGGAGTTTCTCTGCGTGATCGCATCAGGAATGAGGCCATCGCAGCAGAACCAAAGTAACCGATATAGCCCTCCGAATCGCTAAACTTATGTGGCAGTGGGCGGGGCACATAGCACGTAGAAACGATGGCCGTTGGGGCGGAAAGGTTTTCGAGTGGCGACCGCGTACCGGAAGGCGTAGCGTGATGGGCAAGTCCCCCAAACGGTGTCCAAGGGTTTGCGGGTGTCCGCTGGATGCGTGATGTGGCGCAGGACCGGTCATCGTCCGTCGGCGTCCGTTCATGGCGTCCGTCGCGGAAAGGTTGCCTCTCGTATTTAAATTCATTTACGAATTCATAAATACAATTACTGCTTTGATAACTAGTGTAAAGTGTGAATAACTCCTTAAATATTAAGTGATATCGTTATCTTATACTAACAATAAGGCAAAAGCCATCCCAAAGTGACTAAATACCTGCCGTTCCAAACAGTGTGTGTCCATAGAAACAAGTGCATAGTAGTTATCACAGACCATAAAACTCGTACGAAAACGGTGTTCGTTCGATCCACAAACAAAAATCTATAAAACAATAACAGTTACTTTAATATTCTTGAAATATAAACTCCCACGCTCCTAAACTGGAATTTGAATTTGTAACTGTCACCGAACTGACGCCAATATTCGAGCTAACTGTATCGCATACGGACTTAACACGCCATCTAGTTTGACATCAGGAAAATTCTAAACGGTTTAGAATAGCGCCATCTCAAAGGAATTTGTTAACTACTGAGAACTCGTCGATAGTAAGAAAGTTTAGACTCTGTACTCGCTAGGTGGCAGCTCATGTATTAATTATGTTAAATATGACTACTGAAATATTAGAAATTTTAATTCGTGATCTGTCAGAGTCCGTGAAAACGCTGATCGGAAAAGTTGAAATTCTGGAAAGTAAAATTAATGAACAAAATGTTTTCATTGTGAACCAAGCTCAAGTAATTGAAAACCTAAAAATCGGATATGCGAGCCCAGCCGGACCCGCTACGAAAGAATCCCTAGCTACGACATCATGTCCCATTACTGTTGCTGCAGCAGAGCCGTCTATCTCGGCTGTACCTTCTACAACAACAGCAACCTTAAATAGGCCCCTGCGACAAGTCCGCATCAAAGCAGCCGAAGCCAAAGCCAAGAACAATGCAGATCGGCCGAAAAAAATCAATACTGCTCTTAATGTTAATAACAATGGCAATCCAAGTTCTCTCAAAGAAAGAGAGATCTCAGACAGTAGCCTACAAATGCTGAGCCCGACTACTCCCCCCTCAATTGACAGACCGAACCTTGATAGTAATAACGGCCAGAAGTTAATCGTTAGCAATGAGGACCGAAATAAACCTGATAAAGTGAACTTTACGGCGTCCCTGGTTTCAAAACCGGTTAGTACGAGTATGATTACCGATTCAGGTGATTCTACTGAAACTTGGATACGAGAACAGCCGCCCACTTCCGACACTGATTGCAATTACGGCGTGCAGAATGGTAAACGCAAAATGAGGAGTACATTGGTATTGCGCGGTACGGCCGCCCCGGGTACTACCTGTCCATTTGAGGCGTCAGAGAAAGTCAACTATTTACACCTATACTACGTGCAGCAGGGTACAACTGCCAACCAGGTACGTGACTATTTGATACAAATTTGTGGCAGTGACCTCTGTACGGTTAGTGCATTAAAACCGCGAGGACAATATGCATCCTTCAAGCTGGGAATCCCATCAAAACATACGGCACGAGTTACAGCGACTGACAATTGGGCAAGAGACATCTGTGTAAAGCCATGGCGGCAGAATTTTCGTGCCAAAACTGGACCACAAGAGGAAACGCAATAAATCAATTACAGTATATTATCAGAATGTGAGAGGTCTGCGTTCAAAATGTGATACGTTTTTTAATAATTTGCTGGTTTGTCCATCTGACATAATTGCTTTGACTGAGACATTTTTAACAAGTTCTGTTTACGACACCGAGTTGTTCCCTCCCGGGTATATCGTGCTCCGTAAGGATCGTAGCGGAGATGCAGGGTGGGGAGGAGTACTGCTCGCTGTACGTGACCGCTACAATGTACAACTTGTCACCGATGTGGATGAGCTAGATGATGATATGGAACTATTGATTACTATAGTTAAGTGGAAAAACTCTATTAAATTTGTTTGTTGTGTAGTGTACTTACCACCTAAGATTAGTGATACTCATTATATAAAAATATTAAATTGTTTGGAAAATGTTGCTTGTAAATATGCCACTTTGAATATGTTTGTTTTTGGTGATTTTAATCTTAATTCGTGTAGCGCAAATGTAAAAAACCAGTTCGAATTGTTTCTTGAATTAACTAAATTCTTTCAACTGAATACCATTTGTAACGAACATGGAAGCATCCTGGACCTGGTATTAAGTGAGTTAGGGCCCGATCGAGTGGATGTGTCCGATGACGTTAGTGCGCTAGTACCTGCGGACGCGTATCACCCTCCGCTGCAGGCCACGCTCATGCTGCCACGAGGCGAAGAGCCTGCCCAACAGCGCCCGATCTGGAACCCCGCGCAACAATCGCAAGGCCGGGAATGGGATTTTCGCAAGGCCGACCTTGGTGCGCTTTATGAAGCAATAGGTAATATAGATTGGAGTGAAGTTATCATTGAGGAAAGCGTCGATCTAGCATGTACCATATTTTATGAGAAATTAAAACAGTGTATTTCAAATTTTGTCCCTAAAAAAAAACAGCGAGTACCCTCAAGTAGTAAATATTACTATCCGAAGTGGTATACTAAGGATATAATAGACAATATTAAGCATAAATACGCCCACTTAAAAAAATATAAAGAGACCAGCGCGGAGTGTAATCGTGAGCTTTTTAAGTATTACAGAGAACGGGTTAAATCATTAATAGACCATGCATACCACCATTACAAAAACAATATTGAAAGAAATATCATTAACGATCCAAAAACATTTTGGAACCATGTCAAAAGCAAACGAACGGCACGACGCCGACAACACGATTACACCTATCAAAACGCTACTGTGACAGGACAGGATGCGGCTGATGCTTTTGCCAAATATTTCAGCAGCGTATTCCAGGTTGAGGAGCCGCGCCTAGACCCTGTAGAGGCTGCAAGAATGAGTATGGGAGACGCGACATGCGTCACAGTCCATAGAGTCGACATTTCCGACCTACGGCGAGCGGCATGTAGATTGAAACCGCACTCCTCTGCTGGTCCTGATGCGGTTCCTCCCTTCTTAGCTAAAGATTGCATGACGATATTCGAGCTTCCACTTTTACACATATACAACCTTTCCTTAAAAACCGCAATCTATCCCACCTGTTGGAAAACATCTAGGGTGACTCCAGTGCCTAAGAGTGGTTGCGGATCGGACGTCACGGGTTATAGACCAATTGCAGTGTTGTCAGTTTTCGGTAAGTTGTTTGAAGCAGTTCTTGATCATCAAATATCTCATCAGATTGCAACTCGGCTAGACGACAGTCAACACGGATTTCGCAGAGGCCGTTCGACCATCACTAACCTTGCTAACTTTGTGGACTATGCTGCAACAACAATAGATGGACGACGACAGACAGATGCAGCATACTTTGATTTCCGAAAGGCGTTTGATGTAGTAGATAACGATATTTTACTTGAAAAGTTCGCAGCGGTTGGATTTTCACCTAAATTACTGTGCTTCTTTGCGAGCTATCTAGGAAACCGCAGTCAATTTGTGCGCTTAGCAGGCTATGAGTCCCAACCTTATTTCACGCGCTCAGGAGTCAGTCAAGGGAGCACGCTGGGGCCCACCCAATTTTTGATCATGATCAATGACTTGCCGAAGGTTGTCAGCATTGCCCAATGTCTACTATTTGCCGATGATTTAAAATTGTTTCTAGATATCAAAAGCACTGCAGATTGTAAACATTTGCAGCGCGACATCAATGCTGTAGTTGCATGGAGTGAAAGTAACCGGCTCCACTTTAATACCTCTAAATGCAAGCTCATTACTTTGACTAGGGCAAAACACCCTATACTAAATAGTTATTACCTTGGTAGCACTGAAACTGATTTAGACAGAGTGAATGACATACGTGACCTTGGACTGATTATAAATACGCAACTTGACTTTCGGCAACACATGATCATGACTTGTAAAAACGCGTGTAAAACCGTAGGTTTTATTATGAGGATAGCCTCCCAATTCAAAAGCCCTGGAGTAGCGATGAGACTCTATTTTGCGTACGTGCGGAGCCGTTTGGAGTATGGGGCTATTGTCTAGGATCCGTTCGAGGAAAAATATACGCTCATGCTTGAGAAAGTGCAACGTAAGTTTGCGAGGTATATGTACAAAAGAATGTACGGATATTATCCATATCTGTTCCCTTCCCGCTTCGTGTTGGGAATGGTCGGCCTCAATTCACTGGAGCTTAGACGCAAGCTACTTCTTATAGTCCACTACTATTCCCTACTCCATGGCACAATCGACAACCCTGGTGTTCTGGGCCGAGTGGGGCTGGCGGTTCCACCGCCGAGTTACGGCTTGACGGGTGCGAGCGTGGGCAGTGCGCGACCCATGCGGCGATGCCGTCGCCTGCTGGCTGGTCCCGCGATGCGAACAGTGCACGCTGCTAACGCACCCACCGCTCGGGCCATTTCAGTCATAAATAATTTGCTAAACCATGTCCCGGATGCTGACTTTTTTACTGACAGATTGAGTAAACTCATTAATGTTTTTATGTTAGGCTTGAATGCCATCTAGTTAAGTAAGTAATTAGAAATGTAAATTATAGATATAATATTTACCGTGTAAGCGTGTTGGTGTCATACTGTAAGCTTATATGTGAAGAAATAAAGGTCTATTATTATTATTATTATTATTATTATAGTGGAATCTTTGGGGGAGGCCTATAGCCAACAGTGGACGTCTTTCGGCTGATATGATGATGATGATGACGTGGATAACTACATAACGTAATAAACCTTATCATATGTATTAAACCCTAGACTTCACTTTGTGGTTAAGTAGTTGCTTATAGATCTGGTGTCAGTGTTATGTTCCATTTCATTCAAACTTCGCTCGACACGTTCGCGTGCTATTCGCAATAATGATCTAGTTCAATCAGAAATGTGGTTCACCATTTCGCGTCTAATGGTTCGAACTACTTTCCGGACTATCAATAAGGACCGGTGCTATTTTGAAGACGCGAAATTTAGTAATAGCGCTGTCTGATGACGTAAAACCTTTTTAAATGTCCCTTTCTACGACAAAAGAACGACAAAGACACGCGAAGTCTTCCTGCTGTTATGGTACCTATACCTATCGTGTTTCTGAGTAGTTTGGCAGTTGTGTTCAAACGTCTGTAGTGCACCAGTCCCTTCGTATCAATGTATATTGGGGTGAAGGTCGAAACGGGCCCATTAATACTTACGTCGCAATAACTACACGCAACCCTTACGTTACCTGCGTTGTTTTGGATACATAAATGCCGACCGATACATGTTGATGACGTCAGCTACAAATTCCGTATAACGTCTATCTACACAAATTTCAACTTCCAAGTTACGAGTTCGTCTAACAATTCAGGGCCCTCATGGGCATGAATGACACATAACATTTTTGAATTATCATCATCATCAGATTATCATCATCGTACGTGCCTATCGGGGGGTTTTTAGTCGGTACAAGTCCGACATAATCTCCGCACTGTCCCTGCGGTGCAGTGGCGGAGACAAAAAAAAACGTACTTCCCACTACTAGGTTACATACCTACAAGACTCCTGTCATAAATGAGAGGGTACGGGTATTACCTTCGAATTTTTTTCGCAGATGTATGTAGGTTTCCCTCACGAAGTTTTTTCACTGGAAAGCTAACGGTTAACATCAAATGACGTACTGTAGGTTCCGAAAACTTATTGGTTACGAGCTGGGATTGAAAGTCACGACCGCCGCTTGACAGCCGCATATTTACTTGAACTTTAACCACTAGGCTTATGCACGTAGTTCATGAATTTAATTGGATTTAATTATGAATTATAAAGAAACATGTTCACTAGTTGGAGAGAAAATAGTTATTTGTTCAACAAGAGAGCAAAGTAGATTCTTGCTGCGAGTGTTGAAGTTGAGTCCCGAGCAAGCGAGATGCAAATATCTTTGCTCTCGAGTGATACATACAACTTTTCACCTCAGCGGCGGGAATATATAACGCAAAGAAATAGTGATAGAGGGTATGAAATTTAAATGTTCCAAGTTTGTATTACTCCCTGCAGTATGAAAAGATGACATGCGACTAACTTACGTTATAAAAACTTAAAAAGTAAGTTTTTTTTTCACTCTCGCAGCAAAATTGCATTATGCTCACTGGTTTTAAGCAGGAAATAATTATTTGTTATACAAGGGTGCAAAGTTGTATTTTACCCGCGAGTGTGGAATTGAAATACGAGCCAGCGAAAGGATTCTGTAGTTGAACCACGAGCTAAACGAGTGGTTCTAAAATAGAATCCTGAGCGTAGCGAGTGTTTCAACACACGAGAAGTAAAATACAACTTTGCACCAGTGTGTAACACAAAACTTTTCTCCTCACTATAGCGAGGAAAGTGCAACATGCAAAAAAACACAGTTCCACAGGCATGATTTTCATCACTGGAATCACTGATTTTTTTACGATATTATAACAGAAAACTCTGAAAGTTGTGTATAATATTTACGCGAGTCGGAGTCGGTGACAAGTTGTGTATATTTTAGTTGACATTGACAATGATGACATTTCTGACGATGCGTTTTGAAAATGCATCGACTCAACTTGTGCGTTTACAATTATACTCAGTCATTATAAAAAAAAATTTTACTTATAGAATTTTAAGGTTTACGACTTAAATCATTAAATAAAGCTATGTTTGGTATTTTTTATAAAATTCTCAAACCATTTATTTAATGATAATTGATATCAAACGAACCATTAATATGAGCGTTTTACGTTTTGTTATCTGTCAAAAGCTACTCAAACACGCTCCAAGGTCAAATTACTTTCCCCACTTGTGGATAAAATGCGTTTTTACCCGCTTGTTTCAAAGGATAAAAGACGGCTTTCCGAGCTAGTGAGGAGAAAAGTCGTTTTCACGCTCGCAAGCAAAATTGTATTTTACTCACTGGTTTCAAGCAGTAAAACCGCCATGTTCGAGTCGCTGAGGTGAAAAAACTTTTGCAAATCATGTTACTGATTTCCGAACTTTACTGCACAATCATTCAATCGTCCTAGCGTTTTCCCGATTGTGTCCTAGAAGAGCCCGGGGAGAATCCCAAGATTTGGCTTACGCACTAGTTTCACGAAAGGTACTGCCGTCTGATCCCCAGAGAGAAAATTAGACCTTGTTGGGATTAGACCGGTTTCCTCACGATGCTTTCCTTCGCGGAAAAGCTTCTGTTAAATATTAAATAATATTTCGTACTTTGAGTTATTGCCATCGAACCAGACCAGAGCTGGTGTTTAATACCAGAGTGCTAGACTAAAGCTCTTTAAGATATAAGTAGTTGGATATTGGATTTAAGATATCATAATTATTTCCCAGCCGAAGAACTAGCCCGTGAGCCACCAGTCGGCAGGTTTACAGATTGGCTGAATCTCCGCGTGCAGAGGCCCAAGGCGGCCGCGGCGGCGCGCATGCGCTCTGACAAGCGCAGCAAGAAGGACGTCCAGAAAACACCTGAGCCCGCGGAGACGTTCCAAGTAAGCCGCGACCACTAGACGCCATCATTTAAAAAAGTTAAATTGCGCGCAAAACTCGTACGCTTAAAGTTTTCTTGTCAGACGTTTATTTTCTTAAAGAAGCAATAATTTCTTGGTATGGATTTTGTTATTAGCTGGCTATGCTATGCAACTAAAGATTAATAGATTTGTTTATTGTACAATCGTGCTTGGTAATTTTAGTGACTGTTTTGATTTACGATTGCATTTTTACCGACGACGGCATGCGTGTTATCCGACTTCTGTGTTCCTTGTAGTTGTAATGTTTTTGATGATTAATCCTGATAGTTATATGTACAATTATGCAATTTTTTCTTCGGCTTTATTAAACGAGTAGTCTAGCAACAAAGTACTTAGGTATGTATCAAATTATTATATCGTGACTTGTCATGCACACCTGATTGATAATAAGTATCTTATCGTTTACATATTCAAACTAAGTTTCGACTTATAAGTAGTAATAATTTGTACATTTCCATATTGTTTTCTCAGATAGTTTTTATTCATAGAATCAAATAGATATCAGGGTCGATACGTCTATTAGCGACCATGGTAATAGGGAATGTCTGAAAATTTTAAAAGTCCTTGATTATTTTTCTAATGATTTCTTGCCATTAACAGGAAAAAATTGAGATATTTCGGTTGCGCTATACATTTTATAAAAATACAAACATTTTATATCACCTGGCGCCTGTCCCATAACGACTGCTTAGAAATTTCTAAGTCCGTCAAATATTTAAAAAAAAAACTGCTTGAATCTGTGGTACGCAATGTAATTGGCGATGGTTATTCCTATCACTAGAAAAATAATCAAGGACTTTTAAAAATTTCAGACATTCCCTATTGCATGTGCCGGTTTGCGACCACTTGGTTCCATGCAATAAGTACCAAATAAAATGCATACTACGAGTCACTGTTTTTAGGGTTCCGTAGTCAACTAGGAACCCTTATAGTTTCGCCATGTCCGTCTGTCTGTCCGAGGCTGTGCTCTGTGATTGTTAGTGCTATAAAACTGCAATTTGGTATGGATACATAAATCTTTAAAACTGAGAGAGTCGTAAAATAAAAATAAAAAAATTCAAGGGTACCCGCCTACACGTAAAGTGGGTATGAATATATTTTTTTTGCTTCAACCCTATGATGTGGGGTGTTGTTGGATAGATCTTTTAAAATAAATAGAGGTCTATCAAACATTTTTTGATAAAGTGAATATTTTCGGAAATATTCCTTCCAAAAGAAAAAAAAAATGTGTCCCCCCTCTAACTTTAGAACTATGGGTGGACCGATGGTGGAGGTGGATGAAAAATATGAAAAAATTATGAAAGTAAAGCTTAAGAAAGACTTTCAACGAAAACTATAGCGGACATGATCATTGATCAGTTAAGCCGTTTTTGAGTTATCGTAAAGTATTTTTTTTGCCGACCTTAAGAAATGCACTTGGCAAACCTACGTACCATATCAATCGATTACTACTAATAATAATAAAATCCGCATAATGTCACGGGTGGACATTTACGGAACACTACATGGCGCGTGGCCCAACACGCACTTGGCCGCTTTAATTTATTTACCTTTTACCTCTTGAATGGGTTTAAGTTATTATAGAATAAACAACTCCACATTGTAGTCTATTGTTATTTTATTAATTACATTTTTATTGTTATCTATTTTCAGCCTAGGCAATGCCCGTTCCACAAGCACGGCCATAAAAAGAAAATAGTTCGCACGCTTGAACTCTAACACAAGTAGAAGACATAGTAACCAAGTCAAGTACTCAGTAATTTTTGGATTTCACTTTTATTTAAGATTCTTTAGATGTTAGTTTACATTTTCGTAACTAAATTGTTTGTGGACATGTTTCTTACATGTATCTTTACATGGCTGTACATAAAGGTCAATTGTGTTTTTACATGTCTGTACATAAAGGATACTAAAAAGGACATCGATGATAATTACACCGAGGCTGAGCAGTTAAATCAACAAGGCACTCAATTTGACAAAGAAAAAAGAAATGACGATGATCCGCTGGATCTGAATAAAACATTAGAACCAGTCGATGCTGATGGCCATGGGCCTTATGTTCCCGGCGCTCTAACAGATCCCGAAAAGAGACACGATAGCTACGACCTCCTCGTCAAAGAAGCCGTTGAAGAAATCCACGGTCCGCAGGAAGACAAAACAGACAAATTCTGGAGGAACGTTGCCAAAAATGCTAAAGATGTTGAGACTATGAAATTAAAAGTTAAGAGTGAAACTCCAAAACTACCGGCTGTGAACGTATCTCATAACTTTCACTTCGCTAGAAAAATGCACGTTGGCAATTTAGAGCATCAGCCTCTGCCTGATACGCTAGGATATCGGCACATGACCAAAATCGGCGAACATAGAGATTCTGACATAATAGTTAAGCCTTACGCTATAGGATGGAAAGGCTACGGCGCTTCTGGGCCTACATGTTGTACCAAAATGCGCGTTCATAGACCCAAGACATGTGATCCTAAGAAAACGGACTCTGACAAGGATGAAACTAAACAGAGACCTCTGACATCAGCACCTGATTTGGGAGCCCAGTATAAGAAACCGATGTCTCTCATGGACCTCGCTATTTGCTGGGACTTCAGACCAGATGATCAAAAAAGAGAACCAAAGCCTCCAAAACACATAGACGGTTCAAACGGATCAAAAGCGCCAGCTGTTTTTACAATGGTCCATACGCCCAAGGAAGAGCAGGGGGAACCAATTAAAAGTGGCCATGCAAATCCCATTTTTAATGAGAATCGTTTCGTTCAGGATATTGGTCGACACCCGGTGCCATATTTTGAAAATGATATGACTAAAACTAAGAGAAAAGATTCTTGCGAGGTCCAATACTGTCCACAGCATAATAGTCACGAGCGAGAAACAAGATCCAGTTCTACTGCCAGGCGAAATTCTCCGTCTATGCCAACCAAACCACCTTGCGACGGCATCCTTGGATGCGGTACCCCTAGCGAAGTCAGTCGGAAATCTAGCCGCGATAACAATGGTCAAGACAAAATACGGTCAATCAAAGAAGCATGGAATGATAATGACACAAACAAAAAGAAAAATAAACAATACGACCTAAATCGTAATCGTAATAGTTTAGAATCGTATGAGAAAACTCCTCTGGCACAAGGTAAACTACAGCAGAGCACGCCAGAAGATTCCATCGTCTCAAAACGCTCCACAAAAGACAGTAACACGCCTAATGGTAACGGCAAGCACAAGACTTGCTTATCTTGCAATGGTACTAAAGTTCCTCAGGACACGAAGCAGAAAGAGGATTACAAGTTTGCCTTCAAAGCCGGCAATCCAAACTCTGTACAGAGTGGAAGCACTTCTCAGGATTCCAAGGGTATTAAGATTCCTAAGATGCGTCATCCATATACAAAGAAATCATACACGATTCCTACACTTGCTCCCCCGTTTAGCATTTGGCGTGACGCTAATGCTACCGGCTATCCCGAACACTGGAGGCTCGCTAGCGTATACCAACACGCTTACAACAAGCCACCAGAACAAAGACGAAAACCACTTATATCCAGCGTGTACCAATGAAAACGCACAAACATGGTATGAAACGGTGGCATTCCACGGGATCATTATCCTCTCCTACTCGTAGTACATTAAACAATTTAATCATACATGCGTGTAATATAGGTAATGCAACTGTTACATAATGAGAGACATTAAAACACGACTCAAGAGTGTATTTTTCATAATAAAATCACACAAGTGTTTTAATGCCTGAGTGTGATTATGCATACACTAGTTTATCTACATCCATATATTAAATCCTGTTTCATGTGTTTCATATGCAACCATTGAGCCGGCGGAAGCATGTTTAACGAGACAACCCGGCGCCGGCGCCGACCCTGGACTGTAAAATTGTATACTAGTAGTCCAAGAATGAAAAGGTCCGTTACTTTTCGACCTTAATAGCATTAAAATAGTACAAATGTGACGAACCTTTTCTTCCTCGACTGTACATGATCTTATAACTACATGATACCTATATCATGTAGTTATGCTGGTACTGGCCCCCCACACGGTGGACTGATGACCTGGTGAAGGTCGCGGGTGTCCGCTGGATGCGGGTGGCGCAGGACCGGTCGTTGTGGAAGTCTTTGGGGGAGGCCTATGTCCAGCAGTGGACGTCTTTCGGCTGACATGATGCTGGTATTTTATTTACGCATGGTTTTGAACACATTCAAAATGATTTACTATATGGGTGTAAGTAGATAAAATATTTTATTGGGTCCAATATCAATTATGGCATATATGTACGACTATCAATGTAAACCCGTAGTCTGCAAATAAATTCGTTTACTCTGAATCATCTTTATCATTTTGAGCTAAACACCTGCGTTTTATCTCAGACTTCGACGTAGACGACTCATGGTATGAATATTTTTGCTCCAACGCGTAATCTACACTGAACATCCGGCAGGTGCCCAATCACGAATACAATGGCTACTTCCAAGTGTTGACTTCTTCGCTCTTTTAATATTATCTTAAACATAAATAAATCTTATAATTAAATGGTAATATTTAATAATTAGATTTATTTACGTTTAAACGTACAACCATAAATCGAATCTTCTCCGATCCCTGAATGTAACATGTAGAATTCAACGCACGAACCCGGTGCCGCAAGATGGGCAGCGAATAAGCCAAGGTAAAGATGGTTGCGGGATAAGCCACACATCTGTGTATCAATTTCTCAACAACTGATCAGAGATTGCTCGGAACCGAGACAGGTGAAAAGAAAATAATAGCAATATTAACCTTTTTTAGGAAGGTCTTATGCAAAGCGTACATTATTTTTATTTTATTTCAAAGGAAAACTTACAGCTAAAATAACAAACTAGGTGAGGATACAAAAACAGTGAGCCTATTACAAGTTTTCACATATCACAGTCTTAAATAAACTTCCTTTCACGTGACAAAACCGTATAACAAGCAGTTATACTGTTTGAGCAAACAACTCTTACCCGCGATAATAGGTCAGAGGTTGGTGTTATCATTTTTAGTTCATTAACATTATCTACAATACAAATACAAGGTTGTCCACTCTGCAAACTCATTCACAGAGACGTGTCTTCTAGCTTATTAGCGTCTATCATCCTTTTACAGTTCATTCTGGAACTGTAAAAGTGTACTCAGCCTACACTTCCAAATTATCTTGGCGTTGGGCTGCACTTAAATATACTTCAATCATTACCAAAATGGATAAATCAGTTAGGTTTATTCGTGTGCTACTCTGCAGCGGCGCCACCACAATGAGTATCAATGAATTATATGCTGAAATGATGTACCTGAAACGTACATCATGTACCTATAACGTTTGTGGCTGTACCTGTTCTAGGGATCGAAATAATGGGCATTGAAAGTGGCGCCGCTGGGGAGCATACTCTGCAGCGGCGCCACTTAGTACTCATAGATAGAAATGATATTTGTGGGTATATCAGAATATTGTCATAAGAGGGTAGGTAAGCTTAGAAAATAAAGGAACCAGTCTAGATCCGACAGCGTAGTTTTATTGACGTTAACATGGCGCAGCCGTTTTAAAAAAATAAAGAAAAGAACCGTTAGCTCGTGAACGCTTGAAACATTTGCCTTATCTCGGCTACAGTTTTTTTTTCTTGTGAAGTGCGGATCAAAAGATCAATTATCGTGCAATGGAGACCATTTTACCGCCACCTCAGCCGTTTAATTTTGATAACAACATGCAGAATGTGACATCCGGAAATTTATCGGTGGAATGGACCAAATGGAAGACAGCTTTTATGATTTATTTTGAGGCGTGCCAGCTGTCGAATAAGGATGACAAGGTACAAATTAATATCCTGCTACATGTGATTGGGGAGCAATGTCGAGAAGTGTACCAGCAATTTGAAACTGAATGTCAAACAGTGCAAATGCTCCTGGAGCGGTTTGATAAAATTTTTTTGCCAAAGAAAAATCTGACTATAGAAAGGCATAAATTTTTTACTCGTAGTCAGCACGATGGTGAGTCGATTGAACAATACGCTTTTGAGCTCAAGAAGCTGGCGAGCGCTTGTGAGTTCGACACGTTAATGCAGGATTTAATAAAAGATAGATTGATATGTGGAATAAAAGAGGATGCACTGCGAGAACGACTGTTACGCGAACCGGATCTAACTTTGAAAAAATCGCTTGATATTTGTAACTTGGCTCAGATGTCGAAAATGCAAGCGGGAACTATAAAGATGGAGGCTGTTGAGCATCATGCCTATGTTGTAAAGGATGAATCTAACGATAACACAAATTACCATTGGAGTGGTGAAACTGGTCATGAAAATGTAATGTGGGTAAATCGTCGCGGATCGCCCGCGCATCGCGGTGCGGCGAGCACTCGAGGGCACGGCGGCGGCCAGTACCGGGCACCCGCCCGCTACCCCCCCTTCCCGCGGTCAAACCATACAAACAGAAATCAATCGTACGGTCAACGAGCGCGCGGCATTCATGGTGATAATAATAGTGGTGCTAAGTTACTGTGTTCGCGGTGTGGTTTACCTCATGGCAATTTGAGGTGTCCTGCCGTAGGCAGGAGGTGTTTGAAATGCAATAACTATGATCACTTTTCCCGGATGTGTAACGTGTATGAGATGCGGGCCGACGGAAACAACGAACAGGTAATCTACTGCTGTACTGGTTCAAATGATTGGTCAGTTGAGTTGTTATTGAAAGATTCAAAGATCAAATTTAAACTGGACTCTGGGGCCGACGTGAACGTTTTACCGTCCATGTATTTATGTCAGATTGGTTTGACGGAGAGTGACTTAAGCGCGACGGATGTAAATTTGCGAGGCTACTCGGGCAGTGATATCGGAGTAGTAGGTAAATGTAGCTTAAAAGTGCAGTACAAGGACCGCATATATATTTTGGATTTTATTGTGGCAGATGTGTCATCACCGCCTATACTAGGTAGGGATTCATGCACGGAGTTAGGTGTTATTAAGTTAGTTTTAGCTGTAGATAGCGCTCGTTATAATGATATACATAGGTATGTATATAGGGAGTATGCGGACGTTTTTAAAGGAGTAGGGTGCATACCAGGAGAGTACAAAATCGAATTACACAGCGATGTCAAGCCGGTGGTTCACGCGCCGAGGAAATTGCCAGTAGCTTTGAAGGAGAGTGTTAAAAGTAAGTTAGATGAAATGGTTTGCGAGGGAATTATTGCTAAGGTCAGTGGGCCCACAGACTGGGTCAATAGTATGACCGTGGTGAGAAAAGCTAACGGTGATATCAGGTTGTGTTTGGATCCGAAAGACTTGAACCGGGCTATCAAGCGCGAGCATTTCAAGTTACCGACACTCGATGAGATGACTGTCAACTTAGAAGGTGCAAAGATTTTTAGCACTCTCGATGCCAAACAGGGTTTCTGGCAACTCCGACTACATAAAGATAGCACTGACTTGTGTACCTTTAATACTAGCTTTGGTAGGTATAAATTTTTACGTCTACCTTTCGGAATAACCTCTGCCTCGGAGGTGTACCACAAAAAGATGTACGAGCAGTTCGATGACATGGAAGGAGTTTGCCTGTTTGTGGACGACCTACTAGTTTATGGGCGCACAAAAGAGGAACACGATGCCAGGTTAAAAAAGGTGTTAAATAGGTGTCGAGAAATTAATTTAAATTTAAATAAAAATAAGTGCAAATTTGGTATGTCGGAAATAAAATATTTAGGGCACAAGATCACTTCCAATGGTATATATCCAGATGGCGAATACACGTCTGCCATTAGGAATATGCCATGCCCAAAAAATACAAAAGATCTTGAACGATTTTTAGGGATGGTAAATTATGTGGGTAACTTTATACCAAATTTGTCAGACAAAAATCATGCACTTAGGCAATTACTAAAGAAAGATATTGAGTGGCATTGGACTGAGGAACACGACCAATCTTTTAAAGTTTTGAAACAATGTTTAATAAGTGTACCTGTTTTACAATATTACAGTTTGCAAAAACCGGTAGTAATTTCTGTTGATGCGTGCAAGAACGGTTTAGGTGCCTGTCTCCTACAGAATAACCTGCCGGTATGTTATGCCTCAAGGTCCTTGACCCCGGCAGAGGAATCATACGCGCAGATTGAAAAAGAACTCCTTGCTTGCGTATATGCGTGCGAGAAGTTTTACGCGTACATTTATGGCCGCAGTGATATTACCGTTGAAACCGACCACAAACCTCTTGTGAGCATTATTAGTAAACCGATCGCTTTAGCTCCCGCCAGATTACAAAGGATGCTGTTACGTTTGCAACCGTATAATTTTAAACTTGTGTACAAGCCTGGCAAATATATGTATATGGCAGACACATTATCTCGTGCGGTGGACCCAGCGAGCACACCGAGCGCAGTGCCGCGCGACCAGCTGGATGCGCGCGCGCAAGTGTGCGCTGTGCTCCAAAGTAATCCGCTCATCGATTCACACTTCGTAAGTATTCAGAGGCTCACACAAGATGACAGCGAGCTGAGGGCGCTGATCAAGTGTATCACAGAGGGTTGGCCTGAGCACAAGCAGGATGTAAATGATCAGGTAAAACCGTACTGGGGATATCGGGATGAACTGACAGTCGCGTACGGTATGGCGTGGAAGGGCGATCGAATTGTTATTCCAGCCTCTTTGCGTAAAGATATGTTAAGGCGGGTGCACATTGGGCACTTGGGTCTTGAAAAATGTAAGTTGAAAGTACGGGAGTCTATGTTTTGGCCTAACATAAATAGTCAACTAGAGGACTTTATAAAAAATTGTCAAGCGTGCTTAGTATTTAAAAATCAGAATAGGAAAGAATCTTTAATACCACACGATATTCCAGACAGAGCGTGGTCAAAGGTTGGAGTAGACATTTTTCACTTTGAAAATAAAAAGTATTTACTAGTAGTAGATTATTATAGTAAATTTCTGGAAGTTGCGGAACTCACTAATTTGACGTCACTGCATGTCATTGATCAAATGAAGTTTATTTTTAGTCATCAGGGTATACCGGACATTGTAATGTCCGATAATGGCCCCGAATTTGCATCGAGCCACTTTAAACTTTTTTCTAAGCAATGGTGTTTTGAACATATAACTTCCTCTCCCCGCTACCCACAGTCTAACGGGCAAGTTGAAAGATGTGTACAAACTGTTAAAAATATCCTTAAAAAGACTCGGGTAGAAAATACGGACTTCAGGCTGGCGTTATTAGAGTACTTAACCACTCCCGTTACTAGTGAGTTAGCATCTCCTTCAGAGCTGTTAAGTAACAGGAAGTATCGAGGTATTGTACCATATGCACCCAAGCTCCTAAAACCAAAGATTCATAATAATGTTTCCGCACAGTTAGAAAAACGACAAAGTAAGCAAAAAGAATATTATGATAAGACAGCTCGTGATCTAGTTCAATTAACACCTGGACAAAAAGTAAAGGTTAGAATAGACAAAAAATGGATAAGTGGCACTATATTACACCTTAAAGGCATACGGTCATATGTTGTTCAATTAATGCAAGGGGGCACTGTGGTAAGAAATAGACGTCATCTTATATTAGATTCTGAGAGCCGTCCAGAGACACCGGTGTGTCCCCGACTTTACGACGATATCATTGCGCCAAGTGATAGCGATAACAGTCAGTCGCATGCGCAGCGGCCTGCTGCGCGGTCGATCCCAGGGTCCGAGTATGCATCAAATAATAACAATTATGTCACTCGTTCTGGCAGGGTGGTGATTCGTCCTGATCGGTACTGAATAGCGCAGCGGCCGGGTCGATTACTATGACCGACTTGATGATGAATTAACTGTAACGAAACTACACCTAGTACATGTGCTCAGAATCGCTATAATGTTATAATACATGTATATTTGATATTTTGTTTATATCAGTAAAATTACGTCTTTTAATAATTTCATGTTTAGTAGGTATAAGCTATAGCATGGTCAAAATATTACAGAATTCTTTAAGCATGTTTTGTCAAAAAAAAAAAAACGTTTTTATTTTATTTTGAGTAATAAAAAATAACTTGTTTTTTTTTTACTTAATAATAATAATTTTTACAATGAATTGCAAAATGTTGATTAAATTTTTATGAAATAAACTATCTAAGTACATGTTTTTAATGGAAATTTTATATAATTTTTCATTTAGCGTTAATTTCATTATTGTAAACATCCCTTTTGATGTATAATTTAAACAATGCAGTTCTAGAATGTATTTTTAATCAATAAATGCATGTTATTTTTATAGCATAAAATTTACATGAAGTCAATTCATTACTAATTTTGTTTTCTTTTGGTAAATTTGCCAAGGTCAAATTTTACTCCATTATATACAATTTAATTACCTATGAGGCTTTACTTCCTCTATCAATATTAAAAAAATATAAATTATGTTATCATTATTTAATGAGTCAACCAACGTAAGTAAATTCTTCTAAAAATAACATTGTCTTAATCCTGTTCGAAACTGAAAATATATGTATAAATATTATTTTATATAGGGGAGGAAAGCCAAATCATTATTACAATTCCAATGTATAAAACAAATTAGGTATTGTATACAATTAATGAACCTGTATAAAATTATGTATAAAAAGGGGGTTGTGGGTATATCAGAATATTGTCATAAGAGGGTAGGTAAGCTTAGAAAATAAAGGAACCAGTCTAGATCCGACAGCGTAGTTTTATTGACGTTAACAATATTAACTACTTTTTTCTTATGTAAATTGATGTACTAATGCCGTTTATGAAGTACCAATTGAAAAAAAAATATTTCATTCATTAGTGATATTATTTACTTTTTCTTTCCGCGTTCAGTCGTTATTTCTCGTAGCGTATTGGCTATGTGCACGTCTGAAACGTCAAACGTCAAAGGTCCCGAGGCAATGTCAAAACTCAGAGATGTCAAATAATGACACATGAATATTTTATTTACTTTAGTAAACGATAAAGACCCCGTATTGGAAATTTTACTGAAATAAATAAGAGAATAAATAAATACATACAAACGAAACGAATCGTAGGAAACCGTTAAGAAACCAATAGAAAACGTGAAAGTAAATTTGACAGTGGTCCCCGGTAAGTACACATTTCTGCCATGGTGTGCGCTACAATCGCCTAGCTTATCCCCACCACCTACTTCGCACATAGCCAATATGGTCACCATAAGAGAGCCGCGCGGCCCGCACGGCCGGAGCGAGCCGCGGCCCGCTTGAGCACGGGAAGAATTTCTATCTTCTTCTCGCTCACCCGCGCGCTTCTCTTACAGCTCATACAGTTTAGGCGGAACGCGGAAAGAAAAAAGTAAATAAATTCACTAATGAATGAAAACATTTTTTTAATAGGTACGTCATAAACAGCATTAGTACATCAATATATATAAGAATATATAGCTAATATCATTTCTATCTATGAGTACTAAGTGGCGCCGCTGCAGAGTATGCTCCCCAGCGGCGCCAGTTTCAATGCCCATTATTTCGATCCCTAGAACAGGTACAGCCATAAACGTTATAAGTACTTAAATACATGATGTACGTTTTAGGTACATAATTTTAGCATATAATTCATTGATATTTATTATGGTGGCGCCGCTGCAGAGTAGCACACGTTTATTCGCTTAGTTTCGATTTGTTTGCAATTTGCGCTGTCTTTAGTGCTCGGTGGGGATGTGTGTATCCAGAAAACTCCACGTAGCTGCATGTTTATCAACGGCACAGGGATTGACTTGTCACGCTCTGCGAAGAATTCCGCCTTTATATCGACGACATTCTATTATAAGCCACGACGTTTCGGAAGAGTATTTCTAAACACTTTTTAACCGACTTCAAAATTTCAAAAGAGGAGGTTATCAATTCGGTTGTATGTTTTTTTTTTGTTTTTGTTTTTTTTTTATGTTTGTTAGTCTATAACTCCGTCATTTCTTAACCGATTTGGAAAATTCTTTTTTTGATTGTAAGTATATATATCCAAGTTGGTCCCGTTTTTGTCAAAACGCAGTTCTGATGATGGGATCCATGAGAAATTGAGGGAACTCCTCAAATCTTCAAGGCAAACATATAGTAATTTTTGTGTTTTTATCAAGAAGTCAAGCATTTTCATCCAAAAATGTGACATTGGATGAAGTGGAACTGCTGATGATGATCAGAACAGAACTCTTCAACGACAAAAAGTTCACGTTTGGCGATTTGTCCTCCTAGCTGTGTTTGTTAAGCAAGTTCTATTTTCACGATTAATTTTTATCATGCTTGATTTCTGATGATGGGATCCATGAGGAATTGAGGGAAATCCTCAAATCTTAAAGGCAAACATATAGTGATTTTTGTGTTTGTATCAACAAATCGAGCATTTTCATACAAAAATGTGACATTTGATGAAGTGGAACTGCTGATGATGATCAGAACAGAACTCTTCAACGACGAAAAGTTCACGTTTGGCGATTTGTCCTTCTAGCTGTGTTTGTTAAGCAAGTTCTATTTTCACGATTGATTTTTGTCATGCTCGAGTTCTGATGATGGGATCCATTAGGAATCGAGGGAACTCCTCAAATGTGAAAGGCACACAAATAGTGATATTAGTATTTTCATGAACAAATCAAGCATTTTCATTCATAAAAGTGACATTTGATGAAGTGGAACTGCTGATGATGATCAGAACGGAACTCTTCAACGACGCGTAGTTCACGTTTGGCGATTTGTTCTCTTCGTTTTGTTTGTCAGGCAAGCAAGGTTTTTTCATGATTCCATGAGGGATTGAGGGTACTTAGTCTTCTACCATTATAAACATACATTATAGCCATTTTTATTTTATTGTATATCTATCTAAGAGTGCACCATCTAAGTATAATAATCTTTTACCGGCCTCCCCCATTGAAGTAGGTTTTTTTTTCTTAAAAATTATTACTATCATCCTTGTTATGATATATTGATAGATATGACCAATAAATTCCCGATTGCTCCTAACCACCTCCTAACAGTATTAATACTTGCAGTACGCCCAGTTCGGTAAGTACGTATTAATTTTTACCCTACCTTGACAAAGCTGCATGTTTCTCTGGTTGATATGCATTAGGTTACTGTTCAAACCAAAAAATCTAGTAGGTATATGTTTCACACAAAAGCGCGTTTCACGCGAAACTGCTATTTACGAAAGTTTTGTGACTCGATGTACAGTCAACTGCAGAAAAACCTGACCCTGACTCCACCCTGCATAAATACAAACTTCTATGCAGCTTTGGACAGTGATACTAATATATTGTACTTTGTGGGTACCGAATAGGTACAAAAGTTTCCTCAATTTTATGTACGGCCAAGATCATAAAGAAACTGGGCGTACCTATTCACATTTCGACCTATCGCTAAACAATACTAATGTAATGATACTGGGCTATGACTATGCAGTGTGAGCAGAGCTGGGCACCGTTAAATAAAAAGTTAACTTCGTTAAACGTTAAAGCGTTACATTTTGAAAAATTTTACGGAAGTTAACGTTAATCGTTAATCCGTTAACTCGTTGTTGAAACTGTATGTCATACGCCTTTAGGTTAGTAATTTACTTATAATAAATATTGGTTTGGGTTATCGAAAGAATTCTATAACCATAGTATATAGATAAATAATAGTTTTTTAAATGTGCCTGGTTGTGATAGGGTTTCGAAATCAACAATATTAGATTTTGAGGGGCACAGATACGCTGATCACTTGTTTCACTTAAAACCGGTCGAAGAGTGAGAGAGAGTAAATTCTCTCCATTACGACTAATGCAGTTGGCGCTGATGCAATTAGGCGAGATATGGTTGTGCTTACTCTTCCTCGGACCCTGTCAGTGATAATGATAAATGCTATTATTAATCGGTCGATACTGGCCAGCCAGCGAAGCGATACATCACCCTTGGACAGAGACTTCTATGATATAAGTCACAACTCCATCCCCACTGAGTTTGCTGTCACATCTGGGCGGGAGCACCTGTATACCAGCTTGAGCCTTTGGCCTTTTCAATCGCTTCAGAGACGTGCTGTGCGAATCGTGGACGATCCCAAACTCACGAGCAATATTGAACCGTTAAGTTTAAGGAGAAACTTTGCCTCCTTGTGCGTGTCTTATGGCTTGTATAATGGGTTGTGTTCCTAAGAACTATTCAATATAATGCCCACGGCCCCTTTCTACCATTGCACCGCTCGCCGTCCGCAGGGCATTCACCCTCACACCTTAGAACCTAAATGGTCACGTACGGTACGGTTTCAGAGGAATTTCCTCTTTCGGACGCTTCGGTTGTGGAATGACCTCCCTGCCCGGTTTTGTTTGTAAGGTTTCCCCGAGGGACAACAGTATGGGGTTCTTCAAGAGAGGAGTGTATACAATTTTAAAGAGTCGGCAACACATGTCACCCCTAGAGTTGCAGACGTCCATAGGCTGCGGTGACCGTTTACCATCAAGTGGGCCATATGCTTGTTTGCCACCGACGTGGTATTTAAAAAAACTTGTTTATTTTATACCATCTACGCGGATTATAGGCGTTTCATTGATCATATGATTCATATGTCTAAAAAGAACGGCCTACTGACATTTTATTCAACGATTTTATCTCGTCTATAAAAGTTTCGGTTTCGGTTTCGGCCGAAACTAGAGCCAAAACCGAACCTTCGGTTTCGGCAAAAAACATGTTTCGGACGGACACTACTGTACCGCTACCATGAGATGCTATCGAAAATATACATTACGTTACTACAGTCGCTACCGAATAAACGCGTTTCGAGTAGATTTCGATTGTGCTCGTACCATGAGTCAACGGCGCGTTCACTGCGCCGCCAGACCCTAACGTAATATTCGCTAGTAGCGACTAACGTTTTGTAGCGGTTGCCGTAGATCGGTACCATGAGTCACCAATTGACAGTCGCTATCGAAAAATATCATATCGACTGTAGTAAACTATTTCACTAGCAAATTGGAGCGTGAAAGCTTATTAGAGATCTTGTTTCATAAATTATTGTAATAATTATTTATCTAAATAATATCCGCAAGGCATTATTTTGTGTGGAATATGTTAGCGACGGCTGCGTATGAAGATGAACGACAAATAACAGAGATAAATTCAGGCTGATATGAGAAATAAATAAAAAAATCCACTTCAACATACTACAAAATGAGATTAGGTTTATTAATTATATATAATCTATGTACATCTAATCACACGAAACAAAAAAAACATCATAAAAACTATGAATACTGCATCGCTCAGTTTATAGGTATGGCAATAATAACCAAAAATAACCAAAGCAAATACAAAATTCACTAACATTTGACCTTGTGCTACTGTACTACGACACTTTAAATTAGCAGGTTTATTTCTATACTTTTGAAAGGAAGCCTTGGGTACTTAGCCTTTTGTCCAATATCGTCCTTGCTCTGTCTTTTCAGTATAGTTAGAAAGAGAGCTTTGTATGCTGTGAAGTTAGGCACGTCACTCCGATCGTAACGTAAACTACTCGATGAATCGAGTTAACGTTAGCGAGTATAGTAAACGTGTAATTGACTCATGGTACGAGTACCGATCTGTAGTTCTATGAGTGACCACCAGAGGCGCTGTACTTATTCTCCATACTGATTGTTTACGCAGTCGCTAGCGAGTACGGTCACTGCAAACTCATGGTAATGCTACTGATGTTTTTAATGCCACACCCAATTTTCGCTACCAGACATTAGCCTCGGCACCAACATTTCTCTATGCACAGCCAGCCGCGTGTTTTCTGACACTTTCTGGCTGCTCATAAAGGCGTGAAGTGGCCCATTCACTCGATCCAGCTATCACCCTCATCTCTTTCAAATACCATCACTTCCATCTTGTTTACATTCATTTACATGACTTTTCTCGCAAAGGATCCGGGCATGCTTGTTACCATCTTCTGTAGTTTCTCAGTCGACGACGCTAATAAAACCTAGGTATCGGCGTATAGTAAACATTTGGTAAGCAACCCATTCATTTCCAACCCACATTCATCGTCTTTCAAATCTTGCAAATAACTGTCCATATATATATTAAACAGCCATGGTGACGCTATACACATCCCTATCTGCCATCCCTTTTCGATGCTTAACCATTCAGTACCCGTTTACTCTCACGCAAGCAGTGGAATCTTCGTAGAGAGATTTCAGAGCCTGAACGAGATGGCTCATTCCTCACCACTCTGTCATAGAAATTCTCCAAATCCACGAAAACGCGCAATAGACCTTTTATTACCTGTTATTTAAAAGAAGTAACATTTTCTTTACATGTAGTACACAGATGCGAAAAAAATCATAGAAAACAACAATAAAAGACTATTTTTTTACATATTTTTCATCGTTAAAATTGGGTGTGATATGTGGAGTTTATAGACTCGCACTGAATACAAAAATATACATACATGTATGAATATAATATGCATGTTTATTATGCTGACTGTATGTACTCTTACCTAGGTATAATATAGTATAAAAACATACTTTTTTTCTAGTTGTGTAGGCATCTAGACGTTTAGAACGAGACTTTTTCAGATACTCTGAGAAAATTGGGAGAATATTATGATTATATAGGAACATCAAATGATGTAGAGTTTGCTCCAGACGGAAATTACATTCAATACTATCATAGGCCATCGTAAGTAAATCCTATTTTTTAAATCTGTTTAGTTTTATTTAATCTATATTCTATAAGGTCCAGCGGGAGAATCTCAACTATCGGAAATTTCGACTAAGTACTTAATCGAAATATCATTGCTTTCACAATTTCGCCATGAATGGCGTCGATAGACAGAATAGTCTACCTATATAGTCTACGCCGACGCCATATATATGTGCACGTGCAAATTAGCTTCTCAGAAACATGAAATAGACTATAAATATGCGACTCACCATAATGGTTTCAAACATGTTTTTACAAGATTTATAAAGATGAGTCGCATTATAGTCTTTCATGTTTCTGTGTTACTTACTTATTTATGATGTAGTGTATGTTGAAATACTATTAACATCTACAGTTTTTATAACCCCACTAAAATTAAGATATCGGCAAATTTCGACTTTTTGGTAGTTGAAATTACCCCGCCATATTTTGTATGAAAATGACAAACACTAGTGATTTTTAAATGGGTATATATTTACATTAGGGACTACTTCAAGACAGACTACACAGTACACAGACTATAGGGGAACAGGAATATATTTTTCTTTAATAAGTCAATTTTTGAATTAAATTATACTTTGCTTTAGTGATTTAACAAATTTTTGGTTATTCTTTTTTATTATGCCGATGGTTCGCCATTATCAAAAATATAACATTTAGTGTTTTTTTATATAATATTTATCTGGCATAGATTTTGTTTTGTTTTTATAATATTTTTTAAATGGTAATAGATACAACAATTCAATTCAATGCAAAAAGATTTTTTTTTTCAGAAATCTATCGTGTGTGGTATTCAAAGGGTTTTTCGAGGCGATTCTAAAAATATACCACATTATTACATTATAGGTACAGCTTTTTTTAAATTAAATCAAAAATAATACTGTACAGTTCCATAAGTCTCGTAAAATAGGTACTGAAGTAGAACTGTGTCACTTTGTAATACTGTAAAGTGTAATAAAAAATAGTAAATGAAATTATTTATTTTCAAAATTGCTTTCTTGGGGTTAGATATGAGGATATCACGTAACATTTGTAGTATATTGTACAAAAAAAATAGCCATATATAAATATGTAGGAGCCCAAACTTGGTATGTTTTGAAAAATGTTTTTGTTTTAATAAAAAAAATGGTTGCTAACCCTTTGAATGCCAAGCGATAGAACACGCACAAGGAGGCAAAGAACCTAATGAAAGATGAAGAGATCTAACGAGTTTCATAAAATGAAAGACATTTCAAAGAATCTCAACTGTAACCACGCGAACGAAGAAGTGAAAGGAGCCAGTTAGTTCAAAGGGCTGTTAACCCTTTGAACGCCAAGCGATAGAGCACGCACAAGGAGGCAAAGAATCTAATGAAAGACGAAGAGATCTAATGAAAGTTTCATAAAATGACAGACATTTTAAAGAATCTGAACTGTAACCACGCTTACGAAGAAGTGAAAGGAGCTAGTTTAGATCATTATGAGCACCTTGACCGCGTAGCTACTTTTGCAACTCACTGTACGAATGGCGTGCTTTATACATTATCTATCGAAAGATAGACTCTTATTTTTTATATCGATAAAATCTTTTCTATTCATAAGTCGAGAACTTACAGTCGAATTAAAATCTCTCTTATTGTAATTAGAACCTAATTGCTTTGAATATAAGGACGATATCTGAGCAGATTACATCGGTAAAAAACATTGTTTACACACACAATTTATTACACACACCCAGTTCCCGGGGGGGCGAAGGTTCTAGAACATCCCTTCTGAATGAGAACGTAAAATTAGAGTCACTAAATATTTTCAAATTTCATCATGTTTCTCCTCTAGATGTACTGAAGTCTTTTAAAATGTTAAAAATAAAGAGGACTGAGGACTTATGGGGCGTGTCAGTCATGGTACTGGAATCTATTCTCGAGGTCGTTGCACCCACTCTAGCACTCATTTTTAATAGTTGTGTACATTGATGTAATAATGTCAATGGTTGTGTAGACAATGGCATTTTTCCAGACTTAATGAAGTGTAGTAAAGTAGTTCCTATTTTCAAATCAGGTCATAGAGATAATCCTTCTGATTATCGTCCAGTTTCTATCCTACCAGCGTATAGCAAAATATTCGAAAAAATAATGCTTACGCAATTGGTTTCTCATTTTAATTCACACAATATTTTGCACGCACAGCAGTTCGGTTTCACGAAAGGTAGATCAACTACTGATGCAGGTGCAAGTTTAATAAAATTTGTTTGCAGTCTTGGAAAGAGTCATATGACGCCATTGGAGTGTTCTGTGACCTTTCCAAGGCTTTTGATTGTGTAGATCATGGAACTTTAATTTGTAAGCTTAATTTCTATGGTATCAGAGGATATGCATTGGATCTTATGAAATCATATTTATTACAGAGAAATCAAAAGGTAGCGATAAATAAAGCCCTTTCGTCAGAGACAGTGGTAGAGATGGGAGTACCTCAGGGGTCTATTCTAGGCCCTTTCCTGTTCCTTGGTTGTGTAAATGATCTACCATATATGGTAAGCCGAAGATCAGGCATTGTAATGTTCGCAGACGACACCTCATTACTGTTCAAGGTAAATAGGAAAGATACTGTACTCATTGAACCAAATAATACCCATGATATCTGACTGGTTTGCTGCCAATAACTTAGTGTTGAATCCGAAAAAACTAAATGTATGAAATTCTCTCTAGCGAACTCATCAAATAGAAACTTAGATACAAATATTAAACTTAATGGCCAAACATTAGAATTTGTTACGTCAACTGTATTCTTAGGTATTACATTGGACTCAAAATTGCAGTAGGGTTCTCATATAACAGCGATAGGAAGTAGGTTGAGCTCTGCTGCATTTGCAGTCAGGAGAATAAGGCAGCTTACCAATGTGGCAACGGCACGGTTAGTTTACTTTGCTTATTTTAATAGTATAATTACTTATGGTCTTATCTTGTGGGGATCAGCTGCAGATATTGAAACTGTTTTTATTTTGCAAAAAAGGGCTACCCGGGAAATTTATAACTTGGGGTCGCGTGACTCATTAAGATAATTTTTCAAAGAAATAGATATTCTAACCCTGCCGTCCCTATACGTATTTGAAATAATAATATAAGTTAGGAAGAATTTGTGCAATTTCCCAACGAACGCTGATAAACCAATAGCCACAAGAAACACTGGGAAACTGAAAATAACCTTCTATAGACTAGCGAAAAAGTCGTTCTTGGGAAGTTGTATTAAATTCTACAATAAAATTCCAAAACACATTACTGAACTTAGCAATTCTAAATTCAAATCTGTAGTAAAACAAACACTTATTTCAAAAGCATATTATAAACGATTACATCATGGACAGGGATGTTTGGCAGTGATAGTGTCCTGCACGGCTAATCTATCGCGAAAATAGGTTTTCTACTGTAGCTTGTTATTTTTGTAGTAACTGAGACTGTAATTTTATATTTAACTATACAATGTATATTGTTTTGAAAAAATGACACCTCGCCGAGTTTCTTACGCCGGTTCTTCTCGTGGCAGAGGTTTATTTTTCCGAACCGGTGGTAGTTTATTGACGTTCATAGGTGCATGTAATATGCCTAATTTGAAGATTAAACTACTTTTACTTTACTTTTAACACCCCTTAAAGTTCACTAAAAGCCAAGTAATTTTTTTTACTTGTATTTATTCAAAATTATACTATTACACTAATGAAAACATTAACTTACTTAAGTATATATTTATTAGCTGAATCGAGAATATATACAATCCTTATGTACAAAAAATATTTCAATCACTTTCATAATAAAATATTTACCTCATCTCGTCATGTGTTTATGTAGTAAGACCGAAGTTTGTTATTTATGTAGGTACAACGATTCCTGTCAAATCTGATAAAAGTTACTAATGTAACCGATACATAACTGCTAAGGAAAATGGCCGTTGATATCTGTCTCACTTTACATTAAGGGGCAATAACAGTTTCTTCCGCAGTTTTGCATCCCTGAGCTAAATAGCTATATTGGAAGAGCTCGTTTGCATCAATTCTGTGGTTTGTGTCTAGAAATCACGGTAGAAACCTCTCATACTCCATAAAGAATGTGCACTTTCTGATAGTCTCCCAAGCCTTGCTGCAGTATTGGAACCAGGAGCGTTCTGATAGGTTAGCGACGTTGGTGATGGGATGCCTGTTGACGCCTAGGACCATCCAACGGAGTCGTTTTGCGAGCTGCTCGAAGGTCGGATGGCCGCGGTAGATTTCTCGATTATCTGAAAGTGTAAGTATTTTCCATATAGTAAAAACATTCATATATAAAGCACCAGCTTACATTAAGCTATTAACATGATTCCTGTCCAAAGTATCCAGTTAGATACCATAACGGGGTATTCTAGTATCCAACTCGATACATCGATACAAATGCAAGTCTAAACCATAGACAAGTCATTATATAACTGTTGGGAGAAATAAAATGGATTTTCATACATTGGATTTTTAATTTAAATCAACTCACCCTGAGTTGCATCAGACCGTCTGTAATCGTAAAACGGTGCTCGTTAAAATCTGATTCTATGGAAAGTTTGTCAAGTTTCTATGGGATGACAACGGCCGGCGCCATATTTAACGTTGATCGATCTGTAATCGTAGCTGGTGCAACTCACCCTAAGGATGAGTTGCATCAAACCGTCTGTAATCGTAAGCAGTGTTCGTTAACATCTGACTGTATGAAAAGTTTGACAAATTTCTATGAGATGACACTGGCCGGCGCCATATTCAACGTTGATCGGTTTGTAATTGGACGTTGGTGCACTCCACTCTTAAATTTAATGTTTATACGCTTAGAGTCCCGAAAGGGACTAGTGGGCGATTGAACAAGAATATGTCGCATGCGGATTGTATAATTCGCCGTATAACATAACGGTTAGCCGTTTTGTATTACGGCGGACCAACGATTAGCCGGATTGTCATTGAGATACGTTCTACAATATGGCGGCTTACGTTTAGCCGTTTCGTTTCTGGCGCATCGCCGACCGCTGCCGCGTCACGCTCGCTTCACTCGTTCAGCTCGCGCGCTATAGGGTCGCAGTTCTTCCTAACGCTCCAACTCGCTTCGCTTGTCATCGCACATCATAACTATTGTATAGTTCTGGTGTTGGGCGGAATCGCGCTATGAGAACTTCACGCCATTCCATAGCCACTTTAGCGTTCCATGTCAGGCAGTGCCGGGAGTTAACAATGGGAACTAAAAAACCAAAGAAGCGGCTACTGAACCACTGTTTTACATTACGGCTAGCCGAATTGAAGAGCGCAAAACGCCGAACACGTTCTAGCGGACTTTTATTCAACCGTATTCAATCCGGCTATTCGTTGACCCGCCGTAATACAAAACTGCTAGCCGTAATGTAATACAGGGAATTGTACAATCCAGCTACGACACATACACTAGACTCTAAAACAAATGATAGCGCTCACCAAAGTCCTCATAGATTTCGGGCAGCAGGAAGAGATTAAGCGGTTCCGGCGCGCCGGCCCGCGCGGGCGCGCGCGGCCGGGCGCGGGCGTCGGCGCCGGGGCCTTCGCTGTCGTCCATCATGTACATGCCGGAGTTTAGCTGCAGGTTGGACTTTTGGAATGCTTTCCTGGGTGAAACAATACAAAGGCTGAAATGGGTGGTTTCACCCAAGGTAAACACTGATTTTCATTTCTAATACGAGGAAAATAAAACAATGCCAAATATGCAAAAACTTATTTCTTTTAAAAATTTCCCTGCTCTAGAGCAGAAATGTACCACTTTCAGCACGCCACTTAGATGAAAACCATCATACATAAATCTCGTTGTATTTAAAATTACAGGGAAATATTTAGTGCGAGCGAGATTCGAATCTGTGACATCCTGGGTAGATGTCGCTGTAAGCCTCTCTATACCCCGTTCCCACATGTTAGCTGTCAGGCCGGGATTTTTATCGGATGTCAGCGTCTCATACAAATTGGTATCCGGCAAGCTTCATATAATAGTATATTACGATACAAGTGCGGAGAATAGGAAATTCGCAACGAGTGGTGATAAATTAAAACACGACCGAAGGGAGGAGGCGAAAAGGTTAAATCGACAGGAGTTGCGAATTACCTATTCGAACGTGTATCGTACAACGTTTTACAGTACATATGGATCTTTAAAGTTTCGACATATGCCCGTAATCTGCTGATTACCGCACTCGTGCGGTAAAGTAGCACCATAGTATATACTATAATAGCTATTTACGATACAAGGGTTGTAAAACAAAGAAAGGCCGATATCGCAGATGTTTGAAGCCCGAGCCGCAGGCGAGGGTCATAAATATGCGAGAGAAGGCTTTCTATTTTACGACCCGTGCTTTGTACACAATTTTACGTCACTACTTGGCCAAAAAGTGGGTGTTTGGCCAAGTGGTGACGCAGCGTGCGGAAAAACGCGCTTTTTGGCAAGGTGTGGTGTAATAATAGTACATGATTGTCGAGGCATGGAAGGAGGCAATTACAGGTTGAGTATTAGTTTTAAACGGACGACCTTGCGAGTTCGTTTAATTAAAATGATGCCTGCAATATAGTGTTTTTCTAAAAAATGGGACAAAATACTGAAGTGGAATTAAGTTTTGATAAACACATTCTTAACACGTCAAAATGTTTATGCTCTGCCGCCGTTTATTTATATTTTTAAACAGATTAGGAAGTGTATTTTTCCACCGAAAACCGCAAATTACGTAAGTAAAGGCTTCTAGATTAGTGGTGCCTTAGTAAGGGTTAAGCCGAATTAGCAAGACAAACAGACCTGCTGATGAGTACTCTACGTTCTGCAAGTAAACAAGTAGGCTTAGAAATCAACTTGGAAAGAACGAAAATTATGACAAACGCTGATGAGAGAGACATTTACATAGATACCGTAAAGTTAGAATATGTACAAAAATATGTCTATCTTGGCAAACAAGTATCATTTAACCCTAACAACAACACGGAAGAGGTAGAGAGGCGTATCAATAAAGCCTGGAATAAATTTTGGAGTCTAGCGTACGTACTAAAAAGCGCCCTCCCATTACATTTAAAAAAGAAAGTGCTAGAAAGAGAAAAGTTCTAAAAGTGAGATTAATTGATAAAATAAATCAAAAATATCTTAGGGAAAAAACCAAAGTGATAGATGCTCTCGAACACTCAATCACTTATCGTCGTGGATAAGACATTCGTCACGTTCTGACAAGTATGCGAGTGCGAGAGTGAGGGGCGTCTTATCCACGACGATAAGTGATAAAATGGCAACCATCATACGCCCGCTGGTCAGTAAAATACAAATACTAGTGGCTTTGAGAGATGAAGCCTTGGCGAATTTTTTTTAATATTAAAATTTCCAAAAACTAAGACCCCAAAAAAATTCTATATGATTATCAAACCTGCTCACAATTTTTCACGAGAATCTGTTGAGAAATGCGATCTGTAGATGTGAAGTGGGAAATCCGGACATACGAAACCATTTTTGCTGAAGCTGAAACGGAGAACATCGTTTTACTCGGTCAATTAATACCTATAGAAATCCTGCATAGTCTTCACTGCCTCCGGAGTGTAGTCCTCAAGCTGGCAGCGGTTATGCAGCAACAGCAGGTGCGGATGACTCTCCCCGGCTGAAGCCTCTTCCGAGGCAGAGCTCGAGGCCGACAGGGATGGTTTCAGCATTTCTGCTGTTTGGATGTATCTAGAAACCACAACAGAAGACAGACAGTTATTTTATTTAATCGCATGGCATTTATTTACGAACCGTGAGATCTTCGAGAAGACAAGTACGGTTGCCAGTTTTTGTTGCACTTTTAGCACCACCCAGGGGTCACGTGCAGGTTAACGGTGGGTACTCCCTACGGACGTGGTGCAACTTCGACCCCCCTTTGTCAAGTGAGTGGGCAACTTGACTGTTAGAAGTTCTCAAGGTTCTCTCCCGAAGGCCTCTAACCTGGCTTAACGACTGCTGTCGTAGACAGCAACCGGGATCAACAGCTTAACGTGCCTTCCAAAGCACGAGAGCGCTCAGTTAGTAACCACTCAAAGCGGTCACCCATCCAAGAATTGACCTGCGCCCACATTGCTTAACCTCGCATACCACACGCGGTACGCGGGCACCGCTGGGCCACGAGCGCTCTAACACAGACAGTGAGAACGCAAAACTACACAAAGACGAGATTTGACAATGATTGGGCTATCACGTATGAATTCGCCGCTAGAGGCGCTAGTGTAGCGTAAGGTCTCCGAAATGTCAAATGAAAAAAAATATATCTGACAATGACAATTGGGTATTTGCCTCATGTTAATATTTATAATATGGTGTCACTCTAAGTATAGAGAGTTAACCATCAAAGTATCACAATAAATTGTAGATTATTTACACAATTTTACCAAAATCATAAAACATTTTTAACATCCAAAAGTCTCACAAAAGGTGCCAGTAGAGTCCTTATGTACAAAACTAAGTATAAATTGTACAACTTCCTTAACCTTAACGCAGTACTTCACGACTAAAACGGCAATATACTTATTTCCCCATACAACCTCCTCAATCATTACTGCAATCCTTATTTTTTTATTGTGTAAATGGTTTTAATGGTCGCGTACGGTACGGTTTCAGAGGAACTTCCTCCCTCGGACGCTCCGGTTGTGGAATGAGCTCCTTGGTTTTCCCGAGGAACTACAATATGGGATTCTTCAAGAAAGGAGTGTATAAACTTTTAAAGAGTCGGCAACGCGCATGTGACACCCATGGAGTTGCAGGCATCCATAGGCTGCGGTGACCGCTTACCATCAGGCGGGCCGTACGCTTGTTTACCACCGACGTGGTATAAAAAAAAATGTTGGTTCGATTAGTTGCGCGTAACGGCATTTGCAACTGTCAATTTGTTGGGGCCTTTGCGGGGACTGCTAATGTCGAGCTAGGTTTGCGCCTGATTGTTGCCCTTTATTGTGCTCTAATTATAGTTGATCCTTTATAGACATTTGATCGTCTCCAAAAACTGATTCGGATGCCATCATAAAAAATGTCATATACCGTAATCAACTTATATTGCTTATCGACCCAGCAATGTAAGTTAAGCTGTCATTGGCATCAGTCTAGCTAAAACCAGGCCTGTTTCTCTTACCACTACGACCAAACTCGGCTCTCACACAACCCCGGGGTGTTGATTCACCCGAACGCGGCCAGCACCGCCGGCCAGCGACAGCATCGTTCAAAAGGCTCCCCAAATGACGGCGTTAACGCGCAAGAGACTTCCCTAACTAGACAACAGAGCATGTGCTTTGCGGTAGAGCGAGATAGCATGATTCGGTGTTTTCTAGCTGTCCATTTCCAATTCTTTTTTTCAATAGGAAACCTTATGGACGTTTTACAAGTAAGAGCTAAAGTAAGTTAACACTTTTGCTGTTTATTCCATTGTAATGTACTATTATTTAATGTGCTAAAAGTTGCAGTTATACATAAGGCAAATTTCGACTGCAACTTAAAACGATGTATTTTTAACCCCCGACGCGGAACGCAAGAGGGGTGTCATAAGTTTAACGTGATCGCTTTCCGGTGATGGTTCTTAAACATGTTTTATCAAAATCAGTTCAGCCGTTATTGAGATATTGAACTTTAAAATTAAATATATCATCATCTAGTACCCATAACACAAGCCTTATTGAGCTTACTATGGGACTAGTTCGATTTGTGTAAAAAAAGTATTGTCCCCCAATATTTATTTATTTATTTTTTTAAATGGCGGGGGTTTTCCGTTGTTCGGTGGGAAACAAGCTGACAGCCCACTTGATGGTCACAGCCCACCTGATCTGTGTGCTACTTCATAATTTATTTATTTATCATATGGCAATCATTTCGAACCGTGAGATCTTCGAGAAGACAGCACGGTTGTCAGTTTGTTGCACTTTTAGCACCACCCAGAGGTCACGTGTCGGGTAATGGTGGGTACTTCCTACGAACTAGCCAGCAGCCGGGATCAACAGCTTAACGTGCCTTTCAAAACACGGGGGCGCTCAGTTAGTAACCAGGCGTCCATAGGTTGCGGTAACCGCTTGCCATCAGGCGGGCCGTACGCTTAGTTTGCCACCGACGTGGTATAAAAAAATAGTAACCAATCCAAGAAATTATCTGGGCCCACTTTGCTCAACCTTGCATACCGCACGCGGTACGCGGGCGCCGCTGAGCCACGACGCCACGAGCGCTCCACCATAATGAGATTTAGTGTCCCCTTTACTCCCGTTTATTTTTTATTGTTTAGAGTTGTTTACCAATCTAACATGTATGAGGCGATAAATGAAGAAGATGGAGAATGCTTACCTAATAAAATTGTAATCTGTAAACCAGTCCTGCGCCGCTATCAGGACATGACATATGGCCATCAAAAACGAGGCAACTTGGAGACAGTCCACTGTGACCACGTTGGCGCTACGAGCTGTTATGGGGTTGATGTTGGTCTCCTCTATCAGCGAGGGTGACCATAGAGCTTGGCAGTCCAGGAGTATCACCCGGTCTGTGGTTACGTACATGTCTATACCTGAAATGTGCAACATACCGGTGAAAAAGCAGCAATAAAAAATAGCAAGAACTTATTGCAACGTTATAAAAAAAAACAAACTAATTTTGTATCATGCCGTAACGCTGCTAACGAAAATTTTAAATTTCAAATTAAAGGAAATAATTTAAAAAAATTGTGCTCTGAGCAGGATTCGAGCCTGTGACATCTGGCAGACGCGGCCAATCGATCTAGCCACGGAGCTATCGGAACCAATCAAGCTCAGGCACGAAATCCTTGTGGAGTGAAGAAGAAAGAAAAAGATATTCAATAATTACCTTTTGTGCAATGAACACCTCGCTCAATCTGGTCAATATCCTGCATTTTAAATTTAAAAAAATCACTTTCTACCTTTCCGTTCATTTTACAATCAGGAGTTTCATAAAAGTTCAGGCCATCCATTTGATTTTCTAATGATGGCACATCATTGCCGTCAAAATTGGAGTGAGTTGGTAGATCATGAGAATTAAGAATTTGTGTGCACAAATCTGGTATTGGGTTGTTCTGAGCAATCAGATTCAGGATCATTGATTTCCCAACCCCTTGAGTACCTGGGGAAAATAATTAAAACATTAAAAATAATAATATAGTAAAGAGAGTACTAAAATTGAGGGTACTTACTAGAAACTACTTACTTACTTACTTACTTACTTAGGGGGTAAGAACTTCTATTCAAAGTAATTAAGTATTTTAAACATAAATTACGAGTTTGGCCTCCTAATCTCTATAAACTTATACATATTTGGGTAATAGAACAACAATTTTTGGTTGCTTGTTATTGTAGTGACGTCTGCTGAGTCACTCCGAAATACTATGATTTAAGAGTTTAAATCTAATTAACACGAGTTTTGGCGATGATTGTAAACCCATTTTGACGTGGCTCATCTCTTGAGCATGCTAGAAGCCCATATTACAATATTTCTTCTAAAAAACTCGGTCACTTTTGTCTTCTCGCTGACGGGCCAAATAACAAGAAGGAAAAGTTCATTGACCCACTTTCAACTTTTCCGCAAAAAAAATGTTATTAAAATGCTCACAAAGTATAAGGGTTTCAAGTTTCAATGACTAAGGGAAGTGTTTTTATATATTTCACAACTAGCTGTCAAGCTTGCCAGGTGTCAAATATATGCAGCTTCACATATCTCTGGTGAATATACACCCCTATGATGTGGTATTGTATGAAGTAGTGATAATAAATGTCATATTTACCCTCAGATCATAGAAAGAAATAGATGTGAAACGGGGGCGTGGCGCATGTCGCCGCGACATGGTCAAAAAGAAGTTTAAGTGATAACATATGAAAAAGCGTTATATTTTCTGCGAGCTGTACATTGAACGTTTTGTACAATAATCACCCCGTACCGCGCTAACCCACGGCGCAATGTATCATGCCGCTGTAGCTTTGGTCGCTGCGTGAATTATTTAGTGGTGCGCAGTCGCCGGCCCACTGTTAGGCTCCGCCCGACTAGAGTGGTGCCGGTTAAAATTGCAGTTTATGCGTCGTTGATAAAATAGGAATACAATGTCGAACTAGTCATTTAATATCAAAGGTAAATTCACAAATCAATATTTAATAAACATAGCTTTGTTCCAAAAGACTGCAGACCAACTTCCAAATTGATCTTATTACCCAACTTTGATAGAAGAAAGAAGGTTCTCACTGTTCTCAGTTCGTATTAATGATTTTATTATGTATGTACCGCTATAATGCTTTACCATGTTATGCAACTTTAGTGATTATATGAACACCATCTAAACAGGCCATTTCAATAGTCATCAATATCTTAATATAATAATTTAAAGATCGATGTCGATAAAACATCATTTAACGTTTGTCTCCCTCTAGTGTTCATTGCCTTTTTTGAGGGGTGCGTAAAGCCAATCGCAGCGCTTGTTTGCATGATGTCGTAAACTCGGCGGCACCGCCCGAGATTTTGTTTTTACTCGGTTGAATGTGTTTGTGGTGTTGTGTGTGTGGTGTTTTGGTGGGAGAAAACTGGGGACATTGGTTTTCGTTGAAAGGAAGCAGTAGGGCACTTCTCCCTTTTTTTATGTTCTGAGTATTTACCTATAATTCCAACTACAAGGTAATTCACACTGGAGTCGTGCAGGAACTCAAGTGCCGCACAGTTAAACTCTAAATTTTCATCCAAAAGCTTCACTGGTTCTGTCGTGTATTTCAGGGGTGCACTTGGTTTTTGTTCTGAAATCAATATAGCAAATTATTCGTTATTATTTTTTGACTCAATATTAATATCCTTCAAATATTATAAATGTAAACATTCAGACGTTTGTTATTGAATCAATTTGATAAATAAAATGTGGTGCAGACAGTTTGTAACTGGATTATATTATAACAGGATATTGTTTATCATCATTTCCTAAACAGATGAAATTGGGGGATGGGAGTTGTTGATACAGGAGCGCACACAGACATTGTCAAAGGCACATGCTAGTGGTTAATAAAGAGAACAACAAGAGGACGCTTGTAATGAAAAACCTATAAAATATGTGTAAATGGCCAAATACTGAACATATATTTCCTGAATTTAGAAACCATCTGAAGTTCATATTAAGTTTCTTTGACATCTCTTTTTTTCATTAGTCACTGCTGTACCCTTAAATTTACGGCGTTTGATGATCAAGGGTACCCCTTTGCCAGGGTGTTTCTTATAAACGCTTACAAAATTTTTGGAACTAGAGCCATCTTGACTTTTGATGCAGGGTAGGTACCTATAGAGTAAGACGTCTTCACCTTTGTATGGTATTTTTAAAATTTTGTTTCTGAAACCTATCATGTGGGGTATCAAATAAAAGGGATTCATGCCCTAATTCCAAAAATATATTACACTAGCATGTTTCAGCTACTTGTTTGCAAAAAAACTGAAAATAATTTTCGAACATACCAAGTCTGGATCTGGACATTTACAGGTAGAAAATGAATGATTAATTTAAAAAAATATATACGAGGGGTGTTCAATAAATTCTCGGTATTAGAATGAAAACAAAAGAATACGATAGGTGTTGTGTTTTTATTTTTAAATATACTCCTCCCCTATATTTATGCACTTACAAGACGGGTCAATAATTTTTTTTAACCCCACAGGGGCGTTGTCGTAAAGAAGCAGAACACCTCCCCCCCCCCCCCGAGCGAGCCTCGGCTTATCCCTTATAGGGAGCCTCGAGCCTTTGTACTTTAACGCTTTGTGACCTCTTTATGTTTCAACCTGTAATTGTGTACAATAAAGTGCTTACATACATACATACATACACCTTTGGCTAATTTTCTTCTTCTGTCATGTTTGATTGATCCCCTTATTTGGCGTAGAATATTAGCGTAGTACTTTTCTATACTTATAATACTTGCACCCTTTTCTTTATGATCTATCCGCAATATTCCATCACAATCCCAGAATATTGTGACCATGACCTTGCCAGCTGAAGGCACGACCTTGGACTTCTTGGGATGAGGAGTTCCTTTAATGTGACACTGCATGGACTCTTGTTTGCTCTCAGGGTCATAATGATGAATCCACGTTTCATCTCTACTAACAAAGTTTTGTAGTATCTTATCAGGAATTTCACCACATACCTCAAGAAATTCGGAACAACAAGCAACACGCATATTTTTCTGAAGCGGTGTCAGGATTCGCGGTACCCATCTCCCAACAAGCAAAATACGGTTTTATAATTATCCCAAGAGCATCGTTTTATCAGGACTATAAGGGATTTATAAGCGCTTACAAGTCCGGAAAAGGGCCCACTTTATAAGTCTATTTGCACTTACAAGATATTTATAATGGCCCGTTGAAAAGCCAATTACGTCAATAGTACTCCTATAATAGAACGTTAATCCAAACACTCCTGTAAAACCTACTCTAAGTATCTTACAGTAAAAAGTGAGATTAATAAGCTCTCAGCAATGCTTTTATAAGTTCATTTTTGAACAGTCGTAGTACCGTGGAACGTATGCGAAGTGTTTTGTATAGATGGATTAAAAATTTGTGGATAAATTGTAACAAATTTTAAGCTAAGTAATGAATGCAAATTCTTTTAATGTGTCTATCAGTGTAGCTGAATTATAAATTATTCTGTTGTTGAATTACTAGTTTTAGCGTACTATATACGTAGGGCAACATGAATTTTCTGTGACATCTATCACGTTTACGGTTAATTTTAAAACGCGCCTCTTGAATATCGAATTATTACATATTATAGGTAATATTTATTATTTTATTTAGTAAATTATACAGCATATAGTAGGCAGCTGCCATTTTCGCAGTTGGCATTTTGAATAGCGTTATAGGGCTGTAATAGGGACACTTGGTTTTATAACGGTATGTGTCAAGTCCAAGGAATCACCATGTTCTTACCAAATGTAGGGTTCAGCAATGCAAAATAAAAATGTAAAAACCCCCGACACAAAAACCTACTAAAAGTAAAAAATTAAATTTCTGGGCCTGGTCGTGTATCATTAACATTTAAATTCTTAATCAGTAATATTTTTTGATTCAAGTGTTTTTTTTTAATTTTATTTGTGTTATTAAACAGGTAATTTTTAATAAATTTTTTTTTAACTTGGTTACAAAAGAAGTTAAATCAGATTTTAGGTCACACATATGTTTGAACGTAAAGTACCCATTATGCGTCTAAGATCCCTACCGCAGCTAACAAAAGAGCTGATAACATTAAAACCGACCGATTTTAATAAAACATGCCTAAGAACCACCGCTAGAAAACCTGCTTCACAAATAAAAAAAGAACTACATCAAAATCGGTTCACCCGTTTAAGAGCTACAGTGCCACAGAAAGACACACACACACACAATAGCGGTCAAAATTATAACAACCCTCTTTGTGCATCAGGGGTTAAAAAAAGAATACGACATGATGTACCAAAACTACACCGTGTTTTTTAAAAAATATATAGATGTGTTGCTTTTGGCTGAATCAATTAGGTCCCTATTAATTCGCGACTGGACTTAAATTTGATTACCCAAACTTCTTCTGCCTGCGCCACTTCCCATTATCTGGGGTCGGCTCTCCTTGTCCGTTTTGTTTACTTTTCATATTGGGACAACGATAAGAGATGGCTATGATTTTACGGCCGGCTGCCGCCTGACGCCAAGGCAGTATCTCTTGTGGAGAGTTATGGGCGCCACCATTGGACCATGTGGTCTCCTCCGCCGCCATCCCTACTACACTTTCCTGCCTAAAAGTGTAGCTCTAGCATAGCCTAGCCAGCCCGGCTAGTATGATAGCTTATACCGACACGTTTTATGTGACGTTTCAGTACATTTTAGCCATATAACGTGACGGTATAAGCTATCATACTAGCCGGGCTGGTACTCTAATACTCAGAGGCAGCCATATACTAGAGTGTTGCCTCTTCCGCCTGCTTCACCGTACCGACGATTTTCGTCTCCGCCTTCGCAGCCGTTAAGGTCTACACCCGTTACCCTGGGCACGGGTTCCATGCTATACCCCATGGAGCTGGGTCCCTATCCGAACTTAGCCACCCGCTCATTCCGGCCTACTGAAATGAGAGGTGCCCACCCCCGCGACATAGACGCGTCGGACGGGAATTATCCCAGTGGGGGGCAGAGAAGGCGTCTCTGTCCTCCCTAGGGCCGGGTTAATGCTTACGTGTGATCCCGTAAGCAAGGGCTCTAAATTTAGAACACGAATCTCCCTGTTTTAGTTCATGGAGGGGGAACACACATAGCTGTGACGTCATAAAGATGGCGGCCGACCGTCGTTGATTTTTGTCCAAATCTCGGGTTCTATTGTACCAATCGGTTCGTGAGAGGTGTCGTTTGATAGCTTATTAAACGTACTATAGGACGTAGAATAGGAAAAGTGTAAACCCTTCTCACCTCTATACAGTACCCTTTTTATAGGTTTGAGTAGCATTGCCAAGGTGGAGAGCTAACTTCGTAGATATTGCACAAGGACATAAAATAAATGAACTATGTAATTTTAATGAACTTAGACCACTTCATCTGACTCATGAAATGGCAAACAAGGCACAAAACTGGAAGGCCATAACACCAAACTGTGTAAAATATTAACTCTTAGATCTAGGTTTAAAAAACAGTTTTTAAAATATACGAGTTTTTAATATATCTAATGTTTGATATTAGTATATATAAAGTTATTTGGTGTATTTTATAAAAAAAAAATTGACCATTTTATACCTGCAAGAGCACAAACTTGGTATCCCCATGGCACTTTTATTTGATACCCTACTCAAGTTTACAGTTTTTTTTTTTTTCAAAATTCCATTCAAAAAATTGATGACATCATACTTCCTTCCATCAAAAAGTCAAGAGGGCTCTCCTTCTTAAAATGTTCTAAAGGTTCAGGAGAATCAGAAAGGTTCAGAAAGTGCTTTAATATCAGTCATTTGTGTTTATAATAATCTCTCCACTCATATAAAAAGCATAGAAGATAGCACATTTAAATGGACACTTAAAAAAATGGCTAATAGGTAAGGCCTATTAGCCAAACTATAAATTAAAATAATTTTATACTAGTGAATTGTAAATAGATTTTAAGACCTTAATATTGTATACCCGGAAGGGTAACTGTTGAAACACTTACATTTGCACCATCTTTGTACAATAACAAAACACAGTTTTATACAATAAAGATTTTCTATTCTATTCTATTCTATCACTCTGCCCAAAGAAATCCTTGATCATCAAACGCTGTATATTGGACTTTTATGCTTTGCACAGATGTGACAACATGGAGTATACCAAATTTAGGCAAGTTCATCTACACCCAAATGATTGTAATACAACTCACAGATGCCCCCTGCCATCTTATCTTCTTGAATAAGATGAGTACATTAGTATATATACAGGCAACAAAATAATTTAGTTTACAAGAAATTAGACATGACAATGTACCTATAGTTTTCTTCTCTTTATTTTCATTCTGCACAATCTTTGACGGCTGGGGCCCCTCAGATTCAGCAGTTTGGGCGTTAGGGCTCAGAGGTCTTTCTTCTTTTAGCATACTTTGTTCACGAGTCTTCAAAATGATGGTTGGCAGTTTTTCTTTTTCTTTGGGTTGATCTTTGGTAGTATCCCGGTCAGATTTTAATATAACAGGTCTCCTGGGAGCACTGGATTCCTGAAAATGTCAGTACGTTTGTATCTACAGAGCAGTACACAGTGTTCCAAAAACGCTTCGAATCAGACATTTTGTTATAACTCTGGTAATTGATGTAGTTTGATATGGTAAATAAAAGTGTAGAAGTGACCTCCAGTGAAATCTTTATAGATTTGGAGAAAAAAATTATAAAGTTGGCCATTTCCGGTAGGTACTAAAATGGAAAAATTGCTATTGCATTTTGTTGTGAATTTATGGAATAGCATTAATTTGTCATGTGATAATGTATATAATTGTGCGTTCTTTGAGCTATTAAACGTGTATTATTAGTAGATAGAGTGAAAGAAACTGACGAAAAACCATTTTTTACGATATTATTTATTTATTTTTTATTGGTAAGGTGGCCGCATTCAATTATTATTATTATTATTGCGTATGATCGTTACTATTTATGTCTATCACCATTAATAATTACAGTTCCGAATCTCATGGAGACTGAGAAATTGAATTTTAACTATCCGTCAAAAGCGCCTAAGAGTTCCAGTTCAGATTTTTGGAACACTGTGCAGTAGTGAATTGATATTTATTTGCAACATAACATTTAAAAATGTGCAGTCAAGAGAGAATTATCATACCTTCGAAAGAAACACCTTCTTTTTCTTGTCCGCCATTTTTATACGTCCACTTACATGAACTTGAATAATGTAGCAATTTCAGAAACTCACTTTGATTATTTTATTTTCATATTATTTATTAAAAATTAAAACTGTCTTAGCGTAGCGGCACAATGACATTGACATGCATTGACATGATTGACACTGACACTGACATGACATGACAATGACACATGACATGATGGAGCAGTGATGGAGCATGACATGAGCATGATGGTCGATGGACTTAACACTAAATTTACACAATCGTGGTCGAATGTTTTTCGTATAGAGTGATGTCGCGAACTACTGTTCACACATTCTTGGGGTATATTCGCACACGAATATGGAGGACGTAAAAATAAATGCGCGCTACATCATCCAAATGAGGTCTTCGGCTCTTCCTGTTAATAAAAAAAAAGGTATTTCTAAAACTCGCACTTCACTCCATTCTTTTATCTCCCTATCCCACTTTTACATGGCTTGCAAGTTCTGTGGGCTTCCATCCATCTGAATACACAGGCGCGGCCTGCGGCCGCGGCCAATAGTATATTTGACGGCTAATGACAAGATTACCATTGTCCGCCGCGGCAAAGCCGCGCCAGTTGGTAAGAGGCTTAAGACCTGAAAGGCTTTCTACGTTTTTGGTGCTAGTAACATCATTTTCATTTAAGGCACGTCACTATCGGTATCGGTCGAGCTCGGTTGTGAGCTGTCAAATAGAGTCGAATCGTGAAATCTGAGATTGAAATTAACAAGAATTTCCTCTATGTTAACAAGTTTTCTTGAGCAATAATGGCAAACAAGAGCGAAACTAGCCCTAGAGTTAGCACAGAAAAAGTACCCTTGGAAACTGATGAAGGTATAATGGAGAGCGAAGAACGAAAATGGGGTATTCCTTTGAAAGACATGTATAAACAAGGGCTTGCCTTTTATAAAGGTATTTATATTATTTATTGTGTTCCAACGATGTTGTTGTTATTTCGGTGACTTACGACTGTAAGCTTCACATTGCTTAACAATATTCACTTAAATACGTGATTCCAACGCCTTAGCAACATAAATGGTTTAAATGCAAAGATATATGATTTAAATGTACAAGAGCAACCAATTAAACCTCTCCCTCCTCATCGATAATTTAAAAAGTATTGATGAATTTTTGATTAGGGAGTGTGTTTCATGTTTGTACATTGATTTTCTATTAGGCAGTGTTTTCTGATAACTTTTTCATGCAAATTTATTTTTTGTAGTTAAATTTAAAATTTTTGATTATAATATGTTATTTAATGGCTTATATTATACTGATGCCTAATGTAATGTTTCATGGTAGTTGAAACAGAATCTGTAATATATTTCTTAACAATGCAACTCCAAATTGTTTATAAAAATTTTAGATAAGGAAGGGAAAGCCTTGCACCTAAGCTATGAAGACAGGTTAAAGCTCGTGGCCTACACCCAGCAGGTAGCGCACGGTACACTGGATCTGAACACAGCACCTCCACTGGGAGTCCTGGATGTGATAGGGCGGGACCGACGGGCGGCTTGGCAGGCACTCGGGCCGATATCACAAGTGCAAGCAATGGCAGGCTTCTTGCATACCCTAGAGAGGTATCAGTCACATGCAACAATCTATACATATAATAAAGCTGAAGAGGGTCGAAAGTCTGTACATGGAAGATATTCGAAAAAAAGTTGGCTGGGGATACTGAGAATCGATAACAGAACACGTTCCAACAGTTTTTAGAATTTTTGTCTGTTTATCTGTTTGTCTGTTTATATGAACGCGCATCACGTGAAAACGGCTGAACAGATTTTGATGAAAACTTTACTAATCTGTCGATTAAATACCCGGTCAGGTTTTAGGCTATAAAAATTGTGCAGATTTGGGTTAAAAGGGGGTAAAAAGAGGGGTTGAATTTTGTATAGGAACTCCTATAGTAGTGTGCGTGTGCGCCAGCCACCACGGTCTCTTCAAAATTTGAAAGCTATTAGCGTTTAGCCCTTTAGCCCTTAACCACTGACGTACGAATGAGGTAGGTCGCGTAAACTGTTATTCGCTCATATATATTTTTTTTGGTGGGTAGTCTTTAATGCCGTTTTTAGTATTTTCCTAGCTTGCAGTGACGCGACCAAAACAGATAAGAAAGAGCGTGTACGATATTGCTAATAAAAAAAAAGGCCTTCGGCCCTCAGCCTTATTAAGAGCCCGCTCTGTTCGGATGCTCGGTCTTCCGCCTCGCGTGTCTTAATACTCAGCTTCGGACCTTCGGCCCTCAGAGTTACGTAAAGGGCCCGTTTTGTTGGTACGCTCAGCCTTCGGCCTCGCGTGCCTTGCCGCTCTCCTTGGGGCCTTCGGCCCTTATGGTCGCTTATAAGACACATGATGTTGTCCTAAACAAACTATACATAGTGTGTATAACTACGCTCTGGCGTCAGCCTCGCGTGCCTTGCCGCCCTCCACCACGCCTTCATTATCGCGTATCACACTCTTGGCTTGACTTGGCACGCCCATCGCAGCCTTATATGAAAAGCCCGCTCTGTTGGGATGCTCGAACTACGGCCTCGCGTGCCGTACCTCTCAGCTTTATAGAGCCTTTGGCCCTCAGCTTTATAGAGCCCCTTGCTGGGATGCTCGATCTTGCGCCTCGCGTGCCTTAACACTCAGCTTCGGGCCTTCGGCCCTCATCCTTATTAAAGAGCCGCTCTATTAACTAACTACGGCCTTGCGTGCCTTACTACTCGATTTAGAGCCTTCGGCCGTTATGGTCGCTTATAAGATACACGATGTTGTCCTAAATAACCTTATACATAGTGTGTTTAACTACGCTCTGGCGTCAGCCTCGCGTGCCTTGCCGCCCTCCACCACGCCTTCATTATCGCGTATAACACTCTTGGTTTGACTTGGTGCGCCCATCGGGCCTTTGGCCCTCAGCCATACATTAGGAGGCCGCTGTGTGTGAATGATCGGCTTTCGGTCTCGCATTTGTTGCCGTTCTGCTTCGCATTTTCGGCCATTATCATTACATAAAGAACCCACTCGGTTGGGACGCTCGGCCTTCGGTCTCGCGTGCCTTGCCGCTCTGCTTTGGGCCTTCGGCCCTCAGCCTTGCATAAGGAGCCTGATCTGTTGGAATGATAGGCCTGCATGTCTTGCCGGTCTGTTTAGGGCCTTTGGCCATAATACTTACATGAAGAACTCGCTCTGTTGGGACTACGTTTTACGGTAGAACTACGTAGCGAGACTTCTATCATTATAATTGTTATTTTTTGACGGGATTCATTCGTCTAGAATCGGTACATTTGATTTTCCAAAATAAGCACTTTTTCATTCGTTTGGGCTATAGGATTTCTAGAGAATACACCCCTAAGGTCCTGGTGTCCTTTAGGACGCCGTTCAACCATTTCAGCTTGAGAAAAATTGTATGGGAAAACAAATAATTCTAAGGCAAGAACGAGTTCTACGCGGACGAAGTCGCGGGCAAAAACTAGTCATAATATATTATTATGTCCCCTTACTATAATGTTCTTTTAATTAAGTTGTTGCTTTCTGTAATGCATGTTGTGTTTACCTGTAATAGGTGGCACAATCAATAATTTAAACCATGTGCTTTTTTGTCACTGGTGTTAATGATTTTTGTTTTTCGTTGCCACTGTTGGTGATCCTAAATTATTGGTTTTTCATAGAAGTTCAAACACAATTTCTGTTATTATTAATTATGAATCATATTTCATAGGAGTTGGATGGCTACTGTATGAAATGACAGGTGTTTTTCGAACCCTTGATTATTATAAATGAAAATTAATACAGTTGAATTTATTTAACTGGGGTTTGATATTATTTTTACAGATTATGCCCTTTATTTAAGCCATATGTGGAAGCTATACAGAAGGATTTCGAAGCTAAGAAACAACAGCAGTAAGTACTATTGTAACCTTTTAATGTAAAGTACAGTGAAATCCTATTTATTATAGCTTATTTAGCCATGAGACTGATAATACCTATTGTTGTATTAACAGGACATTTCCAAGTGATTTGTATGAATATACTGTAGGAAGACTGAGCTATGGGATAGAATTAACACGTCTTTATCGTTATGTAGCTTCTATATTAACATGCACATTAAAATCAATTGACCTCTCTTCAGGGTGGACTCCCTTAGTCTGACGCCTTCAACTATTATTCCACTAGACAGGGACAGTTGATATTCTAAATTTAATTTGAACTAACTGCCAGTCCCCGTCTCGGAAGGAGGTCTGTAAAGGTGGTTATACAACCTCTACATATCCCGCCGCTTCGTGTGGACTGTGGCGGCAGCCCTTAATACCAATACAATTTTTTATTTTACCTACTTACAATACAACCTACCCTGCACCTCCACCATGTAGGGAAACTGAGCTACGGGGTAGAATTAACATGTCTTTATCGTTATGTAACTTCTATATTTAGATGCACAATATAATCAATCGACCTCTCTTCAGGGCGGACTCCCTTAGTCTGACACCTTCAACTATTATTCCACTAGACAGAGAGAGTTGATATTCTAAATTTCCCATCTCGGAAGGAGATCTGTAAAAGTAGTTATCCAGGTTATCCTTTACAATACTAATGTCAGGTTCTTTCTGCATCATTATGTATGGGAGATTTTTATATGCAAGGTTGTAATTCTACTGTATGTACTTGTAGTACAGCTATGCTATAGTGACTAACTATAACTGAATGCAATTAAATCTTTTAACAACTGAATGCAAGCTGATAAGTATGTAATGTACCCTCAAGTTAATATTCAAAATTACTCCATATGCCTCATGATTAACTACAAATTAATCATTAAAGTTTATATTTTTAAGGGAAAAGATACAAAAAGAGGAAAAGGCAAACACAGACCTCCAGAACAGAATAATAGAAGAGAAACAAAAGCACCAAAGTACTAAACTAACTGAAGAGCAGCAAGTGTAAGTTTAGCCTAGTTGGTAGTGACTCTGCCTCCGAAGCTAGAGGTCCCGGGTTCGAATCCCGGCCAGGGCATTTATTTGTGCATTTTTCATGGATATTTGTTCTTGGGTCTTGGATGTTTTCTATGTATTTAAGTATGTATTTATCTATATAAGTATGTATATCGTCGTCTAGTACCCATAGTACAAGCTTTGCTTAGTTTGGGACTAGGTCGATTTGTGTAAGATTGTCCCCCAATATTATTATTATTATTACTTTTCAATTTCAAAAGACACATTTACAAAAAAAGGTCTTGTACACTTCGAGACACAGATCCAGGACCCAACATAATGGCATACACTCACCCATGGAGAAACATTTACCAACCATAGCTTGTAGTCAGTTATGTTAATATGTAAGTATGTCTTTAAAGCCTCCGAGCTCAGTATTTTAGCATTATTTTTTTAGTGTCATTATTCAAATGTAATTTCAGGCAAAAAATCAAAGATGCCCTTAATGCCCAAACCTACGACCAATTCTTACAATATGCCCAACAACAATTCCCTGGCAACTTTGATCAGCAAGCAATCCTGATCCGGCAACTACAAGATCAACATTATCAGCAGTACATCCAGCAGTTGGCTGTGGACCAGAGGCTTTCCAACTCGAACATAAAGCCTGACCACACGGACAAAGATAATGGGAATGATGTGAAAATTGATGACAGTGGTGATGGTGACACATCAGATTTGGATAACAAGTAAGAATCTTTATGCTCCGATACCTTATGAATCAAGCAATCATCAGGCTTATTTCCACTTGTTGCCATGAACCGCTGGAGTTATTTCCGAGCCACGCGCACGCGGTTCGCACAGGTAACTGACGGAATAAATTCCTAGATATTATCAGTGGTAAAAAGTTGGTGGTAACAGAAACGAATGACTTAACTATACAAAAACTGCAGTGATAAATTAGATTTTATCATAATCTTTATTATTAGTACATGCACTATGAATCATGCATTGTATAACTGAATAGGTAATTAAATAAGGAAAACGGAAAACTGTTTTTATGGAAGTCCTATCTGAAATTAATCTAAGTTGAGTTACATTTTACGAATATGATGATAAGATGGCTAGAATGAATTCATTATTTGCAGGAACACGACCTTAGCTTCAGAAACTGAACACACAGAAATTCGGTATGTTAGTCTCTATTAGTGTTGTGCATGTTCCATATTTTTAATTATGTCAGTATGTAGTCATCAGTATTGTCAAACAGTAGAGCCATATTTCATATATGCCTTCCATTCTGGCTCTATGACGAATCATTTCTCCATTAGATGTTCATTCTCTTTCTAATTAGAACACTTAGAGACGGTAGTTTACCTCGCGCGCCGTCTCATGGTAGCCATGGCTGTATGTTGTATATGTCTGCATGTACATGCAAAATGTGCACTTAAATTCAGACAGGTGCATCCGTAAAAAGCAATTTAGAGTTTTTGCAGATATGGATAGTAATTTATATGAAAATTAACATATATTAATTTAATTTCATATAATATTTATTTGATAATTATTATTTTTTCAAATAATATAAATCACATATACTTTACTTAATTAACTGTTTTTAACCCCCCATGCAAAAAGAGAGGGATGTTATAAGTTTAACGTGTCTGTCTGTGTATCTGTCTGTAGTATCGTAGCTCCCAAACGGATGAACCGATTTCGGTTTAGTTTTTATTGTGTCATAGATAATTTTATCCCGAGTGTTCTTAGCCATGTATCATGAAATTGTCGGGGATTTTTCAACTTTTCTAAGTTGTAGTTAAAGTTATTAAAAATATAAAATTCACGCTTTTTCCATTTGCCTATTTATGTAACTAACTTTAAAAAACTTAATTTGCGTCCCATCTGTCTGCATCTTAAATTTGATCTTATTTTATAACAGAACATTACTCTTGTCCACAGACCAGAGGATGAGTCAACAGATCTTTTGACGCACCAAGAAGAAACAAAAGCTGAAGAGGACGTAGATGAAGATGGTGAGGTTTATTTTAGATTTAAAACTTATTTCCTCCAACTATCATAAGATGATTGAGTGGTGTATGACAAACTTTTTTTATAACACTGGTGAAGTGTCTCATGTAGAGTATTTGATTGTTAAAGTCAGGCGAGACATACTGGAGATATGAGATCTTATTACTAACATTGCTATTTCTCACCTTACTTGTGTAAGTGATACCCAGGGTCATGTTTCATTTGAGATTTCTTGCTACACATTGCCCTTGGTACATATTGTCCTAATGTAAACAAGGGTGATATTGGAATCACATAGATTATGTCAAGTTTCACTTCGCGCTTCTAATAAGTCTGATACACACTGGGTGACCAGCCCCATGTGATAAACAGTTTGGAGACACGGCTTAGTTTACAAGTTACTGTTGATAATACCAAGTAGGGAAGTGGTCGGCCTTATGTCTAACGTGCTGTCTGATAGTGCTTTTGTGGTCTTCTTGGGCAGCAGGAAGAGCATAAAAAGGAAACTAAACAGTGGCCGGAGTTTACCAAGTTCACGTATACCGATGATATTGTGCTCGTAACCCAGAGTAAAGATTTCTAATCTGGAGCCCAGACCTTGACAGCTGACCTAAAAGCCCTATCAGCATATTTCAGAGTGTGGGGGCTTATACTAAGTGCGAGTAAAACTGAAATATCGCTATATTCAGCGGTTTAAACATGAAGAGGAAACAGACAGAGTTAAATTCGCATTTATAATATCAGTATGGATTCCTCAGATATATTCCCACCCATCGAAGAAGCCAACATGTGGACGCGTGGTGACGTGGGCGTGTTCAAGGAGTCAGCACGAGCCGGCGGCGGCCGTCTAACTGTCGGCCACGGGGAGACCGTGACCATACGCGTGCCCACACATACGCACGCGAAGTGTCTCTGCTGGGAGTTCGCCACCGACAACTATGACATAGGTAGCTATACTACAGCTGACGGGCGGATACCGTGACCGTACGCGTACCCACACACACGCACGCCAAGTGCCTCCGCTGGGTGTTTGCCACCGACAACTATGACATAGGTAGCTATACTACAGCTGATGGTCGGGGAAGATCGTGACCGTACGCGTGCCAGCCAACACACACGCACGCCAAGTGTCTCCGCTGGGAGTTCGCCACCGACAACTATGACATCGGTAGCTATACAACAGCTGACGGTTGGGGGAGACCGTGACCTTACGCGTGCCGACACACACGCACGCCAAGTGCTTCTGCTGGGAGATCGCCACCGACTACTATGACATTGCTAGCTATACTACAGCTGGCGGTCGGGGGAGACCGTGCCCGTACGCGTTAGGGATGTCACGAATGTCATTTCGATCACATTCGCGAATACGAATGCGAATATTTAGGATGCGAATGTTCGAATGCGAATACGAATGTTAGGGCAACATACGTAATTAGTATAAAAACTGCTTTAAAAAAATACCGCCTTAAAAAACTAAAAAGCAAAAAATAAACGCGAGATATCCAAGTTCCAACCCAATCTTTAAATAAAATTTTAACCTACGATTTCATGACGTGAAATCTACTATACCTAGTTGGTTACTAAGTAATGTTACTGTAATAATCCTTATCTACATAAAATATACTAACGAAAGTTAAATAAATTATATATTAAAATGAAGTACACACAATCAGGATTTACATTTGTCAATTTCATTCAAAATGGCCTCCTTGGGCCTGAACACAGGCCTTCAGACGACGAGGCCAGTCATCAATAGCGGCACGCACGGTTGTCATATCTAATTCCGTCACTGTCTTGACTATGGCCCGCTTGAGGGAGTCAAGATTTGTGTGGGGTTTAGCACAGGCTTTCTCCTCAATAACCTGCCATATAGCATAATCCAGGGGGTTGAGGTCCGGGCTGGAGGAGGGCCAGTCTTCGTGGGCAATGAAGTCAATTTTGTTGCTTCGAAACCAGGCTTGAGTTGTTTTTGCCTTATGTGCAGGGGCTGAGTCTTGTTGAAAGACCCAGGGCTGGTTTTGAAATAGAGAGTGGCTTAAAGGCTTCACTATTGGTTCCAGAACGGTTTCCTGGTAAACTTTAGCCCCAGTTTTGACACCTTTTTCACAGAAATGGACCTGTGTTAACCCTGAGTATGACACACCTAACCAAATCATGACATAAGAGGGACGATGGCCTCGTTGCTCTCTCGGAACAAACAGCTACACTCGCTTCTTGACTGTTTTTTGCATACACTCTGTCATTCTGGCGGTTACAACATTCTTCAGTGGTAAAAATTTTTTCGTCTAAATAATATATTTCGGTGGCCATTTTGTGTGTACCGCTTCAGTAGCACGCGACTTCTATTCAGCCTCATAGTCTTCAATCGTCCATTAAGCAAATGACCTTTCCGTCTACGATAAGCGTGTAGTCTAAGGTCTTGATTGATAACTTTTTTAAGGGAGCTTCTCTTCACAGACATCTGAATTGCCAACAACTTTTGCTTCCGAACGGGGTTTCTTGCGATTCTCGCCTTCACTGCCTTTATTAGAGCTGGGGTCCGAACGGTGCGTGGTCTTCCAGACCTCTTGCGGTCATCAAAGCTCAGGGTACTATTGTACCTATTAATGGTACGGTAAACGAATTGTTTGTTGATTTTCAGATTTTGAAGCAACTTCATAATCACGTTTGGCGGATGCCCGCATTTGTGCAACGCAATTACAGCGACACGATTTTCTTTTAGACCGCAATCCATTATAAATATGACGAGATAAGTGTTGTGTGTGCTATAAAATTATAACTGACAACCCGCCATTATATGTCATTTTTTATTTTTTCGGTAGCATTTGTTTTAACGCAAGAAAAGAGTTTGCAAATCGAGTAACAGAACTTAGTAACCAACTAGGTACATACTCCAATTTTAATGAAACACTGATTTAACTAGTAGCTTCGGTTACTGTGTGCTGTGGACCTGACGATTTCATTTTCAAATTACTAAATTTTCAAAAAATTACTTCACAGAAAATTCTATGTAATTATCAAATCTGCTCACAACATTTCACGAGAATCGGTTAAGGAAATGCAACCTGTAGACCATCGGGAACAGCCGAAAATCCGGACATACGAAAGGAAAAAGTATTTTTGTCGAAGCTGAAAAGGAGACCTTCGTTTCACTAGGTCGGTCAACAATTTCTTACATTTTTATCACCTTTTGGGTCAGGTTTCTGGTAACATTATATCAGGACCATTGTAAATGACTTGGTCATAGTCGCTCCATTATCATATATTTATTATTCTTCGAATAAAGATCATTCATTCATCTTCATCTAAATATCTTAGCGCCACACATTAAACACTTGGGAGTTTTGGATGACCATCCATGATCTTCTTCATCAATTCCAGTTCACCAAATGCTACTTTTTGAATGAAAATACTAAAATCGCTATATGTTTTGCTTGAATTTTTGAGCAGTTCCCTCAATTCTAGATACTTTCATAAAAGAAATAATTTTCCAAGGCGGTCCACAAATGAGAGAGTTCTGAGGTACCTAACACACATTAAAAATCAAAAAACCGGCCAAGTGCGAGTCGGACTCGCGCACGAAGGGTTCCGTACCAGAAAAAAAACGCGAACAACTACACTTTTGTATGGGAGCCCCCCTTAATTATTATTATTGTTTTGATTTTAGTATTTGTTGTTGGAGCAACAATAAAAATACATAATCTGTGCAAATTTCATCTGTCTAGCTATTACGGTTCTTGAGATCTAGCTCGACGAGTGGTAGCCATGAAAAAAGGCTAAAATATCACGTTTTTTGTATGGGAGATGCCCTTATTTATTATTATTTTGTTTTTAGTATTTGTTGTTATAGCGGCAACAGAAATACACAATCTGTGAAGATTTCAACTGTCTAGCTATTACGGTTCTTAAGATACAGCCTGGTGACAGACGGACGGACGGACGGACAGCGAAGTCTTAGTAATAGTGTCCCGTTTTTACGCTTTGGGTACGGAACCCAAAAAAGAACATAAAATCGAATTGAGACACTCCTCCTTTTTTGAAGTCTGTTAAAAAGTACTTTCTATTGGCCAAAATAAATCACGTGACACTGGCAGGCACGCTCTGGGAATGCGCGAGTCTGCTTCTTCTTCAAAACACGCCACGACTTGCACACATTCGCATTCGCAAAATATTCGCATCGTTTGATGCGAATGCGAATGTTTAAAATAATGCGAATAATTCGCATATGCGAATGCGAATACGAATATTCGTGACATCCCTAGTACGCGTGCCCACACATACGTACGCGAAGTGCCTCTGCTGGGAGTTCGCCACCGACAACTATGACATAGGTATACTACAGCTGACGGTCGGCGGATACCGTGACCGTATACGTGCCCACACACATGCACTCCAAGTGTCTCTGCTGAGAGTTCGCTACCTATGACAAGGGTAGCTATACTACAGCTGATGGTCGGGGGAGACCGTGAACCAACTATGACATATTATAAGCTATGTGTAATTTATTTGAATTTTCCAAAATTACATCTGTTGCAAACTTTGAAGCGTCGGTTTGCAGGATACTTCAATAATTTCTCTTTCATTTCATCACACAGATGTCTTGGTGATAGCAAATGATCCTTTTAGAGCCCCCCTCAGGAGAATCCCTAGTGGCTGTAAGTCAAAACCAAAATTGGCTAATCAAATGATCACTATAAAGGATACACTTACCGTCTCCCCTGCGGATCGGCCGAGCTTTAACTCGAGCAGTTCATTATATTCTTTGTTTCATATTATTCATATTCAAAACAAAGGGTTCAAATACTTATCACGGTACTATTCCAGGTTTCGGGTTGTACTTCGAGTGGAGTAAATCGCCGACGAGCGAGGTGACTGTCCACGTGTCGGAGAGCGACGACGAGGATGACGCGGAAGACGACGGTTACGGAGACGAAGGTATATTTATGTATTCAGATTCTTTTATTACACGCTGTGCCGGCGAACTTCGTTCCGCACCCGACCCGTTCTGTACAAAATGTGTGACAAAACTTTTTTTTTATATATATATTATACTGATAAATTAATATTGGTAAACGGGACTTAATCGCGTACAGCTGAAATTTATACACCTGAGGAATGCCCGACGTTTCGAATGTATCGCAACATCGCATAATTTACATACCGGAGCGTTCGTGGCCCAGCGGCGCCCGCGTACCGCGTGCGGTATGCGAGGTTAAGCAATGTGGGCGCAGGTCGGTTCTTGGATGGGTGACCGCTTTGAGTGGTTACTAACTGAGCGCTCTCGTGCTTTGGGAGGCACGTTAAACCGTTGATCCCTGCTGCTGTCTACGACAGCAGTCGTTAAGCCAAGTTAGAGGCCTTCGGGTGGCTTGAGAACTTCTAACAGTCAAGTTGCCCACTCACTTGACAACAAGGGGGGTCGAAGTTGCACCACGTCCGTAGGGAGTACCCACAGTTACCCTACACGTGACCTCTGGGTGGTGAAAAAAGTGCAACAAACTGGCAACCGTACTTGTCTTCTCGAAGATCTCACGGTTCGAAAATAAATGCCATACGATTAATTAATTAATAGTTTACATTAAGATATTTAATCTAATTACCAAATAAATTAAACTGGTTTTTATTCATTTACAAATCAGCTTGTAATTCTATACTGATGTTGTTCTACTTATTGTACCTGTAAGTCACAATCAGTCATTGTGTTGTGTTATTGTGCATCGCGATATAACTTAATTTTAAGAAATAAAATACTATGTATATTAGTCTTTAAGGTATTTGTAATTTGGGCCTCAGATGCCTGTAATAAATGATTATTGTTATTTTATTATTAAGTATTTTCTATTAATCTAATCCTATTAATATTATAAACGCGAAAGTTTGTAAGTATGGATGGATGTTTGTTACTCTTTCACGTAAAAACTACTGAATGGATTTTAATGAAACTTTACAATAATATAGCTTAAAAGTAAAAAAGTAAAAAAAGTAAAAGTAGTTTATTCTTCAAATTAGGCATATTACATGCACCTATGAACGTCAATAAACTACCACCGGTTCGGAAAAATATACCTCTGCCACGAGAAGAACCGGCGTAAGAAACTCGGCGAGGTGTCATTTTTTCAAAACAATATACATTATATAGTTAAATATAAAATTACATTACTACAAAATAACTTAAATAACAATGCTACAGTAGAAAATATATTTTCGCGATAGATTACCCGTGCAGGACGCTATCACTGCCAAACATCCCTATCCATGATGTAATCGTTTATCTTATAATATGCTCTTGATATAAGTGTTTGTTTTACTGCAGATTTGAATTTAGAATTGCTAAGTTCAGTAATGTGTTTAGGAATTTTATTGTAGAATTTGATACAATTTCCCAAGAACGACTTTTTCGCCTTTACTAGTCTATAGAAGGTTATGTTGAGTTTCCCAGTATTTCTCGTGGCTATTGGTTTATCAGCGTTCGTTGGAAAATTGCCCAAATTCTTCCTAACATACATTATTATTTCAAATATGTATAGGGACGGCAGGGTTAGAATATCTATTTCTTTGAAAAATTCTCTTAATGAATCACGCGACCCCAAGTTATAAATTGCTCGGATAGCCCTTTTTTGCAAAATAAAAACAGTTTCAATATCTGCAGCTGATCCCCATAAGATAAGACCATAAGTAATTATACTATTAAAATAAGCAAAGTAAACTAACCGTGCCGTTGCCACATTGGTAAGCTGCCTTATTCTCCTGACTGCAAATGCAGCAGAGCTCAACCTACTTCCTATCGCTGTTATATGGGAACCCCACTGCAATTTTGAGTCCAATGTAATACCTAAGAATACAGTAGAAGTAACAAATTCTAATGTTTGACCATTAACTTTAATATTTGTATCTAAGTTTCTGTTTGATGAGTTCGCTAGAGAGAATTTCATACATTTCGTTTTTTTCGGGTTCAATACTAAGTTATTGGCAGCAAACCAGTCAGATATCATGGAGAGGGTATTATTTGGTTCAATGAGTTCAGTATCTCTCCTATTTACCTTGAACAGTAATGAGGTGTCGTCTGCGAACATTACAATGCCTGATCGTCGGCTTACCATATATGGTAGATCATTTACATAAACAAGGAACAGGAACGGACCTAGAATAGACCCCTGAGGTACTCCCATTTCTACCACTGTCTCTGACGAAATGGCTTTATTTATCGCTACCTTTTGATTTCTCTGTGTTAAATATGACTTCATGAGATCTAATGCATGCCCTCTGATGCCATAAAACTCAAGTTTACAAATTAAAGTACCATGATCTACACAATCAAAAGCCTTGGAAAGGTCACAGAACACTCCGATGGCGTCGTGCGACTCTTCCCAAGACTGCAAAATAAATTTTAATAAACTTGCGCCTGCATCAGTAGTTGACCTACCCTTCGTGAAGCCGAACTGCTGTGCGTGCAAAATATTGTGAGAATTAAAGTGAGAAACCAATTGCGTAAGCATTATTTTTTCGAATATTTTGCTAAACGCAGGTAGGATAGAAACTGGACGATAATCAGAAGGATTATCTCTATGACCTGATTTGAAAATTGGAACTACTTTACTACATTTCATTAAGTCTGGAAAAATGCCATACATCAGAATAACACATAGGCTACAGTTTATAAAGATATTGTGTGAATAGTCCAAATACTAATCCTGCGCAGACGAAGTCGCGGGCACCAGCTAGTAATTTATATATTACGCAGTACTATCAGCATCAAGGTTAACTGACCATTCGTGAACCTTATTGCAACAACGATAAGGTCTACCAATGGCCAGTTAACTGTGATGCTGATAGTACCTTAGTATTTTCCGTAATAATCTGGTTTTTTTTTAAATATATTATAAATTACCTTAATGACAATTTAAAAGAAAGTGTTGTGTTCAGTACGCTGAATAAAAGACAATAATGCTATTAAATAAACTAAAAAAACATGTTAAAAATGTAGTATAAATGTATTAAAATAGTTAAAAATGTCAAGGTTTTATTGGTTTCACTGATTTTAACTTCATTCCTTTTTGCACCCAGAGTACACAGTGACAGAAGGCGGCTTGGACCCGGAGATGGGACCGGAGCGCCGCGCGCTGCAGCACCAGAGGCCGCCGGTCAGCATCGTCGTGCCCATATTCCGCAGGGACTGCCACACGGAGGTACGTCCGTACTATTATATCTTTGCCGTATTAGTGGTGTAAACCAAAATGCACCAAGGCAGTAAAAAATATTATAATGAAAATGTAGTGAAAATTGTTTATTATACAGGCCTTTAAAACGTTATGAACAGGCAGCGAAACTTTGGTGCCGATGACATCATTATGACGCAACTAAATTGGCATACAGGATGTTTTTATAAATTATACACAACATAGTTACCACGCTTTGACAGATGCAACAGTTGTCACTAGCATGCCGATTTAATAGCAATGTCAAAGATTTATTGTATTATAATAGAAATTTGTTGAATCCATATAAAAGTCTTGATGTGTCATTTTTTATCCTTCTCTTTCAATGTGCTTTTTAGTTTTTAAATGTTTTTCTATGTTGCTTAGTTTACCTGTTAAATTTTGCTGACAGCAGGAGCAAAACATTTTTTCATTTTTAACAACTGAAAAGGAAACGTCTGCAAATACGGCTGCATAGACTCCATGGCGACTACGGTCAAGCGATACCTATAAATGTACCTTATCAATTCACATTTCTTAAATTCACGAATAAAAAATACTAAAACGATGTACAATATTGTCTTCGATAATTTTCTGATGAAAATGACAAAGACAGTTAAGTAATAATGTTTTATAAATAATATCCGTGTACTAAAGAGGCCAATAAGTTGTTAGTGACTAATGATTAACTATCATCTAAATAAAAACACTCTGTATGAAGACGCTACGTCATACGTCTGTCATCGGCACCAAAGTTTCGCTGCCTGGTTATGAAAATAAGCGATATTATAACGATATATATCATTAGTGTTTAAATTTTCGTTATAATCATAATCAATATTCCTCATAACGATATTGCATATCATAATAAAAAGAAAATCATAACCTTATATGATAATGGTATAATAACGTTATAATATTGTTTTAATAAGTAATCGTTTAAGATGGTGGCGGTGACGACAATGACGTGGTCGAGTTTGACGTACAAGTCGCAGCGCACGAAAGGGCGAGATTGTGTGCGAGACAGAGATAGCCTATAATGTTATGAATGTTATGATAGCGCTTCACAATATATCGCTATATAAAATATATTGCAATATATTGCTTTTTATTCATAACGTTATAATGGATACTTACCGCTATAAATGCGCGCCAAATATCGTTTTTTTTTAATCGTTTTATTCACTAAAGTAGCGTTATGAATCATAACGATATGCGAAAATAGCGCTATAAGGCCTGATTATACAGAAATCGTAAGGCAAGCGAAGATGACATTAATTTTTTCTAGTGCAATACTATAGATGCGCCTACATGTTTGATAGCAAAGTTCATCAATATCTGAACGCATTCTAATATTATAAATGCGAAAGTAACTGTCTATCTGTTACTCTTCACGCGTGAACCGCTGAACCAATTGGGATGAAATTTGATATGGAGATAGTTTAAGATGCCGGGAAGGACATAGCATAGGACAGAATAGAGATGTAATAATGACTAACTCCTGTCAGTTTCTCATTCATTACCTTTTGTCTTTTCAGGTATACGCTGGCTCGCATACCTACCCAGGCGAAGGAGTATATCTCCTAAAATTCGATAACACCTACAGCTTATGGCGATCCAAAACTCTTTACTACAAAGTATACTACACACAGTAAACAGTAACTTATTTATAATAGAACCATGACAAATTATTAAAAGGAGATCGTTTATTAACGAAAGATTGTTTATATGTAACAAAGATTCAATGGTACTGCCAATATATGAGGAGAGTTTTAAAAAGGGTTATTTCCATTAATGCTTAATTGAAAGTATTGGAGCGAGCATAAGATTTATATTTGAAGCAGAATCATGGACAAAATTAACCTGAAAAACCACTCCTCATTTGTTATTATATTTTTGAAGTGCAATACGGACATTACGAACTACTTCTCTAATGTTCAGTTTCGTTTCGATTCTCTAACGTTTAGTTTCGTTTCGTTTCGATTCTCTTTCGTTTCTCTGACGTTCATTACCAAACGGCAAAATAAATGAAAAAATGGGAAAACTGAAATACTTAATCTTCTAGTCCTGATCATACCTTGATTCACTCTATTTCATATGGCTCGGCTCGAAACATTATATCAACATTGATGAGAACTGTTGGTATACCAAATACTGTATTAGAATCCTATACTATTAAACGAGCAACATTTTATTTATTTGTTTGTAATTGAAATCTCGAAAACCGCTGTAACGATTTTAATAAAATTTTCAATATAAGGGTTTTCGGGAACGAAAAAATATCTAGCTTGGTTTTATCTTCGGGACAACTCTTATTCCCCGGGAAAACACGCGCGTAGCTTGGTCGCCCTGGTACTATGACTTATATGACTCAAGTCGATGTGATTTGTGTAAATGTTCATTGTTGGTATTCTATAGTAGAAATAGTAGAATCAACTTCAAACAAGTATGAATATCAGAACAGCAGCAACTAAGCTCTACTTGAAAAACGAATTTTGTTATGTTAAGTACTTTATATTTATGTTGTTCCTATGTAGTATAATTTGTTTGAATATGATACGACAGGTGTATCAAGGGCTGTTTACAGTTTGCGTGATTTATAGAAGTCACACACACAAGTATATTAATTATATAATTATTACATATTTTTGCACATTCCTCCAACTTGTCATCTTAATGAAAGGTCACAAATGCTCGGCAAAAGTATTTACTATACATGAAAACCGTCTACTCTATATTTGCATTATAAGTAATTAGATTCAAATTAATTAAACATTGTTACTCGTAACAAATTTGCTATGTATTAGCATAACCTTTCACGAATAGGAAACGAGAATTTAGTAGGTATACATATTTTTACGTACCAGCTAAATGCGATATTAGATATATTTACAATAAAGGCTATTCATGTGCCATTAGGGGAACAAAACAACGTGAATTTTGAATATACATATGTAATTTGTTTTTTTTTACAATGCAGATCTTATCACAATATATTAAGTGAATTATTTTATTATCACTATAATAGGGTAGATGACTCATGTTACAATTTTGTTATGTTTTTTATTGTCCAAAAGTAGGAAAAAAGCAAATAAATTAAAACCTACCATCAGGATTCTTACATTTTAATAAACAATGAATGTCGATGAATCAATGAATGTGATGTGATGTGTGTGTGTGTGATGTGTCAATGAATGTGTGTTGTCGGCCTCTTTAGCCTAGTTGGTAGTGTCATTGCCTCCGAAGCTAGAGGTCCCGGGTTCAATTCCCGGTAAGGGCATTTGTTTCTGTGGTGAGCAGAGACATTTGTTCCTGAGACTTGGATGTTTTTTATGTATTTAAGTATATATCTATTAAATATATCGTCGTCTAGTACCCATAACACAAGCCTTATTGAGCTTACTGTGGGACTAGTTCGATTTGTGTAAAAAATGTCCCCTAATATTTATTTATTTTATTTATTTATTTTATTTAATGAATTGTATGATAAGATTAATAATCGTATGGCATTTATTTTCGAACCGTGAGATCTTCGAGAAGACAAGTACGGTTGCCAGTTTGTTGCACTTTTTTCACCACCCAGAGGTCACGTGTAGGGTAACTGTGGGTACTCCCTACGGACGTGGTGCAACTTCGACCCCCTTGTTGTCAAGTGAGTGGGCAACTGACTGTTAGAAGTTCAAGCCACCCGAAGGCCTCTAACTTGGCTTAACGTCTGCTTTCGTAGACAGCAGCCAGGATCAACGGTTTAACGTGCCTTCCAAAGCAAGGGAGCGCTCAGTTAGTAACCGCTCAAAGCGGTCACCCATACGAGAACCGACCTGCGCCCACGTTATTTAACCTCGCATACCGCACGCGGTACGCGGGAGCCGCTGGGCCACGAACGCTCCAGTTGGTCCCATACAAACATGACCCTGGTTCGATTGGCATCGTGAAAAAAAAATGCGTCATCTAGCCTATTCAGTGAAATGTTTTGTGTTACGGCGTAGGCACCCGCCGGTACGGTGTAGGTTCAGCCGTAATAGGGACGCAGCTATCAGCTGTTTGAATGAAACATAATATGTGTATATTACTATTTCATTCTGACATAGCTGCGTTCCTGTTCGGTGTATACGCAATTATTTACGCAGTATGTGCGATCGAATAGAACTACCGCCAAAATAAATAAAAAACTAGAAATAGTGATGCACCTTATCTGCAATACTAAGAATTATGTTGGATTGTTTTCATTATTTCTGAATTGGGCTTTTAACGGAATCCCTCATATATCTCTGTTTTTATAAGTTTTATTTATTAATTTATTGACTAGAGTTTAGTGAAATGATCGTATAGTATTATTAATAGCATTTTTAACGTATAATGATGTTAGTTGCTTATTATAAATGTTAGATCTTAGCATTGTGTTAATTGTAATCACTATATTTTGTTGTATTACATATGATTTATGTTACAATTAATCTGTCGTTCGTAGTAGTAAAAACTTCTATACCTACCAATTTTTTTTTTTGTAATGTTAAATATATTAAAATTAATATTGTTATGCTCCTCCCAGTGTCTATGAAAGTTCCAAAACAATTATTTAATAAATGATAACACCAATGTTTAAAATTTAAATATATCCCTCCTCATAGGCACTTCTTATCAGTCTTATCAGTTTTGTTACCGAGTAAGTATTGTTCTTGTGCCTGCCCGGCTAGTATGATAGCTTATACCGTCACATTATATGACCAAAATGTACTGAAACGTCACATAAAGCGTGACGGTATAAGCCGGGCTGATATACATATACTGCAGTTGCTCAACTGAGCCTTCATAAAGTTCACAATCAGTACCTACCTCTCGACAGATGGGTACATGTCATTTCGTAGTACTCGGCAAAAGTAATAAATTTTATCATTGGGTTTGCAATGCGGATGGGTGGGACCTCCAAAGTACACCATCATTAAAAACAAAACTACGAATGAATATGGCCATATATACAAGAAATCGAAAGAGATAATACATAAAACTAATTAAACTGGCTGATGTCAACGGCCATATAACGTGACGGTATAAGCACGGATCTATACCTAAACCGGATTGAGTTCAAACGTTTATGAGCCAATCAAAATTGAACCATATTCCCGCGTAATACAGTTAATATTCTGTTATGACAGACAAACTAGAGAAAGCGGTCCGAGCGAGAGCAACCAACCGGAGGACGGTGTCCCACTCGCACAAGTTGCCAATGTAAAAAATATATATGTTGTAGTATTTTAGAATGCTGAGAATAATTACTTGCTTAAACTAACTAGTACTGCATGTTTATTAGGGATAATTTACATTTGACCTCATTTGTAATTGTATAAAATATCAACATTATTAACTGACTAAAACCTAGGATTGCAATAAATAAAGTAGTATTTATCAAATATTGATTGGTATCCCCAACGTAAATCGTGTCAAATTTGAAATTATGAAAATTACCAGCTTATGAAATTAGTTGAAAATGGTGAAAACATGTTGTGCAAAGGGTTGTAAAAGTGAAAGTTTTATTAATTGTGGAATATCATTTCACAGGTAAGGAACAATTTGTTATATTTTACGATAAAACGACAAGACAAATGTCAAACATATTAGGGTGACCATGACTTGGGCTGGTTTTGCAGAAATATTCGTTAGTACGTGTTTAGTGAGAAAACCTCTCAAGGTCAGTTGAAATTCAATCTTTTAAACTTTTCTTATTATTACGAGCTTTTGTTTAACTTGGACTGTATGTGATTAAACTGTGCAAGTTGTCGTTCCAATTATTAGGGTTCCGTAGCCAAAATGGCTAAAGCGGAACCCTTATAGATTCGTCATGTCTGTCCGTCCGTCCGTCCATGTAACAGGGAGGCCAAATTTTTTTTCAATGCCTATAGGCGTTTGGTGTATTTATGGATAGGCTTTCAAAAATGACATAGAGGTTTCTATAAAACTTTTCCATTTAAGTCAACCATTGGTGAGATATTAGCTGTCAAAGTCGTGAAAAGTGTGTCCCCCCCCCCTCTAATTTCCAAACTATGGGATTTAAAATTCAAAAAAAATCAAGATGATGTACAATTATAAATACTTTCAACGATTTTTGGTTTTAACAAGATAGGTCTAAGGGTTTTTGAGTTATTGCTGAAAAACTCTTGCCCAAACAAAAAGGGGGAAGTGCCGTGACTTCCCTATGAAGATACGGCCTTCTTTGATTTACTGTATTGTATAGTGGTTTTAAATGTAAATTAGGAGGTGTCGGTACGGAACCCTTCTTTGTGCGTGACCCGACACGCACTTGGCCGGTTTTTTAATTTACGCATGGCACATCACGGGACAACACATTTGTTAAGAGATTTGGGAAATAAAGTACAGTTTAGAAGTTTCTAGGCAAAAATGACACAAGACTATATGTTTAACATACATAAACTTATGATTAGCGAAAATAAATATTTCTTTGAAAAATATTCTTAATTTATTTACTACCTAATTTAGTGTAAAATTTCATTTTACATAGAACCTATATTGATAATAATCCTCATATCCACAGATGTACTTGGTCACCCTAATTAAAACGAGATGCAATCCTCAAGTTTGGCTTCTCTGTCGGTCACACTTTTTCGGTCACAGTACTCAATCCGGTTTAGGTATAGATCCGTGGGTATAAGCTATCGTACTAGCTAAGCTAGGCTGGTGGTGAGTAAGGTCGCCAGTGCTACAGAGAGGATGCACTGTAAACAACAGAACGTATCCTCAAGTCAATAAAAGGGTCGGTAACGCATTTGTGATCCTTCTGAAGTCGTAAGCTTCCAAAGGCTACGGTTTCATGCTGACCATCAGGCAGGCCGTGCTTTTTTGTCACCATCCTTGTATAAAAGAAAACTTAGATTAATCGATTAGTACCGTTTTCTCAAATTAATCTTCGATTAATCCAATCGACTGGACAGAAAAAAAAATTGAGGTGGTATTCTACGTTTCCTTGTCCAATGTTGCATCCAGTTGGATCATCATGAAAATCGTGTTCGCCATTCGCCTCGTCATTCGACGAAACATTCGTATGTTGTATTTCCACATTCCTGTGAATCGCAAGGCGAATATGTAAACAGTGCGCTCGCTCTTCGCCTGGCGATCCGCGCGTTCGCGTTGGGAGCGGTTTTTCGGACGCGAATCAAACGGCACGAATGGTGAACACGAATGGCGAACACGAACTTACTGCTTACAAATTCACCAGCGCCCGACCCAGCAGTGCGTGTAGACAAAATGGAGTGGAGGGAAGTGCGAATTTTAGAAATAAATTTTCAATTTATCGAAAGAAGGAGCTCATTTGGATGATGTGGCGTGCATGCCGCCATTATTTTCACGTCCTTCATGTTTGTGTGCGAATTCATCCCGCGACTGTGAACAGTAGTTCGCGACGAGGCGAACAGCGCGTGCACTGTTTACATATGCGTGTCGTTATTCGCCTTGCGATTTGCGCATGTGTAAAAGCGGCAATAAATTTGATGACAGGGCCTGAGACTAGCGTGTCACATACTGGCGCGACCTAGGCCGCGCGGTCAATCCCTCAGTAAGCTTGCCATTAGCTGTCTAATTTACTATTGACCGCGGCCGCAGGCCGCTCCAGTGTGTGACACGTTTTATACAATTTCTTTGATCAAAGTGTCAATATTACCACGGTTTTCAAAATTGTATGGATATTGCTTTAATATTCATCAATATTCACGTGATATGGATTGTGATATGAGTTATCACGTGATAATAATCACCATGTAACAAATCCCAATTATTGGATTTTTTTTAACGTCGAGATCATAGTTCGAGATTGATAGATTAATACAAGATTAGTAAGCGTTTTCGTCTTTTACGTCGAAATAAAAACGATTAATCGAATCACTATCGATCATTCGAACCGTCCTACCCTATATGAGAAGAGTGAAAGACAATGACAGTACAGTCTGACAAATGACATTTTGACAAGTGACATGACATGACAGGGGAAATTATTTATTTTAGTTTCGAATAAAGTTTAAAAATTAAAATGTTACATAGACTACTTGTAAATTTGAACGTTAGGATATCTAGTAGGCGTGCAAATTTATTGTTAGGTTTACCTATTTCTAAACATTCATGTCATCAGTGCAGTCACAGGTTATATTACTCTCACAAGGCCCCAATCTTTAGGAATTATTACGAAAGGGCTTCACACAGCAGAAATGGAGTATTTAATTATAAAACGAGGTATTACTCAAGCCAAGTGGACGCTAAAACTAAAAACGAACCCATTGCGACGTCTAAGGTGAATTCTACTATTGCTACATCTAAGAAAATTAATGTGAAATTAAAGACGTCAGAACTGAAGCGTTTGTTTGAATTAGCAGCTCCTGAAAAATGGACACTTACTGGTAAATATAGATAATAATAAAGCTTTCAGAAGGTATGTCATTATTCTGAAGTTTTACATTAATTTATCTCTAACCTTTTTGTAGGTGCTATTGGTTTCCTCATCATATCATCAAGCGTGACTATGGCCATTCCTTTTTCGTTGGGCAAAGTCCTGGACATCATCTACAGCAGCACAAATGACCTTGCCGGAGCAAGAGAGAAACTTGATACACTTTGCTTGATGCTATGCGGTGTATTCTTAATTGGAGGCCTATGTAACTTTGGAAGAGTGTACCTTATGTCAATATCAGGTAATCTTACAAATAGATCTTATGATTTAGTTGATGAAAGTGATTTGAATTGATAATATTTGCCCAAATTATATATTGATATATAATTTTATTGATATATAAGCTTTTGTTGAACCAAATATTTGGCTGATTAATTTGGTTCAACATAATCCTACACCAACATAATTCTATAATAGACTAATTTACTGGACACTTTACTACCAAATTACTTCATTTTGATATGAAATATTGAGGATAAAGTAAGTTGAATATAACAATAATAAACTGCTCAAGAATAATCACTACACAAGCAACAAGAACTAAAAGAAAGTTACAAAACTGATGACTACATTTATGTGTTCCTTGACAAAGTTAGTCAAAATGTAGCACTTATCCATAAGTTAAGTCACTTAATTTAGTATTTATCTGATAGATGATATCTGATCTAGACACGCGGTAGCATGTCCAGCCAAGATCACCCCGGGAACTCGGGGAGGACAGCAACCATGTGTTATTTTACAAGAACCATTTGGAGCCACTTTTGACCCCCCCAATAACTCCAAATCTATGTAACATAAAAAATGTAATTTGGTACATGTAATAAGATCCTTTAGAACAACTAGAACCCCAAATTTCATAAATATAGGTTTAATAGTTATGGAGATATTAAATTCCAAAAAACAGCATTTTTACCACTGACTGACTGACTGACTAGTAATCAAAAACCTAACCCACTTTCAGGTGACCTAGAAAGCTGAAATTTGGAAAAGACAGAAAACAGTGATTTTTTTATTAGTTTTTTTTTGTATGTCTTTGCCACTCACGGGACAATGGTGTCCCGGACCTTTGGAAGGCGTGCGCGGAGCCGAAGTACCTACCGATGTACCGAAGGACCAACCGAGTACCACATAGCCAACACGTAAAGGGGCCTTTGACAATTTAATGAAATGCGAGGGGTGCACCGAGCGGATGCTGTCCCTGCCTGTGTCATGGGACGCACACAGAGACAGCACCCGCCAGGGTGTACAGGAACTATTGCTGATTGATGGAATCTAAATGAACCGGACTATTGGGTGAATATGATGGACTAATGGCTGGGCTATTGAGTGAGACAACGGACGTCTGCCTAATAAAACTGTCTCACATTTTTATCTCAGGCAGACGGTGACTCGCCATCTGCTAGATGGGTCCCTATAAATAGCGACATTAAAAAATGGCCTAAGGGCAACACCGGTGCAGAGGGCTGGGGGTAGAGGTGGCACTGGACTTTAAACATATAGCCAACTCGCCACTTAGGTGACCACATCCACCCCCGAGCAACAGCTCTAGCGACTCCACTCTGGACAGCCGGTTAAGGCAAGCCAGAGGCGGAGGGCCTGTTCATACAACCAACCCACAGGACACCCCCAGGAGCACTCAGGTACATAGGGTCGCTGCTCCCTAACAGCTCGCCACAAGCTGCCCTACGTTGACTGACTGCACTGGAAATTAGTTTTATTATTATTATTATTTATGCTAGTTACCTCAGAACTCAGTCATTTGATTTGGAAAATTATTTTATTGTTTGAAACGGTATACTTCAGGGGTGGTCCCATAGTTATCAGGTAAGAATCTGATCATAGGGTCCTGGAGAAATCGAGGGAACTCTTCAAATATTTAGAATAGAATAGAATAAAATATTATTTATTTCAGTATAAGTACACAGTGGCTATACACAAACAAAGAAAGAAAACAATGGTAGAACTTACTTACTAAATTGTACACCGATACTGAAAAAGGTGAACACTCAGCATAATGCCAGGTGCTACTAGAGTACCCGACGCTGGTCTTCCGTGAACACCTGTAAGGAGCGCAGTTGCGCTCAGCCGCTAGTAGTATTACACAATTACGCGAGCTAATAATAACAACAATAAACTACTTACGAGTTTCATTTGTGTTGTATTGGGCGGAGCAGACATGAAGCAAGTGGAATGTCATAAAAAAAATAGCATTTTATAGAAAATATAATTTTATATTAGATAGAAAATATAATTTTATGTTTTCTATAAAATGCTATTTTTTTTATGACATTCCACTTGCTTCATGTCTGCTCCGCCCAATACAACACAAATGAAACTATATATATTTTACAATACATAGTAAAAGTTTCATTACCCCGAAGTTAATTTTTGCTTACTGAGAAGATAGTTTTTTAATTTATGTTTAAAAGTCTGCAACGATGTGGCTTGTTTATAAGGCGGCGGTATATTATTCCAGCATTTCGTGGCGGTGTACTTGAAACTACCACGAAATGCTGCTGTTTTGTGTTTGGGGTACATGAGAAGAGTAGATACTCTTTGACGTTGCATAAACCTGAGCTTGTCATGCAAATATCGAGGTGCTTGAGTATTCACAATCCCGAATAGTTAGCAGGCAAAATGGAGGGAGCGCCGAGAATCCATGTTCATTAGGTCGCTTCTGTTAAGATAAGGCGTCACGTGAGTTCTTGGTGGAATTATAAAGCAAAAACGAGCACAGGCATTTTGTACGCGCTGTATCACTTTCTTAGTATGCGACAAGAGGCAGGAGCCTATAACTGTGTCAGCATAATTAAGTTTTGATAATATAAGCGATTCGCATAGAGTGATTCTAAGGTCAATGGATAAGTAGTTGCGAACTTGATATAAAACCTTAAGCCTGTAGAAACAGTTCTTAGCAACATCACAAACATGATTATGGAATCTCAAGTTTTCGTCCATGAGAACTAGATTTTTCGCTGGTAAATATTTATTTGAGGTGCACCTATAGCGATTTGGCTAGTTTGTATAGTAACTCATGTATTCGCTCTTAAAAAGCACAATTTGGCGAAGATTGACAAAAAGTAATGATATCCCATCAAAAACATAAATCTGAAAATGGAAGCCAAGTATGATATTAAGAATATGCGATGCTTGGTTGTCGTCTTGACCGACAAAAGAATTGAGATCTAAATGGGTGCCAAGTTCCTGTAGATTGTGTGAAATGGTGCCAATTCCAGTATGTTGGATATTAAAAAAAACTGCCAGTTTAAAGCTCAAAATGCATTAAGCCGCAGTAAATTAGTTTTACTGTAAACAATGTAGTGCCCGACTTGGCACCATTTCAGAGAGTCTACGGAACTTGGCAACCATTTAGATCTCAATTCTTTTGTCGGTGAAGACAACAATCAAGCATTGCATATTCTTAATATTGAACATGGCTCCCATTTTCACATAATTTTTTTTGGTGGCATAGTATTTATCTGGTAGATGTTAATACTATATACATTAGATCTAAACACAAGTTTTGTAACTAACACTTATTGTCAATAAACCTGTTCCAGGCCAGAGAATGACTCAATCACTCCGCAAGCATGTTTACAATGCTATACTACGCCAGGAGCCTGCATGGTTTGGTAAAACTTCCACTGGTGAGCTTGTGAACCGACTGTCTGCAGACACCCAGCTGGTGGGCCGCAACCTTAGTCAGAATGTCAGTGATGGGCTGAGATCACTGTTTATGGTTGGAGCTGGGACCGGCATGATGGTAAATATTTATTATACATACATAAACTCACGCCTATTTTCTCAAAAAGGGTTGGCAGAGCACATGAGAATGAATTTTCAGTGCCCCTTTTAGCTATTGCAGGTTTATAGATGGAGAAAATGTTATATTGCAGTGACAGGTTGCTAGACCATCGCCTATAACACACTTCAACCTGGTTCCCATAGTCGACTCTTTTAACACCCTAGGGAAGAAAGGGGGTGGTGCTACTCTAACCCCTTTGTCCCACATGGGGAAGAAAGGGGTAGTGCTATGTATTAAACTCACACACATCATTATACTATACAATATAGAACTCAGATAAATGTCAATGATAAAAATTAATCATATCATTATTGTGACACAGTTTTTGGTGTCTACACATATTTCTCCTAATAAAATTATCGTATCTATTTAATAGTCAATGAAATATGCAGCTGCAAAATATATCTGAAATGATTATAAAAGTTACATTACATGTATACATGATTATTAATTAATGAATGATGATTCATTGATTACAATAAGAGTAATTAAAATCACATATATGGAGCGTGACGTCACCGGCACGAAAAGTACGAGCCCTGGTTATGATATTTCAGCTGATTGATTTGTGTTCATTTTAATATATAAATTTTCCTAATCATCTGTATAGGTTTTGCTAGGCAATGAGGGAAAATCTTAACAACTGTTTACGTAAAGAATACTTTTATCTGATTAAGTTACAAGAATGCATCCAAGTTTTTTTTAGTAAATTGACATTTCTCAATGGGAGGTAGGTATTACAGAGAGAGGGTGAAATGAGCTATTTCTTACTGTTGTATTTTATTTTAACAATTTTTGTGTTAAAACAATTATAATCCTACTTCAGGGGTTACTTTTAATTGAACTTTGTTTTTTTGTACTCACAATAATAAAAAAATAAAATAAATAAAATAATTTATTCAATCAAAATTATTACACATTACAAAACAGCTGTTGGTGCCTCTTTGTAAGTAAGTTATACCTGTGTTAAGAGGCACCGCTCTTCATTGATACAATACAATTGTAAAGGATAAGATTATCAAAAAATTAAGTAATCCAAAGATTACTATGCTAGAAATAACATAGGATCAGATGAAATAAACGAACAGTTCTAAGAATATTTTAACAATCTTTACATATTACGTAACAATCCATCTTACAAAGAAATAGTAAGTATATTATAACTATCTATTGCTGAATAAATATTTTTAAAAGGGCAGTGTGTTTTATGAAAGTGTTTTTGTGTGTGTGTAAATTTTATATTTTAACTAAAATAGGTTTTCTATTTCGTGGTAGCTTTTTGGTTTTAACCAGTTTGTTATCGAGTTTTTACATTCGTAATATAATAGGTGATGCATATTGATTTGCTTATTTAAGAAATTGTATAATTTAGCCGATTTAAAACTGTATTGCCTGCTTGCAAAGGTCGTGTTTATTGAAATTGTTGGTATGATATTATCTTTTCTTCTTTGATTTTGTGTGATATGCGTGTAGGGTGTAGATGTATGCAGTCTTAGGGTCGCGAACAAAATGTATAATTTTCGGACAGATAACACATCTGAAAGCTGATAAAGGTCTAAGGTGGGATATCTAAATGGTTTGAAATGTATAACCTTTAGAGGCGATCTTTGGGCTCATTCGACTTCTAAAAATTTGGTTTTAGTTGCGGCTCCCCAAACTGGTATGCAATATGTTAGGATCGATTGAACTAGTGTTACGTATATCTGCTTTAGCAGCTGTGTTGAGGCTATATGTCTCAGAGTCTTAAAAACCCATATAAGCTTTCTGAGTCTGGTCATAAGGATCTCTGTGTGTAAGTGCCATGTCATACGTTCTCTCACTCACTACAAATCAAAATCTGTTTTCTATATCTGCGGCATTATTATGTCATAACATATGAGAAAGCCATAGAAACTATGTAATAACACAACATAGCATAAAGGTCCCGTCAGATCGGCCACGGGAACAGGACGGGGAAGGTTGCGCGTGTATGTAATATGGCGCACCTAACTCTAACTCGGAGGTCTCGGAGCCGCGTGAAAGTGCCGACCGCGCTCAATGTGACGCAATTTTTTTTATAGAATTAGCAGGGGTGGTTTACTACCGTGACGTCATCGCGCCGCGCAAAGTACATACGGCCGCTGGCTCACACGTCGTGTGACTATTCAATGGTTGCGGCGCAGCGTTACGGATCGCACGCGCTGCTGTACCGCTGTACGATTATAAAATAATAAGTTTCATGTTAAATAATGATGTCAAAACCACAGCATTATTGTATTGTAGCAGTTTGTAAAAAATATCTTTATATAGTTACCCAAATTCTGTGTCTTTATCTTAAAATGTTGAAAAAACTGACAGTTGTCACTCAAAAAACTGTCAGTCATTGAGTTTGGTATTCACCAACGGTTGACATAAAAGAAAACTAAAATGAAAACCTTGGTTCTAAGAAACCTCTTTTTATTTTTTAAAGTGATGCCTTTAAAAATTATATAAAACTTTTTATCCCCTGGTTACATGTATGGAGTGCCCCCCTCCCCCTACTTTAATATTTTTTCGTCATTTCACATCACTTTTACGTAGCGGTTCATATGAGTAGAACACACCTTCCTGCTAAATGTTTTAAAAATTACATTTGTAGTGCTTATAGTCTCCGAGTACATCGGCTGTCACATACAGACGAAAAGACGGACGGACGGGTTCCGTTTTCACCATTTTGGCTACGGAACCTTAAAAGTACTATTCGTAATTGTATTGTAAACAACACTACTAATAATAAAGTACATATATAAAAATAGCTTCTCGCTGGTGGCAACCCTAGCGCTGAGGGCGGGGCTTCGAAAGAGCGCGTTGCGTGCGATGGAAAGAGATGGCCACGTTTAGGCACGTTTGGTATACCTAAACGGGGGATTTGTTAACAGAGAAACTTCTGTACTTGTACTATTACTTATTCTGTGGAATTACTATGTAAGTGGCTCTGAAAATTAAATTTGATGTGTCTATCTCTTTTGGCATACAGGCGTAAGTTTATAAGAGTGAATGTCTCTGTTTTAGGCGAAGGATACGGCAAGACATTCTCCATATATAGGTTGTCCAAGTTTTTTTCATTAGTTTTGGCACTTAATTTTAATTTTTGCTTGTACATATTGGTTATACGCAGAACTTGAAGTTGAAATATTGCTTTATTTCAATAAAAATACAAAAATATATTTAAATAAAAAAAAATAACTACATGAAATATTTAACAGAAAAATAAGCATATTGACAAAAAATAATAACTGTAGCGCAAATACAAACGAAGAAAAACGTACACAAAGTTTGTATGGAAAAAGCTTGCCTTCGCCTTAACCGTTTCAAATTGTCGTTGACAGATCTACATGTCACCGTCTTTGGCGATGGTGGGCCTGTGCGTGGTGCCGCCGGTGTCAGTACTGGCCGTCATTTACGGCCGCTTCGTCAGGAACATCACGAGGCAGCTGCAGGACACTCTCGCAGAGACCAGTGAGGTGAGTACCTGCAGACATCATCATCAGCCCGTGTCAGTGCCACTGCTGGACATAGGCCTCTCGTGGCATGCTCCTGAGCTCGGCCTTCTGCTCTTCTCCTCCAATCCCTGCCCACTGCCTTATAAATGTCACCGCCCCACCTAGTTATAGGGCGCCCTACACTACGTTTTTACATAGTAGCCCCCTTTTTCGATCTATCGTTAAATTTAAACAATCACAATTATTTACAAGTGGTGCTGGTAGCGGACCCCAGGCATCCTTCAGGATGCAACTGTACTGGGAATAACGCAGGATGATGATGATGATTTAAAAGTGGCGCTAGTGGACTAGTGGAGTTAAAGCCCTCTTAACATTATTCTAGAAAATTTCTAAGAGATGTACTTTATGCATTATGTTGTTTGATGGTTCACTTTCTTAACTTTAGTACATACTTCATTTAATAACGTATAGACAATATTTTGACCGGTTCTTGGTTTTCGTAAGATAAAAATAAAAAGAAGCTTGTGAAAACATGAAAACCTGAAACCGCCTCTTTCAGCTCGCCGAAGAAAAGATATCGAACATAAAAACGGTGAAAGCGTTCAGCAAAGAGCAGGCAGAGGCCGAGTCATACGCGCAGAGGATAGAAAAGGTCCTGAAGCTAGCTTACAAAGAGTCGCTCGCTGTCGGCAGCTTCTACGGGCTGGTGAGCTCCTTTACAATTTTAATTAGGATTTTCAACTTTGCTTTTACAATCTTTCTAAGAAATAATAATTCCGAGAGTCACCGGTGTTAATGCAAATACAATATCAATCTTAGGTACACTTGACCGGCTGCTACCTAATTTTAATATAATCCGGCTAACAGTTGACTCTTGTCAACCTGTCCTACTGTTGTTCTGTGTCTCGATTTAAATGCAAAGTTATTTATTTCCGCAAGGTGGCAATACAATAATATTGCTAGTCCTGTACTACGAAGCAGTCATGGTTGTCTCGGAACAATTAGTATTCGGCAACCTGACCTCCTTCTTGGATGTCTATGACTGGATTATATGCAATTTTATTTAATTTTTTAGACCGGCCTCTCTGGCAACACGATAATAATCTTAGTTCTGTACTATGGCGGCGGCATGGTTGCCACGGAACAGTTGACAGTGGGCAACCTGACCTCCTTCCTGCTCTACGCTGCGTACGTCGGCATCAGTATAGGGGGCCTCAGCAGTTTCTACACAGAGCTGAACAAGGGAATGGGAGCTGCTACTAGGTTGTGGGATATTATTGATAGACAACCAGCTATACCTACTTCAGGTAAGACATTATGTTATCCAATGTTTAAAAACCACAGATTAATGAATAATATCAGACAGTCAGATTTTCGATGTCAATTCAATAATTAATAATAAAACTTACCCCCTTAACTTGGGTACATTTAAATTTGGTAATCAGAAGTTATCATTAGGTATAATAAATGAGCGAAATAATACATATCAATATCATCATCAGTTATTTTTTTGTTACAGGCGGCCTAAGGCCAATGGCACGGCCAAAAGGCGAGATAGTTCTAGAAAATGTAGCCTTCAATTACCAAGGTGCCCCTCTACTCAAAGGTCTAAACTTGCACCTCCATCCAGGCAGGTCCTTAGCACTGGTTGGTAGATCTGGCTGCGGCAAGAGTACTGTAGCCGCGCTTATACTGAGGTTGTATGATCCCGTGGAAGGCAGGATATTGTTGGACGGTGTGGATATAAGGGAGCTGGATCCGGTGTGGTTGAGAAGTCATATTGGTTACGTTAGTCAGGTAATTTTCAGGAATTATTTACAATATTGGTCGAAAATATAGCCAGAACTGTGAGGTCCCTGAATATGATTGCTCTCTAAAAATAAGAACAACCAAATTCAGTGATAATTTATTCAAACCCATTGTGCGGTTCTTCTTAGTTGATATAGACTCGGCGTTGAAATACTTACTTGGTAATTTTATATCATTTTCGTTTCCACTATGCGACGGCCTATGCAAAATGTAGGAGAAAACGTTCCAGTCAAAGAAAAAAATTTTTTTTAAAGATTTAAGTGTGCAGAACCATTCTGAGCAGGAAGGTGGAGCCCATGTACGACTTGTATATTTGTGTGCAGCATATGTTTATACATATAGTTTACAAAACAAACACATATAGTTTATAAAACAAATTAGTTACACCATTTGTAACTCGAGAATGGATGGGCCGTAGCCAAATGGCAAAAAACGGAACCCTTATGGATTCGTCATGTCTCTCTGTCTGTCTGTCCGTCCGTCCGTATGTCACAGCCGATTTACTCGTAGACTTTGACCACTACAATTATGAAATTTGGTGTGAAGGTGTATGTTATGAACCGCTATAGAAATATGACGTGAAATTACGAAACAAATATTAAATTGGGGGCACCCCATACATGTAACATGGGGGTCAAATTTTTTTTCAATGCTCATAGGCGTCTGGGGTCTCTATGGATAGGCCTTCAAATATCACATAGAGGTTTATAAAAAAACTTTTCCATTTAAGTCAACTGTTGTTGAGATATTAGCCGTCAAAGTCGTAAAAAGTGTGTCCCCTCCCCCCTCTAGTTTCCAAACTGAAGTTTAAAATTCTGAGAAAAATCAAGATGATATACGTTAATAAATCCTTTCAACGATTTTTGGTTTGAACAAGATAGGTTCAACGGATTTTGAGTTATTGCTGAAAAACTGTCTTGCCAAAACAAAGGGGCGTAAGTGCCGTAAGTTTCCTATGAAGATACGACCTTTTTTGATTAAATGTATTTGAATAGTGGTTTTAAATGTAGATTAGGAGGTGTCAGTATGGAACCCTTCTTTGTGCGTGGTCCGACGCGCACGTGGCCGGTTTTTATTTGGTTTGGTCTTAGCTCTGAATAGAAGCATAACTATTGTACGAAAAAAACATATATTTTGTACAAAACGGATCGGGGGCGGTACGAAGTTCGCCGGGAGAGGTAGTATTGTATAAAGTACTAGACGTGCCCGCGGCTCCGCCCGCGTAAATGAAACATGAATAAACGTTCGGTCGCGGGCGTTAATGATAGAGAAAGGAAAGAAAACTCTAGTTCCACAGACTAAAACTACATGACATGCGTATTTTTTTAAACCGCGCTCAGACCGACCAAAACCGTACTTGGCTGACTGCCTAAGCTATAAAAGCGTTTATTCACTGCCTGAGGGCCTACCGCGAACCGAAAACGAAGTATGTCCCTCTCTGTCGCGCTTGAGTATTCAGATATATCGTTTTCGGTTCGCGATAGCGCCTCTGATCCCATAATCCATCTCTTTCGCATTTGCATAAGATGTCGTAAGTGCGAAAGAGACGGACGAGACTAAATTGTAGACGTCAAACATTTAGTGAGGCCTGTTACACGGTGATTATTATAACACGATACACTCATATAACAATACGTGAATATTGAAGCAAATTATTATCACAATACTGCGATGACAATATTATTGCGGTTTTCAAAATTGTATGGATTTTGCTTCAGTATTCATCAATATTCACATCGAAAAGGGTGAGTAACTCATGTAAAAATATTCTTTTGTTTTTTACACGGGGTAATAATACTAAAAATACTTTGTACGAATTAGGCATTATTCACCTACAAAATTGAATTAATACCATAAATCCCAACCACAATATACAACTTGGCTGAATAGGACATTGCGTTCGAAAACTATTAAATGACAACTTCGATTTTCCCCCATCACAGAATTAAAACGCAACTCGTAAAAAAATCTGAAGGAAAGCTCGAAGTACGCATTTTTCTATGGAGATGTTAGTTTAACTTGTTTGTACCAGATGTCACTGGGAGCTATCTCTATTGCACTTGCATATTGGAGTGACATAGATGCAGCGGTCGTGCGGTTAGCTCTTACTAAATACCACGGCGGCGCTACTACTCGTATCTAAGTGGAGTATTTCACTGATATGTATCTCAGTATATATACTGTACTCTGTGGTAGTCTGTGGCTCAAAGCCGAGACCCACCCGACGTTAGCCGATCGTTTCCGAAAAATGGCTGCAGCTCGAAACTGTAACTTTTATATAGGTAATTGTAAAAGAATGCGCAACGGAAGCGGTAGCTTTTATGCTCTTATTCTGGGGCAATATCCAGAGAATAGATTTCGATAGATATTTTTCGTGTTAGTGGTGCTGTTTTCAAGAAACGTGTCACCGGACATCGTGCTTTTTGTAAGGCGCTATCTCGCTCGCTCCCCTTACTTTTTATCCCTTTCTGTTTTTTCACTTTTATATAATGGAATGTTGCTAAAATAAAATAATCATATTTGTTTTAGGAACCGGTGCTGTTTAGTGGATCGATAAAAGAAAACATTTTATATGGATGCTTAGATGAGATAAAAGATACTGAAGAACTAAATGAAACAGATAATGTAAGTTTTAAGTTTTCTATTCCGTATTTTACACTGTAACTAAACTAACATTGCACAATGGTTTCTCGCGATATAGGCGAAGTGCCTAGTGCAAGGACCCCTGTAAAGTATTGTAAGAAAATGTATTCATAAATAAATGATTATTATATTATATATCATGTTATGTAAAAGTCGTCGGCTGACTTCCAATTTAATTTTAACGAACTTTTTTCAACCGTGGTAAATTTGGATATAGATTAAAAACACGATTAACGCACAATAAAGTAGCCTTTATTGGCAACTGGCAAAGTGGTAGCCCGTTCCTCTCATCTATGAGGGGAGGCCTGTACCCCGCATAGGGCCTTATATAGGCTGATGTGATGACATACCTAATGCTTTTACTTAAGAATCGTGGGTGGATATCGTCAAAATATCGTTTGAAGTTTTTCTAACACTTCGATATTTGACCTTAATGAAATGAGTGAACCATCTCATTATCCATATTAATATTACGGTTGTAAACGCAAAACAATGCTTTCTGTCTGTTAACTTTTACATTTTAAACCACTTGCGATGAATATTTAGTACATAAAACTACCTTATGGGAATCGAATAGCAGTAATCTTAGATATAGAATCTAGTATTCTAATATAGTTTAAAAGTCACGGAAGTTTTCTATTTAACATACCACGCATTTAAGGGTTAAACTAACTTGTTTGTCGTTAGTCGCCCGCATGGTTGCTGGCAGCCCGTACGGCTCACTTACACGAGCTGGTGCGGAGTGGAGGCGGCTGGGCGCGGGACGTGGGCGCCCGCGGCTCGCAGCTCAGCGGCGGTCAGAAGCAGCGCGTCGCCATTGCTCGTGCCATCGTCAAGGTAAGATGGGTGGGGTATTGTGTGTGTGGCTGCTAGTGGCTCGCACGTCGCATTTACACGAGCTAAATCGCTAACGGTCCATGGTACAAGAACAAGAAGCTGGTAAAACTGTCTGCTTCTTTTACCAACACATGGAAAGTGAAGAATTTGTAAATTGTTTAACGAGGGGCGTAAGCGGAAAATTGCGAACGAGAGTATTAGAAGCCCGACGCCGAAGGCAGAGGGTTTTTGATGACTCGAGTTTGCAATCATCTTACGCCCGAGTTAAACACAATGTTTTTCATCACATTAGCGAAGTAAAAAATCAAAATTCCGAATTGACGAAATCGGCATCTTCACCTCCAGTATCAGTGCATGATCGCCGTGGCGTCCTTGCGAGAGGAGCGCGCCGCTTCAATATTTCAACCAATCACAAAGCAGTATTCTTGCGGCGCGCGGCCAACTAGATTTGTCAGCTTCAATATTTCGACCAATCAGAGAGCAGCATTCCTGTGGAGCGCAGCTAACTAGATTTTTTTAAACCATACAGATCACACGTGGATCACACAGAAACTCATAACGCCCTCGGGAGTTATGAAAATCCATAACTCCCGCGGGAGGTAAATCGGCCATAGCTGCTCTATGCCTGCGTACAATAAGACCCTTTACGAGCAAGTGTGATTAAAAACATAAACGGTAATCAGAGCACCACGGGTACATAGGTTGATGACCTATGCTCGCTTTTACCTACAACATAAAAACTTTGTTTTACTGACACATGTAAGTAGCGATAAGGCTACTCGTAACGGGTAATATGAGACCATTTGCCATAATGCATTCTATAGTAAAAAAACGTTGCTTCAACCGCCCATATCATACATTATAACATTTATAACTCTATATAGCCTTGTATTATACTTATAGATGATAAAAGCCAGCCCAAAATAATTAGTTCAAATGGCGCAAAAAATCGGACCAGTACGAGCTTAGTATTCTTAATAATCAATTATATTAACTTATTACTACAATCTGTATAATGTGATATCTGTAATTTTTCGTTTTAATATTTAAAAAAAATTACAAGTCGATGTATTATTTCCGACATTGAGACTTGCATTTTACGTTGTATGGTATTTGACCCAACGTAATTTTAAAGTCCCTCAAGTAAAAAGTCTGCTACCAGTGCGTCGGGTCTTCCTACGAGGTCGAGACGTGTACGCTTAAAAAAGGCCTCGTCCATAAATTTCAAGTCGCTCAGCGAGCTATGGAGAGGGCTATGCTCGGAGTTTCTCTGAAGGACAGAATCTGGAATCAGGATACCCGACGGAGAACCAAGGTCACTGACATAGCAGAAGTGGCAATGGGCGGGGCATATTTGTCGAAGAGCCGAAGGCCGATGGAGCAGACGAGTTCTGGAGTGAAGACCGCGAATGACTCGCTCTGTGGGATGACCTCCCGCCAGGTGGACTGACGAACTGAAGAGCGTAGCGGGAAGCGGTTGGACGCGGATAGCTGAGGGCGCGAATTGGGGAAGGGCTATGTCCAGCAATCGATGACTGCGAGCTTATGATGAGATGAATTTTGAAATACATGACACAAAAAACTAAGTAAATTTACATAATTTTTGTTATCATCACCTTTAATCGCTAAACGTAAAAAGTTAATGCGCAATTTTAAATATTGTTGTAATTCAAGCAAGACTTATATCAGACAATACTGTTAAAAGATTAACAATTAAATTTCTAATATAAATGAATGGGGTTGTAAATATTGTTTCTATCTGCCACACCCACATTTAAGACTAATCTATCTCAACCTGATATCTTAATGTAGGTACATACTTAATGGGGATAAATAAACAATGTGGTCAAATATTGTTAAGATACAAGTATGTAAAGAATCTTCCGGGTGCCACTGATCCCCACAAAAACGCCCTACGCACGCCGTTTCCCACAATTTCTCCAACCTTTCATATATAACCGGATAGTGAAGCTTGTAAACGTTCAGGACCTATCTATTAAAAAGATGCAGAATGCACTAAAGAAATGGTTGCTCACTCTTTCATATAATGATACAGAGAATATTCTGAGACCTTTGCAGTAAGCAAACGTGGGCTATTTAATGGCACGTGACGTGACGTGGGCGTATAGGCGTTGCGGTAGCCTCTTGCCGCGTCGGGCTTTATGACTCGGACACAATTCGTAAACGTTATCTGCATACCACCTATATGGAATATTAATCCTGACTCTTGACTACAGTTCTGTATGCTGTATGCAGTGATGTGTGGTGTGTAAGTGCGCGTATGGAGACTTTTTTCAGGAAATTTTAGTAGACATTTTATTAAGTATTCTAGACTTAGGTGGATATCCGCCACCTGGTACATTTTCCAGCTAACACGTCATCAGTTTCTTGATTGAAAAAAAAAAATCATCATAAACCTATCAAATGAAAAGGCTCCATAAGCTGATTACAAAAATTTACAATATGCTACACCATTTACATACATCAAGACAACCTACACGGTTTCATGATGTACTTCATATAAAAATTTGTAATTTTAGTTATAGCATGATTATAAATTAAATAAAAGAAAAAAGAAAACAGCTAGTGGTTTTGTAAAATAAGAATAAAATCAAAAACACCAACTTTGAGCTTTTTGTGACGGGAAACGACAGAAACGACTGAATGATTTTTTCTAAAATATACGGCGTATGACGAGATTGACGAATGATATCTTATCTAGCGTAATTTCCATAAGCGAACTTCCGGACTGTAGTCAAGTGCAGGGCTATATAGGATAAAGATTGTCGTCAAAGATGCCGACGCGACGATTTTTTTTCCGTAATTGATAATTCTTAAACCCACCTCAATCGGATTATGCAGTCATTAGATACCTTATCGTGTATCGAAAATACACCTTTTTATACAACAAGCTTACAGTATAGCCCACGTGACGGTAAGTGGATACTCTTTAGACTTCTGCAACTCTAGAGGAATTGCATGCTCATGAGCCCATCCTTTAATTGGATATCTTACCCTTTATTGGTAAGATAAATGCCTGCGAAAAAAGCCCTATGTCTGCGTAATTTGGACTTTGTAACGAAACGGATAAGAAAACATCGCCGCTACTTTAATATAATAACATGGTGTCCGATTTTATTCGACAAGTTCAAAGTCCCTCTCTAAAAAACATTATTATCATTTAACGCGGTAACAGGCCCAGTGCATTGTCATATCTCGGTAATAACATAATTTACAACTCTACGTCGTTGGGGTTACAGCCATGATAACTCAGTTCTTATCAGCCCGCGTCACTTTTAGTCCTAGACGCTCGGATTTTTCGAATAAAAGTAAATGTCTTGTTTCAGAACCCAAAAATCCTCATACTCGACGAAGCTACCTCAGCGTTAGATACGTTTTCGGAATACTTAGTAGATAAGGCACTGAAGAACATAAGCAAGGACCGCACTATGCTTACAATAGCGCATAGACTAAGCACAATACAGTCCGCTGACGAAGTCGCTGTGCTAGATGACGGCGTGATCGCCGAAAAGGGGCCTTATGCTGAACTTATGGCTAAGCAAGACGGCGTTTTCAGAGAGATCATCACACACCAGAGACTAACAAAGAAACCAAAAGAAACGAAAGCTGTTGACGGAACGGTTTCAAATATCAACGGGACTGTACTATAACATTATTTATTCTATATATGAAATTGATTGTGATATATTAGAATATTTTTTATTCCAATATTGTCTTAGAATTATTTTAGAGATTGACGGGTTTAAGTCAATGTTTTAAGGGAAATCGATTGTGTATTGTCCGGTGTAGATATCGCATTTAGGTGTTGTTTGATATGTTTTTAGAACACCTACCCACAGTGTAGTAAAGTTGTGTAAGTTATGAAAATAGTTTGTTGTCTAAGTTAATTGGTATCGCATTATGACTAGAAATATGTAGGAAAAACCTTTTAGACGCATTTTTTTTTGTTTTGTATGGGGAGCTTGGTTTACCAAATCTCCATTAAAAAATAAAAAAAAGTTATATAAAATAGATTTTGGCCTACATATTTCTAGTCAGAATGCGATACAAATTAACGCCATAGACGGATCCACACCATTTTTGTTACAACCTGTATAAAATCGGATATTATGTTAACATGATTTGGGTTAGACTTACAGTAGATTCGGGTTAGACTTACAGTATTTTTGTATTTGGCTATATTTGCTGCAACGAGAATGGTATATATTGGTGTTGTTGTTTATTTGAATTTCGCTCCATACGTACTGTAGAATTAATTATAATCGAGTTTAAACCGGGATGTATCATTCATTATGTATGATAAAATGCTTTTATACTGTAAACAGAAATTTCGGCATGTAACTATTCAAAAGTACAAGCAATTGAAGCAATACTTATGATAAGTAGTGTTTTAATTGCCTGTTATCTGCAATTTAATATCCTGTTCATAATGTATTCTTACAAAAAACATGCAAACACGTATATAGCATATGAGACAATCATTGCTGGTTTCTATGAATGTGCTTACATAACAGGTACACCAACATTCTTCCATTCTGTTGCATTGTCAGCATCTGATAGATAATATGTCCTGTTAGATAGGGTGCTCAAATTATGACGATTATAAAATATGAGGTTTTGCAACACTAGCAAATTCATTCTTTAACCGTAGGTATCCTTGTGAACTTGGAGTACCAATTAGCAAATGACAATTAGTAAATTACAAATAATAATGCTGTTATTATATGCCAATAGTTTATTTAAGTATATGCTTAATGTATGCTTTGATTTGGAAGGGTCCATTGTTTTATAGTGATTCTGAAATATTTGGATCTTTATAGAGCTCGGCGTAGCATAAAAAGACGTGTTCAAATCGCGAACGACATCGCAATATTTTTTATTTATGACAGTTCAATTTATATTTTAGTCTTGCAATATAAACGGGTAGCGGAATATTTTTGTCTGATTGAAACAAATAAAATGGTTGTTGTTATTTTAATACGGTTTTTATTTTGACGTAAATCGTGTTATCAAAAATTATCCAGAGTTTGTTTTCTTCGGTTTTCATCGAAAATATACAGTTGGACCTTGCCCTGTTGAGTGCGCGGGCGCGCCCACCGTTTCTCGGCGCGCGCATTCAATCGACGCTCCTTCCCGCGAAAACATCGCGCGCGCACTACCATGTCTCATTTGAAAGTTTTGCGCGGCAATTTCGTAAAGATCCTAAACTATCCCGCAACTAAATTAACCCGAAAAACAAAAATACACCGAAATGTGTCCTTTCTAAATACCAGGTGCTTGGCCACTACTGCGAAAGCCGCGCCTGTGGTCGAGGGCAAATATTTGACGTCGACATGGGGTGAAATTGAAATTGGGAAAGAAACTTTGACGGATTACGTGTTCCGGGACATCGAATTATGGGCGGATAAACCTTGTGTGGTGAGTACCTACTTTCAATCTATACAGCGTAATACATACAGTATTTTACTTGGAAAGGTAGTTTAGTTTCATTCATGTTAATTAATAACTATGCCGGTCTATTATTTTTTATATTACATTAAATAAATGTATCCCGTTAATATTGAGTTAACATTTGCATAGGAAAACGTTAGAATGTTGTATGCATTGAATATAAGCACATACTCGTGCTAAATGCAATCAAATGCGAACAATTAATGAAATGGCGGCAAATGTATGCACGTGCATTGCATAGCTCCGATCGTCAATTTAGTTATTTACATGCAGTACAAAGTTCAGTGCTCTACCATACGGATGCGAGAGATAATTATAAATAGTCCCTATCGAAGGTTGAGGCTACGGTAACGCTTGGCAGACACGCGGTGATCTTGACAAAAAAGACAAGATATACAAGTTCTCTTCCGCAATTTTTATGCGACATATATACTTCTACAGCATATATGCGGACATTCCTATAGACATTCACAAAACATGAATAAATATATTTGAGTAGGTACCTTCGTATGGTCTACAATTATCGAATGAAACCGAGATAATGACCCAGTCTCCATTTTTCAGTTTGTCATTGATTTTCCTATTTTAAAACAGGATCGGATTAAACTCAGCGTATTTAATTAGATCTGCAAACATTATTCTAGACTAAACTTGACTCTAGCCAGACGAACTTTCACAACTGTTGCACATGTAGCTATGTCGGTTAGTCTAACGCCCTATTGATAGCGTCGCCGCGGTCCCAGTGACTGTAAATAAACAGAACTTCAGGCGTAGGTGTAGTAATAGAGTTGATTAGCTTGTCGCAAATAGAAAATGCAACTAACCGAGATACTGCAGCCAACTTCATTGCGATATTTTACAACGTTTGTGTCGTAACTCAGTTTTCCGGTTAAGACTGTAGGTTTCAAAGATAATTTTACCTCCAATTTACATTATCAGGAAAAAGGTATTTTGAAGCGTAGATAATTGCGATTCATAGGTTAGGTACGTAACGTAGTTTGTTTGGGAATGTATTCTTCAGCTGTTGATGCGAGGTGGAATATTGCCAATTTTAATATAGAGTAAGATTCTGTTATCCCAATATCAAAGGTCAGCGACTGACCATTGACCGGATTTGAAATGCGATCTAGAGTTTTTTTTTATAGTTTCTGTCAAATTAATATACAATTACATATAATATTTGTAATAAATAGGTAGATTTAGCTGTTTACCACGATTTATGAGTTTTTGACGACTGAGAACTATACCTTATGCATGTCGTATGAAAAAATAAATAAAACATCTTAAGCCGCGTATCCACTAGAAGCAGCCTCGGGTTGAGCGGCTGTCTCGACCCGAGGCTGCGCAAATGGGGACGCTGCCTCAACCTGAGGCCTCAGGTTGAGGCTCTAGTGGATACGCAGCTTTAGGGTGGCTAGCCTGGATTAGCGATCAGCGTCTGTATGGGACCACCTGAGGAAATGAAATGAAAACATTTATTTCGGACATCCAGGTACATATCCATAGTTAATTTACACATAATTACTATAACTTGTTAGTAACAATATATTAACCTACGTTATAAAAAAAAAGGAAATGCTCATTGGATATCACGTGTATTGACATCCAATTAGTGAGGATAGGAACGAAGTTTTTTCAATTATCTAAAGATTTATTATCATTTACACAAACAGTGCGTCGTATGCTGCATACGCATTATATTTGTTAGTCTTTAAATGAAAAAAATAAACATTTCAACAATAGATATCTATTGGCCACAGGACACACATTTGTATTTAGTCATCCATACCAAAATGTCTAAACCATCTAATTCGCTGCGCGTCCGGAAAAACCCACTTTTTGGCCAAGTGGTGACGTAAAATTGTGTACAAAACATAGGTCGTAAAACAGAAAGCCCTCTCTCGCATATATATGATCCTCGCCTGCGGTTCGGGCTAGACTCAACTGAGGCGATTTCGGTGTTTTTTTTTTCATTTATACCTAGTATAGGAGTTTGAGGAGGAGTTTAGTGTCGGTTTATTGTTATATTTTTACTATGGAAAATTATACTGTAATGTATGTATCACTACTTATATATATACTGCTATCGGGCAGGTTACGTGTTTCTTATAAGCTTATTATATTTTGTCCCGTCTAAACGTCCCTCCACAGGCCTACAGTAAAGTTGGAGACAAATTCACATATTATATATTGACCAACTATAAAGAGTGAAGTAACACTTTATTTGTTTTTGTTTGTGAGTTCTTAAAAATTGGAACCGATATCACAGGAGAAAAAATATCGAGTTAGGCTAGTTAGATGGTAAGAAAAAAGCGTCATCCGAATTCGATTCTTAGGTCGTCTATGTGGCTCAATTCTTTCAATGGAGTATTTTCTTAATTCTGTCGTTTTATATTTTAAGTCATAGTTACTAAGTTTCTGATTTCCTCGCATTATGCTCGCATTAGATCGTTTAGCTAGATTTCTCATGTATCATGTTCGAATTAGATATCTGGAACGAAGGACCAAAAATGATTGAACAATCTTGACATTTTGACCGCGTAAGCGTGCTGAAGTAGTCCAACGTTGCTTAAGTACTATAATGTTAATTTAATGACTGATAGATCTGCCATTGGTACATATTGACATATATCATATCATATGCAATGTTATATGCAGACATGCGGGGCGTCGGGACGTGGCTACGACTACGGGATGATGCAGCTGATGATTGAGCGCTGCGCCAACGGTCTCGCCGGCGCGTTGAAACTCAAAAGCGGAGAGAAGATAGGCCTCATCCTGCCCAATCTGCCGGAATTCGTCGTGCTGATCCACGGGGCTATGAAGGCGGGCTTGGTTGTAACGTTCGCTAATCCTCTGTATACTGCAGGTAAGCCAGCACCATGCCGTCACCACGCAATGCGTAGATTAACTACTACTGCGTAAAGAGGTTTTTGATCGGACATTGTGTCAATTTTCTTGTTGGCGCGTTGAAACTCAAGCCCAATCCGCCTGAGTTCGTCATCTTTTACGGAGCTATGATGAAGGCGAGATAAACGTCGGTAATTAAGGTTAATAAATAAATTTCATGTTAGACCCGTGTACGAATAATTTATGAAGGCGAGATAGGTTGCTATATACGTTAACCATAACCCTATGTACACCGAGGTGAGTCTTGCAATTTAATCTTGAGTCATTGATATGGCATAATTTCAAACCAAACGGCCAGAGTCGGCGCGCACGCCACGAGAGTCAAATAAATTCGAACCCTCCATACAGAAGCCAGACTTCGTATTCGCAGTGGCCGGTCGGCTGCCCGCAACCCATTCAGATATGAAATCTAACTTCTGTATGGAGGTTTCGAATTCCTTTGACTCTAGTGGGGTGCGCGCCGAATCCAGCCGTTCGGTGAGAATCGTCCATAATGCAATATGCAATTGACAACATTTCAAATTTTTAAGTAGTATGAAATCTTAACTCATTTCGTTAATTTGGGAACAAGAAACCCCAAAATATTTTTTTTATATTTTTTAGCCATTAGTTTTCTAAATAATCACGAAAATGTGAAGAAAGCCCATATCGTAGTAACGACGTCATTACTATGAAATTGTGACAGTCACAGCGGACAAAAAGAACAGCAGCTCACTTTCTTTAGTAAATTTGTCTTAGTAACAGTGCTTCTGTATGATTTGTTACGCTGTGACGCCTTACTTGTCACTTACTCTCTTTTAGAATGAGGAACTTTTGAAATTGATTTATTTATAAGAAACGGGAATATTTTCGAGAATTTAAAAATGTGGTTTTACTTAACCTTTTATCCTCTATTGGATTTCATCGGAAAAAAGCCTGCTTCAAATATGAAATGTTGTCAATTGGTGGTCATATCATACGCTGCACTAATGGCCTGGGTAGTCAAGCGCAGCTTAAAGCAGGAAATAATGGAATATACAGCCTATCTATACTTAAAACTACATAATTATCCATTTTGCTCCGCTAAAATTGATTAGAATAACGCCCTCCTTACGGCTCACTCATCTTATTAATTTTCGACTCGGTGCGAGAATTGCTATTAGCTTCTCTCCGAGTTTAGGTACCTGTATACGAAATATCAAGTCAATAAGGGGCCGTACTGACTCATTAGACCAAAATTACTTCTATTTTTTTATGTATGCCTGCTATTTTAACTTAAGAGGAATAAGAAATTAACTTAAGTTTATCAACGCCATGGCGTAATATGTAATGTTGTTAAATATTATTTCTAAATAAATACGATGTAAGTAGAAAAGGAAACAGAGCCAAAATGCCAAAAGAGATAAGTTAGACGAAACAATTATGAGCTTTTTTGCCTTGTGTAGGCATATACGCAAAATTAAAAATTCCTTATCGATATATATCGTGACAGTACAAACATACCTAACTAAGCACAGTTGTCGGACGCCCACAAATACGTGCAATTGACTGATGCAGTTCTAAAGTCCACAGCAATATTGACTCAATGATAATCACTAATCAACTTGATGTAGGTAACACGTAACAATAATGATTTTAAATATAAAATCGTATGCATATTTAAAAGTATACAGGGCGGGAAGGAGTATACCGACAAACTTTATCCATAGATTCCTGGTGGTATTACGAGTAAATAATGTTATATCAACATGGGGTCCAAAACTGTCTCGTTAACTTACTTAATTACTGGAACAAAAAAATTAACCATAGTACTTTCTTGTGAACGAAACCTTAGTCCAAAGAGTGATAAAGAAAACTTCACACTTCACGAACGACTACCGACGTTTTAAAATCTGATTAACGGCCAGTACGGCCAGTACGTTATTCACCAAAAAAAGTATGCACGCTTGCCGACTCGTTGGTAGAGAACAGAAGTAAAACTAAAGACCAAGCTAGTAATAATAAGTTGATCACTTTTGAGTATTACTGATTCTGATTAAAGATATCTTACGCAAAAGTATGAGTGTCTAATTGTATCTTAGTTTGTTAAACAGCAATCGCTATCTACCATGAGACATAACATTCATTTCTCTCAATACTCTCAACTTCTCTACTCAACATTTATTTAAAAAATATTCGTAGTAAAAATTATGGCACATGTCAGGTAAGACTGATATTACCGCTTCCGTATTGCGTGTGTGCTTGTGTGTGTGGTGGCGTCACATAATTAAGGCGTGTTACCCTTGAGATTTATTAACTTGTTAATTACTGAATAAAATTAATATTTCGAAAATTAGGCTTTATCCAGCAATGTTTATATTAAGTTTTTTTTGTCCAAATAGGCACTAAAATCGATGGTTAAAATCTGTCGGTATACTCATTTATATTTATTTACTTATTATACAGGGTGGGGTATAATAATTTTTAATATAAAATAATAGGCTGTTTTTATTGAATTCCGTTAATTGCGAGGGTACAATCCTGAGATGAAAAAAAGTAATTTTCTCCCCAAATCGTGCCATTTCGGAGACATTCAAGAAATCATTCACGTTAATTAACACCTCTAGTATAATATAATAGTACATTACGATACAAGTGCAGAGAACAGGAAACTCGCAACCAGTGACGATAAATTAAAACACGACCGAAGGGAGTGTTTTAAATCGACACGAGTTGCGAATTACCTATTCGCACGTGTATCGTACAGCGTTTTACAGTACTTTTTATTTATTTATTTATTCAGGACAACAACAGCCGTAAATATACATTTTACATCAGAATGGTTACATAGCAGAAGGCCAATAACAGTTATCCATTGTATTACAAAATTACATCCTTGTTTATAATAAGTGAAAGTGAATAGTAGTAAATTGCAAGCTACACAAAGTATATACGAAATGAGACATACGTAGACATAATCCAGAACAGACAGCAATCACTTGTAACTTATTATGTACCACTAAGCAGCATGCCATACAATTTCACTTGAACTATCGGTACTCGGAGTGTTACGAGTGCTCACCCATAGTTACGCAATGAATATGGTTAATTACGAGTAATTACCAGTAGTGCGACACACACACACACACACACACAAGATGAATGCATAGATTCTACAATACAACTTACAATCCTAAGACACGGCTCACTCTGGCACAACCTGAGTGTTTGTACAACTAGCGAGAAATACCTAATATCACCATTACTGGTAATGATAACCCACAATCCACCGTTTTAAATTTTAGGTTGATTTATTCTTATTTAGCAACACTGTGAAAACTTCGCTTTTGAATTGTTTTTTAGATCCAATGAATGGATCAGTTGTATAAAATTCCTGGTTATACAAATAGGGAATACGTGAGAGAACACCATTAGAACCACAATTAGTGGAGTGAAGAGGTACTTGGAACAGAGTGGTGTGTCTGGTACGACGTTTTGGGACTCTCAACTGCAGACCGGAAAGAAGCTCAGGACAATCTACACGACTTCGAATAATATCGTAAAGCAAGTTCATGTCGGCTAATTTTCGTGTATCCTCAAGTGATAGAAGGTTGTACTTGCGGCAGTTTTCAGCATAACTAGAAAAGTTTTGATTAAATTTATAATTCAGATGCTTCAAGAACTTTCTTTGAACTCGCTCAATTCGCTCTTTGTGAATGGCATAGCTGACTGACCACACCGGAGAAGCGTATTCCAAAACGCATCTCACATACGCAAAATAAACTATTTTCATACATAATAAGCTTTGAAACGGTTTACAGGTCCTCATTACAAAACCAAGATTGCGAAACGATTTATTCACTATAAGGTCAACGTGGTTTCGCATAGTCATTTTGGCGTCCAACATTACTCCCAAATCACGCACAACGTCCACCCTCTGTACAATAGCACTATTAAAGTTATACGCATATTTAAGTGGGTTAGTCTTGCGGGTGAAACTAATACATTGACATTTACTGATACTTAATGTGATCCTGTTTTGTAAATAATATTCGAATAGATTGTTAAGATCATTTTGCAACAGCTCACAATCAGTAGCAGATTTCACTCGCATAAAGACCTTTTTGTCGTCTGCATACAACAGATGTCTAGCATTTACAAAACATGAGTTTATGTCGAATATGTATGCGTTATAGAAAAGAGGGCCAAGGTGAGAGCCTTGCGGCACGCCCGAAGAAACATCTACATAGTCAGATCTGAAACCACCAATAACAACGGCTTGGGAGCGATTGGTGAGGTATGATTTGATCCACCGCAGCAAATCTCCATGGATTCCCAGCAGCTCCAACTTCTTGAGCAGGATGGCGTGATCAACTCGATCAAATGCTTTCTCGAAGTCCGTGTATATCACGTCAACCTGCCCGCCGCCCTCCATTTCAGTGAGGACAAAATTCGTGAAGCAAGCCAAGTTAGTAACAGTGGAGCGCCCTTTAAGAAAACCGTGTTGCTTATCTGAGATACCGCGACTCACCAAAGGATAGATATGGTTAAAAACAATTGACTCAAAAAGTTTCCCAATGGTATTAAGGATAGAAATAGGTCGGTAATTATCAATGTTGGATTTTGATCCCTTTTTGTGTACAGGGATAATATGGGCTTGTTTCCAAATTGAAGGAAAGATACATTTTTTCAGAGAATATTGGAAAAGAATGGTCAAAGGCAATGCGAGACTATTAGCACAGGAGGATAGAAAAATTGATGGAACGCCATCACAACCTGGTCCTTTAGACTTGTCCAACCCTGTCAAGAACCTCCGAACAGTATCGCACGTTATGTTAATACAAGACAGTACATCCGATTGGTTACTAACCTGAGATTCAGTGTTTTGATTGGAAGTGGAAGTTGCAGGGATAAAGACACTTTCAAAAAACACATTAAAAGCATTGCATATTTCTTTGCCATTGCAATAATTATGATTACCTAGCTGGAAGTTATTTGGGTAATTAGAGCCTCCACGTTTACTTTTAACATACTTCCAAAAGTATTTTGGGGACTTACGTATGTAGGACTCCGCATTTCGAGTAAAACTTTGAAAGCATTGATCCTGAACACGTTTCTGTCTGGCTCTAAGTAATGAAAATTCATCGTAATCGCGTGGGTTTGAAAAACGTTTCCATCGGCGATGTAGTTTCGATTTCTCACGCAATATTTTTATAAGGGCGTGGCTGTACCATATGGGGTAGCATTCATTATTCGGATATGATATCGGTACAAATACATATGGCTCTTTAAAGTTTCGACATATGCATGTAATCTGACCACCGCACTCGTGCGGTAAAGTAGCGCCATATGTACTGTAAAAGTTCCTTAATGCATTGATGGACAGTAGACGCCTATAGGCGTAATTCTATTGTTACTTCTATTGTGCCTGGAATAGTGTCCATCAAAGTGTTAACAATTAAACAATGTACGTGTCATTCGAATTCCGGATTGTCATACTTTACATTAACTTTTGCTTAACTCCACGTTAACTCTTAAGGCCGTTTTTCATTCACCCTTGGTGATATAATTAATTATTTTGTATGAAAATGAAGAAAATATGCTATGTCGTTTCTATTGCTATACACTGCTTTATGCTTGAAGCAACGGAAATCAATAATAACATCCTGTATATATAAAAGTATTAATGATTTTAAATATAAAATCTTTATTGTACGAAAGAGATACAATCACCTCAATGTTACACACAATGGTGGTTTGGTATATACCACCACCACCACCACCATATCAGCCCTAGGACGTCCACTGCTGGACATAGGCCTCCCCCAATTTCATGGGGGGTAAATGCCATAATCGCCACGCTTGGCATGCGGGTTGGCGATCGCAGTTGGTATATACAATTTTCATCAATCGACATTTTTGTTTTTGAAACTGCCCGGTTAACACAAGTTGGTAATGACCCTGCCTATGAAGCAGGTGGTCTCTGGTTCGAATCCCGGACAGGGCATTTATTTGTGTGGTGAGCGCGAATGAGTTCTGAGACTGGGCTAGGCTGGGCTGGCCCGGGCTGGGTGATGAGTTCCTGACTCTTGGATGTTTTCTGTTGGATTTATCTTCTTTATAAGTATGTATAAAGTCGTCTAGTAATAAGTTTTGCTTAGTTTTGGACTAGTTTGATTTGTGTATTTTGTGTAATATTGTCCCAAATATTTATTTTAACTTGTCATGCTCGAAAAGTGTGTCATGTTAGAGTTATCATCCGAGGCTAAAGTAGTAAATTTAACCGGTTGGGAAAATATGCACACATATTTATTATTTACAGTTTAAATTCTCCAATGTTTTTAATATCAATCAATCAGAAAACAGCTACTCTAAAATCGACTAATCAGGAAACAAAATTCATTAGTCAAAACTTCAAGTTTTCAAAAAATAATTAATGAAATCTCATATTACTTTTAACAAGCTACGAGTATCTAAGGATACCAAACTTGATGGGTTTCGCAAGAAAAAACATTGTATCCCCATTAAATATTTTTTCCCATAGGGGAAGTGAAAATACGCTCAGGATTCCATGTTAAAATCTCTCGCTACGCTTGAGATTCCATTCTGGGGCTCTTCGCTTCGTTTCGTTCGGGATCAACGCGCTAACCCTCGATGAAATAATTCATTTTGCTTCATTGTAATATAATCTACTATTTCTCGCAATCGAAGTGAAAAGCAGAGTGTATAACTCTGATCTAAAAGCCATATTACCCCTTGAACTATTTAATTTCATCATTATCTCCTCTGCCTCGTTGTATTTTACCGACTTCAATAGAAGGAAGAAGGTACTCAGTTCGTCTCCATGTTTGCTTGTTCTTTTTTATGTATGTATGTTCCCCGATAACTCTTGACCACGTAGGCCGATTTTGATAATTCATTTTTTGTTTCAAAGCAGGTAACCCGACATTGGTCCCATATAAATTTGGTGAAGGTCTGATGATGAGATCTAGGAGGAATCGAGGGAACTCCTCGACTTTGATAGGCACGCATATGCCGATTTCGGTATTTTCTGTAGGTAACCAAGCATTGGCTCACGGAAACCACAAATTGTGGCCTAGCAAGTACAAAATTGAAGTCGCTTTTTTTTGGTATAAATTATTTTAGACCCTAGTCTCGAGTCGAGCCTACAATCTGCTAGTATATGTTATCGTCAGAGCGTCAGACACACAATTACCACAGGCATGTTATTATACATAGGTATGTGTTATTGTATTGGTATGTATAGACACATCACATAACATCAAGCAACATTATGTATTTCGCATCTAGGTGAATCGCAACCTGATAACATCGATACGTATGACGTTGGGTGATCAAATAATGCTTTTATAATCACTTTTAATGTTAGTGGGAAGGTCATGTTCTTGCTGAATGTCAGCAATTAATTCTATGACTCAAATACCTATAAGTACTATAACTATTGTAAGATAATACTTCATGTGTTACTCAATAGCTGACATATTTAAAATTATAAATAGCGAGTACATATATAACTTAAGTGGCCGGTATTTCACAACACTATTTTTTTTACATTACTGATATCCAAATCATATGACTTGACGCTTTGACTTGTAAAAGTGCCCTTGTGGCCTATTTGCAGTATAAATATTTGATTTTTTTATTTTGATATGAAATTACTCGGAAAAACCAAACTTCAGTTTATTTATGCAATTTTAAAGTTTATTATACAGGCTATTTTTATTGATTTCCGTACCTTCAAGCATATAGCTGTGTATAGTCATAGAAACGTAGCATATTTAGTTTTTCAAAATGAAAGATATTTTGTCATTTTCATACAAAATAATTAATTATATCACCAAGGGTGAATGAAAAACGGTCTTAAGAGTAAACGTGGAGTTAAACAAAAGTTAATGTCAAGTCTAACAATTCGAAAATCGAATGACACTCACGTCAACATTGTTTAATTATTAAGGATGTTCTATACTATCCTAGGGGTGTTAATTAACGAAAATAAATTCTTGGATATCTTCGAAATGGTACGAATTGGGGAACAAGTGTCTTAAAGAAGATTACTTTATTTCATCTCAGGGAAATAACAGAATTCATTACAAACACCCTGTATACATAAGCATGAAAAAAATACGTAGTTTGATCATAAAACATTGTAACGTCATTAGGCACATTTCTCTACAAACTTCATACTGACCGAGCGTTTTTGACGTTTCGTAAAAAGTTTACCTATGTAGGTGAAAAACTTAAGAAAATGACCTGTTGTATGTAGTTGTGACGTCTTCGAATAGGCATATGTTTTTTTTTGTGTTGCACATTTTAAATATGTAATGTGATGTCTATTCGAACACGCTACAACTACATACAACAGGTCCTTTTCTTAAGTTTTTTAGCTTAGAGGATAGGGGAGGGGGAGTTGTATAAACTATTTTCCTTTAAAGAGTGAGATGGTTTACCTCCTGATAAAAGGGGAGAAATGTACATTTCTTGTGATATTATGTTGATATTTTGACGACCGTTTTAGCTTAGTGGTTAGTGACCTCGCCTACGAAGCTGACGGCTCTGGGTTCGAATTCCGGTCAGAGCAAATATAAATAAATATTAGGGGACATTTTTTTACACAAATCGAACTAGTACCATAGTAAGCTCAATAAGGCTTGTGTTATGGGTAGTAGACGACGATATATTTAATAGATACATATGTATATATACTTAAGTACGTAGAAAACATCCAAGTTTCAGCAATAAATGTTTCTGCTCACAACAGAAACAAATTCCCTTACCGGGATTCGGGATTCGAACCCGGGACCTCAAGGTTCGGAGGGAGTGTCACTACCAACTAGGCTAAACAGGCCGACAAAGACAAAACAGACTATATTTATTTATTTATGTCAATTTTTTTTCATATTGAGTGACTAAAGGAATCCTACGCTCGGCTCCTGTACTAAGACTCGAACTCGAGACTAGACTACTATACAGACGTCTTTATCTTGAAACATGACTATGTACGTCTTATATCAGATAATCTGTAGTAGTAGCGCGTTGTGTGTAAACATCGCTTAACGTCGAGATACGAGTAATTATGATAGAAGAGTTAATTGTGACAGGACAGGTTCAAGGTCCATGATCTTAATTGCTTGTGATTGTGATTGTTTCACTTACTATATGTAAATAATGATTACGCTTGCTTAGTGATAAAGACACACACAACACAAGACACACACACAAGACTGAGAAAAAACAGTGGTTAATTAGGATTTGCCGAAGAAATACGTACACAAGCGGGTTTGTTTATGTTATTGTAACTGCCAATCACTGAACCAATTTTGATGAAATTTGATATGTTTAAATATTTGTACTATATGTCAGGTTTATATCTCTATCGGTTTCGCAACCAGAACCGCACATGACGGGATTCACGAAATACATAACAGTGAGTACTTTCAGTAAACAATAATTATCACAATAAAATAAAATCTAGCACGACTACTTAGATGTGAATGGATTACGAACAGAAATTATCACTATCACAATGCCATGGGCGAAACTGTGACATATACATATGTATATTTTGTTATGTTCTGCAGAGGAAGTCAGACGGCAGTTCACTGACTGCAACGTGAAATGCATCGCGACCATCGAGATGTTCATGCCAGTTGCTACTGAGGTCGCCAAATCGCTCAAAGACTACAAGGGCACCATTTGGGTCGGCAGCGACGTGGAGCACCAAGATGGTAAGTGTTTCTGAACAGTACTAAGGTATTGGAAACTTGTATCCAACCAGTGAGGTAGGCATAAGGAAGAGACGCGAAATCTTGAAAGGTATGTTTATCCTGCAATAATTACTCAAAGAATACCTACTCCTGAACGTTTGTCAAATAAGACCAGCTTAACAGAACTGGTTTTCCACGAGGCGGCTTAGCCAGAATGCAATCATATTACTGGTACTACTCATATTACGCGTTACGAGTATATTATTCGTCGTAGTATACTTGTAACGAGTAGCAACTTTGAATTATCTATATGTATAATATCCCAAAAATGTTATGTAACCCTGCTCGATGGCATCATCATTATCTCTGTCATCTACTATTATCAATCCGGCTTTCCACTTGATTTGTAATGTTAACTCCCCTGTACCCATCTTGCCATGTCAACAACTCTACGTTTTACCACCGTCGCTATTGTAGCCAGTGTAACTACATTAAAATCTCTATTTAGGCCTTGGATAGACGTGATTAGATCTTTTAAGGCAGTTGTCACACTGATGCGGTTTCCGGACGACGGCGCGGTGTGCGAGCGGGACAGCGTTACGCATGTCTATAGCGATATCCCGCTCGCAATGCGGAAACCGTCCGGAAACCGCATCAGTGTGACAACCGCCTATTTCCACTCGAATTTGCACTTAAGTCACCACTTTTCCTTCCATCTCCCTTACCAAACTATCTCATCTCATCTTATAAATCTACAACAGGTTTCGTCAACTACACGCTAAAATAAAAATAATCAATTCACACCCCGCTCCGATACTCACCCGGACCAAACGTGCCAAAAACACCGACAGCATTACCCCGCTGAATGGTCAGCGAAATTTGTCGGACCAGGTAAGAACCAGAGCGGGGATCGCAGCTCCTATCCCTCAAGCGACGCCCTATGTCCCTAACGAAACTCTTAGCCTCGGCACACCAAGGCCCACGGGACGAAATCATATATCTTAATCGTATAAAGTGTGGTAACTTACAGGAGTCTATGGGCTAAAGCCTCTACTAATGGCGGACCACGAGGCAGACTTACCCGAAGTGAACTGCGATGACGTGTGCCTGATCCCCTACTCCAGCGGCACGACGGGTATGCCCAAAGGCGTCATGTTGACGCACAAGAACCTCGTCTGCAACTTGAAGCAGGTCCAGTGGCCCAAGATGATGAAGTACGAGGGAGAAAAGGGTAAAATTTGCTTTTATTTCTACTCTATCTATTATCGATCATAAGGTAAACTAATCTAGGTGAAGGTCGCGGGAGTCAGCTGGATACGGTTCGCGCAGGAGCGGGCATTGTGGCTTGTGGCACTATTTGTGGGAGATCTATGTCTAGCAGTGGACGTCTTTCGGCTAATATGATGTCGATGATCTATTATCGATAGCGTTTTTTACACAACGACGGTGGAAAACGGGCATAATATAATTGGCCTGCCTGATGGTAAGCAGAAACTATACGAGTAGCTTGAACGCCTGTAACTGTAACTATCAGAGAAGTTAGGTACAAGATTCTTTGGTGATTCGTTGCATCGACAGCCATCTCAGGCGACAGCTTGTCATCAACATACAGTAAGCAATTATTGCGTTAAACTGTTATATAAAAATTACCAACTGTTTGATATTCAGAAACTCGTAGAATCACTTCACTAATAAAATAATAATAATATCCGGTTCGAAGGACCATATTAAGTACAATCGTGGAAGGTTCGTCACTTTTCAACTCTATTTAAATGCAGTTTAGGTCAAAAAGTGACGAACCAAACCAAATTGCGCACACCTTTTTCGTTCTTGTCACAATGATTATTTGATTATTAGTTATAAAAAGCTACGTATTTCAGTAGTACATAATGCACTTGAGATCAATAGAGGTTTTAACGTACCTAAATAGCATAAAAGACGTCCACTGCTCGACATAGACCTCCTCCAAAGAGGGCCACATTGACCGATCCTGCGCCACCCGCATCCAGCGGACTCGTGTTCAAAGACTCCTTTGATTATCTCCTGTTCGTACCGATCTAGAGATAAATATCAAATAAAAGAGATCGCTCTTTAGCGATAAGATCGCCTGTTGAAATCCCCCTCCTTCGTCGCCTTGTATCTCATTATGCTGTTTCTGAGCTAAGTATTCGTAATTTTTTTGAGGTGTGTAATAAATAGTATTTGTATTGTATTGTATATTGGTCTGTGTTACAGGAAAAGGTGACGTCGTGTTGACAGTTCCGCCGTTTTTCCATATTTACGGGTTCAACGGCGTCCTCAACTACAATCTTGCGCTCGGCTACCACGTCGTCAGTATGCCTAGGTAATTTTTTTATACACTGATTCTATGACAGGCGGCCTGTGCCTAGTAGTGTGACACTTATGATGATGGTGACGATGACAAGTAGACACCGTAGTTTATCCTTTTGACGCCCGACGTGCAATAGATTGTACAATTTCTACGCTCCATTTCAATATTATTATTATTATAGGACAATTTCTTACACAAATCGAACTAGTCCCATAGTAAGCTCAATAAGGCTTGTGTTAGGGGTACTAGACGATGATACATTTAATAGATATATACTTAAATACATAGAAAACATCCAAGTCTCAGGAACAAATGTTTCTGCTCACCACAGAAACAAATGCCCTTACCGAGATTGAAACCCGGGACCTCTAGCTTCGGAGGCAGTGTCACTACCCACAAGGCTAAACAGGCCGATATAGGAAAGGTCTTAAAAAAATAATTACCCATAGCTAACATATAAAGTAGGATTTATTTTGTTTCATTTAATTGACCAGCAAAATTCAACTCTATTGTGTAACTAGCTTGATTCAAATCGGCCTAAGAAAAGTTCTCTCTTCGGGAGCTCTGTTCTCTCTCTGGCGACATAAAGCACACCAGATCACATACCTTCAAATCAAGTAGTGGTGTTATTATTATTATGGATGCGGTCTTGCAATAGCAAGTTGGGCTACTCTAAAGAAGAATCGATGTAAAGTACATTGATTTCACGGATGAACCACTTTATTACAGATTTACTCCAGAAGACTACATCAAGTGTCTATCGGAATACCAGCCAACGACTCTGTTCGTCGTGCCCTCGTTATTGGCATTCCTCGCCACGCATCCCTCGGTCAAGAAGGAGCACTTGCAGTTCGTCGAAACTATCATGGTGGGGGCGGCGCCGACCACTGACAGTATGCTGGAGAAATTCTTACTTAAATGCGAGAAGACTAAGGATGAAATTCGCTTGTTACAAGGTTTGTTTCTATTTTTAAACGACTTCAAGATTTCAAAAGAGGAGGTTATCAATTCGGTTGTATGTTTTTTTTTTAATGTTTGTTACTCCATAACTCGGTCATTTCTTAACCGAATTGGAAAATTCTTTTTTTGATTGTAAGCATATATATCCAAGTTGGTCCCGTTTTTGTCAAAACGCAGTTCTGATGATGGGATCCATGAGGAATTGAGGGAACTCCTCAAATCTTAAAGGCAAACATAGAGTGATTTTTGTGTTTTTATCAACAAGTCGAGCATTTTCATCCAAAAATGAGACATTTGATGAAGTGGAACTGCTGATGATGATCAGAACAGAACTCTTCGACGACGAAAACTTCACGTTTGGCGATTTGTCCTCCTAGCTGTGTTTGTTAAGCAAGTTCTATTTTCACGATTAATTCTTGGTCATGCTCGTTTTCTGATGAGGGGATCCATGAGGAATTAAGGAAACTCCTCAAATCTTAAAGGCAAACATATAGAGATTTTGGTTTTTATCAACAAATCGAGCATTATTATACGAAAATTTGACATTTGATGAAGTGGAACTGCTGATGATGATCAGAACGGAACTCTTCAACGACGGGTAGTTCACGTTTGGCGATTTGTTCTCTTCGTTTTGTTTGTCAAGCAAGCTAGGTTTTCAAGACACATTTTTGTCAAGCTTGAGTTCTGATGGAGGATTCCATGAGCCATTTTTATTTTATTGTATGGAATCTAACTAAACTAAACACAATTAAATCACAATTAAATCACTCACACTGTAACAACAATTTTATAATAGTTCTTTTTTCTTTCCAATGTGTCATACAATTAGCTCGTAAGTAAGCTTATTAACAATATTGTTCACGATTTCGGTGTCGATACAAACCCGATAGGGTTTAACGACACTTTTCCGTTATAACAATGTATCAATTTTCTATTGTAAATAAATAAATAAAAAATAAGAGTGCACCATCTAAGTATATAGTACATTACTACAGAGGCCGGGACGTAAGGGGTTGCCGGCCGAAGACATATATAGACGGCCGAGCGAAGCGAGGTCGGATAGGTCTGAGGCTGGCAACCCCATATTTCCCGCCGAGGTATGTATAGTGCTTTTCTAAAACATGCAATGAAATAAACAACAAAAAAATCAAAGTTTTATTTTTAGTGGCAGAATGTCATGGTGCCTGTGCCACAATTTATGTGGAATGGAAATTAAAAAAGAGGACTTTGCCGGCCTAGGCCTGCAAGATTTGTATGAAATTCCATTAACGACCTCTTGTCCTAGCCGCACCTGAAACGTCATACTTCGCAGCCTGTTATAAGGAACATAACATCAATATTTCATTGCATGTTTGAGAAAATAATCTTTCACCGGCCTCCCCTATTGAAGTCGGTTTTTTTTTCTTAAAAATTATATATGCTTGTGACGTAGCGTAACAGGTGACATGGGGAAAAATAATCGTCTATTGTAACTGCAATATAAGATATTTTTGAGTGTATTAGTAGCGTAGATATTTTGCAGCGGATTGTATGTAGCTTCATAAAAGTAGTTACGTTATAAACAAATTACGACCGTTCAACTCAAAAATGGCCGATAGTACCTACACTTGTCCCTACATTTCATTCAGATCCACATATGGTACAACCAACGGTACGGGTGTCGATATTCAAAATGCTCTAGAGACTCTGGACTGAACCCACAATTCATACTGCGTACTTCATAGCCCCGTTTATTATAATAAAATTAAAATACAATTTTTTTTTGTAATCAAGTCTATTTCTATATTTTCAGGGGACAATCTGTAATAATAACATAAATAAAAAAATAAATCTATATCGATATCTCGCTCCATGGTAAGCTCAGTTTAGGCTTGTATTACAGGCACTAGACTAGACGATAATACACGTATTTAATAGATATATATAAGTAAATGCATAAAAAAAGTGAGCTAATGGTTTTTAGGCTCAAATCGAAGACCTACACTAACTTGCCAGATGTTTCTCTGAATGGGTCACCGGTTTGTAGGGAAACTATAGTAGTCGGCGGTTAAGAAGTCAATCCTGACACCTGTCATTTCCATCCACACATATCTATATATACTTATATATATATATGACATGACAGGTGTCAGGATTGACTTCTTAACCGCCAACCACTATAAGTTTAAATACTTTGGTCACTGGGTTACGGAAGACCTTCGCGATAGCTGTGACATTGAGAGGGAACGTAGGTCGCTGGCCGTCCGTTGTAATATGCTGACCCGCAGGTTTGAGCGTTGTACGAATGTAGTAAAGGTTACGCTTTTTAAAGCTTACTGACATTCTTTGTACACATGCGCCCTGTGGAATAGCTTTACGCAGCGGACGTACAGCGACCTACGAGTACAATATAATAGCGCTTTCAGGATGCTTATGGGGCTGCCTTGTCACTGCAGTGCCTCGGGGATGTTTGCGGAGGCGCAGGTTGATGGTTTTGAGGCTATTATGCGAAAGCGATGTGCCTCACTGTTAAACCGCTGGCGGGGCACCGCCAACGGCATCCTGATAGCGGTAGCAGATAGATGGGACTCTTAATGCGTAGATGGACAAAGCTCCATACCTCTGTCTATTAAAATAAATAAATTATAATAATATTAGGGGAAATTTTTTACACAAATCGAACTAGTCCCACGGTAAGCTCAATAAGGCTTGTGTTATGGGTACTAGACGACGATATATTTAATAGATATATACTTAAATACATAGAAAACATCCAAGTCTCAGGAACACATGTCTCTGCTCACTACAGAAACAAATGCCCTTACCGGGAATCGAACCCGGAACCTCTAGCTTCGGAGGCAATGGCACTACCAACTAGGCTAAACAGGCCGACAATAAATACCTACTATATTACGTATATTTTAAAAACTATCGCTAGTACACGTATAAGTTAGTAAACTAACACATTATGGATTCTGTCTGAAACAAAAGATTATTATATTTAAAAAAAATCCAAGACTCAGAAATATGAAATTTTACCTTCCATAAAATTGATATTATGTTCATTCATTCATTTATTCATTGCATCATGTTGTATACATAAGGTCTTATATAGGTACATTATAATCCAAGACATGAACCCTGTCAGGGCACAGCAATGTTAATCTTACAGCTAACATGCAATAATAATCTTATCAAACTTGTACAAGAAAATACTAGGTTCCGAGACAATTAATTCAGGCTTAGACGGTACAAGTATTTTAATCATTTTAATTATATGTGTAATGTATTATGTTGTTAGTGTATTTTGTAATATTTTATAATATACCTACTTGTTTCCTGAGACATCCGAGATCCGATGATTGAGAGGTTTTTTGAGAGGAAGTGACCATTTGCGTCAAATGAGCCGCCCTGTACGATACCGTACATACAGATGTGCACATATGAATTATATGTGGCTGGGTAGATTTAAGGTCTTACGCTCATGTCATGTATGTGGGTAGAGATGTAAAAAAGGGGAGTTGGGCGTTAACCGCTACACGCAACGCATCCTTGTAATTTGAACTAGATTTGGAAAGTGGAAATACCACCACCACCACCACCACCACCATATCAGCCCTAGGACGTCCACTGCTGGACATAGGCCTCCCCCAATTTCATGGGGGGTAAATGCCATAATCGCCACGCTTGGCATGCGGAAATACAGTTAATTATAATTTATGCAAGGCGTTTTCCTTATACAACACCTGCGCCTTTCATTGGTCCTTCGAGCCGGATTATAGTCACCGTCGTCACGTGCGCTGCACCCGATTCGACCTGTCAACAGCCGATCCCTCGCGCCCCTCGACTCGCCGCCATATTAATCATTGTTGCGGAGGTAATGTCGTCGATAGCCTACCAGGAAGCCTCATCTCGGATCTCAGATGTCTCAGGAAAAATTATATCAATTTTATATTATTCATATCATGAGTTCCGTTGATCCGAGATCCGATGATTGAGAACCGTCTATTATTTATCGTTAGTTTTTAGTTCGGTGCGCAAGTCCGACGCGCACTTGGCCGACTTTTTCAATATCGTACACATCACATATGATTAAGATACCATCGTCTTAGTGGCCCCCTTCTGACCCTTCCATACATCTCATCATCGAATCACTGAAGCATACCTTTTTGAATCCTAGTCACTACGTCGTCATCTTTCCGCATCTGTCTCTTTATAACACTATTTTTTATTCGATCACACAAACGTACTCCACAGATACTCGTAATCATAAATTAAACATAATCGTTGCAGGTTACGGCATGACGGAGAGCGCTCCCGTTGCCCTCATGACGCCGTACGTGTATCCTTACAACAAAGTCGGGTCCGTCGGCCAGCTCATCCCGAGCACACAGGGAAAGGTGATCTCGCTTACTACGGGAGAGATGCTGGGACCGCACAAGTCAGGGGAACTGTTGATCAGGGGACCACAGGTAAATTGCGATTGGATCACACGGCGCTTGAGCGAAAATATTCGCGGTTTAACCGTGACTCTTGATTTCTGTGTGTTCTAAAATGAGACAGGGTATGAGTATGTAACAAATACAATAACTCAAAGCGGGCTCTCACTTGTGAAAACGGAAAATGGTAACGCACCAAAAACGTTTCTAGCTTTAAGATCTAGCAATGTAGTGTGTGAACGTTTTTATTTCTACAAACTTTCTAGTTAAAATTTTGTATATTTATGTAAGTCAGTTCAGTTGACACTGCAATATTATGGTACCACCAAGCACCAAATAGCAACTCAAACTACACATGATAAACCCGTCGTGTTTGAACTCATTAGAATCCTCTCAATGGGGCCTTTTACACGGTGAATATTATCACGCGATACTGTCATATCACGATATCACGTCAATATTGAAGCAAAACCATACAATTTTGAAAACCACGATAATATTGACACGTCAGTATTGTGATAATGTTAATCGTGTAAAGGGTCCCCATGAATAGTGGCTTACTGTGCAACCAAGTACATTCGGAAATAAAAGCTAACAACATTTTTGTTTTTACTTATTTTATTCTAAGATTGTTTTCTGCTGTAGGTGATGAAGGGCTACTGGAATAACGAAGCGGCGACGAAGGAGACCGTGGACGCGGACGGCTGGCTGCATACGGGGGATGTGGCGTATTACGACGAAGACTACTATTTCTACATCGTAGATCGCACCAAGGAACTCATCAAGGTTAAGGGCAACCAGGTATGCTTACTCTACAAATCAGATATATGGGTCCTCGTTCGCTGTTTGTTGCGTACTGTGCCTCATCGTCGGCCTATCCGTCTTTATTATAATATTCAAGCGTAGTGCGGACGTGTATAATGGCGTGATTATCAAATCAAACAAATGAAACAAATCAAATCATTGGTTACCTATTACGGTATCAGTTGTTTGTAGGTGTTCTGAGTTATTCAATTTTGTCATTTTAAATTTAACTCATATTTCAGTCTTCCGGGAGCGGGTTATTCATGGAGTTTATTAACCTTTTCACCGCGACGGTAGATTCTGTAGTAAATTTTGTCTTACACACCAAAGTCTTTGTAGCAAAAGACAGAAAATGAACCTTACTTGGTAGCACGTAGGGTTGCCTTTAAATCGACTTGATATGAAGTCATGGCGTATGGGTCACTAAATGTAATGACTTTATATCAAGTCAATGGCGGTGAAAAGGTTAATAACGACTGGCCAGTGTTGCCAGTTTATAAATGTTAATTGTAACTTATAGCGTCGTGAAACGAGCCGCTGTTGTAAAAATGTGTGGCAATTACAAAAATATAATTATCCTCCCCAGGTATCCCCCACCGAGCTAGAAAGCGTGATAATGGAGTTGCCCGAAGTAGCCGACGTGGCAGTTGTGGGCGTTCCCCACGCGCTCGCCGGCGAAGTGCCCCGAGCCTTCGTCGTCCTCAAACCGAACAAGTCTCTCACCGAGAAACAAGTCTATGACCTTGTGGCCTCGAAACTTACCCGGTACAAGCACCTTGAGGGAGGAGTCAGCTTTCTGGACTCGATCCCAAGAAATGCGGCCGGTAAAATCATGAGGAACGAACTCAAAGTTAGAAGGTACGAGCCTAAGAAGTGATATGTAAATGTAGACGAATTTGTAAATAGTATAGAAATACGAGCTGTGATTTTATAGTAGGTATAATTATTTTAACTGGTGCAACAGTAGACTTATGTTAGTGATTGTTTGTTATTGTAAAGAAGAATTTCGTACATTAACAGTGCCAGGCAGTCAATGCCACTGTGCGAGCAGGACTGCCATATACGATTATATGCATGTGCGATTGAGATAGGAAATGGCGTGTCAATGTACTGAATTCTTCTTGCTTAGCGTCTTTACTTTTAGTTAATTATTGTTATAGAAATTGTATTATAGGTTTGGAAATGTTATTTTTTTAAATCTAGTTAAAGGTCCCTAACTATCTTTCATTAAATGTATGATTGTTTAGGGCATGGTATGAATGTACCAAATGATGTAAAGAAATAAAATAAACATTCACAATTCATTGTTTAATTTTCATATAGAAAAAAACCTTTTTTAACATATACAGGTGGAAAAAAATTACGAGCCTTGGAGGGAAAGTACCTTAAAACGTGGAGATAGCTCAATTTGCCGAAAGGAAACATTTTTTTATTTCTCCTAAGCAATAAAACTGCATTTTTATGTCATTTTTGTCCTAAATAGGTTTGATGCCAATGAATCCCATTTCTATCAAGACACAAAAACTTCTTAGAGACTGGATGTAGCCTAGGATACAAGAAAGGCTTGAAGTCTTTTTTTCAAATTTTGTGTGATTAATAGTTTTATTGCTTAGAAGAAATAAAATAATGTTTCCCATTAGCAAATTGAGCTATCTCAATGTTTAAAGGTAGTGTCCCACAGGACCCATTAGTATGTTCCACCCTGTAAATATAGGCAATATTGGGAAAATGTCAATACAATGTTCATTTATGCAATTTGATGCAATAATTACTGACTGCCTCCAAAATCAAATTATGACAAAAGTTGACTTTTCACAGTACAAAAACTTACCAATAGTGCCACTGCTAAATCTATTTGAATGACAAATAAGCTGAATTGATCAATAAATCCATACAAATTGATTATAAAGGATCATGTTGTACACTCTAGTTATCATAGCATTTTAAATAGATAGAGATATGAGCACAGGGCAGCATCAGTCCTCTTCAACAGAATAAAGTTTCATTGATACTCTGTTACACTTATTGTACCAAGATGATTAATAAATAGACTTATGAATCTCCTGCCCCAGCATCTTTTTCTATGCTTTCAGTCTTTGCTTCTTCTTTTTGTTTGTCAACTGGTTCATCCTTGACTTCTGATGGTGCTTCTTCTGTTTTACTAGGAGGTTCAGCTGATGGTTGAGGGAAGCCTGAACTTATGTCAGAAATGGAATAGTTATCAGACTCTATGACTGGCTGTGGCTCAAGCTTTTTCTCTTCGCTGGGTGTTATTTCTGGTTCTTTAATTTCCTCTTTAACTGGTTTGTCTAGTTTGGTTGGTTCCTGGTTTGATTCTTCTTGGACTGTATCAGTGTTGCTTTCATCAGTTTTGGGAGAGTTGCTGTTCCCATCTGTGTTGTCACTTGATGAGGAGCTTTCTTCGCTGGATGTAGACACTTCAGAAATGTGCTTTGACTCTTCCTCTTTCATAGTTGAATCTGAGCTGCTTTCATCAGTAGACACTGGCTGTTCCATCACAGGTTCTTCTGCTGCCTTCTCTTCAGGTGCTGGTTTTTCAATCAATTCTTCATTTTTCTCTGATACATTAGCCTGTTCCATAAGCTTCTGTTCAGTCATCTCAGCGTCATCTACTGTTATCTCTGGAATAACTAAGGCTGGAGTTTCCGGGACATCAGTTTTCATTTCAACTTCAGTTTTAGGTTCATCTGGTAATGTTGCTGTGTTAGCGGAATCTGATTTACTAGTTTCAGGCGCAGGTGTTACTCCAGGTAATGAAGTGTCACTAGGTTTATTTTCTGGTGCAGGATCATCAGCACCAACATTAAGCTCTGGCGGAGTTACAGATTCATACTCGGTTGGTGTCTTGTCTTGGGTTTCCATAGCAGTATTTTGTTTAGCTTGCAGGCGAGCCTCTATGTCATCTACAGAGATGTGTGTGTCGGATGAGCTTGGCTGTGGCTCAGAACTTTGTTCTGCATTCTCCTTCCAAGACATGTCCTCCATCTCAACATCAACATTATATTCAGAGTTATTATCAGTTCCATTGACAACAGGCTCTGCTTCGCCATTCTCTGGTTCGGCGTGGCGCTGAGCTCCCGGCTCTCTGGTGCTAACAACTAGAATGTTCTTCTCTATTGCTCTCATGAATTTATCTATTCTATTGTACTGCTTGCGAGGAAACGTTAGGAGTTCGCAAATTCTTTGAACGGTGAACGGTGCGGATGTAAAAGCGTCGAGGCGTTCAAGCAAACTGTTCTTCATAATATCATAATTAAACGGGTCTACATTAGGGTACGGTGGGATATCGATACCTGGCGTAGTTTCATAGAAGTCAGTTATTACGTTCAGGAGCTTTTCTTTGAACAAACATTTCACTAAAGGCCACTGGTAAACGGGATCACCGGTACGCGCTACGTATGCTAAGTATTCGTTGAGTTCCTGGGGGATAGTTTTAGGCTTTCGCTTTGAAAAGTCTTCTAGGAAGTGGAATATTTCTTCGGCATTTTCCATTCTGAGTTTCGTTACAGTAGAAATAACTTTTACAAATTCTTTGTGTTGAGAAATATTCAGAAAAAGAAATAAAGCAACAACTACAATATAAAGCAGGCTGCTTATTTGCAATGAATGAATGAATGAGTTGAAAGTTGAGTCGGCGAATGAGCGAGTCGACGAGTCGAATGAATTGTCACTCGATATGATGACAATGAATCAATGATACAGATAAAACTAAAAATGACAATCTTAAAATCTTCATGCCAGTTTTGCCGGACCACTCAGGCCATGATAGCCAACGAAAGGACACAGTTATGCTGTGAAATGAGATAAAAATAGTTATTTTTCCCTTTAGAGCAGCGGATGGCAAAGGCAGCATACACCTTTTATGCGACCCCCAAGTCGCCGGAGCTGTTGAAAAGGAGGCATAAAATCTCATGGACCATTGTAGGGAGGTAGTCTGTACAAAGTTTGTTAATGTAAGAGTTATTGTTTTCTATATTTACAGGTAATATGTTATAAATTTGGATCGATCTGTAGTAAGGACCTTTTATGTAAATATCTAATATTGGCTCTGGAGCATTCAAAAGGTTCCCGACGCCTGCTTTAAAGCATAAGTGCGTACTATGCTTTGGGCCAACATGGCCTGTTGTGTAGAACGTATTACTCCTATGCTGTGTGTTTTTTGCTATTATACTAAGTAAATTCGATCGTCTAAAACAATGTCTTGAACATGTTTGACTCATTTCATTCACACCAATACCATTCACTCACACAGTTTTGAACTGTCACCTGTGCTCACGACGTCAATCATGTCAATGTCACAGTCATTGGTTTGGTAATCTGAAAAAACCTCGTTTGTTTTCCTCATCGGAAAATTTCATCACTTTCCTGTCCTGTCCTAAAGTAAAATGAACCTCTTAATTAGAAGGAGTGTGCTACCATTATATAATAATGCTTTGAAAATATCAATTCGTTCTTTCGCCGATGCTGCAGTTAAAGAAAAAATTGACCAAATGGTGAAAAACAATAAAGTAGTCGTTTTCATGAAAGGAGTTCCTGACGCACCTAGATGTGGATTCAGTAACGCTGTGGTGCAGATAATGCGGATGCATGCGGTGCCGTACGACAGCCACGATGTCCTCGCGAACGAAGATATTCGACAGGGTTAGGAACTTAGTTCAGTTGTGTAACTGATATCATATCAGTTCTCAGTTCTGTGAAACTTTTATACCAGTGATGGTCAATTATCTTCTATTAATTTTGTTAGACTACTAGACCATGCATTATGCACTTAACATAACATAAAAAGATTCCTATGTTATCATACTATTTATGGTATTATTTCAGGTATCAAAGATTACTCCAACTGGCCAACGATTCCTCAAGTATTCATCAATGGAGAGTTTGTAGGAGGCTGTGATATTATGCTGCAAATGCACCAATCCGGAGAACTAGTGGAGGAACTGAAGAAAGTAGGCATCAAAAGTGCTCTGCTGACTGCGGAAGAGAACAAAAAAGAAGAGGCAAAGTGATATTTTATTTATCTGTGTAGAATAATGACCAAGGTCCTCAATGATGTTATGCCTATAATTGTTTTAATTTATTTTTATTGAAATATCTCACCTGTTGTGACTGTATGGAATAGATTTTAATGCTACTTAGTTGTATTATTTATTATCTGTGTGAACTACAAGTAGTTGCAGTAAGAGCAGAATTTAAGATAGTTATTTCATTTCCGGCACTCTTTAGGGCTATATTTCACCACAACCAAAGAAGATGTATACTAACGTAACAAGAAGCGACACGGAAGCATGTGTGCTGTAAACCCGTCTCGCGGCTATGTGTGCGTGTCCGGACGTGAACCGGGGTGCGCGAGGGGCGCGCGGTGTGTGGACAGCTAGCCGCGGCAAGATGAATCGCAGGGGTGCCGCTCGCTTCAACATTCGCTCGCGTGACGTGCGCTCACACAACAGAGATCGATCAGCCGGTAGCGGGCGTGTAGTTTTACTTGAAATTCGTTAGAATTTATCATTTGTAATTCAATGTAATCAACTATGGCTGGACTTTTTATTGCTGTGTCGGCTGTGTCTACGGTTGTGACAGTAATACCAAAAGCCACAAAGGGAAAAGCTACTTTAGGCTACCTACCGATCCAGATAAGTTAGTTATAACATTTTATATGTTGTGTCCTTCCCTACATTTAGAATTAAGACTTCGCCTAAAATCCGTTTTTTAATTCGAAAGACTAAAGAAAGACGAAAGGTTGGTATGAGTATAGATGCATTTTGACTTGCAATACATTAAGAAGTACCTACATCTTCGGAATAAATTAAACAAAAAAAAAAATGAAATGGCGAAATAGATGAAATGTCAATTGAGTCTTTCAAATTATACTTAACGTGGGTGTCGCGGTCGCAGTGAATGACTTCATTTCATGTCACATAATTTCTAGGGATTGAGGTCTAAAAAATATTTTTTTATATTATTGTTATTATTTTAGCATACAATTATATTCATGTGAAGCTTAGATTTACACAAGAAAAGTAAGTTTCCATATTATGAGAAGTTTTGTAGGTGCCTATTTTACGAGTTTTCTCCTGACTCAGTGCATCTGTCTGTCTGTTTACAATCAAAACTTACAGATTAAATTTGACTAGCTTCCCGGTTTTTGATTGATGAATATCATGATCATTGAATAAATATTATTTCCTCTTGCCAAGGCAGCTACATTGCCAACCCTATGCAACAGACGTGACGTTACAAGGTCACCGGCGCTCGACTCACATCGATAGGCCGTGTCGCCCCCCTGCCACAACACCATGGCGGTGCGACCAGTCACTGGCCACCAACAAATTGTATGCAGCTCTATGGGCTATATCTCGCAGGGACATCATGGTGGCGCAACCAGCTGCATACAATTTGTTGTGGCGACGACTGGTTGCGGTAAAACGGACCGTTTTGTAATCTTTAATGTTACAATTCACATACACAATTGGTGCTAAATAATTTCCTCTATCAATTATTGTATTAAACGATTGACAAGTTCATGTTTGTTAATGTGAAACTTTATTAGTCTAATGTAAGAATGGAAAATGGTAGTATTTTTCTATTTGTCATGACGGATGTTTTGACACTTTCGGCTCTTATCATATTCCCAAGTTAGCCGATCGGAGAGCATTCACTACATCTGTACTGATGTAATGCATTCCCATCCGCTCAACTCGGAATACAACTCGCTATCAATTATCGTATTAAATGAATGACTAATTCATGTCTGTTAATGTGAAAATAGTATGGTAATTGACTTCTTGGAGTCTAGTCGTATTCCGAGTTTAGCCGATGGGATTATTCATCTAGTACATCTGTATATGGCGTTGCCCATGAGTGTTTTCATACTCGCTAGACAGCCCGTGTCTTGAGTAGGTTAATATTGGGGGTTCTAGCTCACATCGCTTCGCTATCGCTCGCTCCGTTCGCAGAACCGCCCAATATTAACAATAATGTAGGTATTTACGCAACACTACAGCGACCAGTCTACGGATACCCTTTAATCTTCATATTCAATCTTAATACATCTGATTTCGAATCGCTCGCTGTCGCTATCGTTCACAGAACCGCCCAATATTAACAGCAGTTATGAGAGTACACAAACTCCGTTATGTTAATTCCCACTTCGTTACTTGTTAGATCAGTTTCTACTTTAATTTTGATATCGCTAGCTATCGCAAGTAGATGTTACTTTTGCTCTCTCGCTCCAAGATAAGCCGGAATTTTTGTTCAAAAGCAATTATACGCATTCGAAATCGATCTGAGTCAATTTTCCATGTTCCCATTCGACAATCATCTTGATAAGGCACTGGGAAAAATAGTGCAATATCGCTAAAAGTTACTGTTTTAGATGGCATGAGAACTGCGTCGAGCATCACGTTGAAATGCCGTTCAGTACAACATGATACTGATTTATTGTAGGAGAAATACTCTTTTATATACAAAAATAAACAACCTTATTCATAGAAAACCTTTATTTGTACACCATTTTCTTAAGCAAGTTACATTTTTTAAAGCACATATAGTAGGATGGTAAATACAATTAAATACATCACTAGATAATCTAAAATCTTTATATAAACTTAAGAAATTAGGACACTGCATGTCCTCTAAGTTAATTACATCATTATGAAGAAACATGGTTTTAATCCAATGTACTTTCTCAGTACCTTTACAATAAATTGTTTTATCAGATAAAAAATCTTCTACGTGCATCAAATAATCTGTGTAGGGAATGAAACCTTCATTCCAGTAAATTTTTCTGTTTTTCTGTATCCACCATATTTGTTTACGCTCTTCCGGAGAAAGATTATACAATGGGAAAGGAGGTAAAATAAGAAGATGCTGCAACTGATCATTAAATACTATAGCTATTTCTTTTACAATAAATTGATTTCCATCTGTTTTAAATCCTTGAACGTCAACGATTGCTATTGATTTCATGTTAGTTTCCTGACTATATTGCTCAAAGGTCGATACTCGAACAGCCGATCGTTAATAATTAAACAATAAGCACTTGTGTTGTCAGGAATGTCTTGCGTAGTTTCAATTTCTAAACGCACATCTACTGGTCCAGTTTTTAAATTATCATTTTGTCGTGAACAATCAATCACGTATAATGGAGCCTTATCTTTAAACTGTTTCAAATCTAACAACGGATCTACGGGAAGGTTGTAAAACGACTGACGAAATCGAGCATACATATCATATAATATACTATATTGGCCTTGTTCAAACTTTAAATTAAGAGCGTCGTACGGATAATAATACGAATTTAAAAATAACGTAACGTTTTTCAAATCACAGTGATCAAATACGGCATTATCTTTTTCCTTATTATTTTTTCGATTAGTTTGTAAGCCAAAAATAACATATCGCGGTTTTTCTAGTTGAGAAGCTGTCTTCACAGACCAGGAATGTTTCGTAGTCTTAGGTAATAATGGGTATTCATATAAATCCCAATTTCTGAAGGCAATTTGTAACGGTTTATCTTTTTCTAAATGTTTTAGCAAAGCAAGCCTTTGCTGATCTGAAACTTTAACATGAGGCATGCGCCACTGAACTTTCCGTATGTCAACTTGTACCAAATCATCTTTATCTGTTACAACACCATTTAAATTAATGCTACTTCTGTTTAAAATTAATTCATGTTTGCAATTAATAATAATTTTTCTATAATCTTCTGCGAAACCCAATAATTTGTTTAACGGTAAAAGAATACAAAACTTTCCATCATGATTCTTAAACCCATTTACATTCCAGCCCCACATTTCAGCAGCTTTACTTTCTCCATTATTCATAGACACGAGCGACTTTATTGTCGTAGTAACTCCAGCATTTCTAATACGATCAATTTCGACTCCATTCATCTCGTACCTTATATCTTGAAAAAGGAATGCTATAGCATTATTAGTTAAGTTTATTTTCTTTGTTTTTGAGGCTCCCGTTGTACGATCCTTTTCTGTTATGGAGAAAGATCCTTCTATATACACAGAACTTGCTGAGGGCAAAACATAAATGTCTTGCTGGTGGATAGGTATTCGTATTTCATCACTTTCATTGTAGCTATTATTGTATGGATTATAAGTATGGATTTCATAACTTTCAATAGAATTGTCAAATTGAGGGTCGTCCGTTATATGGAGAATACTCATACTTTAAATCCAAGAGCACGAAGGAACTCTTTATTACTCTTAGTTATTTTAGTCGGAGTAATGGATGTTATTCGTTTCACGGTATGCTTATTAATGGCTTTATTTTTATTTTGCTTGGGCATTTTATTGTTGAACTTATTCTTTTTATTTGCTTGTCTCTTAAGCTTACAAGACGATGGTGTTCTAAGTCTTTGGGGGTTATTATATACAATCATTTTGATTTTCGTAGGTGTAAACTCAAATATATATTTTCTTTCTTAAAATTTATTGGCACACCTCTTAAGTCTAATATTTTTACAATTATTGATGAAATGTGCTTTTTTGCTATAGGGAAATATATTATATTTTTAGGCACCTCAATAAGCTGATGACACGGAGGAACGTTCAGTACAAACTCGTGAATTATATGGGCTGGTAATCCATTCATATATGAGCCTTGCACGAGATCACATTCGATTCGTATCACCGACGTTGGAATAATGTTTACAGGATAGACTGATTCATGCCATTTATTTGGTTCTAGAATCGTTTGTGAAAATCCTAAAAATGAAGCGATACTATTTTCGGCTTCAAAATGAATCGGCTCGGTGCAAAATAACAAACACTTAAAAGTATTATTATTCGATTTAATTTGCAACTGAACATTTTTCAGTTCAGTTTTTAAGTATTCATATAAGTCTGTCAAGTCGTAATTGCCCCAAGGAATTTTGATACGTTTATCTTTACCATAGGCAAAAATGTTATTATTTTCATGAATATTCGGAATTGTATTAAATGTAGAAAAGTAGAGTAAGCCACACTCATAATTATCATCTAATATCAGAGGAGGAATAAATTCCGTTTGAAGAACAGATTCGTTTCCAGTGATTGTAAGTGTTATAGACATTTTGAGCAAACTAAATTATTTTATCAAGTTCTCGTCTATTTATGCCGGTTCCAAAAGGATTTCAAAAACCGAATACACAAATGGCCACAATTATAAGGATGGCTCTTTTGCACATTAGCATAATTATAAAAAAAATTTGGTCCAACATAGTGTAAAAATTCTTCCGGTGGTTTTAAGTTACCATAACTGTCGAAATATTCAATATAATCACTTAATTTAGCATAGGCCACCCAATGAGTTCCAGGATTATCTGAACTATCAAGATTTATAATGCCGCATTCTTTATTTAACGGGCTAACTGGCAACTGATCTCTCATGTACACTCCTCTAAAAAATGGAATGAATTTTGCATATTTCAGTAGGTCGATATTAGTTAGCGCTCTTTTGGGTAGCCTTGGAATTAGTTTTTTTGTTTTTTGACATAAATGCCTAAACCATCACCATGTTCTTTGAGACAAAGCCCATTTCCTATACACAATTCTTCCATTTTTTGGTTGTGACGTTTAAGTTCTTGCAAGCGTTGTTTAGCTGATTTTATTGCTTGAACTGCCTTTGCGATTCCAGCTGCACCACCTGCTAAACCACCTGCAGCTGACAGACCAGCAAAAATTGGTATTAAGGGAAGAAATCCTCCAACTTTTGGCACTGGTATCACTCGAGGAATATTCACAGTTGAGTTAGAATCGGAAGCCAATTCACGAGCAACAGCAACGGCTAACTCTATAGCTGCTTTTTTACATTTGGGTTTAAATTTGTTTATGTGTTTCTTTGTAAGAGAAACAATATTTTTAAACGTTTTCTTAAAACCTCTCCCGGTTTTTAATTTTTTTGCAGCACCAGTCGGTTTAGCGTTGCGAGCTTTTGTTTTTCTTGCGGAATTAAATTTCGGCATCATTGATTTAAAGATATAATTAAAATATAATTTAAAGATGTAATACCGAACACTCTTTCTTTCTTGAAATACGGACTAAGAATGAAAAAATTAAATATGACCTGCTTATAAAACTTCTGACTTATCAATCCAACTGTTTTCTTGAGAAGGTAATCCTAACCATTTCACATATAAATTTGTACCTTTCTTTTTTAAAATTTTTTCAACCAGGTAAATGTTTGGATATTTAGCTTTAAGTAATTCTTGTGAATAAAACGATCCCAAAATGGGCCGATGCTTACTATCTTCTATGATATATGTAACCGGTTCTGTGTTCTGAATTTTAGTAATAGTAAATATTTCTGTTGACCAATTTGGAGTATACCCTTTTTCAAATGTCCCTTTGTATTTACTTATACGCACGGGATCTCCAACTTTAAATATAGTTTTCGTTGTTGCTGGCAAAACTGTTTTATTATATTTTTGAAGAATTTGCTGCTTATTTCCTGCATTAACTTCGCTTGGCTTAAGACCAATTGTTCTGTGTACCGTATTATTATACTGCTTAACTACATTATAAAGAGTGTCATTAACCCATTTGTAGTTTCCTTGTAAGCTAAATTGTTTATATAATTTGGTTTTTAAGGTTCTTATAAACCTTTCCACTATAGAAGCTTTTTTCACAGAGTATGTTGAATAGTGTCTTATATTATATCGATCAAGTAAATGTTTTAATTGTTTGTTATAAAATTCAGTTCCTAAGTCAGTTTGTAAATTTTTCGGAACACGAGGTTGTGTTAACAAATCTTCAAAGGCTCGAGTCACATGTTCTTTACTTTTTTGTTTTAATGGATATACCCAAGCATACTTCGAAAAGGTATCGATTATTGCTAGTATATATTTATACTTTGAGTTCACTGTCGAAATAGACTGCATGTCAATAAGATCAGCTTGCCATAAATCGTCAATATCTCTCATTATCACATGTCTTCGAGGAAAATTCTTTCGAGCTTGTTTATGTATTTCATTAACCACCACTTCTTTACTCATTTTTTGTATTTGCTTCTTTGTATCACTGAGTCTATGCTCTGATTTAAGGTTTTAATTTCTGTATCTAACTGCTGTAATTCTTGACGTATCGCTGTTATTTTTTTTAACATAACCTCCATTATATTATCAACATACTCTTTTGTTACACCGTCCGCGGAATCAATTGGTTTTCCAAGATGTTTAATAGGCTTATTCTTCGCGTCAATAAAATCATCATTAAAATTTATGAAAGCCATATAAGGTTCTATATTTGAATTTACTTTTCGCCTTTTGAATATGTGATGGCCAAACTTATCAACGTTCATCTTCAGAGAACATTATAGGACTAAGTCATAATGAGTCCCTAACAACACTTTTATTCTTTTATTATACCTGCTTCTCTCAATTCTTCTATGATAGAAATTATTTCATTATCGTGATTAGTATTGCCAGCATTTTTAGAAGCAACCAATAATTTTAATCTGTCAATTAACTCGTTAGGATCGTCCCAATATATGTAATCTGTATTACGCCTATATTTTTTCAATACTGGTAAGTTGCCGCCCTGTTTTTTGTTAGATTCGTTAAATAATGGTTTGATAAATTGGCAGTATTTCATGCCCGAATTTCCTTGTATTTGACCGTCTGGACTATATCCTCTCTTATGAACATTAGTATGAATCAGGATATCTTTATAAGTTAGTTTATCTTTTTCTTCAACGATATTTGAATTGGGTTTGGTTTGAAATAAAAGTTCGTTTAGTCCTGGAGTTAACTCATAACTTTTATCAGGTAAATTAATCATTGTCATTTTATTTGGGGTATTTTCGCCCTGCGTTTTTAATGTTACCGGCGAATTACCTATAAATAAGTTCTCGCCATCATTCCGCACTCCAAATGTTACATTGAAAGGTTCTTTCGGGAGTTGCAAATATTTTCTATTTGCTTGAGGACTCTTCACTTTTGCTACATAGTTTTCCACTTTAGTTGGAGTTTTTAATTCTTGTGACACAAACTCTTTAGAGCCATATTTTAAATCAAGATTAGCATCATCCATAGGAGCGTCGTTTTGAGCATATATCTCTTTATTTTCCTTGTGCACGCGAACATTATTAGAAGTATTGTTTAGTGATACTAGGGTTTCTAATGGGTCACTTAATGATTTGAATATTTTTTTATGTTGTAACTCACAAACTTCATCTTTTTCACGCATTTGTTTCAGTTTATTTTTTATATTTTTAACTGATTTTATTAACTGTGTTTTTAAATCGGTTTCCATGACATTTAAATTTGTACAGACTTGTTCTATTGCCTTAAGCCTGTAACTAACTGTCTTAAATTGGATTTGTCATAAATATTTGTATGAATGGTTCACTCAAACTTTACAAACTCATCAAATGATTTTCTATATCTACCATTGTTCAACTCACAATCTTTGCTGATTATTAAAGATGCAAATGGGTCCCTCCATATATTTATGGCTAGTGATTTGAATATTTCCCAACTAACGTCAGAATTCACATGTTCATGATATATGTGTTTCAAATTAACATCCTGTTTAAAAATAATTAGGAAATTCACATTGTCTCGAATTAATTGTTTGGGAATTTTAGAGTAAGTTTGAGATAAATAGAAAACATCTATTCCTTTATGTCTTCCCATAGAAAAATAATTACGTATATTGTTCTGATTTTCACAAGTTATATCGTCAAATATAAAAACAGAATTGCATAAGGCCTCATCAGGAGAAATTACATCCTTTTCGTCTTGAAATATGTGCAGATTAATATCAGATATTCTCATAATAACGTCTTCTAGAAAGCGGTATTTTGGTTGGAAAGCCGTTTTAGAATAAAGATACACATTTTGAAATTTTAACCCATTTTCATGAAGTAATAAACTTAGCATGGTATTGGTTTTGCCGCAATTGGAAGGCCCGCAGATTATGCATCGAATCGAGTTGGGCAAAAGCACACTGTGCTTTATATTAATAGGACGTGACTCAGCAATAATTTTACCGATTTCAAGTGACACTTGTTGTTTCATTAGCTTCATTTTACTTTCTGTTAACTAATTATACAAAACATTCATTAAATATGTATACCTACTAGCAGTTTAAGTTGGAGAGTATTTTGTTTTAGAAATGTTAGAGCGCTGCCTAAAAAGGCATTCGGTATTACTCATGATTATTCTTAATACCTGTTGCAACCTGTAAAGAATTGCGAGCATTGGCTTCCATTTCATTGCTTGCGTCAAACGGAAGCAGTCGCAACGAGAGAAGTTACTGCCTAATTTAAAGCCATAGGTAATGGTTTTCTATATTAATATTTTATCTTAAACAAAATTAAGATATCTTCTAACAGTCTTGAAATATATTTGAGAGATTAATAAAACTTGTAACGTACTTTATTTTGTTATGTTATTTCTGAGGGCTCGTTATAGTGTCTAACCTAATTTTTTTTCAGATAATGGAGTCAAACATGGGCAAACAAAACCAAGTTGATGATTTTGGCGACATATTTAACGTTAGCCCTCCAATTCATGATGTCGGGCCGGACGATCCATTCTATTACGTGCAAGATGTTGACGGTTGGCTTGAAAAAGTTGAAAAACGCCGTCAGGAAGTAGTACGCAAAATAGTGAAAAATAAGCCGAAAAAAACTATTATCAAAGATCAAACTAAAAAATGCTCGTCTTTCGTTATAAAAAATAACTATCGAAAAGGACAATATTTAATAAAAATTGATATCGAAGCTGTGAACGATGGTGATTCTAGCCGCAATGTTAGTGCGCAGTACCTTGTTTGCGATCCATGTGACGAAGTGTTAGACTCAACTGAATACGCATTGACAAGAATATTAAGAAAACTGGATGAAAAGTGAATAGCTTTTAGTATTACTGTACATATCATATAATAAACTTTTGTAATTTCGTAAGTACTTGCAGTATTCATTTTAATATATACTCGTACTTGTAGTTAAATGTTTACTAAGACCTCAATAAAAATTTCAGCAAATATGTTGTTTTTTGTTTATAATTTAGAATGATAACCCATTTTAATAACGACAACTGTTATTATCAGTTGTAATTAGACTCCCATAGATAAAGAAAAACAGAGTATATTAAATAAGGCACCTAAAAAGTTTAAGGGCAAACTTATCTATTTACTGACTTTCGCATAACATTTTTATTTCTTATAATAAATAACATTTGAGCAATTGATAGATAGAAAAGCTAATAAACATCGAAACAATTATCGCCTGTTGACCAGGCAAGCGTTATGAACTCGGGATTCCGTGACCCGAACGTTACTATATTATTTTGTTTTATTATTCATGCACTTATTATGTTTTTGCGTCACGAATTAACATTCGAATCTTGAATCCTGAACTAAGTAGTAGCTTTAGGGATAATTTAGGTCGATAAATTATATTTTATTCGTTTTACTACCTATCGTTCATGGAACAGAGGTGTTTTAAGCCTTAGATGCATACAATATCAAAAAAATGATAGGTACTCCATTTTATTTTTGTAACGTCTTAAATAAAAGTCATATATATGTAAAATTGAGACTTAATGGCTCAGTTTGACAAAATCCCAAATTGACGTTAAGTTGATTTCGACTTGGGTCATTTCAGTAGTATCGTTGTTGATACTTCATGCATTTAAAGGTTAACAACTGGAAACAGGGCTCGGAAACCAGTATTCTCTCCATAAAAACCGTTTTTTTCGTTCTTTCGTTTATTATTTCATGTTTAATTAGGCTATCTAATTATACGAAGCAATATTCTAAATACATTATTGAGTCCTACATAAAGAGCATAAACTAATTCAAAATATTTGACTATTTCGGGATTTTGACATTAACCGGTTCCGAGCCCTGACTGGAAATATCAAAAACTCTTCATGGTGAAACAATATAGCGTTTAGAAAACTGATTGGATATTTATTTTTAGTTGCTTAATTGTGTACAAATCGTCACAACCTATTTTCTATAACGCTATACTGTCAATGGAGAAATATAAATAAAACAAGTAATATTATTTATCGTAAATATGATTTATTATCATTATTATTCAAATGTTACATACTTAAAAACTATGTAAAATTCATCACCACTTAAAATATCGGTTACAAATCAGAAATAAGGGTGAGGACCAAATTTTGAGACCATCGTTAAGGTTTCTAATTCGTTTACATTTAATTGATTCCGTTGTGACGAAAAAGTTGCCCAATAAATTGTAGACAAATTTCGGCTCACAACGGAATCAATTAAATTGTAGTCGAATTAAAATACTTTTAACGATGGTCCGAAAAAATTGTCAATGCTCTCATATCGTATCTTATTTACTAACTATGTAAATACAACACCAAGTAAAATATCGCTTACAAATCAGAAATATGGGTGGGATTATTGGGCCGTCGTTAAGGTTTTAATTCGTTTACATTTAATTGATTCCGTTGTGACGAAAAAGTTACTCAGTAAATTGTAGACAAATTTCGGCTCACAACGGAATCAATTAAATTATAGTCGAAATAAAATACTTTTAACGATCGTCTAAAAATTTGTCATCGTCCTAATATCGTATCTTATTTACTAACATCAGCAGCGTTACATTATATTTAAGGTTGATTCTACGCATGCAACACCGTACTTAACATAATGTTTTATAGTGCCCCCAGGGCAAAGACGTAATATTATCTTTATTTACACACCTTTTATCATCATCTCGTGAAAGAACTAGCTTGTTTATTTTTTGGGTATAAAGTTTATGGCATTTGGATCTAATAATACACATTTCGTCTCTCAATGATTCATTATAAAATAGAGCACGTTTATATTTATTAATGTCCAGTTTTTTGGTAATACACTTTTTTATTCCCTTTGCTTTTTTTACAGTTGTGTTACAAGTAGTGATGCAATATAATTTTGCTCGCAACCCTATATATTCTGTAATAATAGCACCGCCCATCTCATCTTTGAAATATCCGGGTATCTTACTGTTCACAGAAGGTATGTTAAATATATTACCTGCTTCATAATTGCTAGTATCAAAATATTCTATATTTTGTAACGGGGTGTTTTTTTTTAAATGTTTGGAAGTTGGATTTAAGTTATATGTGGGTGAGTAATTATAATGCTACAGACCAATAATGATGGTATACTCACCTACCCCGTGACAGGTTGCTTAAGTTGCACAGATAGTCAGCGAAGAGTGCTCATCAAACCTTTGGTTCAAGGACCGTCTGGTGCTATCGGAACTTGGGCTGGTTCAATCATGGGAAATTAATAATATATAAGGCCAGAGTCAAGTACATGCATTTATTACACATGGGAAAAGCGATCAGTCGACACTTAACTAATTACATGGGTGAATTCCACCAGTACCATTCGTTATACTATATCTAAACGACGGTTGGGTGGAGGCCTCCTGACGCAACACGATACGGACGCGAACGCGAGACGCTAATTTTATTTGGCCAAATAAATAGTGAAAAGTCAAACACTTACGGCAACAGTTCAATCACGACGAGATGTAACATTACGCTCATCCTGAATCCGCCAGTACAGGCTAAGCAACGATGAGCTCCAGAGCTGGTCGAGGTCCCAGTCGTCACTCAACGGTTAAGCAACCGCGAGGAGATCAAGGACTCGAAGGGTCGTCGCGATGGCTCTGTGGTCCCTTGGCTAGCCACCTTGGTATGGCGACCGGGGCGGCGGTGCCCCGTCGCGGTGACGACGGCGCGGCGGGACGCCGGCGCTCCGATGGCCCGCGGGGCGGGACGGGTATGTACCCCGCGACCTACGGTGGTGGAGTCCGAAGACAAAGAGGACCGACGTGACGAAGCCTTGGCATCCTCAGCTACGCAGTCACGACGAGGGCGCAAAATCGCCCAGCGCTCTCGTCCCGAGACGTAGACTGAGACACGAGCCGTCGGTCGAAACTCGCGGCCTGCGGCTTGGGCGAAGGAATGTTCTAGCACGCGCTCATGGCGTGGTCACAGCGCGCGAGGCGCCGCGCTAAACACTAACACTGATCGTTCCACAACTTACATGTCAATACAAACGCGAGACGGGGGCTCGCCACTACAACATGTTGGACGTTTACATACTCATCTTCAAAAACCCAAGATTTTGTTAGAAAGCGAACATACCGGCGCGCGGCCGTCTCCTGTCCTTCCGTCGACCTCTGTTAGTCCCTTGTCCTCCACTGTCATACGTTCCGAAAACACACGCGAATGAACTGACGCGCTACAAAAATATAATTTTACAAATCAATTCTACTTGTATTAAAACAACTAATGCTACAATAATTACTTTTGTAAGGAAAGGCGGATTCTAAAATATTCGGAAGTCGTTATTCTATACTTTTTATTTATTTTCTAAGTTTGCACAAATACGTTACTAATTTCGCTAGTATGGGTTCGGAACGCTCCTCCGTTTGTCATGTCAACTGAGTGTCCAGGTTATGTTTTCATCTGATACGAATATTCCTATCTAAATTCGTTGTTTGTGATAAACTAGTGTTATGATTGGATTCCGGGTGTCCCGAGGACTAGATCGATGCGCATTAAGCCTAGTTCGGTTCAGGCGAAGTGTGAAAATTGTGAGTGGCAATGTCGCCAGGAATCGCCAATGTACCATGGCATATTATGGATTCGCTTTATGCTCCCAGGCAATCACGGCTATCTGTATGACATTGGATGGATATGGCATAAGGTCTGTAACAATCTCCTATAATTGCAGTGTCGGTAATATGTCTGTTTTTAAGAAAATCAGTAGTAGTGAAAGCAGGTGTGCGGCAGGTCGCTTTTGTAGGAATAAATCACTACAATACCCCCTTTCTCAGGAAAGAGGTTAAGTCCTACTTAACCGAAGCGGCCGGGGTGGCCGGATGAAATTTGTACTAGCGTACGTATGTAAAGGCTTATCCCTACTAATATTATTCTTAAAGGTGCTGTTGATACAGCTCGACATGCTAATGTACACGTATCCACTAAGTATGTTACATATATTACTACTTAGAGTTTTATGCATTTGTCTCTCGGACTATGATTCTTATCACATGCCCTATCTAAGTCTATCTATTATGAGTTAACTTTTATTCTAAGTTTTTATTACTTAGTTCTTAATATTATACTAACTTAAAATTTTTGGAGCTGGCTCTTATACTATAAATTTTATATGTTATTATTTTACAAGTCCAGCTCATGTACTAATTACTGTTATACATGTCTATGCTAAACTAAACTGGCTAAGCATAATGAATGTTTGCCCTAGTTCTAAGTAAATACCTAGTGTAACTAGTTGCTATATATGTACATTCTTACATGTATGTTTTATGTTAACATGCCTTAAGTATGTTTTATGGTTCATCACAATGCGTCCATTGTAATGACCGTTATTCTGTCTATGTGATGCCACTGGTTGGAGTGACATGCACTTTGTTTAAACTTAGTTTTTATTTTAAAGTGTTTCTTGGCTCATGCCTCACACTATAGAAAAAAACTTAATTTTCCTTATTTTGGAAAAAGTTGTGGACCGATATTGGTTCCACCTGTATTCCCTGGTACCTAGGGTTGTACAGTTATCTAGAAATTTTTGTTCCATGGAAACAATTCAAGTTTGACTTTCTTGTCAAAACTTGTGTGCGCACAAAAAATAATATTTTAAATTGTTTTACCATCATAACAAAGTATGTGGTTTATTAATAAAAGCAAGATTTCTACGTTTGTACACACCTCATGGCACTTTTATTATATCTTTGGCGTGATATTTTCCAACTTTACCTGTTTCTAACTCCTGGAGGTCATATATTACATCTGAATGCCTTTTTGTAACTTTGCATTTTACGAACCGAGGAGCTAGTTTAGCAGAGAAGAAATGTGCTGCGTTTGACTGTACGAAGTTACGCCTCCATACGATATCCCCTACGTTTAACCGTAATTGGCGTCTTCGTAGGTTATATCGTACCGCGTTTTGTTTGTACGCTTTGGTCAAAGCAGTGGTTACGCGTTGGAAAATATCGGCTAGCTCTGTTATGGCTGCTGCCTTTTGGGAGCGGTCAGTGAGTTGGATATTATCTAAGGAACTTGGAGCGTCACCTCGTACAGAGTGAAACGCGCCATCCGTTACCATCTCACGGCCTCTTGCCAAGAAATATGGTGTGTATCCTGTAGCTATGTTAATTGTGCTATTCAATGATAGCTGAATTTGTGGCAAATATTTAGACCAATTTCTTTGGTCTTCGCCTACTAGTATTGACAAGCAAGTTTGTATTGTAGAGTTGTACCTCTCTACCGTGTTAGGGTGGGGGGCATAATAAGCGTTATAAAATATTTTTTGTATGGAATATTGTGTACAGAATTCTTTAAAATGTTTGCTTTGAAATATAGTTGCGTTGTCGCAAATCAGTACACATGGAATGCCTTCTTTAGCTAATATTTCGGTTGCGATAAATGAAGTTACGGTTTTGGTTGTGGCAGTTCTAAGTGGGTGTATCCAGCAATATTTTGTGAATACATCAACAATAGATAGTATGTAAACGTGACCGGAATATGATTTTGGAAATGGTCCTATTAAATCGATGGATAAGGTATGCATGGGCTTGTCCAATCGTTTCTGATTTGTCATGAGGCCATGTGGTGGTTGATTTGAATGCTTGTAAGCTTTGCATTTCTCACACTTGGACACATAATCTTTCACATCCGCATGCATGCCCTTCCAAAAGTAGTTTTCTTTAATTTTAGATAAAGTTTTGAAGAAACCTGGATGCACTGCGTGTATCTCATGGTTTTCTTTAATACATTCAACGGTTAATTCTTTTGGTAACACAATTTTCCAAGCATTTGTGTCTTGTAATTGTGATGTGGGTTTATTATATCTGAATAATATTCCATTTTGTATTATGTAATTTTTATGGAATATAGGATTTAATTCAACGTTTTTAAATAATTTGTTATACCACCCATCGTTAGAACTGTCACGGCCGTTAAATGTGACTGCCTGTATTTCGGCTCGAGACAAGACATCTGGGACTATATGTGAAGAGCCTTTTCGATGCCGTATCTCGAAGTCGAAACACGACAGCTGCATTGCCCAGCGCGCTAAACGGCCTGAAGGGTTGTTCAGCGTTTTGAGCCATTTCAGACTCATATGGTCTGTTACTACAATGAAGTGGCTTCCATCTATGTAAGGACGAAAATGATTAATTGAGTCTACTAGAGCAAGAAGCTCCCGCTCCGTCGTGCTGTAATTTCGCTCCGTCTTTGTAAAGAGACGTGAGTGAAATGCTACGGGATGTTCTACTCCGTCCACTAGCTGAACGAGTGCACTGCCTAGGCCAACACTAGATGCGTCTGTGTGTAGTTCGAACACCTTAGTGAAGTCTGGGCAAGCGAGAACCGGCGCCTGAGTGAGTGCGTTTTTAAGTTGTATGAACGATTTTTCTGCATCCTCACTCCAGGTTACGGTCTCTTTCCCTTTTTTTCTACCCAACAGTGCAGTCATCGGTGATATAATTGTGGAAAAGTTTGCTACGAATCTACGGTAGTATGAACATAAGCCAATAAATGCGCGTAATTGCTTAGCAGTCGTTGGACGTGGGAACTTTTCAATGCAATCTAATTTTCGTGGGTCTGTTTGCAACCCTTGAGATCCAATGACGTAGCCGAGGTATCGCAACTCGTCTTTGCAAAATTCGCACTTGGCGAAATTAATTGTCAAACCTGCTTTTTGTAAGGCATCGTACACGTCATTCAGAATAGCAATATGCTCCTGAAATGAACTAGTCGCTATCAAGAGGTCATCACAATATGCGAAAATTTTCTCTCCATATTTGTGACGAAATAATGAGTCAACTAAGCGTTGCAATTCGCATCCCCCATTACTTATCCCATAGGGTACGCGTTTGAACTCGAATAATCCTCTATTTTGCACGACAAAGGCTGTCTTCTGGCAGGAGGTGCCAGTGCCATCCGCGTCGTCCGTATCGCATAAGGCGATCTGCCAGTAAGCGGCTGATAAGTCGATGGATGTTAAGTAGCGAGAACCACGCAAGTTGTCCAGGATGGAACTAATATATGGCAATGGATAAGAATCCTTGATCGTGACCTCGTTGAGTTTCCTTGCATCCAAGCAAAACCTCAAAGAGCCATCTTTTTTTGGTGTCATCACAACCGGGTTCGACCATGGTGATTTTGAAGGTGCTATCACGCCTAACTGAAGCATTCGGTCTACTTCCTCATTTAGAGCCTTGAGTTTGACTGGTGAGAGCGGATAATACCTTTGTTTTATTGGGAGACCGGTTGTTTTGATTCGATGCTCGACCAAGGATGTCTTACCAAGTCCTCGCTTCTCTGTACTAATTTCTTTAAATTTATCTATTATTTTATTAATTTCTATTGATTCCAGAGGAGCGAGATCCTGTTTAGGTATAATTGCGCATATATGATCAACTGATGTTTCTGTTTGATTTTGTAAACTGTGCTGTGGTGTGTCTGCACTTGTTAAATTTAATTTATAAAGTATGCCTATGTCGTGTATGAAATCCATACCTAATATGAAATTATCTTTTATTGATGGTATCACCATGAATGTTATGTTATATATTTTGTTTCCGAAGCTAATTGGTAATAGTATTTTGCCTATAACCTTAACTGCGGAGCCATTTGCACAAATTGCGTTAGAATTTTCATAATCCATGTGATATCCCATCTGTAATATCTTTTTATGGTAATTATTACCGACTATGCTTAAATTAGAGCCTGTGTCCATCAATCCTTTGCAGTATGTTTGTCCTATTTCAAAACTTATAAACAATCTGTTATCACCCAGTACACTTTCTATACCAGGAGTCACCGCACCCAAGTGTGGGATTTTCATTTCCTGCTTGGTGGCCCCTGGGGTAATTCGTTTTTTGGATTATCATTTGCTTC